>BSBN01000098.1:1250000-2500000 GCA_027924645.1 Cunninghamia lanceolata | reverse complement strand
AGTTTCTTTTGTGCATTTGCTTGAAAGTTTGTAAATCTTTTTTGAAAAATCCTACTTTGTGCATATCTTGCAATCATTGCATTCCATGAGACAACATTTCTATGAGGCATAATGTCAAATAGTTCATGTGCCTTGTCTATGCTTCCACAATTTGTATACATGTTTGCTAGGGCAGTTTCAACTACAACATCTACCAAAATTCCCATATCCTTTATGCTTTGATAGATGTCGATACCTTGTTTTAGATATTGCATTGGAGTATAGACAAGGAGGATGCCAACTAAGCTTGTGGAATTTGTCATTACACCCACCAGTTGCATTTGCTTGAAAGTTTCTCAAGCCTTATCAAAAAAACCATTTTGTGTATATCATGCAATCATTGCATTCCATGAGACAACATTTCTTTGAGGCATCATGTCAAACAGTTCACCTACCTTGTCTATGCTTCATCACTTTGCATACATGTCTCATAAGGCAGTTGCAACTACAACATTTGACGAAATTCCCATATCATTTATGCTTTGATGGATGTCCATACCTTGTTCTGAAGATCCCATATAGGCTTAGACAAGGATGATGTTGGCTAAGGTTGTGGAATTTGGCTGTACACCTGCCAATTGCATTTGCTTGAAAGTTTCTAAAGCCTTTTTAAAAAAATCCATTTTGTGCATATCTTTCAATTATTCCATTCAATGAGACAACATTTATTTGAGGCATCATGTCAAATAGTTCATGTACCTTGTCTATGCTTCCACACTTTTCATACATGTCTCCCAAGGCAGTTGCAACTACAACATTTGTCAAAACTCCTTTATCCTTTATTCTTTCATGGCTATCCATACCCTATTCCAAAGATCATAATTTGGCATAGGCAGGGAGGATGCTTGTAAAGGTTATGGAATTTGGTTTTACATGTGCCAATTGTATTTTATTGAAAGTTTATAAATTATTTTCAAAAAATCCATTTTCTACATATCATGCAACCGTTGCATTCCATGAGATGGCATCTCTTTCAGATGTCATGCCAAACTATTCACATGCCTTGTCTATGCTTTCACACTTTGTATACATGTCTACAAGGGCAACCACAAATACAAAATATGATAAAATTTGTATATCCTTTATGCTTTGAAGGTTGTTTATACCTTGTTCCAAAAATCCCATTTTGGCATAGGCAAGGAGGATGGTTGATAAGGTTGTGGAATTTGGATTTACACATGCCAATTGCATTTGCTTTAAATTTTCTTTTGTACATTTGCTTAAAAGTTTCTAAATCCTTTTTGAAAAAATTCATTTTGTGTGTTAGCAATAAATGTAGAGGAGATACCAATCTGGAGATCTAGTCCTTAGCCATGTCTTTGTAGTCAGTTTATACCCTAGACAGGTAGCTAGAGATTGACAGCAAAACATAAAGAATAACCAAGCAGAACATCACATATACATTAAAATAAGATAACACACATTTAATTACCTGGTACCGATAAACTTCCATATATATATGTATGTGTGTATTAGTAGATATCAAATGTATACATCCATTGTCCATCCTCCGACACAGTTACATACATGACTTCTATGTCATTATTTACATCATAATATATCTGTATTCTCCTATCAAGCTTACTTACATTATAATATCTCCTATCTTTATATATACTATATCTATTACATAGGGATGTGTCTTATGTCGGTTTCTAGCCTCCACATATTGTTTAATCTCCTCTAGTCAACTTTGTTCTCTGTCAAGTATCCTAATAACATCACCCCCCACAAAATTATGTCTTGTCCTCAAGACATGTCTTGCTCCGATTGATAATATTTCTTGAGTTTGGCACCATTGACATATCTGGCTGATGGTTTGCAATTTGTAATTAGGGTTGGTGAATCCCTCTATTCTGATATAGAAAAAATTGGTAATTTGGATGAACCAACTCCCATTCTTCTTGACCATCTCAAGGCATGACACCAAAATTCTTTTGTTCGAATCACCCTCTATTCTTTTAGTGATATACACTGTAAATGAATCATTTGCTCTCTTATAGTGATTGAGAGTATTTTCCATTTGTATTTAGGGATAGCAATAATCTACTTTGACCTAATCAGGTCCATTTCCTATAGCTCCATTCCTTTTCAATCTAGGGTAATGAACATTTCTAACTAGGATATAAACCAATTAAGAAGTCAAAAAAATTCCTTGTCACTCCCACTCTGATCAACTGAAGATGTAAATTATCACTGGTGATCTTTTCCCAGTGGATCATCTGATTTCCTTCTAACACCTTATGCACAAACTTGAACATCCAATCATGGACAGTGGAAACTAAGGGTATGCCCATTACTTTGCTTACCAAAGTTACCAAGTCATTAATCTCTATTTTGAAGTTTCTCCTATAGAGTGTCGTAGGCAACTTGGAGATTGTAGGTTTGGAAGTTTTCATCCATTTAGAATTTATGTTTCTCTTACATTCCTTAGAACCCTAGTTATAAAATGTCAATCCATCATCTTCATTCAAGTCCACCATAAAAGGGTTGATAGGAATGTCAAAGCCCTCAGCTAAAGCCTAAGTAGATAGATCTACTAATACAACACCATCATCTATGATTATTCTACTCAATCTTACATGGTAATGTTGAGCACATTTCGTCACCAATTCATGGAAGTAAGCTAAAGTAGGGAATCCTATTGGTTGAAAAATTCCATTCCTAACTATCTTCTTATCTTTCTCTGTTGGATTTGGTCCATACATCCTCTTCTTAAAATATTCCAAATCCACATGTCCCAGGTCTATATCAGATACTTCATTCCAAACAAAAGTAATTTTTGAGGGTGGAGACACCCCTTTGAACTCATAATTTATATCTTTAACCCTAGATATTACCTTACAGGAGGATTACATAATTAATTTTCTCATAAAAATCATAAGAATAATTTAGTTCTACTCAATCATAAGAATTTGCAGGATTTTCACATAGAACAAGATATAATAATTCATCACGAGAAAATTTCAATCAATTCATATTTGATTTGATCCAAAACACATAACAAAATGCTCTTAAACTATTCTTAGAATCACCCTTAGAATACAAGAAATAAATACTTACACACATGAGTTATAATCATCATGCAGGGTTTGGGTGTCATGCAAGATGGAAGGCTTTATCTATATGATCTATTAGTAGGGTAAAACACCAAAAGCTAGAGGGTAAAACTCCAAAAGCTAGACTTCAATGGTGCCCAAGTGATTTGATTAGGTTGAGAGGAGTAAAACCAGTAGATCAATTTTAGTATATTTAATACTTATAGAGTTTTGAGGTGGAAGTGGAGTTTTTCCATTTTATTAGTTTTTCCCCACCAATCCAAATATCCTTTGATTCCCTACAAAACATATATAAATTATTTTTTGTGGAGTTTCATTAAGTGGAAATTTCCATCATTTGGACTCTTTCTCACAAATCTTGATGTCCTTTGATTTTCTCACAAAACCCATGTAAGTTGCTATTTTACAAAGATTTGTGTTAGGAAAGGATGAAACTTAATATCACATCCTCCATTTTATTGCATCTAGTTCCCACTTAAAGTTTCACGTTATGTTTGCAAAGATTTGAAGGGTGATGGAATATTTACAAAGTGAAGATTATATCATGTCTAGGTCTATTTCCTTGCAAAGTATTTAAAGTCCTCTAAGAAGTGTATCTATAGGATCTATTGGCAAGGTAAAACTCTGTGAAATACACTTGTTAGAGGACTTTAAAGACTTTACGAGAAAGTGGACCTCGACATGATATAACCTTCACTTTATAAATATTCCATCACCCTTAAGATCTCTGCACTCATAACGTGAAACTTTAAGTTGGAACTAGATGCAATAAAATGGAGAATGGGATATTAAGTTTCATCCTTTCCTAACGCGGATCTTTGTAAAGTATCGACTTGCATGTGTTTTGCAAGAAAATCAAAGTACATCAGGATTTGTGAGAAAGAGTCCAAATGATGGAAATTTCCACTTCCTTAATGAAACTCCACAAAAAAAAATTTAGATATGTTTTGTAGGGAATCGAAGGATATTTGGATTGGTGGGGAAAAACTAATAAAATGGAAAAACTCCACTTCCACCTCAACACCCTATAAGTGCTAAATATACTAAAATTGGTCTACTAGTTTTACTCCTCTCAACCTAATGAAATCACTTGGGCACCATTGAAGTCTAGCCAATATAATGTCAAATAAGGTTATCAATCTTTAGTTTTTTCTAGTTTCAATCCATAGGCAGATTAACCTTACAAATTGTGTTGGAAGGAGGCATGTTTACCAAAAGAAGGAGCATTCTCATGGCTTGCCTTGAAAAATAGGATTCTCACTAGTTCGAGGCTAGTCAAACTATAGATTACATGGCCTTTTAATTGCCTCCTTTGTTGTGTAGTAGAGGAAGATAATAGATCACTTGTTGGTGAATTGTTCCTTTACATATAGTTGTTGGAAATGGTTGTCCTCAAAACTTTATTGGCAGTTTTCGATGTCAAATACTTTATTGGAACTCTTTGGTAGCTAGCATTCACTCTATGTTAGATCTACATTTTATTCTATATGGATAATATCTCCCTCCACTAATCTGGAGCATCTGGTTAAGAAGAAACAATAGAATTTTTAGAAAAAAAATTGCAAGTTGTGAAGAAGTACTCTACAAAATTAAAAAATCTATTTCAGAACTTGTAATGACTCAATTTATGAAACATAGCTCTTCCAATCCAATCTTCTCTTCCTAGGATTCACTAATACTAAAACAATATAATCATTTGAAACCTCCTTCACTTGGTGTCAATCAAAACATTATGACAAGAACCAAGTATTTTGGACTCCTTCAGATGTTTCAATGGTGAAAATGAATTTTGATGGGGCTTAAGATGTAATCTAGATATCTCAAGGGCAGTTTTTTCTATTTTTTATTTTATTCTTTTTATGAAAAAGGTGGTGGAGCCACTCATACTATATATTAATAAAAAAAAGTAATTACAAAATAGAACTAGAAATGTATCATTTGGTTATCAAAAGAGTACTAAAAAGACACGTACATACAAAAAACTAGCCATGCATATGATCATTAACAAAAACTACTAGTCAGAATTAGAGTCATGATGTTCTTCAAGCAGAGGCAAGGGGAAAGGTAGTGCATGAGAAGGAGTAGGTTGTGCTATTCGTGGTATGCAAGGAAGTCTAATAATTGCTATATCCATCACACTTCCAAATTGGACTAATAATGAAGAAGAATCTCAGGCTTTACTTGCAAGATTGATCTTGGTTCAAAAGAAGGATTGTAAAAGAATCATTATTGAGGGTGATTTGATTAATATCATTAACACTATTAAAAATAGATCATCTAGTAATTGGAAAATTAAGTATATTCTCCAAGAAGTATGGGGAATATTGAATTGGTTTGACCACTTTGAAGTGCAACTTTGTTTCAGAGAAGGGAATAGACTTGCAGATGGCCTTACCAACTTATCTTATGATCTAGAGCAAGGTGTTATATAAATTGATACTTGAACAATCAATGAATATCAAAAAAAAATTAGACAGCCCAGGGTAGCATGTGATCAAACCCAACTCCCTAATTAGGGGTCTTTTGTACTACCTATTTCTTGATGTGTTTGCAAGTCTTATTTATTCTATGTGATTATTAGCAAGTAATCCTTCGTTTAACTCCAGGCTACTGAAGCATGTGAAACCTATCCTTTTTGCCCATCAAAGAGTGTGGATTTCACTCTCATGCCACTATCCTTAGTCCCTGAAGGGTGTTAGTTTTAATCCTAAGTACAATATTGATCTATCACCCATTGTCATGAGATTGATATTGACAATTCCCAAGATAAATATAGTCTTCTTTGAACATGTTATTTATAGCATTAGGAATGATATTTCATTATCTCTATTTTAATCACCAACAATATGGATACTATTCAGAAGAATAAGTAGATCCTCATTCCAATTAACAAATGGAAATTTCCTAAGGTTGGTACCTTCGACTCTGAATTGCTTGCAAATATCTTCAAAATTGATTGTTTAATGGTGGTGGACGTGATTCATCTTTTAATTGGTTGTGAAATCCTAAATGATTCACAAAGGGTTCTTTGTTTTTCCTAGGTAATCACATTGTTTTTATCCAATGTAATGGATCTATTGCAACATCTAGTACTCTTAAAGAAAATTGTTTTTTTTGCATTCACGAACATTTTATTTATGAGGAAATCCTAAATGATACTCTAAAGAACTATGACTTATTTAATGGTCAAGCACTGGTTAGTGGATTTTTTTCTCATAAGGATATTCGAAGGGGGACAATGGTGTTATGCACATACAATGCAATCAAACATGGCCTTCAATTTGATTATGATTTTATTGTAGAAAATGTTCTCCATACTCATTACAACGATCTTGGCCCTCAGTTTGTAGATAAAGTGGAAGAGTACTTCCAAGCATTATGGCTCCTTCTCAACCATGACCTGCACCCACTAGAACAATGAGGAGTTCCTGATCTCAATGAAAATGAGGAACCTATTAATGATGCCCTAGAGGATGTTAATGATATTTCCCCTATAGTAAATAATGTTTAGTTGGTATTGTTGTTCCTACCTCTTGGGTTGTGTATCTTATGGTGACTGTTATTAGTAGATTATTTGGTCCTATATAGTCTATATGTTGTTTATGTATATGGTCTTCTATGCTTTGATGTCAATTTTGTATCAAGGTTACTCTTGCTCTTACTGTATCTCACTATTATTATTTAATATAATTTTTAGGTGCACACCTTTTATTTAAAGAAACAAATCTTCTATAACACTTGTTAGTTTTTTGCAAGTCTCAATCCTCTATTTCCAAACATTTTCACAAGATCATACCCAAGACCATAAATATGTCTAAATGATGGCTTAGGAGAAAGTGATGATGATGTAGATGATATATGACCTCAAGTGTCCTTGTATGCCTTTGATGTTTTACCATGGATGGAAGGATCCATATATAAAGATGGAATACTATAAACCTTGGGATCCGCGTGTTATTCACCAACACCACAAGGCATGAAATCTAGTGACCCTAAGCCATCAACAGATAAAGCACTAGAATCATTTCCTAAAGGTTCATATTGTGTAACTATTAGATGTATCTACTTGAGCACATTTATTATATGGACTAGGATCTGTAGCCTTTTTAATTTTTTCCAACTCTCATTCCTCTATATCTGAACTTTTTTATAAGATCATATCCAAGATGATAAATATGTCTAATGGATAACTTAGGAGGAATTGATGGTAATGTAGAATATATATCACCATCATGGCCACTATCACACACACGTCCCCTTAGTGTCCTTATATGTCTTAGGTGTTTTACCATAGAGTGAAGGTGCATATATAGAGATGGATTACCATAAGCTTTAGGATCCACATGATATTCACGAACACCACAAGGCATGAAATCTAGTGAACCTCAATCATCTTCAAGTAAAGCACTAGAATAATTTTTTAAAGGTTCATTTTGTGTAACACAATTGTTATTTGTATCTACTAAATCACATTTGTTATATGGACTAGGATTTGTATGTATGAGATAAAGTTTTCCCTTGTGCCAAAATTTAACACATTGATGCAAAGTAGATGGAACCAATGTCATTACATGCAACCATACAATCAAGAAGGACAATGTAATTCAATCTATCAAGCATCACATGGAACTATGTGTCTAATATACATGGTTGAACTTTCATTGGAAGAATAAAGTACCCAACCAAGATCTCGGCATGCTATCAAATCCTTTAAGATTGGGTAGAAATATGATGGACAAATTTACATTTATTTCAACTATAACCTACATTCAATGCATATGTTAAGACTACATCCATTATCAATTAGGGATTGTTTAATACTTGTTTCACCACATTGCACCATGATATGCAAAGAAAATGCTTCGTTGAGTTCTTTCTCAAGGGGGATCTCTCTATCCTAAAAAAATATATCATAACCATCCATATGGCCAATGGAATATATAAAAGATGCAACTAATTGTGAACTAGAACTAGATTCAACATGTTGAACACCCATAATATTGAGAGGGGGGTGAATCAACATTCTTTAAAACTACTTAAGCATTTAAACATTCATTCCACATAGCATATTTAATTTGCAGTAAGAAAGGAAAGCATGAAATCAACCATCACAATGCATAACACATGAACACCATATTTTTATGTGGAAAATCCAAAAGGGAAAAACCATGATGACGATTACCTCACATATATATATGAATAATAATATTGATTACAATTAGGCTCACTACTGAAAGGACTCACTATCCATGAAAGAAAATGCTCACTGTAGGTGGCTCACTGCCAAACAACTCATCGTCTTGAATAGAGAAAGATAGAAGAAGGGGTGGCTCACTACCAAACATGAACTGCTAGTAATGCATCTAACTTATGCTGAAGATACAGTTCCACCAAAGCTCAAAAATTTGATTTAACACACTTCATCTTCACCACAATCTTATCTTATCCTTTCTACATCAGATTTCACTCCTCCACATAGTTAGTTTATTCACACCACACTTCTCACCATCAATTGACACTTTCACACACGAAATCAATCTTTTATATATAATGCATTCATGTAAAACATCAAATAGGTTGGCATGATGGATGTACCATGTGACTTTTTATCCTGTTGGCCCAAAACTCAACTCCATATGCTTTACGGAGAGAACCAAAGCATGTATCTCATTAATATAGGTCGGCATGACCTATATTTTCTCCCAAGACTTTATTCATACATGTCTTGACTCTGCACAATCTCAACACCTTTAAGGTTGGCTCAATTGGTGAAGTAGCTATAGCATGAACTAACTGTTAGTTCACAATCCAACATGTGGACCATAAAAATGCTTCCCACTTGAACACTACACACTTCTAACATCCATAAACTTATCCTCAAATCTGTACAACAAGATATTCATCTGCGGTGGAATGCAAAGCATTCCAATATATCACCGGCACTATCATTACACTGTCAATACAAAGTATGGTATTATGTCAACTCTATCTTTCACCTTGAAGGGCTTCTAGATCTAAATCTTTGGATTTAGACTCCATTAGTATGCACCAACACTACTTTACAATCACATAGCAAAATTTTTCATAGTGGAGAAATGCAGACTGAAATACTGTGACCCTATCATAGGTTTTGTACTACAAATGCCTTGGACAAATCTTCAACAAATTATGCCTAACTACGAAACTCCAAAATGGAAAGATATTATGCCTAGGTGTACTTTGCTTCACATTGCACTTAGTAGCTTCTCTGAATCAACACTACAATATCCATATACTTTGTTGAATCTCTCCGAACTAATACAACTGTGTCTTTACCCTTTGTTGCCATCAATGACAACACTACTCACTGTCAAGCTCATCAGTCTCTTCATCATCATGCTTATGTCACCAACAATCTCACCCTTTCTCATTGATGGCAACATGCATAAAACTTCTCCCCCTTTGTCATCAATGACAAAGAGCACATACAATAGTCTTTCTTACATACCATATCTCCCCCTAACAAATATATACACGTATACAAATTGAAAGACTGAACTGACTCCCCCTAGGAGTGCTATCCAACAAAAATTTGAATTGGACATCTAACTCATACCATATACATATGTACATAGGAATCTTGCAAACACGAGACTGAAATGTATAAGGCAAAAGAAATACTGTCAACTGGAAGAAGTTGACTATTGGAGTTTCTTAATGTGGGATTGCCACTCTTACTTTTCTTCTTCCCAGATCTTCTTGGCTATGCCAAGCATTCTGCACTGTGTCTCCAACTCCATCAATAGTTCTTCTCCTTTTCTGAAAGTGCTGGGTACCAAATTGAGCTTTGTAGTCTTATCAGCACTCACCAGGGCACTAGAAATAGATATGAACTTTGAGTTCACCAATTTCCTGAGATTTCCAACATGCATAATGAATTTCTCTTTTTGGGCTTGCAGTTGGAAGAGTTGCTCATGTAAATCCTCTATAGCTGACCTTATGCTCCATCCAGGTCATGTGCTAGATCATAGGCACTAGAAGCATTGCCAATCTGAGACTCAATTGAGTCCATTTCATCTTTTATGCTCTTTGTGGCCCCGGGCCACTTCATGAAAAATTGAAATAAGGATTTTTCTTCTACCACACAAGCCTTTGCACCTTTGAGACTTTCATAAAATTTGTTGTGTGCATTGGCACACTTCTCCATTATCTCCATTAGCCTCTTCTCATCCATTTTCTTATCTAACTCTTTTCTAATTTTTGTTTTAATCTGGAGGCATGTTCTTTGAAATAATCAATCAAAAGTTTTAAGTTCTCCATACTAGATAATGAATTGTCAATGTGTGCACTGGGTATGGCTTCTTGTAGAGTCTTCACAACCTCCTCAACCAGTTCTTACTCTTCTGATGAGTCTCAATTATTTCCTTCTAGGAAGATGCATGGAAGACATCTCCCAGTTGAAGCTTGTGGAGGGGTGAGATCTTATCCAAGTCCACGTTTCCTTGTTGCATGGGCAATTGTAGCACCTGGGCAGACACAACAGGCTGGAACAACAATTGCATGTTCAATAGATTCTTTAGAGAATCTTCAGAGGTTTCAAAGGATTCACCAGTAGACTTTGTGCTCTCCTATGTAGCCTTCTTTTTTGACTCATTCTTCTTCTCACCAGAGCTAATTGGTGTCTCTACTTCTATCTTTCCTCCTGCATCACCTGAGGCATCTTCCTTCTTCTGCTCATCATTCTTCCTTGTATTATCTTCACCAGTAATTTGTTTTGTATTATCTGGAGGGATGATAGTCTCTGATTGGTCTTGCATATTCTTAACATTTGTTCCAGATATCAAAGGAGGAGTAGAGGTATCCTCCTTTGCAATGTCTTCTCTGGTAGCTACATTCTTTTCAACATTCTATTCTGCACCAATATTTTCCTCTGCAATTTCTTCTACATCTGAAAGAACAATATCTTGTGTATTCCCTTCTTCTATCTCATGCTCATGTTGAGCACCATTATCCTACACCTCTTCTTCAATGTTCTCTTCTATGGTAGGTTTCTCCACATTCACTTCCTCTTTGCTTTCTGAAGTCATCCCCAATCTTTGTGCTAGGTCTACTACTTTTTCAACACTCTCCATCCTGAGCCTCTCAAGATCATTTTGATCTCTGCTCATAAGGGTTGTCACCCTTTGTTTTGTTCTGAGTCTCCACATTCACTTCCTCTTTACTTTCTGAAGTCATCCCTAATCTTTGTGCTAGGTTTGCTACTTTTTCAACACTCTCCTTCCCGAGCCTCTCAAGATCATTTTGATCTCTACTCATAAGGGTTGTCACCCTTTGTTTTTTTCTGAGTTCCTTATTGAACAATGTAGCCAATGTGGCTTTATTTTCCTTGGAGAGAGGAGCACTAATCCTATCCAAAGTAGAGGCCTTCAGTCATGCCTCTTCTTCTATTGCTTCTTGTCTTCTCTCAATCAAAACATTCCATAATTCTGTAGCTATTTGTTTCTCTATATTTCTCATATCAACTTCAAGAACAACAATGTATTTTATAATGGCTTAAACTATGGTGGCCTTGTCCACCTCATCAGCCTCAGCATATAGTGCAACAATTTCTTCTAACATTTCATTCTGTAAAATACCATTGAAAAGTGCATCAAGTCTCATTAGACTATGAATTCTTACTAGATTCTCCTTCTTTTACTTTTTCTTCTCTTCCAATGTTCTTCTCTTGCTTGCTTCTACCTTCTTCTCTCTCATGTGGATAATAAATGCTTTATTTTCCTTTTCTACCTCCTCTTTATTAGTATCCACAATATCAAGTTTTTGTTTCTTTCCACTAGCTTCACCTTTCCTTTTGTGGACCAAATGAGGTCCTTCTTCTTCTTCATCATCTTCAGCATTTACTCCAACATACTTCTCTCTGTTGGCTTTTGTCTTTACTTTCCTTTTTACAAGCCAGTTGGATGTGCTACTGGAGTAGCCTTTTATTTCTCAGGCCTCTTTTGTTGCTTTATTGGAGAGGTCTCTTCCTTGACTGAAGCACTGATTTGTTTTGTAGGAGTACTTGTCTCCGTCCTCTTTGTTCCACTAGATGAGGAAATAATTCTAAAGGACTTTTGAGTAGATGGAGGACTGGTAGCTTCTCTACTAGATCTTCTTACACTTGATGAGCTTCCTAGAGCTCCAAATTTATCCTTAGCTACCTCAACTTGTTCCGGTGTGAGGCCCATTGCTTCTGCAAATGTTGTAGTCAATTTCTCCATTGCTTTCTTTATTTGTCATTGTCTTTGGTCTAGATGGACCTCCATTGATTTCTATTCATAAGTCCCATATCTTCTTCAGAGGTGTCCTTTAGTTTACTCAGCATATATTCTACAGACCCCACAATCTCTTCCTTAGTGATCTCATATCCCATTTCTAGGATCCATATAGTTCTGGGCTCTACAACTTGTATGATACATTCATCTTTTGTTACCAAGAATGTAATGTCATTCTTGTACCTCTGCACCATCTTCTAGTGAATCCTCTCCTTCTCTTGCATCCTCTTTTGAAATACTACAAAAAACTCCACAAGGGCATCTTCCTGTGCCTTAGCATCTCCCAAGCCTCTAAAAAAGTCATCGATCTGGTGTGCTATAGGTCTTCCTTTCAACCACACCACACTCTTTGTACTGAGGATTTATTTCAAGAAATAGAATAATAAACATATGATTAGAGTTCCAAATTTAAAAGGATACCTGAAATCCTTTGTTTTCTGCAGGTTCTCCATCAGCTGCTGCCTCAATAACTCACATAGGTCATAATCAACTCCCTTTTCAATAATTTCATAAGCAGTATTAATGGCAGTTGTGGCAACTAAGTTCTCTCTATTTGAAAATAAACTTTATATCCAATCACAATTGTTGTATACTTCACATCAAGGTTTCTGATGTTCTTCATTGTTAATACCCTCTTGTCATATGTTGTACTGGTAAGTTCCATCACAACCTCATTCTTTACTGATTTAAGGACCGGAATAGGTCTGGTTGAACATAACCCTGTAGCTTCCCTAATCACCTCCTTTGTGATCAACCTGGGCATATTCATCCACACAAACTTGTCATGGATGCAACTCAAGGTAATTCTTACCCAAGCATCGTCATGGCAAAAGTTGGGAAAACCTTGCCACACATCGAGTTTATTCGCAACCAAATTTTGATACTGCGGTTTTAATGCAAAGTCCTCACCATTGAGTTCATTTAGCCACACATCACCAAGATTTGAATGATCATACTCTTCTAATTTTCCATGAATATATATCCTTATGTCCTCTATGTGTAGAACACCACAAGGAACCCTCGAGAAAGCACCTTCCAGATCAACTTCAATGGATTTGTTAGGATGTTTCTTGAATTTAGGTTAGGGTAACTCAAACACTTCAACAACCCTTGGAGTAGCCATCTCAAATTGTTTCCAAACAACTTTTAGAAAAACTAGTGCAAGTAAAAACTGTAAAATACCTTTTACTCCTCTCTTCTACTAAGGTTTCACCACCACTTGATCACTTCAAACGCACTACACTACTCTTCGTCTACTCTTTTCCTCTTGAAAACTTGTTTGCAAATGAAATTTTATTAAGTTTAATTACTTATAAACCTTTTGCAGTGACCTAATTTGCTATAAATGCTTCTGATGATAAAGTTGTCAAAACCTTAACTGTAAGCACAATCAACTTCAAATGCACTACAAATTTCTGCATCATGATATTTTCACTGGTGTTTGTTGCAAGTATGGGCCTAACTGGTGTTGTCATTGATGTCAACATACTTCTGTTACATTGATGTCAAGGATTGAATGAGTTGTTTATAGAGGATATTGAGAAAATTAGTCCTATCAGGAACAGAGAAGAACAGTGAAGACAGTGAAGTAAAGATCCTGGCTAAGATGAGGATTATAGGATGCACATCAAAGGGTTTGTAGATATGTGTCTTAAGATGATCTAGTAAAGATTTGAAGAAGTTATGGCCACTTGAGTAAAACTAGTTCTGGCAGATGTTTAGAGGTGACAGAGTGACACATATAGGTCTGGTGAGATCTAGAAATGCAATATCTTGTTCTGTGGATTTGATGGAGTGTTTAGGAAGTCAATGTGAATTGACAACTCAATTGGTTCATGGTGTGGAGCTCCACAAGCATCTATTCCACTGTGACAATGATGACATACTATGTTCTTGAGGTTCTAGATGAAGGATAGAATGATTTCAGTAAGTAGAAATAGTGTGGATGTTCTTGGTGATTCAGGCAAGCTTGTGGAGGTCTTTGGATTGTGTCCAGTTCGTGTTGATGGTCCGCATTGAGATTGAGCTCGTAATTGAAGAATTACTTCCAGATGACAATGTTCTTCCTAAGTTTGGCCGACCGGATGAGTTACACATCTTGCGAATGATCTTGAAGATGTTCTACAAAGCATAGCGTGTTCCTCAAAGAAGATTGAAGTCTCAGATCTGTGTGGCTGACAGTGTGATGATCTGCATGAAGTCTTTTGTAATTAGTCATGTTGTAAAGTATGCTGACTTGGATGATTATCTCAAAGTCAATGTCTTGTATAAATAAGAAGTTGTGAAGTCATTTCAAATGTATCTTGGCGGAGATGAGAGTGTGGTAGAGAAGAGCAAAGCGAAAAGCAGAGCAGAAGTATTGGACTTAAATGGAATTGACTCAAGCATGGTGAAGATGCTATTCTTTAGTTCAAATATGTAATATTTATTATTCTGTAGATAGTGTGTCTCTTGTAGGCAGTGGGCCTCTTGTGAGTAGTGTGCTTGGGCAGTGAGCCCTAATTGGCATGTGCCATTTGTTCTTCTTATTCTTTTAACAAAGAATACAATCTTGGGTTAGTCACCCTACAATTTTTCTGTTAACCCAGTTTTCCACATTAAAATCTTGGTGTCATATGTGTTAATGTGTTTTTGCTCTTGAATTGTTGCATTATGTTTCCATGACTGATTTATTATTATAATGCTAAATTACATGAAGGATTTAAGTGGTTGATAAGAGAAAGTTTTGGGACAATTGATTCACCCCCCCTCTCAGTTTTTTGTTTTGAATCTAACAATTGGTATCAGAGCTAAGTTCCTCTAAAAGAGCTTAACCACTTGAGGAGATCTAGGATGTCTTCCTACAAGAAGGATAGTCCAAGGTTTGACAAAACCAATTTCAATCTTTGGAAAATCCACATGGAATGTCACTTACAATGTATGGGAATGCAATATTGGATCATGGCTACAAAGAAGTATGTTCCTCCACAGAATGGTTCGAGAACTGTAGATGAAATCAGAGATGTTCGAAACAATCTTCAAGCTAAAGAAACTCTTCTAAGTGCCTTATCTGATTCAAAGTTGACAAATGTTGTAGATCTAAAAACTACATATGAGATTTGAGAAAAACTAGAACTCCTTCATGAAGGAGACAAGTATGTTAAATGTGCCAAGCTACAGAGTCTGAAAGGAAAATTTTAAAACCTGAAGATGAGTGAAGATGAAAATATCTCTACATTTATGCCAAGAGTAAATGAGCTTGTTTGTGGCATTAGATGTGTTGGTGGAATCTTGGATGAAGATGAGATTGTTGCCAAAGTTCTCAGATCCCTACCTGCTTCTTATAAATACAAGGTTGTTGCTATTAAAGAATTTAGATCTTTTTCAAATATCACAAGAGATCAATTGGTTGGAAAATTAGCTGCATTCGAATTGACCAAGTTTGGAGATGCACCCCCAAGACTAAATCTGCATTCAAGGCTAGTGCCTCTATAAAAGGAAAAGAAAAGTTTGATCTGGGAGAGAACTCTTCAAAGAAACTATAATGGTATGAAGAAGAAAGAAAAGATCTAGAAGAAGATGAAGCAAAAGCTGCTCAACTTGAAGCCCTTATTGCAAAAAGATTGCCAAGAGGATCCAGTAAGTATGAAGGAAAATTGCCCTTCAAATGTTTCAACTACAATAAGATTGGTCATTTTGCCTCAAGGTGTCCAGAAAGATTTTCAAGAGAAAATCCAAACAGATCAAGATTCTAAAAGAAATGTTATTGTGTTCATGAAGATGATGATGATGAAGGAGTAACAGATGATGAATTAGAGACATGAAACAAATCTAGAAGTGACTGGGTGTTTATTGCCATCAAGGAAGAAGATCTAACGCCCTCTGAATCTGTCAATCATAAAATGGTAGAAAGAGCTTTGGCTACCCAAGTTGAAGAAAAGGATGATTGGGTCATTGACAGTGGATACTCCCACCATATGACAGGTGATAAAAATAAGTTCATAGATTTGGAAAGATATGAAGGAGGAGTTGTAAAATTTTGTGATAATTCTACTAGCAATATCAGAGGTAGAGGAACTATTTCTTTTGATAGAAAGAACAAAACCAGTAATGTACTATATGTTGAAGGTCTGAAGCACAATCCTCTCAGTGTTGGACAGTTGGTGGACAAAGGCTATGATCTCTAATTCAAAAATGGAAAATGTAAGATCTTTGGAAGTTTCGGAACAGAGATTGCATCCAGTACTCAAACAAAAGGTAATATCTTCCACTTGGTTGGTACTGGTAAAAGTTGTCTATTTGTTCAAATTGATCAAAGTTGTTTGTGGCATAGGAGAATGTGTCATGTGAATTTTGATAATATCATCAAGATAAGCAAGTCTCAGGCTATAAGAGATCTTCCAAGATTGGTGAAACCTACTAATAGTTTGTACAAAGAATGTTAGTTGGGTAAGTAGAGCAAAGTCACATTCAAAAGTAAGGAATAGTGTTCTACCAGATCGTTGGACTTAGTACATACTGATCTATATGGTTTGCAAGGTGATAGATACTTTATGCTATTAATTGATGACCACTCCCGGATGATGTGGGTGACTTTTTTGAAAGAGAAATCTGAGGCTTTTGAGAAATTCAAAATATTCAAAGCTATGGTAGAGAATGAAATTAGATTAAACATCAAATGTCTTAGGTCTGATAGAGGTGGATAATTCACATCCAGAATGTTCATAGAATTCTATGAGAAACATGGGATAAAAAGACAATTGTCTGCTCCAAGGACTCCACAACAGAATGCAGTAGTGGAAGGAAAGAACCAAACCATCCAGGAAGCATCGAGAACCCTGATGATGGAAGCAAATGTTCCTTAGATCTACTGAAGAGAAGCTGTAAGCACTGCTGTCTATACTCTTAATCGAGTACAAATCAGAACTAATACTGGTAAGACCCCTTATGAACTCTGGTTTGGCATCACTCCCACTGTGAAATATTTCAGAGTCTTTGGTAGCAAATGTTATATTACAAGAGATGAAGATCTTGGCAAATTTGATGCTAGAAGTGATGAAGGAATATTCTTGGGTTATTCTACTAAAAGCAAAGCATACTAGTGTTATAACAAGAGATTGAGAAAGATTATAGAAAGTACAAATGTGAAGGTTGATGAAGGTATTGAAAAACCCTCAAGGTTTATGATTATGATGAAAATGATCAAAATGATGTTTTGGTCTGAGAAGTCCAAGCCCCTTCTGAAATTCAGATCCAGACTGATCTGGAGAATCAGGAAGAAGAGATAAGTTTGAATGAACCTGTTCAAGTACTAGAGGTGCAAGAAATTCCCAAAACTCCCAGGTATGTAAGATTGAATCACATTGAAGATTAGATCATAGGTGATAAAAACAAAGGTGTTCAAAAAAGAAGAAAGATTGCTCAAGACTCAGAAAAGTATTGTCTGATTTCAAATATTGAACCAAAGACAGTAAGTGAAGCATGTAATGATGAAAGATGGACTAAAGCAATGGAGGAAGAGCTGATGCAAATTGAGAAAAATCACACTTGGGATCTTGTTCCTAGACCTAGAAACAAGAATGTGATTGGAACCAAATGGGTCTTCCGGAATAAACTAAATGAAGATGGTGAAGTAGTCAGAAACAAACCCAGATTGGTCTACAAGGGTTATTCCCAAGTAGGAGTTGATTTTGAAGAGACTTTTGCTCCGGTGGCAAGAACTGAAGTAGTCAGATTATTTCTTGCCTTTGTTGCCTTCAAGGATTTCAAGGTAGATCAGATGGATGTCAAGTCTACTTTCCTGAATGGTGACTTGGAAGAAGAAGTTTACATTGAGTAACTGGATGGATTTCAATTGTCTGATCATGTTGATATGGTCTGCAAGTTGAAGAAAGCACTGTATGGACTCAAACAAGCCCCAAGAGCCTAGTATGAAAGACTGGATAAGCATCTTTCGAAGATAGGTTTCAACAAAGGTGATGCTGACAGTAATTTGTACTTCAAAATTGATTATGAAAATATCTTAATTGTTGAAGTATTTATTGATGATATCATTTTTGGAGGAAGAGATAGTATGTCCAAAACTTTTGCAAATCAAATGAAAAATGAAATTGAGATGTCCATGTTTGGAGAAATGAATTTCTTCTTGGGTCTACAAATCATTCAAACAAAGAAAGGAATCTTCATTTCACAGACCAAATATGTGAAAGAATTGTTGAAGAAATTTGGGATGGAAGACTCAAAACCAATGAGCACTCCCATGGCAACCAGATGTAAATTGAGAAAAGATGATGACTGTCCTAAGGCTGATCATAAAAAGTATAGGTCAATGATTGGAGGACTATTGTATCTTACTCGAACTAGACCTAATATTATGAATGTTGTTGGTCTTGTTGCTAGATTCCAAGCTGATCCTAGAGAATCTCATGTCATGGCAATCAAGAGGATTCTTAGATATCTAAAAGGGACAGTTGAGTATGGTTTATGGTATCCTAGAGATCATGATTTCTCTCTTCATGCATATACAGATACGGATTGGGCAGGAGATGTGGATGATCGGAAGAGTACCAGTGGTGGAGCATTCTTTTTGGGGAAAAGATTGGTTTCTTGGTTGACCAAGAAATAAGAGATAATATCTCTATCCACTGTAGAAGTAGAATATATTGTAGCAGCAGGTAGTTACACTCAAGTATTGTGGATGAAGCAAATGCTAAGAGACATCAGAGTGGAGTATGTAGAACCTATCACAATCTTCTGTGATAATTCAAGTGTAATAAATATATCAAAAAATCTGATGTTGCATTCAAAGACAAAACATATATCCATCAAGTTTCACTTTTTAAGAGAGCAAGTGAACAATAATGAAGTTAGACTGGAGTTTGTGCCCTCCAAGGATCAGATTGCAGACATTTTTACTAAACCTCTACCTAAGGACTCTTTTGAGTATCTCAAGGAGAAGTTAGGGGTTATTACCCCTCTAGTTTTGAATTAAGGTGCACTAATGTGCATCAGTTCAGTGGATCTCACAGTCATATCTTGTGGTCCGGATTGATGATGGGAAGCTGCTACTCAGGAGGAGCAGTTGGTATGATTCTGATTGATGCAAGTATGTGCCCTTTGCCATTGATGTCAAAGGGGGAGAGAATACATGTGAAAAACAAAGTGGTTGCTGATCAAAGGGGGAGCAGTAAAGAAGAGAAGACATGTAAATGGTTGTTGATAGGGGGAGTTATGTTAGTCAGTAAGGATTTCTTGTCTTAATGGTTAAAACAATTTTTCACATCATATGTTGCCATCAATGACAAAGGGGGAGATTGTTGCAAGTATGGGCCTAACTGGTGTTGTCATTGAACATACTCCTGTTGCATTGATGTCAAGGATTGGATGAATTGTTTGCTGAGGATATTGAGAAAATTAGTCCTATGAGGAACAGAGAAGAACAGTGAAGACAGTGAAGTAAAGATCCCAGCTAAGATGAAGATTAGAGGATGCACATAAAAGGGTTTGTAGATATGTGTCTTAAGATGATCCAGTAAAGATTTGAAGAAGTTATGGCCACTTGAGTAAAACTGGTTCTGGCAGATGTTCAGAGGTGACAGAGTGACACAGATAGGTCCAGTGAGATCCAAAAATGCAATATCTTGTTCTGTAGATTTGATGGAGTGTTTAGGAAGTCAATGTGAATTGACAACTCAATTGATTCATGGTCTGGAGGTCCACAAGCATCTATTCCAATATGATAGTGATGATAGACTATGTTCTTGAGGTTCTAGATGAAGGAGAGAATGATTTCAGTAAGCAGAAGTAGTGTTGATGTTCTTTGTGATTTAGGCAAGCTTGTGGAGGTCTTTGGATTGTGTCCATTTTGTGTTGGTGGTCCGCATAGAAGATTGAGCTCGTAATTGAAGAATTACTTCTAGATGATGATGTTCTCCCTAAGTTTGGCTGACCAGATGAGTTACACATCTTGCGGATGATGTTGAAGATGTTCTATGAAGCATAGCATGTACCTCAAAGAAGATTGAAGTCTCAGATCTATGTGGCCGACAGTGTGATGATCCACATGAAGTCTTTTGTAATTAGTTATGTTGTAAAGTATGCTGACTTGGATGATTATCTCAAAGTCAATGTCTTGTATAAATAAGAAGTTGTGAAGTCATTTCAAATGTATCTTGGTGGAGATGAGAGTGTGGTAGCGAGGAGCAGAGTGAACAGTAGAGCAGAAGTATTGGGCTTAAATGGAACTGACTCAAGCATGGTGAAGATGCTATTCTTCAATTCAAGTATGTAATATTTATTATTCTATAGACAGTGTGTCTCCTGTAGGCAGTGGGCCTCTTGTGAGCAGTGTGCTCAGGTAGTGAGCCCTAATTGGCATGTGCCATTTGTTCTTATTCTTTTAACATAGAATACAATCTTGGGTTAGTCACTTTGTGGCTTTTCCCTTAACCAGGTTTTCCACGTTAAAATCTTGGTGTAATATGTGTTAATGTGTTTCTGCTCTTGAATTGTTACATTATGTTTCCATGATTGATTTATTATTATGCTGCTAAATTACAAGAAGGATTTAAGTGGTTGATAAGAGAAAGTTTTGGGACAACTGATTCACCCCCCCTCTCAGTTGTATGTTTGAATCTAATAGTGTTTTCTCGAATAGGTCAAGCATGTTAGCCTACACCACATATCTGTGTACTGAGAGCATCAACACCATGTCTTTGGCAGGGGCTTAAAGTTTGTTTGTTAAAGCTCCCCCTGAGCCAAAGCTTCCTACTTAGTTTCTAGACGAAACATCTGCACCAGAGACTGGCACAACATTATCATTTAGTTTTTCTTCTTTCTTTTTCTAGACCTTGTCCATTTCTTTGTTCATCTCTACTAGATCCACATACCTCTCTAGATCATTCTTCCTTACCAAATTGATCTTCACATTCTTACTTCTATAAAATTTAGCAATATGACCTAATTTGTTGCATTCATAACATCTGACATTTTGAAAGAGCTTAATTCCATTCATCTTGGATCTGCATTGATTAGCCTTATGCCCAAATCTATTGCATGTATGACATTAACCACTGAAAGGTAAAACCATATACCCTTATTGTAGCCTGTTAGGACATGCATTTTTCATGCATTTCTTGCCCATGGTTGCAATTGTTCAGGCTTGCTAAAACCTTGATAAACCCCTAAGAGCCTTGTGTCCTTCAATTTCACCTTATGGACCTCTTGTTATATTCCTTCATTGACTGGATGGGCATGTTTCCCAGTTGGTCTAGTAATAACTTATGCCTTTATCTTCATTTTCTGATCAGCCTTCACACCTAGTGTCACCACTTATGGCCGTGCCTTGAAAATTTTTACCAAATGCCTAACTTCATGAACTAATTAGTTTTATCCTAACTCTAAGTGTGGGCATGTTTCAAAATCTATTCCCCTTTGTTCGTTCAACCTAGCGCGACCCCCTTTTTAAAAAAAACTTGTGAGCATGTGTGCAAAAAATCTATTAAGTTGTGTTGGCTTGGTATTCAGGTCAACAGCTTCCTCCCTTTTCGTGAGAGTGTCCTTATTTGCAAGGCTTCATTTTATGTCCTAGTGGCACCGCGAAGTCTGGCATGGTGTCTACATCATTGACCAATCATCTTCGCTGAAGCTTCCCACTTTGCTGAAGCTGTTTGAAGACTTCAGCGAGAGTGTGAAATCTCTTGGTGGTCTGACGTGGCGAGATACAATGTGGAAGTCCACTTAACCTTTTAGATGATATGACAGAATTTTGTGAAGGACCAACTCTTCACCATAGCTCCTAAATGACCTTTGCGAGTTGGCGAAGCCAACGTGGCTACTAGAGTGGCATGTTCGGTCATTTTGTGGAAGGTTTATGCTTTTCTAGGCCTTCTAAAAGCCTTCAATGGCACCATGGAGTCTGATGTGGCATGTCACAAGCTGACTTGGCAGCCTTTGCGAGGATTTCTACCTTTATAGTTGGTTTTTGGCATGGACATTTGTTGTCTAGATATCTGAACCTTATCTAATATCCAGACATTATCTTAATATGCAGACATTTGCTTAATGCTTGCAAATCCTAGTGTCCAAGTTTTCCTTAATTCACGGATCCTTCAACGTGCACATCTTGATGATGTCATCTAGATCCCTTTCCAAAGAATCGCTCAATGACAATGATGTATAGGATATTTCAAAAATCTTAATATCTAAACGTTATCCTAATGTCCAGTCCTTCCCAATATGCTGATGATGTCAGTTTTCTCATAACCAAGAATCATTTTAAAAGAGGTGATGTCATTAGGACATTCAAACATAGGGATATTTTGTGGAGGGTCCATTCTATGTTGGGCTTCCCAAGCACATTCAATGGGACCGCAAAGGGATTAAATGCAATTAGCAATGTGTGATGAGGTCATGGTGGTCATTGATCTTGTAATGGGGTGTTTTCATCAAGACCTAGTTTCAAAGTAGATAAGTGGCAGGGTGATGACATGCAAGGATCAATAGACCAGTGTAGTGGTGGGCTCATATGAGACAAAATCAATTGCTCATGTTTGCCGAAGGTGATCATTTTCTGCAGGAGGCATGCCTTAGTGGATGAAGACGGTTATTTTGAGTTGGTGTATGCAATTGCCTTTGTCCTATTTGAAGATATTCTTCCCACGGGTAATTGCACCCATATCATGTCATGATGAAAATTGTCAAATGTAAACATGGTGAGTGTCTTGGCCTGAATCTTGTTGCTCCTTCATTCCTATAAGAAGGAATTCAGGGCCATTGACAAAGGGTTGGTTCTAGAGCATATTTTAAGACAAGGTCTAAAGGATGGGAGTCAATCTAGGGGTTATATTTTATTGTGATAGTTTTGGTGTTTGATTTCTGTAATGACAGGTCTACTTCTGAGTAAGTCTCTATAATGGGTTTGAAGATCTTTTAAATAAATCAATGTAAGACCATACTTTTGTTATCAATCTTATACTCTATCTCCATTAATGTCTAAGTGTTTTAGGGAAGCCAAGGGGTTTCTGGGTGTACATTTGCTACTCTCTACATTTGATCTCCATTAGTCTATATTTCAAGGAAATGCATTAATGATGTTTTGCTTAAATGTTTGAGAATTATCTAAGTAAACATGCTTTCACCACAAGTATTTGGGACAATTCAGTATATTGTGGATACTTAAGAATGGATTTATTTCTGAGAGCAGGAGGGTAGTTGAGAGTTTAATGTTTCTATAAGGCATAAACCAGGCCAATTGAACTCATTTGAAAGTTTTGTTTTCCTTTTCAAAATGGGTTTTACTCTAGGTGTGACTCTGCTACTATGGGATTGGGCACCGATCTAAAGCAGCCAAGTATAACCCTACCCCCTTTTAAGATTGAAAGTCATTTTAGTTGTGTCCATAAATTATTTCTAATTTATCTCTGCCCTACCCATATGCATGAAGTCCAGTATTTTAAATCTTGCTAAACCTCAGGTGAAATGTATAGCTGATGCAAATCATTAGAGGACTTGTGCATATTGTATTTTCTAGGTTAATGGTGTTGTAAGAAACTACCAATGAGTGCATTTAAAAGGATTATAAACTAATTCATCATATGTTGGCACCATTTGAACCTAATTCCCTAAATAATTTTTCCCAATCATGGTCTAAATTGTATTCCCATAGGATTAAGCCAATCTAGATGGAATTAGTCATTTCCTTGGTCAAATGTTATTGAGAACCTTTATGTTTTAATAAAACATCATAGATGAATCTTTGAAATACCTTTAGATGTTGTATAAGTACACCTACCTTGGTCTTGCAGAACCAAAAGTATAGAGGATTTTTCAACTCATTGTTGTAATCTTATTCGTTGGCCACTGACCCATAGCCCTTAAGCATGAGAAATTAGCTAGATCTTTAGAGGACTCTGACAATTAGTCTAGATGAACCAACGGATTGGAAACTCTACTGGGGAGAGCTTAGATGCATATCTATTTGAAAAGAGTCAAATAATTTGAAGATTGGAAAACCTAGTTTATGAAGAAATTATTGCAGCATGTCTGGTTATTTTGTGAAAATAATGGTGCTTTGCTAGTGGATTAGACTTAGAAAAGTATTTGATCTTTGAGGGGCTTCCAATTACTTGAAGATCTTGTCATATTTGAAGAGGTGGTGACTCTGTAAATGAATTTGATCAATTGTTGAAGAATTGTATCTATTTATGCAAGTTGATTGCATAGATCTAAAACATTTCCAGTCACAAGGAGAAGATTATGAGGCCTACAATAATTTCTAGGTATTTGGTCCTAAACTCTATTGGTGCCTGCTACTAGTTTGGGTTTCAAGTATACATTCACAAGCACTTTTCAGAAAAAAACCATAAAATTTCTAAGCATTGTGGCCTTCACATTTTCATGCATGTATCTTTGTATATACATGGCCGCTTGTATGTGTATTTGTATGTGCAAAGTGGTTGTACATTGGTGAGCCCAAAGAAATGTTCAATCGACCTTCAAAAAGTGGAAAACATTAGTTGTATGCATCGTTGTATGCATATTGGGCTTGTATGTGTCATTCAAATGCATTTCTAGGCATGCAAAAGTGGTTGTATGTCATGGATTCCCAGAATATTCTGTTGTTGTATGTGAAGTTTGCATGTATATTTTGTTGTATGTTTGATATACAACAGATAGATACAAAGGCAATGTGCAAAGTCAATGTACAAGGGATCATCAGTGAAACAATGTGTATCAGCGACTCATGCAACAGTCTCACCGATAGCCCAATGCATATACAAAGGTGGTAACATACAAGGTGAAAGATACAAAGGCCTGATGAATATACAAAGTGATATACAAAGTGCATATACAAGGCAATGTGCAAGGAAGAAAGGATATAAAGGAAATATACAAGTAGGCAATGTACAAGCAAGACACGACTGAGGAATTAATTGCATTTGTGAAATGGGTGAAGTCTGCCATTGTATATTGGGGTTGTATGTTCCCAATGTACAATCAAACATACAAGCAATAGATACAATTGAAACATACAATGCGGGAGCGGTCAAAGTTAGTGATGTTAAAAAAAAATCATGGTGGGCCCGCACAGTTGTATGTTTCGGGGGTTGTATGTACATGCGCATATACAAAAGATGATACAAAGGCACATGTACAACCTGGACACGAAGGAGAAATTAATTGTGGTGGATTTCAGGCTGGGGTCCGTGGGTTGTATGTTGCACATTGTATGTGTGATATACATTATAAGTTGCAATGAACAAGATACAAGCCAAATTTCAATGGTTTTTCCAATCTAGTTGATAAATGAGCTAGAATCCACATTGTATATCGCATATTGTATATATGCAATGTACAAGGTGATGTACAAAGAGAGAGATACAAAGCCCAGACGCGATTGTAGTTTCAAAGTGTTTCATAATGATTTGGGGTCCGCCTTTTTATGCAGGCGATTGTATGTATATACAATTGCATATACAACTGCATATGCAAAGATTTGAATGTGCAAGTGGTTGTATGTATATGCATTTGCATATACAAAGGTGAACAGGTGAAAAAGGGGCATAAATGAATGTTTATGCTGTGAAAAGTCTGCGATGGCAAAAAGACAACTACGTGGCATGATTCTATTGGCCGATGACTTTTCAAAGTTGGTGACTGGATCCCCTAATCAAATTGAGGCCGTTGATCTTGGTGGGAGAGAAGGAATCGATGGCCATGTTTTCAAATTGTTCATAGGAGCATTTTTGCATGTCTGCAGCTGTATTCTAGATAGGAAGAACTACAGAAATAGCGAACCGTTGCATTTCAAAATGGGTAGGTCAGCCATTATGACAAATTTACAGAGGTATGGGTCTAAAGGGATAGGCTAGCTAGCATTTTCAATGAAAATCTTCAAGTGGCGGCACATCTCCTAAGTTCTGCTGCTCCTTCCCTCTTCTTCTCCCTGGTGCATTCAATGTTCTTAGCACCATTTTGATGGTGCAGTGTATCTGGCAAATTTTTGAGGTGACTTTGTACTTGATTGTGGGGTACACATTCTCGCTATATAAGCGAACTATGTCACTCATTTTCTGGTTGTTGAAGACTTGGGAATTTTTTGGAAAAAAATGAAGAACAGAGCATTTCTTGGCTATTCTGTCTCATTTTGGAGTTTATGAGTTACATTTTGAATGCATGTTGCACATCTTTTTAGTTTCATTTCATTTTTATATGAAAAATGCTTCTTGCATGTGTTTAGTTGTCTGTCTCCATTTGTTGTATGCATTGCTTCTTATAAATCTGGTTGCTAAGGGTTCCTCGGATTCTAGAATATAGACTTTCTATACTGCATGCTTGATCTGTGACTTCCACTCAAGGAGTGGATTAAACTATTCTAGGTTAAGTATGAAGAAGAATGCATGTCAGCTGGGATATTTGTGAGTAGAGACAACTAAATACTCAATCTTCAGTGGTGTTTGTAAGGCAAATACTAGTTTTAACCCCTCGAAACTTGAATGCAAGTGCAAATCATTCTCTTATATACATCTAGTTGACTCCTTGCCTTGAGATAGGCACCGGTCTGCCCTTGTGTAGTAGTTATGATCCAAAACCCCTTGTCTTGCATTCAAAAATTAAAACAAATCCTTTCAAAGCTTCAACCTGTTAGTTGTAGGAGTAAAAATAGGACACCTACATACTCTCATTCCTAACCAGTTAGATATATCCAAGAACACTGCCAACCTTGTGATGTATCACACAAATCTTGGTCCATACATGAGAATATTCTGCCTGTTGTTGTAAAGCTAAACTTTTCTGTCATTGGGTGAGTCAAAGTTAAAATCTTTAGCTATAGGCATACCCCCCTTGGTGTAGCAGAACCAGAAGTGAAGGGGAGGTAGCTCACGCAACCTCCTGTATTTGTTGGTTGAATCTACTTGTGCATTGGAACTGGCAAACCCTCTATTGATTCAGAGAGAAAGACCCAACAAAGTGGAGACTCTACTGGGGAGTTGATATCTAGATCTTTCATGTGAATAATGGTGCTCTGCTGGTGGATGAACTCAGAAAAATATGTGATCTATGATGAGCTTTCAGTTGTTTGAAGGTTTTTATCCTCTTTGGAGAGGTGGCGACTCTGCAAAAAATTTCAGTGCACATGAAAGGTTGATGTATGTTGTTGTGATCTAAAAATTCTCTGTTCAAGACTTTAGCATCTAGATGAGAAAAGGTACATGGCTTCTTCCCACTTATATTTGTTGTTTTATTGCATAAGTTAAATGCCAAGGGGAAGCCTTAGGTCTTAGGCTGACATAAGATGTTTGAGATTGAAATTTTCATGAGTCCAAGTATGTATTCACCCATGCTCAGCCAAGAGAGGGATGAAACATTGTGTAAAAAAATTGAAGAGATAAAGAATAGGTTGATATCCTTAGAGGCTCAGCAAGCTCAATTAAATAGTAATAATGTTGTGTCTGCTAGCCAAAATGCTAAACCTCTTGTCAGCCCTTTTGATCCTTTGTATGACCAATTAGATTTTTCATGGGTTGATTATGAAATTGAAAGTATGCCTACCCAGATTTATAATTAGATGCCTAGATTTAGTGGAAACAGTGTGTGTGATGGGTGTACACATATCCAAAACTTTCACAGTTTTATGGAGAAACACTCATTTACAGATGAGGATATGTGGATGAGGTTTTTTGTTAGATCCTTCGGTACAAGAGCTAAATATTGATATTTGAGCTTTCCAAAAAGATCCTTTACCTATTGGGATGAACTTGTTGACTGTTTTAGAAAGGAATTTGCAAGAGAACCTACTGATCTTGTTGCAAGATTAATGGAAATTAGAAGACAAGATGAAGAGCCCAGTATTGATTTCAATTATAGATTTGCAATTGCCCTTTCACAAATCCCTAAAGACTTTAGACCTAATACTCTAGTGCATTAGTATGTATTTTGAAGCTTTTGAAAAGGGCTCTAGTGCATTGTTGAGGGAATTCAAGATAACAAATGTGTAAATGGCATACAAGTTTTTAGAAAATATAGAAAAAATGAGGGATGAGCGCATATAGAATTCCCTGTCCACAGGCTTTGGCATGAATAGAAATTGTGTAGCTGCAAATGACCAAGTGATCATGGCATCATTTGAAGATAAATGTGAAAATAAAAATGTAAAGGTTGAGAATGTAGTGTTTGAACATAGTGATGATAACAATGCTCAATTGGATTGTTCACCAGTGAAGGATGCTAATGAGAGGATCAATGATGACTCCCATTTCAAGGTTGAGGTATCTGGTTCTGAAAATAATGATGAGGTTATGGACAGCAATGAATACTTGTTTGAGTGGGTTTGTGGAGATGATTGTGAGTATTGTGCTCAAGATAGAGAAGAAATAAGCAAACAGAGGGGCAATTCCATGTTTCAATCATTGCCTTTTATTCAGACACATGGAGATGATGAAGAGCAATCAAAGATTGAAACAAGTGCTAGTGCTGACCATGATTGTTATTTATTTGATTATAGTTTTGTTTGTAATACACAGGCTAATACTCCACACAAGGAATTCATTGATAATGAAAATGCATGTTTGGCTGGCCATAAACCAGTGGCATACTATAATGAAGCTGAAACACTTGGTTCAACCCTTTTTCATACATATGCTGAGGAGGATCTGTTTGAGTATGGTGGGAATCTAAGCATTGTCATTGAGAAGGATTCTAATTTTCATCTTGATGAAAGAGAGACCAACATATATCATGAAGGTTATTGCAGAGAGGTACCAGAGTCTGATCCTTTCCAATTTGGTATAGCTGATGATTATTTGCATGAGGTGCACAAATGTGAATATGAAAGGTTTTTCTTTGATATGCCAGCTTATGATAAAATGAGGCCTGATGATCCTAGCTATATGGTGGACTGTGAGTGCTTTCTATTTTCAGTCCAGCTGGGAGATCATTCTACAATGCATATTGCTAATAGGGATGACGATAAATGTTATATGTCATATGAGGGTGCATTGTTTGATGAATATAACATTCACACATTGCCTGATGCTGAAGTGTATGACAATGTATGTAGATCAATGCTTGATTTTAAGGTACAGTTTGACAGAGGCAATATCTTCAGGCTTGATCCAGTGAAATAAGATGAAAATAGGGTATTTGAAAAAGGAAAATACTAGTTTTTCTTTTTTGGTGGCCTTGGGCCACCAAGTAATTTTTTTTTTAAAAAGTGTGATTTGTGATGCAGATTGGTGCAGTGTTTGACTATGTAGCCCGATGGATAAGGGACTAGTCTACATCTAGAGATCTATGGTTCTCACCATGCCTGCAAGAGGCATACGTCCCCAAACAGAGCCAATGTTGGTGCCTGATGCTGGTTTGGGTTTCAAGTATTCATTCGCAGGCAATTTTTAGAAAAAAACCATAAAATTTCTAAGTATTACGGCCTTCACATATTCATGCATGTATCTTTGTATATACATGGCCGCTTGTATGTGTATTTGTATGTGTAAAGTGGCTGTATATTGGCGAGCCTGAAGAAATGTTCAATTGGCCTTCAAAAAGTGGAAAAAATTAGTTGTATGCATATCGGGCTTGTATGTGTCATTTAAATGCATTTTCGAGCGTACAAAAGTGGTTGTATGTCATAGATTGCAAGAATATTCCGCTGTTGTACGTGAATTTTGCATGTATATTTTGTTGTATGTTTGATATACAATGGATAGATACAAAGGCGATGTGCAAAGTCAATGTACAAGGGATCATCAGCGAAATAATGTGTATCGGTGACTCATGCAACAGTCTCACCGATAGCCCGATGCATATACAAAGGCAGTAACATACAAGGCGAAAGATACAAAGGCCCCCGATGCATATAAAAAGTGATATACAAAGTGCACATACAAGGCAATGTGCAAGGAAGAAAGGATACAAAGGAAACATACAAGTAGGCGATGTACAAGCTGGACATGGCCAAGGAATTAATCGCATTTATGAAATGGGTGAAGTCTTCCATTGTATATTGGGGTTGTATGTTCCCAATGTACAATCGAACATACAAGCAATAGATACAATTGAAACATACAATGTGGGAGCGATCAAAGTTAGTGATATTCAAAAAAAAAATGGTGGGCCCGCACAGTTGTATGTTCTGGGGGCTGTATGTACATGAGCATATACAAAAGATGATACAAAGGCACATGTACAACTCAGACGCGAAGGAGAAATTAATTGTGGTGGATTTCAGGCTGGGGTCTGTGGGTTGTATGTTGCACATTGTATGTGTGATATACATTGTAAGATGCAAGCCGGATTTCAATGGTTTTTCTAATCTAGTTGATAAATGAGTTGGAATCCGCATTGTATATTGCATATTGTATATATATAATGTACAAGGTGATGTACAAAGAGATAGATACAAAGCCTGGACGCGATTGCAGTTTCAAAGTGTTTCATAATGATTTGGGGTCTACCTTTTTATGCAGGCGATTGTATGTATATACAATTGCATATACAACTGCATATGCAAAGATTTGAATGTGCAAGCAGTTGGATGTATATGCATTTGCATATACAAAGGTGAACAGGTGAAAAAGGGGCAGAAATGTATGTTTGTGCTGTGAAAAGTCTGTGATGGCAAAAAGGCAACTATGTGGCATGATTCTATTGGCCAATGACTTTTCAAAGTTGGTGACTGGATCGCTCGATCAAATTCAGGCCATTGATCTTGGTGGGAGAGAAGGAATCGATGGCCATGTTTTCAAATTGTTCATAGGAGGATTTTTACATGTCTATGGCTGCATCCCAGATAGGAAGAACTTCAAAAATAGCGAATCACTACATTTCAAAATGGGTAGGTTGGCCATTATGACAAATTTACAGAGGTATGGGTCTAAAGGGACAGGCTAGCTACCATTTTCAATGAAAATCTTCAAGCGGCAGCACATCTCCTGAGTTCTACTGCTCCTTCCCTCTTCTTCTCCCTAGTGCATTCAATGTTCTTGGCACCATTTTGATGGTGTAGTGTATCTGGCAAATTTTTGAGGTGACTTTGTACTTGATTGTGGGGTACACGTTCTTGCTGTATAAGCAAACTGTGTTACTCATTTTCTGGTTGTTGAAGACTTGGGCATTTTTTGGAAAAAATAACAAAGAATAGAGTATTTCTTGGTTGTTCTGTCTCATTTTGGAGTTTATGAGTTGCATTTTGAATGCATGTTTCACATTTTTTCAGTTTCATGTCATGTTTATATGAAAAATGCTTCTTGCATGTGTTTAATTGTCTATCTCCATTTGTTGTATGCATTGCTTCTTTTGAATCTGGTTGCTAAGAGTTCCTGAGATTTTAGAATATAGACTTTCTGTATTGCATGCTTGATCTATGACTTCCACTCAAGGAGTGGATTAAGCTATTTTAGGTTAAGTATGAAGAAGAATGCATGTCAGCTGGGATATTTGTAAGTAGAGACAGCTAAATACTCAATTTTGGGTGGTGTTTGTAAGGCAAATACCAGTTTTAACCCCTTGAAACTTTTATGATAGTGCAAATCATTCTCTTGTATATGTCTAGTTGACTCTTTGCCCTGAGATAAGCACTAGTCTGCCCTTGTGTAGTAGTTATGATCTAAAACCCCCTGTCTTGTATCCAAAAATTAAAACAGATTCTTTCAAAGCTTCAACCTGTTAGTTGTAGGAGTAGAAATAGGACACCTACACACTCTCATTTCTAACCAGTTAGATATGTCCAAGAACACTGCCAACCTTGTGATGTATCACACAAATCTTGGTCCATACATGACAGTATTTTGTCTGTTGTTGTAAAGCTAAACCTTTCTGTTATTGGGTGAGTCAAAGTTAAAATCTTTAGCTATAGGGATAACCCCCTTGGTGTGGCAGAATCAGAAGTGAAGGGAAGGCAGCTCACGCAACCTCCTGTATTTGTTGGCCAAATATACATGTGCATTGGAACTGGTAAACCCTCTGTCGATTCGGAGAGAAAGACCCAACAAACTCTAGTTTCATCTCCAAAGAAAAATAAATCAGATGGGTAGAAGTTTTTTGTGAATTCTTTGTGTAGAGTGTTGTTCCCATGCTTGAAAGAAGCTCTATAATGGTGAGTTAAGGATTTCATTGGAGATATTTAGGATTTTTTCAAGAGCTAGAACTGTGATTAAATTGTTGTGAAGGAAATTGGCTATTGTTGAAAGCATATTTGAATGTGGGTTGTAATTTTTTCTATCTTTCTACACATTTGAATGTCAAAATGCATTGTGCATCACAACAACAATCATACCCTCAAAGAAGGGTCTTCTCTATTGAAAGATACAGAGCACCAAATTTTATTGATATCAAAAACTACCAAATTATATTCCTAATAGGGTTAGAGGGCATCTGCCAAAGTTCAGTGGTAATAAGTCTGAATCAACAAGTAAGCATCTGTAAGATTTCATTGATGTAATAGATGATTATAAGGTAGATTTTGAAGATGTTGTCATGAGATTATTTGTTCAATCTCTAAAAGGAGATGTAAGAGATTGGTTCTCTTATTTACCAGCATACTCTATCTGTTCCTGGGATGAGTTCAAAGCAATTTTCATGGAGCAATTTGGTGAAAGAATCAATGCAAGTTTAGTGATCAGTAGGTTCATGAACATTCAGAAGAAAGAGGATGAGCTAGTTCGAGCTTTTAACTTGAAATTTGCAAAAATATTGAGGGATATTCCTTAGGCTATGAGGCCAAAAAATTTGATGAGTTTAGTTGTTTACTTGGGAGATTTTGATAGGAAGATGAGTTATCAGTTGAGAAACAAGGATCCTACAACCTTGCATCAGGGTTATGAGATAGCCATAAACATTGAGAACAACTGGAAGTATGGGATGCACAAGGGTTATTTGTCTACAAGGGTTTGCTTCCCTAAGGCACCCAATGTTGATGAAAGGTGTACGTCAAAAATTAAAAATGAATGTCAGAGTACTTACACCCCTACTGTCACAGCTTATACATCAGTCCATAATGTTGATCACATAGAGCCCCAAACAAATTGTCAAGAAGCTGCATGCATTAGTGATCCTGTGGTCTTCGCTCACGCTCTCTTTGACATAAGGAGACATGAGGGAGAATCAGGATATGCTTTATTTTCTAGAATCTTGGACACCTATATGGACATTCCTATTGGTTTTAAGCCTCAAGAATATGTATGCATTGATTTGTTTTGTTAGGTGTATGGGACAGGCTTGAATTTATTGCCTCAAAAATTAAATCCAAGTAATTTTTATCAGGTTCTTGACTAGATAGACATGGTAGAAAACATTATGATTCATGATGAAAGGAGTGACAACATTCATAGTGCTAATCACTCTAGCCTTGCTATGGACTATGATTCAAACAATGATGCAAGATGTTTGAGTGAAGAGGGCTTGTTCCAAACTAAGATGATTTATCATGTTAGTGGAGAAAATGTATGTGAGCATCCAAATAATGTGGTGTGTGCACCTGAGGATTGCATTCATGAAAATTCAAATGCACCACATGACACAACTGATGAACAGGTAGAGGCATTTTTAGATATTTAGCATATTACAGTAGGGAATGGAACTACTACTTGCTTCAATGATGAGATGACAAAAGAAGTTTAGTTGCATTCTTATGATTTAGATTACTATGGTGAAATGTACAATGGTATGGGGTAAGTGCAGGAAGATGGGGGGCCAAAAAGGGGTCTTAAGTGGCCACTTTTTTTTCTGAAATTAGGAAACACTGGCCTTGGATGAGAAATTGAGCATAGTTACACTCAAAATTTGGAGATGCAACCAAAACAATGTTCGTAGTGCTCCAAGCCTACTTTTTAAACTACTATTTTGTTTTGAAAATGGCATAGATTAAGGGGTTCAAAAGAGGGAGCCACAGAAATTGGTGTTGTTTCTGTAAAAAAAACATAACATAGCATGTTTTGTGGCTCCCTCAAAAGGTCAACTTTTTTTTGGTATTTTTAAAATCACTTTAGTGAGAAATTAGCTAATAGCATGTAGTTTATGCCCAATTTTTCTGATAATTTTTTGATGAATATTTAATTTTTTACTAATTTTCAAAGTGGACACATCCTAAAAAATAGAATTTTGGCCGTGCTACCCCTATAAATTTTGAAAACTAATTGAAAATTATTTTTTTATTTTTTTAATATTTGTAGAATGGAGTCTTGTTTCTAAATATGTATTTTTTTTTAAATTTGAATGAATAGTTAATTTACAATTAAAAAAAGACCAAACAGTGGTTTTTGCCTAAAAACTGACACACAAACAAAAGAAATTAAAGATGAAAGGCTTAACATTGTTAAAATGTGAAAAAAATCACATCGTCAAATAGCTAAGAGAAAGCCTAACATTACCCAAGTGTTTGATTTGTTCGACCTTGAAACACGTGCAAATCTAAGGGTTAGCATGAATGAAATTATGTGAAATTTTGAAGAATATGGAAAAACACGTATGTGACTGTTCATAAGGCACTCCAAGCCTTTGGGTTGGAAATCCAAAGCAAATGCCAAGTCCAAGGCTTTGGATTACCAAAGCAAGACATAACGCGAGTGCGTTATAACGCGCTTGCGTTATGTTTTGCTTTGCATTTTTCCTTTCCCGCAAGTCTGTTGTTTGTCATGTTTGACATAACGTGAGCACATTATAATGAACTCGCGTTATTTTCCCCTTAAATTTTCTTACATTCAAAGCTATTAATCACGAGGGTTAAGGGATAAGGGATTAGCGTTTAAGGTATAGTATCGAGCATGTTGAGGGTCTAGGAATAGGGATAGTGTTTAGGGTTTAGGGATGAGGGATTAGAGTTGAGGGATGCCATATTAGGGTTGAGGGTTTAGGGTTTAGGGTTTAGGGATAGGGTTGAGGGTCGAGGGATCAGAGTTAAGGGTTGAGGGATTAGGGTTTGACATGGAGGGTTGAGGGTTGGGGTTCAAGGGTCAAGGGTTTAGGGATAGGGTTGAGGGTCGAGGGATTAGGGTTAAAGTAGAGTGTGAAGGGTGTAAGGATTAGGGATAGGGTTGGAGGGTTTAGGGATAAGGGATTAGGGTTTAAGGTATAGTATCGAGTCTATTGAGGGTTTAGGGATGAGGGATTAGAGTTGAGGGATGATGGATTAGGGTTGAGGGTTGAGTGATTAGGGTTTATGGATAAGGTTTAGGGTTGAGGGTTGAGGGATTAGGGTTTAAGGTATAGTGTTGAGGGTTGAGGGTTTAGGATTAGGGTTTAGGGTTGACGGATTAGCATTTAATGTTGAGGTCAGGGTTAGAGTGTCAAGGGTGGAGGGATTAGGGATAGGGTTTAGGGTTGAAGGTTTAAGGATTGAGGGTTGAGGCTTTAGGGATGAGGGTTTAAGGCTTAAGATATAGTGTCAAGTGTTGAGGGTGTAGGGATAGGGTTTAAGTTTTAAGGGTTAAGGGTTGAGGGATAGGGATTAGGGTTTAAGGTATAGTGTTGAGGGTTAATGGTTTAGGGATAGGGTTTAGGTTTGAGGGATTAGGGTTTAGGGTTGATGAATTAGGGTTTAATGTTGAGAGTTGAGGGTTGAGGGTTGAGGGTTGAGGTTGAGGGGTAGGGTTAATGGTCAAGGGATTAGGGTTAAATAAGAGTGTCCAGGGCAGAGCGATTAGGGTTTAAGGTATAGTATCAAGCCTATTGAGGGTCTATGAATAGGGATAGCATTTAGGGTTTAGGGATGAGGGATTAGAGTTGAGGGATGATGGATGACGGATTAGGGTTGAGGGTTGAGGGATTAGGGTTTAGGGACAAGGTTTAGGGTTAGGGTTGAGGGATTAGGGTTTAAGGTATAGTGTTGAGGGTTTAGGGATAGGGTTTAGGGTTGAGGGATTAGAGTGAAGGGTTGAGGGATTAAAATTTTATGTTGAGGGTTGAGGGTTTAGGGTTTAGGGATAGGGTTGAGGGATTAGGGTTTGATGTTGAGGGTTGAGGTTTGAGGGTCAAGGGTTTAGGGATAGGGTTGAGGGTCGAGGAATTAGGGTTAAAGTAGAGTGTGGAGGGTATAAGGATTAGGGATAGGGTTGGAGGGTTTAGCGATAAGGGATTAGGGTTTAAGGTATAGTATCAAGTCTATTAAGGGTGTAGGAATAGGGATATCATTTAGGGTTTAGGGATGAGGGATTAGAGTTGAGGGATGATGGATTAGGGTTGAGGGTTGAGGGATCAGGGTTTAGGGATAAGGTTTAGGGTTGAGGCCTGAGGGATTAGGGTTTAAGGTATAGTGTTGAGGGTTTAGGATAGGGTTTAGGGTTGAGGGATTAGAGTGAATGGTTGAGGGATTAGGGTTTGACGTTGAGGGTTGAGGGCATTTTCTATCAAGAACTTGATTATGAGGGCTTGCCCCTTCATTGTTATGCCTATCATATGGTGGAGCATCTGGCAAGCTCTTGTAGGAAAGAGATGTGATCAATCTATAGCAGGAAAAAATGTGAGTGCGTTATAACGCGAGCGCATTATAACACACTCACGTTTTGTCTTGCTATTGAAACAATAAAAAAGTGGTTACCCCCGTGATCCAGGCCCACATGCTCTATTTTCTTACTGATTCTGCGCGTGCTCCAACAAAAAAGAAGTGCTTTCATGCTATTGGGAAGTTCACATGCACATTTGACACATTGTACCACCTTTGCATGATCTTTCCACCACCTTTTCTACTTTGCCAACTTGAGAAGGAGGAAATAACATAGTTTTCACACCAAGTTTCGTATATATCTATTCAAGTTTCAATTTTTGTAGTGTTGCAATGTTAATTGTGATTCAAATTTAAGAATTTAACATTATAGATTGATAGTATTGTTGTTAGTAATGATATTTGAGTGTTATTCAATTTAACATTGAAAAGGAAGCAAGTGGTAAAAAACTCAAATTGTTGAGGAGTTTGATGCAAGAAGATAAAAACACTACATAATTGGGTACTCTCTCCATTCAAATCTTCATTTTTTAGGTATGTCAAGTCTTTACATGCATGTTCTTTACATTTTCCTTATTTCAGATTGAATTAATTTATCATGCTTTATCATACATGTTTAAAATAGACACATTCCCAATCAAGAAAGCAACCTACAATCTCACATGATGCCATGTATATTTTCTACACTTGGGCTCTTTAATAATTATGTCTAATAAAAAAACCTTAACATACCATGATGTCAAACTATACAAGAATAAATCCTTACAACATAAAAAAATACAATCCCACTATTATCTTGTATTCATTTCTTAGGAACTAATATTGGTCTCTTTATCATGCTACAGACAAATTCTCCGTCATGCCAACGAACAATCAAGAAATAAACCAACACAGGAAGAGATAGAAGCTAAGAATGCAAAGAAAGTAGTGGCTATGATGGAACTTCGTGAGAAGGGGAAATTGGACATGATAAATGAAGACATACCAATTGAAGAGGAACCACAACCATCACAAAGAGATATGGTATTGGCAGCACAAAGAGAACGAATGCAAAAACTTTGTGGTACGAGGGATTTGAATACCATAGTTGGAGACACGTCCTCTACCGCAAGTCAACATGTAGGGACACCATCTACCGCATCTCAAGTTGAGAGTATATCATCACTCACATGTGATGAAGGAGGTACGCCATCGTTCCCACCTCAACCTCAAGGTACGTCATCTATTCCATCTTTGATTGAAGGTATGCCATCTAACCCATCTCATTTAAACATTGATGAAATTCCTAATGTTGAGATGAATTTACCTAACTTGACACCACCTAGAATTTTTCATAGAAAGCCAAAGTATTTGATTGATATTGATGAGAATATTTTGCAGCCAATGGAAGGTAAGATTCCAAAATGCACTTGTAGAAGATATGCTAATAAGATTTGGAGATTGTTCTTTGAAAAGTTAAATGAGACTGCAAGATGTCAACTATTCGTTGAAATGATGCGAAATATAAAGTATAGGTCTATTATGAAGATTCTTGGGTTGAGAACATCAGAGGCTTCGAGTGAAAAATCTATTGTCAAGAATCTAATGAGTGCGTATGAGAGTGTGGGTAACACCTCATGCACAAAATATAGTAATGCAACACGGCGTGTGATTACATCGACTATAGTAAGTAGTCAAACGAGGAAAGCTCGTCTCATTAGAAAGACAAGTCAAGAATTGAGAATTAATAGGAAAATTTTATCAAGAGCTGTTGGAAGATGCCAAAGAATTGAGGACACTAATGCCAATGAATTATGGGCGTTCTCGGGGAGACTACCATGAAAAGATAAACCAATTGTTGAAGCATTGAGATCACTAATTGAAGACTTTTGGAAGAATTACACAAGGGTATCTCTGAATCAAAGGGATGTGGTAAGAAGGAGAATCAATAGTCAAAACCGCAAGCCACATCCAAAGCATTTTTTGGATGAGACTCAAACACAATTTTATGGTAAATTTCTAGAGAAATATCCTCAAATTAAAATTTGTCAAAGATATTTTGAATTGCTAAAACCTTTCTATGTTAAGATAAATCACACACGCACTACTTGTTGTTGTAGATTACATATTAAATTTTCTAACCATTTTGATGCTTATAGGTCTATATGTTTAGATATGCATACTAACAATGATTTGCAGGGTTGTACCATATGTGCCCCACCAACATCTTCAAGAGACTTCATATCAAAAATTTTAAGTGAAAGAGAGGAAGGTCAAATATTCTACAAGAAATTATGCTTGGATGGCACATGTCATCATTGCAGTGGCTTGCAACATTTGCTAATATGTGAACATATGAAAATAACACATGCGGTTGGAAATGAACTAGTAGAGTTTGACAAGTATAAAACAGTGGCATACAATACAGAAGATGGTAAAGAAGCAAAAAGGTGTGAATTAGTTATTGAAAAGATTCTAGTGTATCAATTTATGCCTATATTTCGTGACAGCATAGTGTATGCGTATGCAAGACATGCCCATAGAGCTCGATGGTTGGACTTGCAATTCAAGTTATGCAAGGACACATTTCCGGTTGGTAGCATTGTTTTAGTCATCAACTTTGCAGAGAACTATAGTCTACAGCCACAGTGTGAGGTGTAATCACAATATTAGAACTCCACACAGGTTTCTATATTTGTGCACATCGCATTCATTCATGCGAATGATAGTACAGAGGATGACAGAAAGATCATAAGGGAGTATAATTTCTATATTAGTGATGATCACACACATTATATGGAGTTCGTGTAAGGTTTCTTTCAGGTGTTCTACAATGATTTGGCTAGAAGGGGCATATTGTTCAATCGGCATATCATATGGTCGGATAACTATGCGTCAGAATTCAAGAACTTGCAGAATTTCTATTGGCTGAGTAGGAGGCATAATTTTACAGGTATTCAACATATGTGGAACTTTTGTGAGGCCAGGCATGGAAAGGGGGAGCATGATGGTGCAGGAGCATGTATCAAAAGAGCCATAGCACGAGAAGAGTTAAAGTATAAAGACAATGCAAAGTTGACAGATGCAAAATCGATTATCGAGTGGTGTAATACTTCCATGGGTCTAGGTAATGAAGGTAAGTCTTCAGTTCGTAGATTTTTTTGGTTGACAGATGATACTAACATTGCACCATATGAGGATTGTTGTACACTGACAAGATGAAATGAGATGCACTCTTTCAGAAGCTCAATTGTAGGTTCATGGAGTATCCATACATGAAAGATGTCATGCTTTTGTTCTTCCTATACAATTCAAGTCTGGGATGAGTGTGAGTCAAAGGAGTGGGTTGACGAATGGCAGTTAAGTTATCTTAGCCCACTTGACACGTATTGACCCCTGACGGCATTGGAACTAACATAGATGGAATCGTTAGTTGACTTTGACCACATATCAGATTTAGTTCAACCAGGTAATATAGGGCACATATATGCATCTAATTTCATCTAGTTCAACCAGGTAATGTCATCTTACTTTGTAGTGTTTTTGTAATGTTGACTAATTTCACCTAATTTGCTACACATATCAATGTAGGGAACGTATATGCAGTTATTGCAGATGAAGATAATGAAGACGGAACAGATTATTACTTATGTCATTGTGTTGAGGCCAAAAAGAAATTGGAGGCCCCTGTTACAGATGGAGAAAACATCGAATACCCTACAGGCTCAGTGGTTATTACTGGAACGTGGATTAGAAGGTACCCACATAAGAGTGTTAATATTTGGCTATTTCAAGACTTTGACACGCATCGAAAGATTCTTCATTACTCGAACCTTGTCATGGCATCCAATGTTCATTTGATAAAGTATCAGGGTAGACCTTTGAACAAAATATTGTGGAAGGTGCGTGAGTCTGACCATGAAGCAATATTTGACACAATAAAGAGTAGAGCAGACCCAAATGGTTCATTGGATTAATTTGTAAGTATTCACACTGATTTTTTAAAGTCATGTTGCATTGAGTTGTAAGTATGCACATTAAATTGTAAGGTTTGTCTTTTTTTTATTTCCTCCTGCATTTTTACACATATGTACACATTTTTACATCATCATGTTATGCATTTTTGGTCTCCTGCTCCTGATGCGACCAAACTCATAACTCACCCTACTTCCTCTAGACACCATTTGATGATCTCTCCAACACTCTGGATCCAGTGCGTCCAATCATGATGATGACCTATATACCATTCTCCCAAGGCGCTCATAATGAATGAAACTTAGGACTCCATAAGGGCACCAAAATGGATGAAAGGAGACATGAAATGCAACTTAGGACTCCATGCTAAGGTTTGAGCCATGATGATGAAACTTAGAGCTTTTTCCTTTCCTATGTGCTCATCTAAGATGTTTGAATGATAAGGAGCACCTTGACCTCTATAATGTACATTGGGCACCAAAATCGAGGTGATTTTAAGTCACTTTGAGTCATTTGGGGTCAGTTTGAGTCTTTGAGTCATGTTGCAAAAAAGTGTCAATGTTGTCAAGTTGCACAAAGCAACTTTTATATTTTTGGTGTCCTGCTCATGATGTAACCAAACTGACTATTCTAATGCATCCGAATGGGTACATTTATGCTAGGCATGGTCCTATTTTTCACCCAAACATGTCGAAACAGTCTGAGCTACATTATACTGACGATATCCCTGAAGAGTCGAAAGCGCAAAAAGGCAGCAATCTTTGACGAGATGTTACTCGAAAACCATGTCACTTAGAAACATTACGTCTAAGACAACGTGATCATGTAAAGTGCCTCTACAATAACATCTCTCAGTTTTTTATATCTCTGAGGCATTTGCCTGTGGTGAAAGGTTTTCTGCTGCCCCAAAAATTGTCAGAAGGAGGCAGTGTAAAGTTGCAAAGGGGTGTAACTTTCATCCTGCTCCTAATACGACCAAATTGATTGTTCCAACACATCTTAATGGGTACATTTACGCTAGGCATGGTCTTATTTTTCACCCAAACATGTTGAAACAGTCCGAGCTACATTGTACCGACGATATCCCTAAAGAGTCCAAAGTGCAAAAAGGCAGCAATCTTTGACAAGATGTTACTCGAAAAATGTGTCACTTAGAAACATTCTGTCTAAGGCAACATGATCACATAAAGTGTCTCTACAATAACCTCTCTCAGTTTTTTATATCTCTAAGGCATTTGCCTGTGGTCAAAGGTTTTCTGCTGCCCAAAAAATCGTCAGAAGGAGGCAGTGTAAAGTTGCAAAGGGGTGTAACTTTCATCCTGCTCCTGATGTGACCAAACTGACTATTCCAATGCATCCAAATGGGTACATTTACGCTAGGCATGGTCTTATTTTTCACCCAAACATGTCGAAACAGTCTGAGCTACATTGTACCGATGATATCCCTGAAGAGTCCAAATTGTAAAAAGGCAGCAATCTTTGACGAGATGTTATCTGAAAACCATGTCACTTAGAAACATTCTGTCTGAGGTAACGCAATCATGTAAAGTACCTCTACAATAACCTCTCTTAGTTTTTTATATCTCTGAGGCATTTGCCCGTGGTGAAAGGTTTTTTGCTGCCCCAAAAATTGTCAGGAGATAGTGTAAAGTTGTAAAGGGGTGTAACTTTTGTCCTGCTCCTGATGCAACCAAACTGACTGTTCCAACACGTCTGAATGGGTACATTTACGCTAGGCATGGTCATGTTTTTCACCCAAACATGTCGAAACAGTCTGAGGTACATTGTACCGACGATATCCCTGAAGAGTCCAAAGTGCAAAAAGGCAGCAATCTTGGACAAGATGTTACTTGAAAATTGTGTCACTTAGAAACATTCCATCTAAGGCAACATAATCACGTAAAGTGCCTCTACAATAACCTCTCTCAGTTTTTTATATCTCTGAGGCATTTGCCCGTGGTGAAAGGTTTTCTGCTACCCCAAAAATCATCAGAAGGAGGCAGTGTAAAGTTGCTAAGGGGTGTAACTTTCATCCTGCTCCTAATGTGACCAAACTGACTATTCCAATGCATCCAGATGGGTACATTTACGCTAGGCATGGTCCTTTTTTTCACCCAAACATGTCGAAACAGTCTGAGCTACATTGTACCCATGATATCCCTAAAGAGTCCAAAGTGCAAAAAGGTAGCAATCTTTGATGAGATGTTACTCGAAAACCATGTCACTTACAAACATTTTGTCTGAGGCAACGCAATCATGTAGAGTGCCTCTACAATAACTTGTCTCAGTTTTTTATATCTTTGAGGCATTTACCCGTGGTGAAAGGTTTTTTGCTGCCCCAAAAATCGTCAGAAGGAGGCAGTGTATTAAGTCAGGATGATGAGGTCAATGGTGTTTGAGTTTTAGAGCTCCTTGATGACCTGATCTTGATAGTGGGCTTGTAGAGGAAAGAATGATTAAGTTGCACTTTTATAATCATTTCACCCCAGGTGAGCACCTAGGTAGAATTTGGAGTGGAAGCCTCAAATAATACCTTAGATTTTTAGATGTTATTTTAGCTCAAATCATCATTATCTTGTGCCTAGATTTGGAGTCTAACTGCCTAGGGAGTCAAGGAGCATTTCATCATCCAGAGAATCCCAAACATGTGCCTTGAACAAGTGATGCTACAAGTGGTGAACAAAATGGGCACCTTGAAGAATTGAGCCCTCCAAGACATCTTGCAATTGCCTAAAAGTCCAAAATTTACACAAGTGAGTTAAGGTGCCATTTTCCATCTCCAGAGCCTCCTTTGAGCACCTTAACATGGAGTGAATGTTTTAGTCTATAAAAGATTGTGCCTAAAGAATATAACAACCCCTTGAGTCACTAGGATGAACTAAGTTAACAAAATGAACTTCATTGAGGGAGGCGCACTTGTGCATCTAGACAACTCCAATTTAGCACCTGAGAAAAAGCATGTTTAGATCCATAAGTTTGGGGAGTATTGAGTGAGGTAAGTCTTCATGAGCATATACAATGACTTAAATCCATCAATGATGAAGTAAACACTTATTTGAACTAAGGTGCAATTTCACTCCTCTACAATCATCTTCTGGCGCCTTGAAAGCTAAGTGTTTGAAACTATCATGATTTGTGCCTAGATGAGGAAGTCTCTATAATGAGTTAAAGCCACTTGAACAGCAAGCATGAAGGGAGCATCCAAACTTACCCAAGGAAGCGCCTAGAGGAATGGAAGTTGAGTTTGAAGATAGATGACCTTTCGAGTGCACTTGCTCTTGAGTGACAATTTGATTTGGCACCCTTATGTAGATTTAGATATGATCTAGCGCTTTGAGGTTGAGTGGAGTAATCTTGATGCCTTAGTGTGTTGTTTTATACCTTGATGAGTGCCTTGGAAGAATGGACGTTTACTCACCCTTGAGCGCCTTAGTTCCAGAGATTGAGTTCGAAGAGTAATACTCCTCAAAATACCTTTATGAGAGCGATGAAACTAAGTAGCATAAGAGATGATAAGTGTAAGAGCTTAGGGACTCAAGGCGCATTGTAGGGTCAAGAACATCAAGTTTGTGCACCTAAGGGGAAAATCAAGCTTCAAACACCTCATCAAATGGTGCCTTGGTAGAGGAGTTACCAAAAGACCTTAAAATTGAAAATTTGATAAAATAACTCACATTGTGAGTTTGGGCGCCTTTCCAAGATCAAGCTTTCATATAGTGCCTTGAGTTGTTACTTTCATATTAGTGCCCTAGCATAAAGAAGAAGTCCTCAAATGCGCTTTAAGGAGGAAGATTGGTGATGGGAGTAATTATGAGTGCCCTAGAGTGTTTGAAGTGGGAAGTAGTAAAGGATAGCGCCTTGAATGAGTTTGAGCACCTCGAAGAGGATTGAGCACCTTGATAAATTAGAGGATTGAGCACTTAAGGGATAATAGGATCTTTTGAGACTATTGGTAAGTGTTTGGAATCATTAAAATTTCAAAAATAAGATAAAGACCCTAGGTGCTATCTCCTACTTGGAACATCACACATGGGAACATGGAAACTAGATTGATTGAAGGAATGATACTTTAGCACCTTGAGGGTGAATGAGTCAAAATAACACTAAATTGGTGCCTAGTCCAATTGATTGAAATCATCTTGGGTGCATTTTCTTGCTTTAGTTGGGTTTAACTTATTTTGGCACCTTGGTGAGAAGTTCTCTAGATATGAGTTAGAACCATCAAAATAATAAAACTTGCCAAGAAAGAGATAGGCATTTTTATGAAGTTTTTCCTCAATGTTGAGCGCCTAGGAGGTAGATTGCTCAAGAGAGGGTTAGATACTCTGTATTTCACTCTATTGTTGACTTGTCTAAAAACAATGGAAGCATAGAATTATCAACTTTTGAACCTTCAAACTCACTATTGGCGAGACAACATACCATCAGTGAGCTTAAAATTTCATCGGCCGATAGGCCGATGCCACCATGACTCCATTTGATTTCACTTCTGACAAACATCCCATCATTGACTCTTATCGGTCAGACAGACCACTAGCGATGACTTTATATCCTTTCACATTGATGTCTTTGTCACTCTGATATGATACTCTAAGTCCCTCGCCTATCGGTAGGACTTAATACCATCGGCACACTCAAAAACTCTTCTGCCAACACACCGATCTCACAAATGACAACCTTCGAACCACACCCATCGGTGAGACTCCAAACATCGGTGAACTCTAATCACATTGGGCCGATACACCGATGGATTTTGACTGTCAGTGTGACCCCCTTCATCGGTAAATCTCTGAACTACTCTTCTGATGCGCAGATGGGATTATCTTCCGATACACCGATGTCTTTGACTTCGAACCACACTTGTCGGCAAGATAGACCACTATCGGTGAAGCCTAACCAAGGTCTACCGATATGCTAATATGACCAACTCTTGACGTTGATACAAGGTTCTTTTGCAGGCAAAGGGCACCTAGGCTTATGGGGCTCAATTTGATGTATTTATTGAAAGCTCAAGGTGAATTGATGCTTATTAAAAATGCCACTTAGTCCTTCATTTGCATTATAGGCGCCATTTCCTATTGACTTATATACTCCTCCTCATGCTAGGGTGCCATAATGAAGTGGTTTAGACAATAGGTGTGCTTCACTTACCAGAGGCTTGTTCTCCTTCCACCTTAGGCACACTTTTATGGTAGAACAGGTGTCAATGGGTGCCTTGTCTTAAATGAATGCTCTCTCTAAGTTGGGTGCCCTTTTGAGGCTTTATGAGTTGCAAATTGTGCCTTAACCCTTCATGCTTGTTGCTCAATGTTTGAATGTTTAAGAAAGTCTCCTTTAGGCGCTCATCTTAATGACTTTTTCTCAAGGCGCAATCATCCTAATGACTTGGATATTCATCCTAGTGTTTCAGGATATTAGGCTACCAGACTTAGTCATTTTCAGGATCTCAAACATAAAGAATAACATGATGATTCATTTTTTTGTATTGCATATAGTTGAAATTCTATGCTACTCATAAAGAATATTAATATTTTCTATTCAACATGATGATTCATTTTTTTTTTTAAATACAACTTTTATCTTTTAGTTCCAAAATGAAGTTTAGGTGATACTTGAATAAAAATAGCTATCTTATTGGATCAACAAACATCCTATGTAATACAATCGGACTTTAAATATTTGAAGTAGCCATCTACAAATATCCATTCAAATGTGGATTTATAATTCAAGTATGGACGCCATCAATAAAAAAGATTTGTATTAACCAAATATCTATATAGGCATACATCAATATCTGTCGATATAAGTATAACATATATACAAAATAGCCATATAGGCTTACAAGAATGCCATATAGACATACAATGTCAACTATGTACAATACAAAATATATGTCCACAAATGCCATATAGGCATACAACAAAGGAACACAATAAAAAGTCATTCCCCTCTGGCTGGTGAAGAGAATAAATCATGAGCAACTTTTGATCTTCTAGGGGATGGAGACGCACATGTGGGTGGTCTACTACGAACTTGAGGGCTACTCTTCCTATTTAGGTCTTCCTGCATCTTTACCTGTTACAATAAAAAGTATAGACATTATTATATAGAAATTACATGTTATAAAAAATGAAACATTTAACAAAATAATCACTTACCGCTAACATATAATCTGTCTCCTTGCTTGCCTCAGTAGCAGGAATAGGACCTGGTGATGTCATGTCCTATAGAAACCATCTAGATAGAAATTAAACTTCAAATCAATAATCTTTTGATTTTTCAAAAATAGACAACTATAACAATGAATGTAAATTGAAATTTACTTATCTACCTCATACCCCTGTCAATGCCATGGAGCTATGAATTGCAGAGGCCACACCCTGCTCTATTGCCCTATGAACATGGGGAGGTGTCTCCGCAGTCTGCATCATCTGGAAATAAAACAATATTATTCAATTACAAAAACTATAATAGTGATGCAAATCATGGCTCCTAACATACACACACGTTCATCTAAACATGGAAGTACACACAATAAAGCACACAAATCACATACAAAAATTTAGTAAGTACAATTCATTCATTAAACTATTTATTTTATTACCTCTGTAAAGCTTTGAAGTCCACCACCGCTGGCAGGTGTTACTGTGAAATCTACAGTATTAACCTATTCAACATCCAAAATTAGATATTAGAATACCATTCATATAACGATGCTATTCACATGTAATATTTATAATTGTTTACTAGTTACATACCTTGACAGTAGATGATCTAGTGAAAAATATAGGTGGAGAACCACTGAAAACTGCATCAATGCTATGACCCTGAAATTTCATTAAAATCATCAATTTAAATTAGTTAATCTTATATTTCAAAAATGAAATTTAATAAATTAAATTCAATAAACTTGCTAATATTTACTTGAGTATCAAGGCCGAAAGTCTCACTCAAGAGGGTGTCTGTCATCACCATCTACTCAGCTACAGATGTAGCCTATGCACCTGCATCCTGACTATCCATGGGGTCATAACCACAGGCTGACCCGCAAGCCTGACAAGTATGGGGTGGGACCGTACTCCTCGCACTATCTCCCAACCCACTCTGTGTTGCAGGACTAGCATGCTCTATGATGCTCTGGGTCAAGGCACTAATCAACTGAAGTGTATCAACCTCAACACTCTCCTTCACAATGGAAGGGATAGAAACATGCTCGTGGGTTGGTCTGCTGATTACTCATCTCACTACCCACTGTGGGTCAAGACATGCCCTTGGTCTATCTTGTGCTAATCCCCCCACCTCTACCCTGGAAGTCCCGCATATCAAAATAGTTTAGCACTTTATTGAGGACAAACTCACAGTAGAGTTTCCACAAAAAGTATTGCATGACCTCATTATTATTGCATGGAGGATGGTCAAAAACCATCCACCACCTCTGCCCAAAATTGTCCCTTATCGCTTGGTTGTTGTACCAATGGATAGGGAACCTCTTCCATGTAATGGGTGGAGGTTGATTTGTTTGTGGGTTTGTGAAAATTGAACACAAGTCTAATTTTGTAATTTGTAATCTTTTTACATCTTGGTATGACAACTTGTTTACATAGTAATCTCTAAACTCTCTCTTTTTATCTGTCCAACTAGTTATTTTCTTGCTAATTGAATCTACATTTGATAACATAGACTCAAGAGATTCGGCAAGCGTGGACCTATGCAAGGTTGAAGTGGAAGGATATTTCAACCTTGCAATTATATCTTCAATTTCCTTTTTGTTGTTTTCAATTTGCCCCATTATATTTTCTTGTGTTCCAGGGGCATGTCGAGGAATGGATGGAGGAGATTGTTGTTCTGAAGGTATTTCCTCCTCAGGATTTTGTGGATTTTGAGGAGGAGGAGGAGGAGGAGGAGGAGGTACATTATCATTTCCTGACAATTAACAAAATATAAATCAAAAATTAACTAAAACCTGCCTATTTAGAAACAAATTCAAACAAAAAAACAAATATAACTTACTCCTTTGGCATGCTCGACGTCGTGGCAGCATTTTGGTGACAAATTGATAAGCTTTTTGTGTTGAATGGAGTTTTGTAAAATGCGAGCACGCTTTCTAGGGTTTGTAAGCCGCGGGTAGAGAGGAGAAGATTGAATAAAATGAGCGCCTTAAACCTTTTTTTTAATTTATAGGAAGTCATAACACGAGCGCATTATAATGCACTCGCGTTATGGCTTGGTAATGAGAAGCCTAAGGCTCGTCATTACCAAGCCATAATGCGAGCACATTATAACGCGCTCACGTTATGACTTAATTTTTTTTAAAATTAATTTGGCCACTTTTTGGCCCCCCATCTTCTTGCACTTACCCTATGAGAGATAATGATTCTACTGCTCCATATGATTTAGGTAGTGAAATGTCACATGGAGAAGAAGAGTGGAGTAAAAGTTGAAAATTCATACCTTAATGAAGAAAATGAGATGAGTGATCAGTTCATTGTCTATGTAGATAATGATTACAGTCATCATATTTTAAATGCATGGTCTGATGAGTAGAAGGAGGTATGTGAAGTTATCCCTTGTTGCAGCTATACTAGTCAAGGAATAGAGATATGCCCAGGTTTTCATCATGGTGAATCAACTCAAGTAATTGGTGATGTTGAAGTAGTGTGTGTAAATGACCAATCTAAAGAGCAGGAATTTGATTACCTATTGGGTATCCTTCCAGACTTTGATTATTTTGAAGAGTCCAGTAGCATTAGTCAATTTGTTAAATGCAGTTGCATACATGAGGATAAGGGGAATTGTTATGTGTCCACACATGATCATACTAATAGGAATAGTGTTATGGATACCCATGTGTAGTTTACTAGTAGTCATATGGGAGACAAGAGTTTATGCAATCAGTTTGAAGAGCCTAAATATGGTTTCAGTATTGGTAAGTCTCCTTGCTATATTGATTATGATGATAGTAAATATGATCATTTATTTGCTGATTGTGATTATGTTCATAAAATGCAAATGGTCCCCTTTTCTTCAAATAATGAATGTGCTGAAAATAATGGGAACACATGTTTGCCCGAGGAGGAACAACTTTCTTGTTGTGAAGAGTTTTCAAAATGTGAGTCAGAGATGCTAACTATTGATGATGTGAATGATGTTGAAAATTTATTTGTATGCTCTTCTAGTGATTGTAATGATTCTGAATATAATGATGCTGAGAAGGATTTACATCTTCATGTTGAGGAGGTAGAAGTATGTATAAAAAGAATGAACATAAGGCATAGTCCCCATTATTATGAGCCTCTAGATTTACTAGAAATGAGAAATGATAATCCTTATTGGTGTAGAGACAATCCTATCTTTGTAGAGAACCTTGAAGATGCAGGATTTGAAGAATTTGAGAAGGAAGACTCCCAAGAGTCTGATAAGTGCATGGGCAGTGTTGAAGATTCTCAACCCTATAAAGTTGATGGATTCAACTTGAGGAGGGACCTTGTTATATCTCAGTTTGACCCATCAGACATCAAACTAGAATATGACTTCAAGCCAGTGAAACATTATGTTTAAGAAGTCCAAGAAGGCAATGCCTATGGATGCTTCAAGTTTGACATGAATGTAAATGATAAGGGTATGATGGATACATGTGTTTTTTGCATGATATATGGAGAGATACTTTAGTTAAAGCCTAATTGTAAAGATCATTAGAGCACAAGACACTTGGACAATGGCAAGTTCAAGAGTTTTGTGAGAGAAAGATAAGCATCCATGTCTATAATTAGGTGGATTATGGCAATATCTTTAGATGTGGTCTAGGGCAATCATCTGAGAACAAGGTATTTGATAGAGGAATATTTTTGTTCTTCCTGTCTGGGGGCTCGGGGCCTCCAAAAAATGTTTAAAACTGTGGGTAAGAGCATTGTAGGTTGGAGTTGTTTTCAGAGCTACCCAATGCAGTAGGCACCTGGTCTACATCCCAGAGAACTCTGGATTCTCACAATGCCCACAAGGGGCATGCATCCCTAACTAGAGCTGTTGTTAGGACTTGCATTTTTCATGCATTTCCTATCCAAGATTACAATTGTTTAGGCTTGCTAAAACCTTGCTAAAACCCTAAGAGCCTAGTGTCCTTCAATTTTGCCTTACGGACCTCTTGTAATATTCCTTCGTCAACTAGATGGGCATGTTTCCTGGTTGGTTTAGTGATAACTTATGCCTTTATCTTCATTTTCTGACCGGCCTTTGCACCTAGTGTCACCACTTGTTGCTCATGCCTTGAAAATTTTTATCAAATGCATAACTCCATGAATTAATTAGTTTTATCCTAAGTCTAAGTGTGGGCTTGTTTCAAAATCAAGTTCCCTTTGTTCATTTAACCTAGCTTGACCTGCTTTTTAAAACAACTTGTGAGCATGTGCACAAAAAATCTATTAAGTTGTGTTGGCTTGGCAGCCAGGTCAGCAGCATCCTCCCTCTTCGCAGGAGCTTCCTTATTCACGAGGCTTCATTTTATATCCCAGTGGCACTGTGAAGTCTAACATGGCATCTACATCATCGGCTAGTCGTCTTCACTGAAGCTTCCCACTTTGCTGAAGTTGTTTGAAGATTTTAGCAGGACTAAGAGATCTCTTGATGGTTTGATGTGGTGAGATCTAATGTGACGGTCCACTTAGACTTTCAGATGATATGGCAGCATTTTGTGGAGTACCGACTCTTTGCTGAACTCCTAAATGACCTCCATGAGATGGTGAAGCCAATGTGGCTGCTAGAGTGGCATGTTCGGTCATTTCCCAGAAGGTCTATGCTTTGTCAGGCCTTCTAAAAGCCTTTAGTGGCACTGTGGAGTCTGATATGGCATGTCACAAGCTAACTTGACAGCGCTCATGGGGATTTCTACCTTTATAGTTGGTTTTTGGCATGGACATTTGTTGTTTGGATATTCAAACCTTATCTGATATCCAAACATTGTCTTAATATGCAGATATTTGCTTAATGCTTGCAAATCCTAGTGTCAAGGCTTTCCTTAATGCTTGGATCCTTCAATGTGCACATCCTAATGATGTCATCTAGATACCTTTCCAAAGAATCACTCAATGACAATGGCATCATCATGACATTCATGAAAGGAAGCTAGGTGTGCGGAAATCGCTTCCTACACTAATCTAATGAGGAGAGATGAGTAAAAATTCATTATAATCTTTACAGTTACAACAATGTTAACCCACTAATAGAGATATTGTAGCAAACACATACACAAGAATGTAAGATAGAAGAAGAGAGAAACAAGATATATGTGGGGAAAACCCTTATGGGTGAAAAACCCCACACTCCAAAACACAGCTCAAACGATTCTGTAAACGATGAAGGTTACAATATAGTCATAGAGCCCAATGCTCTTACAGGAGTCTTCGACACTCGTATCTAGAGACATTCTGGTAGCATAATAATACATGTCAATCACATAATACATCTCCTCTCCAAAGCACTTATTTATAAAGAAAATACAAGGCAAAATGGCTCTATCTTGGGATGGGTGTCCAACATGGCCTCATGGCCCAAAAACCACACCTATGGACACTTGTCCAACATTGTAAGATGTTCTTGACACTTGTCAAGTCACCCCATCCCAAAGAGGTTGGCTATTCCCAATTTGGGTAATGACAGATGCTCTTATGACTCTTACAACCATCATAGAATCTGTCATACTGACATATCTTACAGCTGTAAGAGAATCTATCATAAACAAGCTATAAATAGCATATTCTCTTACAACATGTCATAACCCTCCTTGGGGTTCCCAAAGATGCCTTTTTCAAAGATGCTTCTCGACACATGTTCTCACCTATAATAGAATCTTCCATTTCTAACTCTTACATGTCATAGATTTGTCATAGGAATATGTCATAACCGTTTCGGTCAATATTCCCTTATGCAGCATACAAGATGCCAATACATGGGAAAATATTCCTACCACTAAGTGGGATGCCTATCTCCTCATGTGAGGACAAAGTTACATTTGGTCATCTTCCATGTAGGATGACACATCACCGTGCTAACTCCCACAAGATGACAACATAGGATTTGCATCCTAATTACACAATAGGCAATAAATAAATAAATACAATGGAATAATACAAGGAATTACCAAGGTTGAGACACCCTAATTCCCAACATTCTCCCACTTGTCGTACACCTTGTAAGAGCCAATGGAATTAACAAGATTTAACTGCTATAGGCTGAGAGGCCGATACAATCCGAACACCATCTAAACTTCTATGTGCCCACTGGTTTCGTCAATGCATCTGCAACATTCTTCAAAGTGTCTACCTTATCCAAATTCACCTTCTCATCCCCTACCATGTCTCACACAAAGTGAAACTGTACACCAATATGCTTTGTTCTGACATGGAAAGTTCAATTTTTTGCTAGGCAAATTGCACTCTGACTGTCATAATAAATCATAATTTGTCCTACATCAACACCAATATCTGAACACAATCTCTTAAGCCAAATGGCTTCCTTGCAAGCATGAGTTGCTTCCATATACTCAGCTTTTGTCATGGATAAAGCAACCACAAGTTGTCACTTATTCATCCAACTAATTATACCACCAAACATAGTGAACACATATGCACTGGTGGATCTTCTACTGTCAATGTCACCTGTCCAATCAGAATCCACAAATCCATGAATACAAATAGAATGTGGAGGTCCTATAACATTACCATGATAACATATGGAATACTCAGAAGTACCTCTCAAATATCTAAACACTCTCTTAATTGCATCCCAATGTACCTATCCAGGATTAGCCATAAATCGACTAAGGACCCCACTACTTGGGCAATGTCTGGTCTTGTACAGACCATAGCATACATGAAACTACCAACAGCACTAGCATAAGGTACTCTGCTCATGTCCTCCACCTCATTAGGATATTTTAGATAGTCATTAATAGACAACTTTGTCTCCAAAGAAACAGGAACACACAATGGTCTACAATCTGCCATGCTGAACCTATCCGACACAGTCTTCACATACTTACTCTGGCTTAACCAAAGTTTTCTGTTAGCTCTATCTCTTTTGATTTTCATTCCTAGAATGTACCTGGCTTCCCCTAGATTTTGCATCTCAAACTGTTCTGATAACTGAGACTTCAAATCAGAAATCATATTCTTACCATTCCCAATTAACATCATATCATCAACATACAATGCAATAATGAGAATGCGATCATTGTCAAACTTGTAGTAATACACACAATGATCTGATTTCGATCTCAGATATCCAATTGACAACACAAAGACATCAAACTTCAAGTATCACATCCTAGGAGACTGCTTCAAACCATGCAAAGACTTTTTCAACTTGCAAACCAAATTTTCTTTACTTTTCTCTACATAATGCTCTAGATGTGACATGTAAATCTCTTCCTCCAAATCACCATGAAGGAATGTTGTCTTCACATCCATCTGCTCCACCTCTAAGTTAAAAGCTTCTGTAACAGATAACAGGAACCAAATAGATGTCAGCTTTGCAACGGGAGAGAGAATTTCACCATAATCAATTCCCTGCACTTGTGAATACCCCTTTGCAACCAGTCTAGCCTTGTACTTTTCAACACTACCATCTACATCGTATTTCTTCTTGAACACCCATTTGCATCCAACAGGTTTCTGTCCTTCAAACAAAGGCACCAAGTCCCATGTTTTATATTTCTCCAAAGAAGCCATCTCATCTTCCATGGCCTCCTTCCAGGAACCTGCATCTTTCTTGCCCATAGCCTCTTTCACAGTTCTAGGCTCATCAGTGTTAGTAAGCAAGGCAAAAGCACAACTAGAATCAATTAATGAATAACCAAACCTATCAGGTTTCTTCCTTGTTCATGTAGACCTCCTTAATGGCTGAGGTTGAGGTTTTGCTTCTTCTTCTGAGCTTTCAGAGCTGCTAGAGCTCTCCTCATCATCAGGTCTCACAGGGTCTATCTGTTCAATCTTCTCAGGGGTAGAACGAAACTAAACCACTTCTTTCTTTTCTGTCTATTCTGGATGTAAAACAATAAAAGAAGGTGTTAGCTCTCTAAAGATAACACTTCTGCTATACAACACTTTTCCTGCCACAGGATCCCAAAGCTTGTATCCTTTCACACTGACACCATAGCCAATGAAGATACACTTAACAACCTTGTTTTCCAATTTAGACCATTTCTCCCTAGGCACATGTACATCTACCTCACAACCAAAAACACAAAGATGTCTAACTGAAGGCTTCTTACTAGACCAGACCTCCATTGGTGTCTTACCAACAAGAGCTGATGTAGGAGATCTGTTTACCAGATAGAAAGCAATGGCTACAACTTTAGCCCAAAACTTTTGTTCGAGGCTTGCTCCACTAAGCATACTCATAGCCTTCTCCATTAGTGTCCTGTTCATCCTCTCTATAACTCCATTTTATTGCAGGGTGTATGGAGTTCTCTTATGTCTTTCAATCCCTTGCTCTTTATAGAACTTATCAAACTTTACAGAGTAAAACTCACCACCATTATCAGTTCTCAAACACTTAATCTTTTTACTAGTCTAATTTTTAGTAAAAGCTTTAAACTCTTTAAACTAACTAAAGACTTCAGTCTTGCTTTTGATAAAATAAACCCATGTCCTTCTACTATAATCATCTATGAAAGATATAAAGTATACAGATTTGGAAATCGAAGGAACATTAACAGGACCAAAGACATCAGAATGAATAAGATCCAATACACCAGAAGACTTGTGAGAACTAGAGTAAATCTAAACATGGTTTTGCTTTCCACATACACAATGTTCTCAAAAGTCAAACTCAAGATTACAATCATTTAACCCCTCAATGAGGTTTTTATTTTTCATGGTTTGCAGACCCTTCTCACCAATGTGGCCATATCTCAAATGCCATAACGTAGTCTTTTCAGCAGGAAGTTTAACTTCCAAAGCATGTGCATTACCATCAGAATGTGTTACAACAGATTTCTTCATTGCTCATTCAGATGGTGGCGATGAAGTAACTGTAGCTCTTTTCTTCGAGTCAGAAGAACTATTGCACTGTGAAGTGCATGCCTCCAGCCATTTTACAAGCACCATAGATCCTCTAGTCATCTTGCATCCATCGTTCAAAAAGACAACCTGCACACCTGCATCAATCAACATACTTACAGAAAGCAAGTTTTGTGCTAGGCCTGGGATGTGCATAACCCCAGTGATCCCCTTCACTCATCCATTAGGAATCAAATTGAGACTCTTCCACGACCAACAATATTTAGATGAGAATTATCACCTAGGTACACTCTTCCACCATTGAATTCTTCATACTTTATGAACCAACTTTGATGCGAGGTCATGTGGAATGATGTACCATAATCAATCAACCACACATCATCAGATGCATGGGTGACTAGGGCTGTGATGAAGGCATCACCATCAACTTGAGATTTGTCAGAATCTTAATCTAGGACATTCTTCCTCTTCTTTTTCTTTTCTTCCTTGCACTCCTTTCAGAAATGCCCAATTTTTCCACAGTTCCAATAGAGAGCCTTGGACTTTCCAGGAGATTTGGACCTCCCATGGGATTTGGATCTTCCCTTCTTAGCTTTCTTGTCATTCTTTTTCCCTTTCTCCTTGGGTCTTCCACGAACCATAAGAGCCTCTTTGGCTGCCTCAGAAGACTTTCTCCACATCTCTTTAGATAACAACGAAGATACCATGTCATCCATTTTGAATGTGGATGTGGTGCTCCCAATAGCCATCACAAGATGATCCCACAAGTCTGGCAAAGAACAAAGAAAGGTCATACAATGATCCTCCTCCTCCATCTTCACACCAATGGATGTCAATTGTGTAACTAACATGTTGAAAGCATTCAGGTGATCTTCACCCAATCCTCCATCCTCCATCTTCAGAGAATACAACTTCTTTCTCAGAAAAAGTTTGTTCACCAGGGATTTGGCCTAGTAAACATCACCCAACTTCTTCCAAAGGTCTTTTGTGCTCTTCTCCTCATGGACATTTAATAGGATAGAATCAGCTAGACTGAGTCTTACGAGACCCTTAGTCTTCTGATCTTTGAGATCCCAATCTGCTTGTGCCATTGCAGTTGGTTTTACACTGGGTATAGTTTCCCATAGATCACGATCAATAAGCATGTCCTCCATCTTAAGTTTCCATAACTCAAAATTAGTGCCATTGAATTTGTCCACCTCTAATCTTCCAGATGTGTCTACCATCTCTTTCCTGTAACAAGGTTATAGAATATTCTACATAAAGCTCCCACTCAACCTAAGATTAGCTCAAAAAACCCCTACCCAACAACTAGGACCAAAGGTGATCAAGCTTTGATACCAACTGAAAGGAAGCTAGGTGTGCGGAAATCACTTCCTACACTAATCTAATAAGGAGAGATGAGTGCAAATTCATTTTAATCTTTACAGTTACAACAATGTTAACCCACTAACAGAAATATTCCAGCAAACACATACACAAGAATGTAAGACATAAGAAGAGAGACAAGATATACGTGGGGAAAACCCTTACGAATGAAAAACCCCACACTCCAAAACATAGTTCAAATGTATTCCGTAAAAAATAAAGGTTACAATACAGTCACAAAGCCAATTCTCTTGCAAGAGTCTTCAACACTCGTATCTAGAGACAATCCGGCAGCATAGCAGTACCTATCAATCACATAATACATCTCCTCTCCAAAGCACCTATTTATAAAGAAAATACAAGGCAATAATGGCTCTATCTTGGGATGGGCATCCAACATGGCCTCATGGCCCAAAACCCATGCCTATGGACACTTGTCCAACATTGTAAGATGTTCTTGACACTTGTCAAGTCACCCCATCCCAAAGAGGTCACCTATTCCCAATTTGGGTAATGACAAATGCTCAATGACTCTTACAACCATCATAGAATCTGTCATACTGATATATCTTACAGATATAAGAGAATCTATCATAAACAAGCTATAAATAGCATATTCTCTTACAACATGTCATAACCCTCCTTGGGGCACCCAAAGATGCCTTTTTCAAAGATGCTTCTTGACACATGTCTTCACCTATCATAGAATCTTCCATTTTTGACTCTTACATGTCATAGATCTATCATAGGAATATGTCATAACTGTTTTGGTTAATATTCCCTTACTCACTATACAAGATGCTGACACATGGAAAAATATTCCCACCACTAAGTGGGATGCCTATCTCCTCATGTGAGGACAAATTTATATTTGGTCATCTTCCATGTAGGATAGCACATCACCGTGCCAACTCCCACAAGATGACAACATAGGATATGCATCCTAATTACACGATAGGCAATAAATAAATAAATACAATGAAATAATACAAGGAATTACCAAGGTTGAGACACCTTAATTCCCAACAATTCAGGCACAGGATATTTCACAAATCTTAATGTCCAACCCTTCCCAATATGCTGATGATGTCAATTTTATCATAACCAAGAATCACTTTAAAAGAGGTGACGACATCAGGACATTCAAACATAGGGATATTTCATGGAGCGTCCATTCTTCACTAGACTTCCCAAGCACATTCAGCAGGACCATGAAGGGATTAATCGCAATTGGTGATATATGATGAGGTTGTGGTCGCCATGGATCTTGCAGTGAGGTGTTTTTCATCGACACAATTTCAAAGTAGATAAGTGGCATGGTGATGGATTGATATGCTAGTGCAGTGGTTGGCTCATATGAGACAAAATCAGTTGCTCCTATTTTCCAAAGGTGATCATTTGTTGCAGGAGGTATTCCTTAGTGGACGAAGACGGTTGTTTTGAGCTGGTGTGTGCAACTTCCTTTGTCCTATTTGGAGATATTCTTCCCATGGGTAGTTATACCCATATGATGTCATGATGAAAATTGTCAAATGTAAACATGACAAGCATCTTGGCCTAGAGCTTGTTGCTCCTTTGTTCCTAAAAGAAGGATTTTGGGGCCATTAACAAGGGGTTGGTTCCAGAGCATCTTTTCAGACCAGGTCTGAAGGATGGGAGTCAATCTAGGGGTTATATTTTGCTATGATAGTTCTGGTGTCTGATTTATGTAATGGCAGGTCTACTTGTGAGTAAGAATCTGTAATGGGTTTGAAGATCTTTTCAGTAAATCAATGTAAGCTCATACTTTTGCTTTCAATGTTATACTCTATCTCCATTAATGTCTGAGTGTTTTAGGGAATCCAAGGGGTTTCTGGGTGTACATTTGCTACTCTCTACATTTGATCTCTATTAGTCTATATTTCGAGGAAATGAGTTAATGATATTTTTCTTAAATGTTTGAGAAATATCTAAGTAAACATTCTTTCAGGACAAGTATTTGGGACATTTTAGTATATTGTGAATAGTTAAGAATGGATTTAATTCTGAGAGAAGGAGGGCAGTTGAGAGTTTAATGTTTCTGTAAGGGAGAAACCATGCCAATTGAACTCATTTGAAAGTTATGTTTTCCTTTTCATTATGGGTTTTGGTCCAGGTGTGACTCTATTGCCATGGGATTGGGCATCGATCTAAAGCTGTCAATTATAACCCTACCCCCTTTTAAGATTGAAAGTCATTTTAGTTATGTCCATAAATTATTTCTAAGTTATATTTGCCCTACCCTTATGCATGAAGTCCAATATTCTAAATCTTGCTAAACCTCAGGTGAAATATATAGCTGATGCAAACCATCAGAGGACTTGTGCATATTGTATTTTCTAGGTTAATTGTGTTGTAAGAAACTACTTGAATGAGTGCATTTACAAGTGTTATAAACTAGTTCATCATATGTTGGCACCATTTTAACCTAATTGCCTAAATAACTGTTCTCAATCATGGTCTAAATTGTATTGCCATAGGATTAAGCCAATCTGGATGGAATCAATCATTTCCTTAGTAAAATGCTATTGAGAACCTTTCTATTTTAATACAACATCATACATAAATCTTTGAAATACCTTTAGATGTTGTATAGGTACACCCGCCTTGGTCTTGCAGAACCAAAAGTGTAGAGGATTTTTTTACTCATTGTTGTAATCTTGTTTATTGGCCACTGACACATAGTCCTTAAGCATAAGAAATTGGCTAGATCTTTAGAGGACTCTGACAATCAGTTGGATGCACCAACATAGCCATTCATCATCTAATTTTTACATTCACTAGCTCTATGACCAATTATTTGACATGTAATACATTGCCCAAAGAATAATTGAACATTTTGATTCATCCTACTTCTACATTCCATAGCCTTATGTCCAAATTTATTGCAAGAGTAATAGTAGCTAGAGTATCTTTGTGCAGATGGTTGTCTGATAGGTGGCCTTTTGAAGTTCTTCTTCTCGTTCCGGACCTATCTATAACTACATTTCTTGACTACAGCCTTCTTTTGGTTATTGTTCTTCTTTTTAGCATTGTTTGTCTTTGAACATTCACCCTTTTTAAATCCCAATCCTTCTTTATCCTTAGGAGCCTTTCGATATGCAATCATTTCATCAAGCAGTATGGAGCTCTTCTTAAATTTATCTTCATAAATTTTTGCCTTTTCCAGCTTAATCTTTAAGACCACTATTTCTTGTTCAAGCCTTGAGCATTCTTCGGATTTGCCTTTTAGTTTTTCATTTAGGCATTCTTCAATTCTTTTTCCTTCCTCAATTTGTATCTTTAGACTGGTGATTGTCTCATTTGATTAGTTAATCTATTCATTTAATTCCTTATATCTTTCTTTGAATTTCTTGTTTTGTTCTCTCAACTTCTTGATGCATTCATCTGCTTTCTTAATATTTTCTTCCAGATCTCTGTTCTTACATTAAACATTTTCCACATCTTCAATGGTTGATTCAAGTTCTCCATTCATGTCAACTGTGCAGTCTTCTTCAGTAAAGTCAATAGTAGGGATTTCTTTTGGAGGGATAGGATATCTCCTAGGTGCCATGTGTTCACACTTGAAGATCTTCCTCAAGTGGTTAAGGTTCTTCCAAGGAACTAGACTCTGATACCAATTGTTGAATACCTAGAATACTAAGAGGGGGGGTGAATTAGTATTCTCTGAAACCACTTAAGCATTTAAACAATCATTCCACATAGCATATTTAATTTACAGTAAGAAAAGAAAGCATGAAATCAACCATCACAATGCATAACACATCAACACTAGATTTTTGCATGGAAAACCCAAAAGGGAAAAACCATAGTGAGGATTAGCTCACATATATATATGAATAACAATACCAATTACAATTAGGTTCACAGCCAAAAGGACTCACTATCCATGAAAGACAATTCTCACTATAGGTGGCTCACTGTCCTAAATAGAGAAAGATAGAAGAAGGGGTGGCTCACTACCAAAAATGAACTGCTAGTAATGCATCTGACTTATGCTGAAGATAGAGTTCCACTAAATCTCAGAAATCTGACTTAGCACACTTCATCTTCACCACAATCTTATCTTATCCTTTCTACATCAGATTTCTCTCCTCCACACACTTAGTTTATTCACACCACACTTCTCACCATCAATTGACACTTTCACACATGAAATCAATCTTGTATATATATCACATTCATGCAAAACATCAAACAGATCGACATGATGGATGTACCATGTGACTTCTTATCATGTCGGCCCAAAACTCAACTCCATATGCTTTGCAGAGAGAACCAAAGCATGTATCTCATTAAGATTGGTCGTCATGACCTATATTTGCTCCCAAGACTTTATTCCATATATCTCTTGACTCCACACAACCTCAACACCTTTAAGGTTGGCTCAACTGATGAAGTAGTTATAGCATGAACTAATTGTTAGTTCACAATTCAACATGCGAACAACAAAAATGCTTACCACTTGAATACTACACACTTCTGACATCCATAAACTTATCCTCAAATCTACACAATAAGATATTCATCTGTGATGGAATGCGGAGCATTCCAATATATCACTGGCACTATTATTACATTGTTAATATAGAGTTCAGTATTCTGTCAACTCTATCTTTCACTGTGGAGGGCTTCAAGACCTGATTCTATGGATTTAGACTCCATTAGTATGCACCAACACTACTTTACAACCGTATAGCAAAATTCTTCATAACAGAGAAATGCAGACTAAAATACTATGACCTTGTCATAGGTTCTGTATTGCAAATGCCTTGGACAAATCTTCAACAAATTGTGCCTAACTACGGAACTCCAAAATGGAAAGATATCATGCTTAGGTGTACTACCCTTCACATTACACTTAATAGCTTCTCCAAATCAACACTACTGTATCAGTATACCTTGTTAAATCTCTCCAGATGAATACAATTGTCTTTACCCTTTGTTGCCATAAATGACAACACTACTCACTGTTAAGCTCATCAGTCTCTTCATCATCATACTTATGTTGCCAACACAACTTGTATCATTTCTAATACCTTTTAGATAATTCTTGAGTACTTTTCATTTCTTGAATACTATCATACTCCTTCGTTTTAGATGAAGCTTGAGGTGCAAGAGGTCAATTAAGTGTAATAGTAGGTAGGATAGGTGGCGGCAAATCAAAATGTTGTCTTCTTCCTAACCTTTCACAAGTATGCCCCACAGAATCATAATCATGTGAATCAAGGGGGGAATGACAAGTAGGTATAGGCAATACATAAACCATATTAATAATTGAACTAGAAAAGTATACAACAAAAGCATTGGCTAAAGTAGAAAAATAAGTGTGGAGCAAGTACGATGAATTGGACCATTCTAAAGGTCAACCATGTAATTATGACTTAAACTCACTAATAAGTAAAATTTCATCTATGTGCATAAAATTAAGCAAAAATGATTTCACCTATAAGGATGCATCGCCAATTCTATCATAATCATGATGTAAAAGTTCCTCACTAAGACTCATTAATGTCATGATGCAATGGAGGAGATAGCAATGTAGTATCTATAAAATCAACATAAGAAACCAACAAAGTATCATCAACCCATAAGTTATCATCATATGAAGGAAGGTCAACACCTATAGACTCAACATGGGATGTGAAAAAAATATTCATTGCCATGTATAAAAGATGGTAATTCATGTAAAGCACATGAATCTATGGAACTATCATATGACATGTATAAAATGTATTATCACTAGATACACTAATATAATGTATAGATAAATCACAAGAAATATTCTTTCTTAGTATATGATCATCATTGTCACAAGTTTTAAGATCATCATAGAATGTGTGTACAAATCAAATAAGCATCCTTAAAAACATAGGGTTAGCACTAACCAACTCAATAATAGTGGGAAAAGGTATTATACAAGGCACGAGTATCATATCCATAGCATAACAGTCTATAAGTCAATCAAGTATAGATGTGTTATATGATCTGAAAGATAAAAACGTGTCAATCTAAAATAATGACATGTAAATCAGCCATGGAACAAACCCCAATAGATGTCATAATGATAAAATATCCTAGGGTGGGAGGGTCAAATATAAGATAACTATGTATAACACAAACTCTAATCAAAAGATACAATCAAATTAAAGATTAAACCTTAGACAAGGCTAAAAATATGTGAATAATCGAAGTAATACTAAATTTGAAAATGAAAATTAGAAACCATATAAAAAAGTTGGATAGCATAGAATCAAATGAGTTCACAAAAAATGGAAAGAAATTAAAGATTCCTTTGTTGATTAATATAGACTAATCCAATAAGATGCATACACATAAACAATAATCAACCTAGATAATAGTAAGTTCATATTGAAATGGAATATTTGGATAACTAAATTCTAAGCTAGGAAATTAAATGCAATTGAGGGAGATACTTAGCTTGAAAACCAAAGAGCAATTCCAAATAGATACGATTCTAGACTATCGCTGATGTCAAACTTAAAAACAATGCTCTTTGGTCACACTGAATGTAGAAAGGACAGCCTAGCGCAAACCCTAACCACCATACCTGAAACCGTGGCCTTTGGAAAGTTAATTTTATTGTTAGGCGAACCCGGAGTCTTCTAAACTGTAGGCTATTCAATGTTTATTACGGTATATCTAAACCGTAGCCTTAAATGCCACAGTCACCACGTAGATGGTGGATTGGCAGTAAGGACTTACGTTAGCCTAATAACCGATGGTTGTTGGTCTTTGCTTAATTACCAAGTTAGCTGTGGATCTTTCAGGGGCAGTATATAGTCCAGTTTAAAAGTTGGGGGTTAGATTCCAATGGCAATCATTTGTTTCAAATTGATCTGGGATGTTTAGATCCTTTAATGTTTATGTTAGCTATAACAGTGAGCTTTTGTGCGCTAACTACAAGATTTACGGTTCGATATTAGATCTAAACATTTATTGTTAGGGGTTAATGTTTATGGCAGGTTCATTATCAGTCAACATCAATGTTCAATACTAATTAGTAATACAAACTGCCAAGTATTACAGTTTTCATGTGAACAGGATTTCAACATAGCTGCCAGCAGTTTGTTCAACAATAACACTTAACCTTAGCTGCCAATATTTAGACTAATAGATGTGATTGCGCCAGTAGAAACGGCCCCCTAGCGGTTTGACTTAACCGCTAGGGATTACCTCTTGTCTTCTACATAGCAAAATAGGCATTTTATTCTTTTTCTCATAAAATGGTCAAATTGTATCAATTTTTTATAGATTTATTGTCATTGGAAAGTTGATTCAACATACTTCACATTGGTATATAGGTCTCATCTTGAGATCTGACACATATTTCTAGGTGTACTTATTTAAATTCAACCTTTCTTTGCAATCTTCAATTCAGCATAGCTTTTGGGTTTTTAATCGAAATTTAGTAATTTTTTTTTGAAATTGCTTAGAAAATCATAAGGAATTTGTTAATGGCATTTAATTTTCTATAAATATCTATTTCTGATTTTTAGTAGATCTATTATTTTAAACAAGTACTTGTTTGCGACATCACATTTGGATTTGGGCATAAAAAGAACTTGTGTTTGCTTTGTTTGGTGAGTTTGATTGTTGCTAGAGGTGTGTGTATGCTCATCCCTAGCATTGCTAAATGATCTTGGGAATCAAAAACACCCTTTGAGCATATTCATATTCACGTCACACATTTCACTTTCTAAGGGTTAATTGCCCTAGGCATGATATGAGTGAGTAAAACTCTAATGCAATACATTTAATTGCACCTTTGTTAGGGTGTCTCTATAGCAACTCCTACTCTCATGGAAGGAGCTATTCGAGTGATGGTGGGACTGAGGGGCTATTCTATTCGTGGGGAAGTAGAATGTCATAGATGGTGGTTGTATTGCTCATGTGATTTGTTCATGTACAAGATTGATGATTGTTTTGATTGTCAATGTTTACTTGGTGGAGTTGAGAGGTCAATTCTTGTAATAAGCTCAAATTAGCATTCCCTGCCTCTCTTATGATTGCTAGATCATGTCTTGTTTCCTCATAAAATTGGTTTATGATTTGACTTTAAATTTAGAATATCCTTAGAATGTGGATATTGATTGTGTTTCACTCTATTTTTTGTAAGATTTATATTTATTCCTGAATGATTTCATCCATAGGGTTTTCTTGAGTTGGTAGGTTTTCCCTAATTTTTTCTAAGATTGCTTTAATCGAATCTTCTCTCACTCTAGGGGACATTGAGTACAAACATTGTGTTAAACACCTCCAGAGACTGAAGTGGGGGGGGGGGGTGTGAATCAGTCTATACAAAAAGTTAACTACTTAATTACCAGATTAAATCAAATTACTTAGAGAACTGAAAGTAAAGCATGCACCACATTAATAAACACAATAACACCAAGATTTTTACGTGGAAAACTGAAAAGGTGAAAAACCACGGCGAGTGTTAGCTCACAACATATAATGTTCACTGTTATAATGATTTACAACTTTGTTTTAGGGCTACAACCCAAGGGAGCTACTATTCCTTGTTGACTTGCAAACTAGGGCTACAATCTTAGAGCAAAATACAAATACCTCCGGAAGAAGACAAAAGGTAACATCTATCAATTAAGAGGAACTAATGATTACTATTTACTGGCCTAAGTAGATGAAAGTTGGTTGTGGCATAGAAGGATGTGCCATATAAACTTTGACAATCTGGTAAAGATAAGTTCAGGTCAGACTGTGAGAGATTTACCAAAACTTGTGAAACCCTCCAATACAATTTGTAAGGAATGTTAGTTGGGAAAGAAAATAAAGACAAGTTTCTAGAGAAAAGAATAATTTTTTGCTAGTTTACTGGATCTAGTGCATATAGATCTCCGTGGTCCTGCAAGGGTGAGAAGTCTACAAGGTGACATGTACTTTATGTTGCTTATTGATGATTATTTTAGAATGACTTGGGTTACTTTTCTAAGAGATAAATTAGAATCCCTATAGAAGTTCAAATCTTTCAAAGCAATGGTTGAGAATTAAATAGAGCTGAAGGTCGAATGCTTAAGTTCTGATAGAGGAGGTGAGTTCACATCAAATGAATTCAACATTTTATGTGAAGAGCATGGGATAAAGAGACAACTATCTGTACCTAGGAGTCCTCAGCAGAATGGATTTGTGGAAAGGAAAAATAAGATGGTTCAAGAGGCTGCTAGGACTATGATGAAGGAAGCAGATCTACCGGAAGTATTTTGGAATGAGGCTATTCATAATACTGTTTACATCTAAAACAGAGTTCAAGTGAAAGGTAATGATACTCAAAATCCTTATGAATTATGGTATGGAAAAATTCCTATAGTAAAATATTTCAAAGTCTTTGAAAGCAAAATCTATATCAGGAGAGATGAAGATCAAGGAAAGTTTGATGCAAGGTGTGATAAAGGAATCTTGCTTGGATACTCTACCAAGAGTAAGGCTTACCAGTGCTACAACAAAAGGCTCAAAAAGATTGTTGAGAGTGCAAATGTGAAGGTAGATGAAGGCAAAGAAAGAATATCAGACCTGAGTTGTTATGAACCTGCAACTATAGTAAATGAATGGAAAGATAAGAAAAAAGATAGTCATGATGAAGAAGAGGCTCTGAAAAGTGTTGTCAAGACTCCCAGCTATGTAAGGATCAATCAATCTGAAGATCAGATTATAGGTGACAAGAATAAAGGTGTGTTGACAAGAAAAAAGGCTGCAGAAGAACAAGTGAATTACTGTCTTCTTTCAAAGGTTGAGCCAAAGACTGTGAATGAAGCATGTAATGATGAAAGCTGGGTAAAAGCCATGGAGGAAGAGCTAAAGCAGATAGAAAAGAATGATACTTGGGAATTAGTTCCCAGACCTGCTGACAAAAATGTTATTGGAACCAAATGGGTTTTTAGGAATAAGATGAATGAGAATGGAGAAGTTGTAAGGAATAAGGCAAGGATTGTATGCAAGAGATATGTTCAGATTGAAGGAATAGACTTTGAAGAGACTTTTTCTCCAGTAGCCCAGATTGAAGCAATTAGAATATTCCTGGCATTTACAACCCACAAAGATTTTAAAGTGTATCAAATAGATGTAAAGTCTATATTCCTGAATGGTGAGTTGGAAGAGGAAGTCTACAATAAGCAACTAGAAGGATTTAATTTATCAGACCAAGGAGATGTTGTGTACAAATTGAAGAAAACCTCGTATGGACTCATGTAAGGCTCTGGAGCATGGTATTCAAGGTTGGATAAGTACTTACTATAGTTAGGGCTCAATAAAGGTACAGCTGACAGTAATCTTTATTTCAAGATTAATGAAGATCAAATATTGATTGTTGAAGTTTTTGTTAATGATATCATTTTTAGAGGCAATGAAGGTATGTGTATGAAATTTGCCAGTGAAATGCAAAAAGAGTTTGAGATGTCCATGATGTTTAGTGAAATGAATTTCTTTCTAGGTCTGCAAATAAATCAACCAGACAAAGGAATCTTCATATCTCATTCTAAATATGTGAAAGAGTTGTTGAAGAAGTTTGAGATGGAAGACTCTAAATCGGTGTGTACTCCCATGGTGACTGGGTACAAGTTGAGCAAAACTAATAAATCAACTAAGACTGATCAGAAAAAATAAAGATCCATGATTGGAGGATTGCTTTATCTAACTCAAACTAGACTTGATATTATGCATGCAATATGTCTTGTTGCAAGGTTTCAAGCTGATCTAAGAGAATCACATGTGATTGCAGTCAAGAGAATCTTGATGTATTTAAAAGGCACTCCGGATCATGGCTTATGGTATCCAAAGGACAATGACTTCACTCTTAGTGCTTATACAGATGTAGATTGGGCCAGAGATGTTGATGACAGAAAGAGTACAAGTGGAGGTGCTTTCTTCTTGGGTAATAGATTAGTTTCATGGCTCAGCAAGAAATAAGATTTAATCTCTTTGTCAACTACGAAAGTAGAATATATTGTAGCAACATATTGTTGCACTCAAGTGTAATGGATGAAGCAAACATTGAAGGATATAAGAGTTGTATATGAAGATCCAATTGCAATCTTTTTTGTGACAATACAACTACCATAAACATTTCAAAAAATCCAGTGATGCATTCAAGAACAAAACACATATCAATAATGTATCACTTTTTGAGAGAGAAGGTGACAGAGAATGAAGTAAAGTTGGAATATGTGTCCACAAAGGATCATATTGCAGACATCCTCACTAAACCTCTGCCTAAAGATACCTTTGAGTATCTCAGAGAAAAGTTAGGGGTGATTACCCCTCCTATCCTGAACTAAGATGCATAGGAATGCATCAATCCAATGGAGTTCAAAGTATCATTCCTTGATCCAGATTGATGTTTTGAAGGCTACCTGTCAAGGGGAGTAGCTAGATGTTTCGGATAAAGTAAGTGGATCAGAGCAACAACATGCAAGTATGTGCCATTTGCCATTGATGTCAAAGAGGGAGATAAATCATGTGAAAAAATTAGGGGGAGAAAGAGTGCAGATGTGTAAAGTGAAAGGGGGAGAATCTTGTTGTGATGGTCTTTTCAGTTTTTCACATCATATGTTGCCATCAATGATAAAGGAGCAGATTGTTGCAAGTATGTGCCTAATTGATATTTTCATCGATGTCAACATATCTATGTTGTCATTAGTGTCAACTATGCCCTTATTTTGTTACTTGCTTATAGATGTTAAGGATATTGAGAAAATTAGCTCATCTGGTAAAAATAGTGAATTGCAGTAGAAATAGTGCATTACATGTAGAAGAACAGTCCAGAAGAATGCTCCGTATTTTCTGTAGAATAAATATCATTGCCTATGGATTGGAAGTTATTTAGAAGCATGTTTGAAGATGTTATATTCCAAGGTTAAGCCTCCGGAATGAAGATTTGAGTAAGTTTTGTTCACCAGTGTGAAAACCACTTTTTCTATATGTTTGGTGTGACAAGGAGAAAGTGTTTTTCTCCGCATTCCTCCATATTGAAGTATTTTGGTCTGTGGTTTAGAATTAAGTCTATGATGATGTTAAGTGCCTTCAACTGCAATGGTTCATGATTTTCTAGTTTGCAAGCTATCTTTTACTTATGACAGTGGTTGTTAGTGTTGTTCTTGTGCTCTGGTTTGAAGAATCTTCTTGACAAAGTTGTTAGAGATTGTGCGGTTGTTCTTGGTGATTACAATGTACTTGTGGATGTCTCCTGATCATGTTCCTACCTTTGGATTGCTCTGCAAAGAGAAAATTGGATTGTGAATGAAGAATGTTCTTGGCAGACCTAGTGCTCTCATTAGTCTTGGCCAAACTGGTTGAATTCATTATTTGCGGAGATGCATTGAAGATTGTAGAAGCATGTCATGGCGTGGAGGATTGTGATTGAGTCTCAGCAAAGGTGTAGCATGATCTGCATACATTCTTACATCTTTTCCTTAGCTAAATTTGTATTAGTTCTAGACCTATTTTATGTATGTTTGTATTTCTGACCTTGGAGATTGATCCAACGGTTGATGAATGTAATGCCAACCTTGATGTGCATTCCAAGGTTGATGAATTGTATAAAAGTTTGTAATGAAGTTGCGAAAGAGTTTGTGTGTGTTGCGAATATGAAGAGATAACTGTGAAAGTGTAAAGGAGTAGAGCAAAGGAGTCATTTTGTGCTTCAATGGAATTGAACCCTTGCATGAAGTAGATGCTATTCAATCAGTTCAACATCTTGGTAGTGAGCCACCCTTCGGCAGTGAGCCATTGTTTGTAGTGAGGATTTTGTGTAATGAGCCCTATAGGCAATGAGCCCCTATTTTTCGGTATTGCTATAACTTATATATTTTTTTGGGCTAACACCCACCGTGGTTTTTCCCTTTTAGAGTTTTCCACATAAAAATCTAGTGTCTACTGTGTTGAATGTGTGATTGTGATTAAGTTAAGGGTTTCATGCTTTCATGGTTAAATCTGATTATGAGTAATTAAGTTGTCGATGGTTTGATATGTATGCAAAGCTAAGTTTTTGTGACAACTAATTCACCCCCTCCCTCTCAGTTGTTTGGTGTATTTCAACAGATACCAAGATACATGAAAATTGCAATGAAAACATATATATGAACTACTTGCAAGGAATCATTTGACTTATGCTATTATTGTAGTCCCCCTTTTCTACACCATTACTCCATTATACTAACTTTGTGCACTTCATGCTTTTTATCTATCTCCGCTCTTTAACTCCTATCACAAATGACCATTTTTCTTCTATATATATCATTCGCAACACTATAAATCCTTATTTAGGTCGGCACCGAAAATACCTTTAGATGAAACGTGTGATTAACAATCCAAGTCATCCTTCAAAGAGCTACATAGTAGAGAAGGAGTGCAAAATATCAACATGCAGAGCATGATATAATCATTATAGTCCTTGAAAGCATTACCAAAACTTCATGCAACAACCACTGATAGAAAATTGAGAAATTGTTCCTTTATACTTGTCTAGATACACTATTTTGTCTTTCAATACTACAAAAACATTTTGGGGATATCTAATACACTTGATACTTGGATATAACATATAAAACACAAGAACACACCTTCTGTCCAAACTGTGAAGCTTTATCTACAACTGCGAAGAAATGCAAAGAAAAATACGTTCTCTTTTATGACTGTTTAAGCACTAAAGCACTAAAGCCTTGTTTTCCAAACTGCTAAACCAGAAATACACTTCCACAAGTCCAAATGATATGAAATTTGAAACATATGTTCACAATACCATTATCTTCTTGCCTCAAATACACAAATTCATATCTTCAATAGCGGTAAAGTGCGGAGTAGAATATGGATCTAGAGTAACTAAAAACTCTTATAGAAATACACTAAGTATATATTCTGAAGTATACCAGATCATATCCCAACAAAAGGAAAATGGAAGGGAGAGAATATATAATAGTCTTCTTCTGCAACATCTATGCAATACTTGTGTCTAATTGAAACACGTGTTCTCATGCATGACGTCAATACAAAATGTATCATCAATCTTCAAACATACTTAGTATCAATGACAACCAATGTAGATAGTCTTCAATGCAATCTCCAACCACTGTTGACATCAATGAAAATCAATGCTAACAATCTCTCCCTTTGTCATTGATGGCAACACACATCAAAATTTCTCCCCCTTTGACATCAAGGGAAAAGGGCACACCATATACATTGATCAAGAATTCTCCCCTATCTCAAAATTGATCTTATCATTTATATTTGCATGCTCCCCTAAGCAGTATCTTATGTTATCCTAGAATTGGATCTATGTACACAAAATTGATATCTTCTATTATTCCGCATATGTACATTACATCAAGACATAAACAAAAAGAAGTAAGCCTTACTTGTTGGAAGGAAGAATGTTGTTGTAGATAGCTTTCAATTGCAGTATCACAGAGTCCCAATGTTTCTTAACTGAAGTAAGTATTTACGCCCGCCCAATGATCTGCAAATATTACTCTTCTGCTTCTTCTATTGAAGATTTTGCAAATTCCATCTAGAGTACCTTATCATCTTATGTCAGCATTCCTGTTAGTGCTGCCATTCTCAAGCTAACAATCTCTCTCAGCTGACTTATTTGGTCCTTGATCTGTTCTTTTTTATTTTGAATCTATTTGATGAGTAAATGATATTTTTCAATTTGAGCCCTTAATTCTCCATTTTTATCCTTTAAAGGTTCATATGTTGTAGAAATATTGGATATTTGCAACTCAAGGCCATCAATTTGGTCTTTTAGACTCTTTGTTGTCATAGGCCATGTTAGGTAGAATTGATATAATACTTTTGCTTCTTCCAGAGCATTTTGAATGCTCTTCACATTGTCTCCCAACATATTATGTGCATTGGAACATTTTTCTGATAGAGATGTCAATCTCTTATTATTTATTTGTTCCAATATCTTTTTCTCAGCTTCTTTTTCAAAAATTGTAGAGTGATTGTTGAATGACTTGAGTAGTTGTTTCATTTGTTGATAAGTCAGGGAAGCATCCCTCTTAGCTTCTGGTACCACTTTCTCAATGGATCTCATTGCTTCTTCTAGAAGCTCATTTGTTTCTACTTGAGACTGTAAAATTTCTTCTTGAGCAGTGGCTTGGAAAACATTTCCCAATTGAAGCTTCTACAGAGGAGAAATATTGGACAAATTAATTTGTCCATACAAAGTAGGTAACTAAAATAATTGAGGAGAAGAAACAAACTTAATCTGTATTTGTTGTGCCAACAATTGTTTAATAGAGTCAATTGGGGAGACTATTGAGTCATGAGAAGAGCTCCTAGCATCTATATTCACTTGCTCCTTTCCTAAATCAATGACATTATGTGATTTTGGGTTCTCTGAAGGGGTATTGTCCATATCATTACCAGCATGTACATCATCATGTGCCCCTTTATCTTCTTTGTCCTTGGCATGGTACTCAGTGTTTTCTAGAGGAGGAGTATTGTCCATAATATTTTCAACTTGTTCATTTTTATCAGAAGTTTTCTCAATCTATCTTCCTTCCTCTTCTCCTTCCTTAACATTGTTCTGTGGAGCATATTCAACATTTTATTCATCAGTAGTGTTCACATCTCCTTGTACATTTTCATCATCCTTCTCCTTTCCAATCTGTTATGTGTTCTATAGAGAAGATGTACCAGATTGATGTGATGATTGTGGTGGAGAATCATGTGGTTGCTCCACCTTCTCTATTTATCTTACCTCTCCAAGTATCTTCTAAGTAATTTCCTCAATTTCTTTTGTAATCTTCTCAATGTCTTCCTTTCTATTCTGCATAAGAGTATCTACTCTATGCTTTGTTTTGAGCTCTTGGGCTTTCCTTTGAATCAATCTTTCTTTTTCTTTTTCAAATAGGGAAGCACCAACTTTATCCAAAGCTTCTTGTCTGAGTTTCTCATCTAGGGAAACAGCTCCTTCTCTATCCCTTAGAGCTTTCTGTAAACTTTCTGGTACTTTGGGAAAAATTTCATCAAGAGACTTGTTGTATCTCATCATATACAAAGCAATTGCCTTTTCAATAGTGGCTTGATTCTCAAGAGGAGCTCCCAAATGGAGTTTCATAGTTTCATCAAACAAATTGAGACAAATAATAGCATTGTAGACTGCATCTAGAGACATAGGTTCTCTAGGAGGAGGTGTTGGTACCTGGGTGGCACTCTTCTTGTTCTTCTTGAGTGGGGGAGCTAGCTCCTCTTCTTCTTCTTCTTCTTCCTTTTGGCCTTCACCTTGACCCTTGGTTGCTTCTTTTGTTCTCCCTTCCTCTGCTTCTTTGAAATTACTTATACTTCTTCATCATCACTATCAATCTCCTCAACTCCTAATTCAACCTAACCTCCTCACCTCTATGTACACACTTATATCATCTTCTAATTTACTTTGATTTGATGCCAACACTCTGCTCAGTTGATCCTACTTTCTAATATGGTATCAGAGCAAGTTTAAGTTGGTTTGTCAGTTCATATTCTGGCGTGGAACCCCTACTTGATTTGCAATACATTTTTAAGTGCAAGGCAAGGAGTCAAAATCTTAAATGAAGGTGTCAAAAATCATCTAGTTTGCATCTATTTTTGGCACTTGTAATTTTGCTTCTTGCACATATGCATGGTGATGGCTTCTAAAGCCCTATTTTAGAGTTGAATCGACCTTGTTTGGTGGCATGGTGGACTTGGGTGAGGCATTGCAGATCCCTTAAGACCATACCCTATTCCAAGCTCCAATATTGGCATGGGTGGTAGAATGTTGACATAGTTTGTGTGTGGCTCCACAAGGCTTTAGTAGAGGAAATCCTTTTGATGGACCCTGTTCAAGGTGCCATACCCTTGTTCACCCCTCACCTAGTTTCCACTTCTTTTCCCATTTTGCAAGGTGTTTGTTTATGTCTTGTGGGAGGAAGATGCATAAGAGATCCCTACCTTGCATAGAAATCCTTGTGCCCCTACAACTTGCCTCATGCAGGTGTTTTAAACTATACATGCCCCTGCACCTCTACCATGCCTCCCTGGCTGTCATTACATCTTTAAGCACTACCATAGCCTCTCACTTGGTTTTATGGCTCTTTACCCTATTTTTGAGATTTATTTTGGCCACCCCTATTGAATCCCCTTTTCCCTAATCCCCCTTCTCAAAAACTTGCCCTAATTTTTTTTTTGAAAAGCATTTAAAATTATGTTTTTCAAGTATTAAACATAAGCAATTTTTTATTTCATTTAAAAGTATTTAAAATTGTTCTTTTTTTAGTGTTAAAACAAAGGTATCATTAAAAATTTAGGAGAAATTTTTCTAAGTGAACTTAAGGTTTTTAAACCCTTTATATCTTCTTCTGTCAAAGATGAAGGGTGAGGTCTGGTTTGGCAGGAGGTTAATACCCATCACAATCAAAATCATTGTATTCTTCACTTTGTTCCAATTCCAATGAGTGATTGGAAGGCTAGGTTCATCTCTCTATAAAGCATGTTTTTAACGTGTTAGTACAATTTTTATGGAATAGGCCTCATTTACGAGAAATTGATTGTGTAATAACTTTTGATCAGTAGCTCAAAATTGAGCACCATTTTTTGCAAAAGTTAATGTTTTTTATTTTCCCATGCATTGGTCCTATTTTTATTGTAAAACACACTAAGTTATAAAGTGCAAAAACTGAGGGTCACCTAATATTGAATGAGGGGGTGTACAATGTCATTTCAATAGCACTTCCTTAAGTCATGTCCAGAACACTTCCACACTTCTTTTTGTATTTTGCTTTAAGTGGGGTAATCAAGCAATTTGGGGATACATGCACTCAACTTATAAAGTGCCACAAATCTAAAAGAGGATAAAATATTGAAGGGTGAATTAGTGTATCGTGTTGTTTCAAGAACACCTCGACTATGTCATTTCAAGTACACTTCCACACTTCTTTTCGTCCACATTTGCAATCATGGATTTTCATTATCTGTTGTTAGGCTAACTTTTGAGAACTATCTATCCTAAAAAGTGGGTAGAATTGACTACATCATGTATGGTCTTCTACCCTATCTCCTTGGACGTGTTCCTAAGCTGAGTGACTATAAACAAAAAAAGTGCATGGTTTAACAACATTGAAAAGGTCTATGGACTAATACGTCTTACTTTTCCTGAGGACATTCTACATCACACAGAGCACACTAAGTGCCCTTTCACTGCTTGGACAATCATCCAACAATTGTATGGAGACCTTGAGCCTTCATTTGATAGTGATGCTTCCTTAGATAACCAAGCACATGTGGATGATACTAAGACTAATTTTGCTCATTTTTATTCCCTATCTTGTGTGTACACATTTATAGTTGAGGACACTACAACACCTATTGGTACTACAAATTCCAAAGTTGCTTCTTTGAGTGCTTCCAATACTTCTTTGCAATAGGATCACTTATGTCTTCTTGATTGACCTCATTAGGACCAATTTCTACCAGATATCACTTGTTTGTTTATAGAGTCTCACATTTTGGATGTAGATGACACTATTAAGGACATATGTCTTCTCGTCGATGATAGTTTTGATGAAGCTTCATCACCATAATTCATGCTCTGTATATGTCTACACATGGTTCTAGACTGTCATCATCTTCATCTATTAGGCATGCACTTGATATGATTATGGAATCCTTTGACATCAACATGGGGACACTGAGAAGTCTTTGAAGTCATCAAAATAAGCATCATCATCATTAGATTAGCTTCATCATGATTTAGGAACATACATACATCATCCTACACATTCTAATTCAGACTGGGGAGATATCCTGCATCTTCAGTTGGTTTCATTTCTTCCCAAGGGGAGGAACATTGTTCAACATTCTTGAATCTACATCTATGTCCTTTGTGAGCATCCAACCTCACTATAGTAGGACACATATTATGGGGGAGTCTTATAGACCTTTTATCATTTTTTCTCCTAGGGGGGAAACATTTATTAAATACTTAGTGAAAGTAGTGCTTCTTCACTTGTATAATTTTCATGCATATTTTCTCTCTTTTGGAGGGTAGGTTTTCCCACAAGGTTTTCTACCTTTCTCCACTTCATGAGAGATTACATTGTACATGGGTACCTAATTAGGCCTAGTTGTCGAGACCACTTTTACTTTGTACCCACCTAAGCTATGTTTAGGGGGGATGTTAGTGTATATATTACCTTGCTTGTAGTTCATGCACATGGATAAAATTCACATGTATTAATCCTACTTAGGTGTCATCAATAGGTTTCCTAGGTTGATTGAGTCAACCTGCCACCACTAGTGGAGTGTTGTAGTTGACTCCTAATTCGACCCAACCTCCTCGCCTATATGTACATGCTTATCTCATAATCTAATTTACTTCGATCTGATGCCAACACTTTTCTTAATTGATCTTATTTTCTAATACTATTCCATACTTAGGACACATCAAGATCAAGTAACTACAAAATGGAAATGAAACAATAGTACCAAAGAGTCCATGTTGCCCTTGATATTTGATAATCAATGTAATATGTTGGTTGCTCAAACTAGCAGCATAACATTACTTTCAAGATTGTGGATTATAATGATTTTGACAACATGCTATTACTTTAAAAAAATGGGATGATAATGGTTTGGTTGATGCTTGATTGATAGACTCTTGATTGATAGGATGGATGGCTAGGATTAAGAGGTTAAATGGATGGTTGAGATTAAGAGGTGCTATTTGAAATAGATAGCTAAGATTTGATGAGAGGATTATAAGATAAGGACAAAGCTTTTAAGGGCATCCTTATGTGAATGGTTAAGATTTGGAGATGTAGTGTGAGATGAATGGTAGAGATGAAAAGCTCATTTATTATTTGTGGCAAGTCATGTGACTCAATGTAATATCCCCTGCAGGATAGACAAGGAGGTTGTTTGCTTTTAATAAATTAAATTAAAGATTAAATTGATACTAGCTAACTTCATGGTACAGCCTAGCCGACTTCATGAAATATATATTAAAATAAACTAAATTATGGACGACCACCTTAAATGTTGGCTGACCATCTTATATTAAAGGAACAATGAATAGTTTGTATATAGTGTGATGGAGAAAGATTAAAGGTGTGCTAGAAGACAAGGATATGATTTGTTTATGAAGGAGTTTTATTAACAAAAAAGTTATACATGTTCATTGGAGACACATCCTTGGCCAAGATATAAGAAGCCAAAGGTAGGGAGGTTTGAGAGAAGGAATTCAAGGAATTATTATTTGAATAAGAAAGGCGTAGAATTAAATATTAAAGAAGAGAAGAATACATCAGCACTAATATATTAACAAAAGAAACAATATTTATTATAGCAAATTGGAATCCATCAAGAGGTACATATCAATCATACCAATTCCCAAGCATTACAATTGAAGTATCATGAGGTTAGTAAGTAGGTAATGATGGACCTTTTGGGGTTCAAGATATGGTGAATTGTTGATAGGCCCCTTCATCAAGTATGCCACATTGAGTTAGATTCTCATGGGTCAGGAGGCTTATGAGTGCTCCTGGGCTTATTGAATAATGGACTTCATGCATCTTATCAAGCACATCACCCTGAAGGGTGCCACTCGTGGGCTGGGAGGCTATTAAGTCCTTCTAAGCTTGATTAAGGTATCTTATCAAGCACACCACCCCGAGGTGGGCACTTGTGGGCTGGGAGGCTACTAGGTGCTCTTGGGCTTGATCGAGGAGAACATCCAGCCTCCAAGGTGAACTCAGAGATGTTAGCTAGACTGACCCCTTTCATGATCTTGACAATATTGTTACTTACTAATGCTCTGAGAAGATTCAATATGTGATTGGCTTGGGGAATTGTGTTATGGATTGAACTAAATATTGATTATGCTATGATGATTTGATCTCATTATTTACATTATGAAGTATTAATCTCATTATTAGTTAGACTATGATTGATGAAGTTAATATGAATGATATATGAATTTAATATGAATGATGTTATGAACTAAATATTATCTAATTTATTGTTCTCTAATGTTTCTAATGTTCTTTTCTAGTGATTATTATTGTATATAGGTACAGAAATTAGGAATATCCTAGAAGGGGATATTACAAGTGGTATAAGAGATTTGATCCTGCCAGCCTACAGATCAAAGATAATATATGCAAACAAGCCAAATGACAGAAAGGGCATTAGAGAGAGAAAGAAGAAAACTTGTAGTAGGCAACAACCCTACCTGAAACAATATAATGAGTGAACAATTGGGAAATGAATAGAGGGCTTTCATGGAATACAATGAAAAAACAGCTCAAGCTCTCATGAAGAAAAATGAGAATACAACTCATTTAATCCTACTAACACTACAAAATATGAACACAATTACCACTCTTAGACCCAACCAAGTTAATGGGAAGGATACCTCTTCTATTCATTCTAAAAACAATCAAACTCTTGTAGGATCAACACCTAGAGAAATGTGACCTACATTCTTGCCTAGTGAGGAACATGAAAGAGAAGAAGAAGAGCCCATACCAATAAATGACATTGAGGAATTGATAGAGGTCTATTCTAAAATTGATCCTGAACTTAGAAAAAATATCCCATTTAGAGACTATTGTGATATAATAACAAGAAATACATCAAGGAAAAATAAAAGGAAACCTAATAAATACTTACAAAAGAAGATAAGTAGGATAAACCTTGAAAATTTTAATAGATCGGGAGAAGTCACGGCACGAGCATGGATCCAAAATCTTGACACATATCTTTCTCTTAGCCTCATGATTGAGGAAGATTCTCTTAAATTTTCCACTCTACACTTGGGAGGGATTGCACATGAATAGTGGCATCATAGGATTATCACACAAGGACATTGAGATGTTGTAACATATGACGAATTTACACTAAGACTCATCAATCGATTTGATCAAAAATATCCCCAAAGGCATTTTAAAGAATTAACACAAAGGGGATCCATAGAAGATTATAAGGCCAAGTTCCAAAGAATTTTAGTCATGGTGCCAGACATTGGTGAGGAAAGGCTCACTTACATGTTTATAGAAGGATTAATGGAGTCACTTTGTCATTTGGTGGGTGATCTTGATCCAACAACCCTCCAAGATGCTATCCAAAAGACATTAAAACTAGAAGTTACCACAAAAAGGAACAAAAGCTATTCTAAGATGTACCATCTAGATCAAGTTATCATTCAAAGGATGTACCTTCTAGGTCCAATTATCAACCTCCTTACAACAAAGATGAGAAACCAAGGGAATGGTCCCCTATAAGAAGAGAGGAATTGTGAAAGAAGGGTTTCTGATTTAAATGTAAAGAAAAATGGGATCCAAATCACCAATGTTCAAATAGAGGACAAGTATGCAACCCAGAAGCCATGAGTGACAAAGAATTAGGTGAAGGAGAAAGGGAACCTGAAACAAAGAGGTGGAAACAAGATGAAGAAGAATTAACAAATAGTGCATTGGTAACTCTCTTTGGTGCACCAAAATACCACCCTTTTAGGATTCAGAGTGTTTTACAAGGCCAAAAGGTAATGGTATTGGTGGATAGCAGCACCACCCATAACTTTATAGATGAAGGATTAGTAACAAGAATGAAACTCAATACCAAAGACTTTGAAGGTTTCAAAGTAGTGATGGCTGATGATTATGGGTCGCTCCTTGTACAAAAAATTGATAAAGCAACTCTCCCTTACATTAGGAAGACACCAAATAAAAGATGACTTATATGTAGTAAACATGGGTGAACTAGATGTAGTATTGGGAATACAATGGTTACACTCATTAGGTAGGTACTAGCAAGACTTCTAGAAAATGGAACTATGTTTTCAACACAATAAGAAGGAAGTAGTACTCCAAGGTTTATCATATGGGTTCCCTAGGCTTGTATCATAAAAAATAATGGAAAGAGCCATTAGGCATGGGGAAGTTGAATGGGTAGCATAATGTTTGATCCTTGATAGGTCTTCATCCAAAGGAAGAACCATTCACCTTGATATCCAACCAATTCTTGACAAACATAAGAGGGTTTTTAGTGATATTCCCCTGGGATTACCTCCAAAGAGAGGATTTGAAGACACTATAGAACTTGAAGAAGAGGCTAAACCCGTAATCACTACACCTTATAAAGACCCCCAAAAATTTAAAGAAGAAATAGAAAAAACCATTAATGAGCTTCTCAAAATGGGCCACATTCAACCTAGTTCAAGTCCTTTCACCTCCTCAATGGTATTAGTAAAAAAGAAGGATGGTACTATGAGGATGTGCATAGATTATAGAGCCTTGAACAAAAAGACTATAAAACAATTGTTATCTTATTCCTAAAGTTGATGAACTGGTTGATGAATTTCTTGGCACAAAATACTTTTCTAATGTTGACCTACAACCCGGTTACCACAAAATTAAAATGAGGGAAGAAGATATTCCCAAGACCACCTTTAGATGTCACAATGGACACTTTGAATTCTTGGTCCTACCCTTTGGTTTAACCAATGCCCTCACAACATTCGAATCATGCATGAATCACTTATTCAAGAAACAACTAAGGAAGTTCCTATTGGTATTCCTTGACAACATATTGATTTACAACAAAACATGTGAAGAACACCTTAAGCATATTGATGAAGTCCTAGGAATTATTAAACAAGAATCACTATATGATAAAGGCTCCAAATGTGGATTTGGGTTAGAAGAGATCCTATATCTAGGACATAAAATCAATGCACAAGGGGTAAGTGTGGATGAGGAAACTATAAAACCTATTAGGGAATGGCCAAAACCAAGAACCATAACCTATCTAAGGGGATTTTCAGGCCTATGTAGCTACTACTGATAGTTTGTCAAGGGATTTTCTAAAATTGTTGCCCCACTCACAGACTTGACTAAAAAGGGGGCCTTTGCATGGAATGAAATAGCCCAACAAGATTTTCAAAGACTTAAGGAGATAATGATCTCTTGTCTTGTTCTGGTCATTCCTAACTTTACATTACCTTTCGAGTTAGAGTGTGATGCTTCCGGAGAAGGCATTGGAGCAGTTCTCATGCAAACCAAACACCCAATTGCATTCAAAAGCCACAAACTCACAAAAGCTGAAAAACATTACTCCATTTATGATAAAAAAATGTTAGCCATTATAAATGCACTAGCCAAATTTAGACAATATTTGGTTTGTGGGAAGTTCATTGTAAAAACCAATCACAATAGCCTAAGGTTTCTTCTAAATCAAAAGGATCTAAATGACTGTCAACAAAAATGGTTTAACAAATTACAAGCTTATAATTTTGACATAGAATACATGAAAGGGAAGAACAACATGGTAGTTGATGCAATATCCTACAAACCTTACTTATGCTCCATAACAACCATTTCTACAAATTGGAAGAACTCAATTATTGTTGAATACGCCAAAGATCCACAAGCAAATGTCATCCTAGAGGGAAATCTACTAAATGAAGAATATAAAGTAGTGGAAAAACTCATTCTATACAAAGATATGATATATATTGTACTAGGATCAAATATAAAGGAGAAGATCATTAGAGAGTACCATGACAACCCCTTAGCCATCCACCAAGGATATTATAAAACCTATAAGCAAGTAAGAGAGAAATATTCTTGGAAAGGTCTCAAGAAAGACATCCTAAAACATGTTCAAGAATGCATGATGTGCCAAAGAAACAAGGCAAAACAGACTTATCAAGCGGGCCTTCTCTAACCCCTACCCATACCTAATAAAAAAATGGGAAAGCATTCCCATGGATTTGATAACAGGACTTCCCAAAGTGCATGCAAAGATTGTATTTACATAGTGGTGGACCACCTTACCAAATATGCACATTTCATTGCAATATCCATAGACTATAGAGCTCCCCATATAGCCTATGTGTTCTTCAAAGAGATTTTTAAACTACATGGTTTGCCTAGAAACATCGGTAGCAACAGAGACAGCTGATTCCATAGCTTGTTTTGGCAAGAACTTTTTCAACTATAAGGAATAGAACTCATGCCAAGTACAAGTTACCATCCCCAAACTGATGGGCAGACAAAGATTGTCGACAAATGGTTGGAAGGATACCTAAATGCATGGATCAAGTGGTTACACCTCAGAGAATATTGTTTTAACACCACACATCATATGTCAATAGGGATGAGTCCCTTAAAGACCTTTTATGGATATGAGGCAACCTCATTTGGAAATTTATTCCTCCAGAGAAGTTGTGTACTAGGGGCTAGAGACTTTGTACAACAAAATATGGACATTATGACTACTCTTAAAGATAATCTACACCAAGCACAAAACCAACAAAAAATATATGATGATCGAAGAAGGACTGAGAGGAAATTTGAAGTGGGGGACTTGATTTTCTAAGATTGCAGCCCTATAAACAAACCTCCCTTAAAGGAAGTAGTGTGGAGAAGTCAAGCCATGCTTTTATGGGCCCTATAAAATTATAAGAAAGAGAGGAGAAGTTTCTAATGAATTGGAACTACTAGAGAATAGCTGAATTGATAACATCTTCAATGTATCCCATCTCAAGAAGGTACTTGGGCAACATGTTATACCTTGTCAAGAGATACTCCCACTAGATGATGAGGGAAAACTAATATTGGAGCCTGAAACTATCCTTGATATGAGGGAAAAGAAATCAAGAAATAAAGTTGTTCATGAATATTTGGTTAAATGGAAGAACCTGCTTGTGGAAGATGCTGCGTGGGAAGGTGTGGACATCTTTAATCATCCAAATTTAAAGTTTCTTGAGGACAAGCAATCTTGGGAAGGGTGGACTTCAATATCCCCAATAGGATAGACAAGGAGATCATTTGCTTTTAATACATTAAACTAGAGATTTAATTGATACTAGTCGACTTCATGGTGCAACCCAACTAACCTCGTGAAACATATATTGAAATAAACTAAACTATGGCTGACCACCTTAAATGTTGGTCGACCATCTTATATTAAATGAACAATAAATTGTTTGTATATAGTGTGATGGAGAAATATTAAAGGTGCATTAGAAGACAAGGATACGATTTTTTTATGAAGGAGTTCTATTAATAAAAAGTCATACCTATTCATTGGAGACACATCCTTGGCCAAGATATAAGAAGCCAATGGTAGGGAGATTTGAGAGAAGGAATTCGAGGAATTATTATTTGAATAAGAAACCTGAGTAGAATCAAATATTAAAGAAGAGAAGAATATATTAGCAGTGATGTATTAACAGTAGAAACATTATTTATTATAGTAGATTGGAATCCATCAAGAGGTACATATCAATCATACCAATTCCCAAGCATTACAATTGAAGTATCATGAGGTTAGTAAGTAGGTAATGATGGCCCTTTTGGGGTTTAAGATATTGTGAATTGTTGATAGGCCCCTTCAACAAGTATGCCATGCTGAGTTAGATGTTCATGGGTCAATAGGCTTATGAGTGCTCCTGGGCTTACTGAATTATGGACATCATGCATCTTATCAAGCACATCACCCCGATGTGTGCCACTCATGGGTTGGGAGGCTATTAAGTTCTCCTATGCTTGATTAAGGTGTCTCATCAAGCATGCCACCCCGAGGTGAGCACTCGTGGGCTAGGAGGCTACTAAGTGCTCTTGGACTTGATCGAGGAGGATGACCAACCTCCAAGGTGAGCCGGGAGATGTTAGGTGGACTGACCCCTTTCATGCTCTTGACAATATTGTTACTTACTAACGCTCCAAGAAGATTCAATATGTGATTGGCTTGAGGAATTGTGTTATGGATTGAACTAAATATTGATTATGCTATGATGATTTGATCTCATTATTTATGTTATGAAGTATTGGTCTCATTATTAGTTAGGCTATGATAGATGAAGTTAATATGAATGATAGATGAATTTAATATGAATGATGTTATGAACTAAATATTATCTAATTTATTGATCTCTAATGTTTCTAATGTTTTTTTTGAGTGATTATTATTTTTATACAGGTGCAGAAATCAAGAATATCCTAGAAGGGAACATTACACTCAATAATTAATTTAAATAATAAAATTATTTAATTTGGAGAAAGGTGATGATGGAGGAAAAATAGAATGATTAATGGATTAATTAAATAAATATAATTTATTTAATTAATTTGGGAAAGAGATCAAGGGACAAATGTATCACAAGGTGATGGTCATTTTAAAGTGTCTACTGATAGAAACTTGGCAAGCTCATCTTTGAGAAGGGAAAGGTTCAAGTGCATCATTTAACATGTGTAGGAGGGTTGCTAGTTTTTGGTAGATAGTTATATCTGTTGATCTAGTTTCTAATAAAATTAAATCATCAACCCCCTAACACTTGACAAGACATGAATTCTATGAGATGTCTTTAGCATGTTGTGTTTATAATTTGGTGTGTGTAAAAAATTTCAACCAGTGCGAAAAATAACTCACATCGCAATAAGTGGAAATTTGATGGACGAGATCTTTGAAGTGATAGGTGGGCCAAAAATTATGTTAGTGGTGAGTGGAGTACATGATATGATATTGGATGTGTCCTCAAAAGCCAAGAAGAATCCCATGCTAATATTTATGTCTACATAGTAATAATCAAGGTGTTAAAGTCCATATGTTCGCAACATTGGTTTGGTGATAAAAGGGAAAATCAATAGTTGAAAATGGCAAAGCTTTAAATAGGTTAAATTGCTCACCAAACTTGATGAAAACCCACACATTTTTCTGTATTAATTGTTCAAATGAAAGGATGGTGACAAGTGTAATACATTGCATTGATTGAAGAAATTATTCATTCTCATATGTAATAATTGGTCATGCCCTAAGTCTAGTTTCAATTCTACATTCCTCGAGCTAAAAGGAGTGTCTACATTGTTCAAGTTATGAATTTCGCATTCTTACCAAGATTCGCCTACTAGGTTTTGGAATTCACTCCAACACAATTGGTGTAATTGGTGAGTTCAAATTTTTTTACCATCCTCTGCTATCTTCATAAAGGGAAAGGGTTACATTTTCCTACTAGATTGTTCATAATTTTGGCATTGTATTTTCTTGTCATTCCTATGAATTTTGAATTGCATTCTAGAAATTAAATGCCCTAAATTGTTTAGAATCTTAATCATGTTGACCAAGAGAAAACCAACCCAAGCCTTAACTAAAATATTTCCCTAGGTTGTAAAACCATTCAAGAGGACTATTGATCATGGACTCCTCATAGGTTTGTTTGAGCATAGAAAAATAGAAATTAGGGACCTATTTACTTTCACCATTACCTGTGACCTTATTTAGAGCTTTATATGATAAAGGATGTGATAGAATCCCTAGCTGTAATGGATGAAAATTCAACATAGGCAAGGTCATTGTTCCCAATTGTTTTGTTGACCCAAACCTAGTCGAGTGGACTACATAAATGTATAATCCTATGGACTTCAGTGTGTACGGTCTTAGTGGCAACAAGCTATTCACCATTGATAATGGCTTATTCCATAGGTTTTTCATTTTAAACCTTGATGCATGCTCCATTAGATTTGAAATCCATGGCTATAGAGTACAATCAACTTAGATATAGTTATAGAGAAAAATGTTTGCCTAATTTTAGGTTGAAGTATCAAGGGCAAAAACTAGACCCTATCCCCAAATGCAGAGATTGAACCCCTTGATATGATGTCATTTACTCGGGCTATTTCTGAGAGACCTATGAGGGTATGTTTTAGGTGATGGGAATAGATTCTACCCCCATAATTTTAAAAGGTCCCTTAGTCTTTGGTTCTCGTATTAAGAGCATGTATCATAACACACATTATGATTATGCTAGTTATTTGACAAAGCACTTAAGGGAAGAATTATAAAATCTAAAGTAGGGGGTAGAGAGATCTTTTAGATGGTATTCCTTACTATACTACATTTATTTGTATATTTTTATTAGATGTTGGGACCCTAAATTGCATATCCAACCATACTCAAATGAATCAAGAACATGGGATTGTAAACCTGTACAACTTTAGACTCCTCATTTAAATAACGATGACTCTTGTGCCCATTTCTACATTTTTGACGATTACTTTGTGACTCCCATATTAAAGAAGATAGGTTTCAATAGGCCTAGGCTTCCCCCAAATTTCTTTGAGTTTCTCAAGCCTTTGGATTGAAACATAGATTTTGGGGGGCTGCATAAGTGGAAAGATTGGTTTTTGCATGAGGGATACACTATAATTAGTGTTTGGATCCCCTTATATGCCCCATAAGTTACCATGTAGGGTGCTTCCTAGAGTTGCATATTTAGAAGCGCTATGGCAAATGAGAGGAGTAAATTATGTCCACTTCAAGAAGCATAAGTGGAAAAACATACTTCCTCCTCATACAAAAGTCTCAAACTTCACCATTTTAGGCCTAGAGGAACTTATGAGAGGTTGTCTAATATAACTTGCCATTTCGATGTAGAATTTGACACTAAAATGAACTATGATCCTAAAGCTTGTATCAATGATAAAATATAAGAGTGGATTATTAGGATATGAGCATAAATATGTTAAAAATGAGGATCTTATCAAGAGTTGTAGGGATGAGAGGCAAAAAAGGGAAAGGAGGGAAAAGTGGTTTATGAAATGAACTAAAGATCTAATGAATAAAACTATAACCAAAATTCTATATATTTATTAAACTATAACAAAACATCATTTTAATCAATAATACAACATGATATAATACAACATTATTTTAAAATAATGAAACAGTCAAACTAAATTTACAACTATCATATTTATTTCTTAGAATAGTTATGATAATGATTACATACTTTATTTTTACAAGTACTTCAACTCAAATCACATTATCATAATACTCTCTATATATAATTACAAATTTATGTCACAATATTAAAAAAAATATGTCTTTGAGTTCAAGCTTCATGGCATTCTGTCTTGACATGGAGGGAGAGCAACATTCAGGTGGTTTACCACAAACCATATACTAGTGGTCCCTTGCAGGTCTTCCTACTAGGAATGGCCCTACCCTTTGTGAGGGAGACAAATAACTTGGGATATGCAAAATGTACCAAACCATATGAGAACCAAGTGTATATAATATTGACATGGTTACATATAATTTTCCATACAGCCCTAGATACCCTCTATCTAAGTATGACGACTGATTAACATGCAACCTTGATAGATATTGTGAATCGACAATGCAAGAAATAATTTGCATTACTTTGGCTAAAGCATTCGAGAATAATAATAAAATTCTATTGTGGATATGTGGGTCATATGTTCACACACTACTATCTCATATTGAATCAATGAGAACAACCACTTTACTAAATAAATAATGGATCCACAACAATTCAAGCAATTAAATAAATAAAATACTCATGTGATTTATTCATCCCATCATAGACCTGACTAATCACCTATTTTCATCTGTTTAATTCAAAAATAGTCAAGTATGTGGCAGTATAAATAAACAACTAAACTATGTCATTTTACACAATAGGTCAATCAAACAAGCTAACACTGATTCCACATAGTAGTAACTAAAACATTCTCTATCTCAGTTGTATTTATCACTATTTACTATAACATATCTTTAGATATAGAATTTGCAAAATTAATAATATATAAAAATTCTCTATTGTTAACATAAATCATAGCCAACAAATACAATTTTCTTTTCTTATTGCTCAACAGATACGTAATCAACACTATGAATGAAACATATCCTTTTTGTGATGGATCTACATGTTCATAGTAAACAATGTAAACACCTAAATAAATAGAGTTATGCTCTACTATCATTTTTCAATCATGAGTCTATCTTAATCTAAATCTAAATGTAGTACTCTGAAGGCAAGATCATGCAAATTTCCCAATTTCAAGTAATGAACCCAAGACTTCTTAAGGATTGAACACCATATATATATATGACTATCATGACCTAGCTAATGAAACATATCACTAATGAAATGGTAGATACTCTCTCTCTTGTCTTAATTGAAGTAAAAAATAACTCATGAATTTAATCTTGGCCCTCTTGATTTCACATATTAATAACAATATTGAATAAGGTCTCTATAATAATAGCCAAACATTGACTGAAATGAAACAACTTGATTTTTATAGAAGAGATGAAAATGAGCACCTTTCCTCATAAGACATAGGGAACTAGTTCATACCATCAATCCTTTGAATTAAATAACAACTTCCCTCTTTTAGGAAAAAAATATCCAAATTATGTGAGATATAGTATAAAGATTTATGAACAACTTTGTTTCATAAAGGAGTCTAATCTCCATTTTAAAAAAATTAAATCTAAACAACACATAATAAATCTTCAATAACTATAAACAACATTGGGATGGTACAATTTAAGTCTAAGGTCACTCTTCTAGAGATGACTTCAAAAAAATACAATTGCATGTGTATGAATAACTTGAAATACACATGTATATTTATATAAACAAATACAATTGCATGTGTATGAATATTTTGAAATACACATATTTATTTAAACATATATGTATACATATTTATTATCATACACACACATATGCATAAAACCATTTTCCCCTTTTAGCCTCAATCTTCTCTTAGACATGGGTTGAACAATAGTCCATAACAATTAATTTTTGCCCTAACTTTTATCAGAACATGAGTCGATAGCAAGACTCACAACTTAATATTTTTTCCACACTTGAACTCAACCTAGAGGTTGAATAGTATAATTAATAATATATAGTTCTGAATGGATCATTTGTAGGTGCCACGAAGTTCGAGAACTACTTTGTCAAAGTCTGGCAATTTTTTGCTCTTAGGTCTCTTAAGAGACTTTGCCTTTACACTGTAGCCTGATTTGATTGGGACACCTGGGGAATGAAATAGAGCCTCTACTAGCATAAACCCACCCATCCCAACCTATCAGCACCATCAGTTAGGTCCCATGGGGTGAAGAATGCAAAATATGGCTCCTGGCACCTTTACAATACGTCACTGAGGCATTTTTCAAGAATGCATCCACCGTTGGCACCGTCAAATGATGTTGAGTTGGACAAAACTGAGAGAGGTTATTGTGGAGAACTTAACATCCAGCTGTAGGTGTAGAGGAAAACTAATGTGTTGTAGACTTAACTAATTCAGGGGAAACCTATCTGAATAGTCCACTCTATCACTATGCATTCCTACATTGAATTATCAACCAAGGAGCATAAGCTTATGACAGTACTTGCAAAGTATATGCCTTTAGGGCTCATATGGTTCCTAAATCATTCTATCTTAACTTTAAACAAACAAATCTACCTTGCTGGAATTGATAGAATTACAAAACAGTGAAAACAACTATAAATCCTAGTTGCTACGGGTACCTACAGCAAGGTCTGTTAATAACTATTACAACAGGGAAACTGTAGAATTAACTTAATGAATTGACAAGACTGAAATGACTAACTACTAACCTCTGGAGGATTTGTAAACACACTAATATCCATTTGTTCATGAACTATATCTATTTGATCAAAACATAATACTAACTTGAATTCAAATTACGATTAATAGAAAACTAATAAACCAACATTAATTAAAATGAAATAAACAAGGAGAGAATTAGTACCTTGAGTGGCTAGCTCAAGAGAGTATCTTTTTTAACTGAAACCAAATCTAATCTAGATTCTACATATCTTTGTAACACATATCAAAGCTTAACTTATTCCATGCACAGAATCAACTCATATCAAATTGTTCAACAATGAATCTTTTCTGTCATATTCAAATTGTATTCCATAAATGTAACATGCTTGAGTCTTTACACATAGAAAAGGAAATGATAACTAAACTATTAACAACTTGACTCTGCTACCTTATATATCTCATTTTCCCCTTACTATACAAAACTGGAGAGAGAGCGTTATTTATTAATTAACTCACTCTAATCCTTTACCGCACCTAGATACTAGGTCGTGGAGTCAAGATCACATTCTTATTCTAACTAACTATAAGAAGAAGAATTCAAATCAAATTAGAAGTCTGATGCATGAACAACGTCCATAATCATATTTGAAACAAATCCACTCCTTAATTTATTACTATCCATGATGCTCCATAATTGTCTTTAGGTGTCTCTACATTCTTAGCATTGAAACTGACACTTCTATTAACTCCTTTATCTGCAACCTACTACAAATGCTTGACCTCATCATGACACATCCAATTCTACACATAGAATTAGTTCCCAAAGCATATAAAACAAGCATTCTCCATGACTAACCATAAAAACATCTCATTTATACTTTTATACATATCTATATCTAATTCATTCATTAGATAATATGATCATCACATTTCATATTAATATTATAAGTTCAGATCTTAGAAGTATAAAGAAGGTCAACATATCATAGTGCAAACATGGATAAATGTCTTAAAGGATGCTATAAAAGAAGTCTTTGAAGTATAAAAAGTAGCTTAAAAGAGACTAATTATGTAGCCCATCATTCCCCCCAACTAACCTTTTGCTTTCCCTCAAGAAAAATTAATCAAATAGATACCTAGGAGAATGAAATATAATGTAAAATTATTTGCCTCAAGTCCATAACTACCCTGACACCCTCACCCTGTTTCAAATAGAACCCATTGTGGTGCGAGAGCACCAAGGGGATCATGAAGATCCATGGTTGTTTTTGTTTTGTTTCATGGTTGATCATGTTGTAATAAGGTCTTGAAGACCATTCCTATGCTTTGTAATAAGGATCATGCCCAAAATTGTCATGTTTGTGGTTGAGACAGTTATAAGAGTCATGCATTGTAATGGGGCAGTCATACATTGTAGCCTTTTTATGGCATATAGGAGGTAGTCATGGGTTGAATGCCTTGTCAAAGGCTTATCACTCTTGGAAAAATGGTGTAAACATCCCAAATAGGGACAACACACTTGTAAACACAATGTAAACCCATGTCATTAAGTGACAAATGCTGACAAAATAGGGTAGCGATGGTTGAAGATAAGTTATATACCTTCCCATCGATCAAAACCACCTTCCAAAAGGTCTGTCAAGAGGTACGTAGGCTTAAAAATCCTTGAACATGTTCATTTTGGATGATGATGAAGTTTGGAAGGAGAAATCAATACAAACAATACAATTTTCCTGCCTATTTCCTATTTTCAGCATTTTTTCCTGAACTTTACAATTCTGTCCGTATAGGGCATGTACTATCATGAAGGCATCTACATGATACTTATTTGAGGGTTGATTTAACTACCTTTTAGTGTTGGTAGGAGGTCTTGAAACATCCGTAGAAGGAAGAACTAAACCAATGTTTGCAGTCTGTCCTTAAAACCTTGCCTTAGGGTTTTGTTTACAATTCGATGGAGTTTTCTTGCCTTCCACTGGACTGAATCACCTTGATCAGTGGAATGGATTTGTATTCATTGCATTCATCATTTCAAATGCATTCTAGGAGCAGGGAGACTGTTGGAAAGCAATTTGTATGAAGAACCCTAGCAAGACCATGTGCTAGGTATGTGTAGAATGAAACAATATATGCCAAATTTGTTGTAGTCAATGGTGGGGCCTCAAAACCTCAAAAATCCTTGGTTTGGACATGAAATTGATATGTCTATCTAGTTCAGAAAGTTTGATAAGACTAATAGAAGGTACTTGCTTTGAAACCTAGGCCTAATTAGGCCTCTTGGTACTAGGACAGTCCTACTGAAAGTGGCACATGCTCTTAAACAACCCATGGTAAGTTTTTGGCATGTTGTTAAGATTCATAAAGGGTATCTCAAACAAAGTTGTTCTAGTCATAAAAATGTCTGGTCTGCAAGAAATCCTCTGTCAGACCCTAAAACAAGGCTACATAGATTAGGACAACATTGTGAGGGAAGTGTTGCTTGGGTAGGTGTAAGAACTCCTTGAGTGGTTTGGGTAGGTTGTCCTAGGTGTCAATGGACCCCACCACATCTGCCTTCAATAGATTGAATTGTTTAAGCCATATAACATGTGAGTCCTTGGTGTAGGTTTATGGACCTTGAAACTTGTGAAATCATACTTCCATTGAAATTGTGTTGATCATCCCTGGCCTCTACATCATAGTGGTATCAGAGCCATAAAATGTTCTATCAGTTGGTTGTGTGTAAGACCTAGTATATGTTAGCAGAGGAGAGTGAAGGAGAGGCTAGCAACGTGCCTCCAAAAGGGATGACCACTGAGTTGGTTAAGAAGCTCAAAGAGATGGAAGAAAAGATTAAGAGTGGAGTCAAGGAAGTATTCCAAAATGAGTTGAAGGCACTGAGGATAGGGAAGAGGATAGATGAAGGTTCTGATGGAGAGCAAGAAAAAGAGGAGGAAGAAGAAGAAAATCAAGAAAAGGTAGAAATACCTACTGATCAGAAACATTTCCTTGAAGCCATCAAGGCAATTGGCAAAGATTCTTCAAAGGCTTGGATGGAGATTCCAATGTTTAGTGGCAAGATGAATGCTGATGAAGTTATGGAGTGGATTGAGGCCCTAAATAACTACTTTGAATACAAAGAAGTTCCTAAGAACAAGAGAGTGAAGTTTACAAAAATTAAACTCAAGGGTGCTGCCCTCACATGGTGGAATTACACCCAAGGTGAGAGGGTGAAGAGTGGGAAGAGCATGATTTCTTCATGGAGCAGAATGTTGGAGAGGATCAAGTCCCAATTCCTTCCATCAAACTATGAGGTGCAGATCTACAAGAAGATGCAAAATCTCAAACAAAGAGATTTGGATGTGGCCACTTACACCGAGGAGTTTCACAAGTTATCTCTTCGTTGCGGACATATGGAGGATGAAAAAGGTAAAGTGGCAAGGTATCTAAATAGTTTGAAGTTTAGTATATAAGATGAAATCAGTATACTAACCCCTGAAACAGTGGACAAATGCTTTCAAATGGCATTGAGGGCTAAAGAAACGTTGAAGAGGAAGGGAGAGCAGCAAAATAGAGGTAGAGGAGGTAGAAATTTTAGAGGTAGGGGCAATTTTGGAGGTAGAAATTAGTTTCAAAGAAGTCAAGGGGAATCTAGTTCCCAAGAACAAAGTGGAGAATCAAGTTCTAGAGGAGGCTTTAGAGGAAGGAGACCCAATGGACGGGGTAGATTTGGTGGACCAGGGAGAGGTCCTAATGTCTTCAAAGGGAGGTGCTACAATTACAACCAAGTGGGACATCCAGCCTTCAAATGCCTTGAGAAACAAGCTTCAAGCTCTCATGGTGGAGAGAGAAGGAACTAGTTGATCCAAGAGGAAGATTGCCAAAGTGTTAACTCTCCAATTGGAAGTGCAGCCCCAATCCATGATGGAGAAAAATTAATGATGAGGAGAACCATGTTAAAGGTGCCTCAAACACAAGAACCCCCTGAGAGGAAGACATTGCTTAGGACAACATGCAAGGCGTATGGTAAGATTTGCAAGGTAATTGTTGATTTAGGTTCAACTAAACATTTAGTTTCCATTGAGATGGTAGACAAGTTGAAATTGAAAAGACTTCCTCATGTTAGTCCTTATAAAGTGTCATGGTTGAATAAGGGGCAACAAGTTTTGGTAGATGAACAATCTTGGGTAGAGTTTGAGATAGGGGAGTATAAGGATAAGATTTTGTGTGATATAATCCCCATGGATGGTTGTCATTTTCTATTAGGACGTCCATGGCAATATGATGTTCAATCCCAACATGATGGTAAATCTAACTCCATCACAACCAAGAATGGTAGTAAGTATAGAATGGATCCTTTGTCAGATGAGAATATAGAGAAGATTGTTGGGTCAAGTGTCATGATTGTGAGTGGTAAATATTTTCTAGACACCCTTAAGGAGGAGGGAACCGAAGGGTATGCTCTGATTTTGAAGCCTAAAAATAGTCCTAATTTGCATGGTCCTAGTGAGGAAGAAGTTCCCAAGGAGGTGCATCAATTGTTAGAGAAATATAAGGGTATCATGGTAGAGGAAATGCCTAATGAATTGCCACCTATTAGGGACATAATCCATCATATTGACTTCATACCAGGGTCTACTTTGCCAGACAAAGCAGCCTACAAGATGACACCTTCTCAAAACAAAGAGATTGCCAAGCAAGTGCAAGAATTATTGGATAAGGGTTTAGTGAGAGAGAGCCTTAGCCCATGTGCTATCCCAACAGTCCTAGCCCCTAAGAAGGATGGTAAATGGATACTATGTATGGATTCTAAGGCTATTAACAAGATCACCATAAGATATAGGTTCCCTATGCCAAGGATTGAGGATTTAATGGACTATTTGGGAGGGGCTAGATACTTTTCCAAGATTGATCTTAAGAGTGGGTATCATCAAATTAGGATAAAGCAAGGGGATGAATGGAAGACAACCTTCAAAACAAATGAGGGTCTTTATATATTGTTGGTGATGCCATTTGGACTATCCAATGCCCCAAGTACTTTCATGTGTCTCATCAATGAAGTGTTGAAGGATTTCATTGGCAAATTTGTTGTGGTGTATCTTGATGACATTCTTGTTTTCAGTAGGGCCAAGGAAGAACATTTGTAGCACTTGGATTAGGTTTTGAAGAAGTTGCATGATGAGAAATTGATGATTAGCATGGAGAAGAGCATCTTCATGAAGGAAGAACTCACCTATCTTGGTTTTAAAATCTCCTAAGGTAATTTGAAGATGGATCCAACAAAGGTAGAGGCTATTTTGTCATGGTCAACTCCTAAAATAGCAGGTGATGTAAAAAAATTTCATGGTTTGGCAACATTCTATAGGAAGTTTATAAGGGGTTTTAGTCATATTTGTGCACCTATTTTGGATACCAATAAAGGGGGGCAGAAATGTAAATTTTCTTGGACAAAGTCAGCCAATGATTCTTTTGAAATTCTGAAACAAAAGGTAGCACAACAACCCATTCTTGTTTTGCCTAATTTTAATAAGTTGTTTGTAGTGGAATGTGATGCTAGTAACATTGCTATAGGGGCTGTCTTGAGTCAAGAAGGCAGACCAGTTGCCTTCTTTAGTGAAAAACTAAATGATACTAAGAGAAAGTATTCTACTTATGACTTGGATTTGTATGCCATGGTGCAAACCTTGAAGAAATGGAGGCACTATCTCTTACCTAAAGAATTCATTGTTTACACTGACAATCATGCACTTACTTTTTTGAATTCACAGGAGAAACTTAGTCACAGGCATATGAAATGGGTTGAACAACTCCAAGCATATACCTTTTCCATCAAACACAAGAAGGGATAGGCCACTAAAGTGGTAGATGCATTGAGTAGAAGGTTGTGCATGGTTCAAGAAATTCAGTTGCAAAGTGTGGGAATTGATTCCCTCAAACATATGTGTAAGAATGATGAGGATTTCAAGGAGGTATATGAATTTTGTTCACAGTTTTCAAACTCTTATCATTCTAATTTTTTTGAGTTTTTGTTGCAGCAGGGGTTGTTGTTCAAAGGCAGCCAATTATGTGTTCCTAGGTGTTCCATGAGGGAGAACATCATAAAAGAAAAGCATCGTGGTGGTCTAGGATGTCACTTTGGGCTGGACAAAACATTCGATCAGGCGAAAAGATTTTATTTTTGGCCAAAAATGCAATCAGACATCATAAAATTTATTGAGGGTTGTAGTATTTGTCAAAGAGCAAAGGGAACATCATCTAATACTAGTCTATATCAGCCATTTCCTATTCCTGATAGGCCATGGGAGAGTATTAGTATGGATTTTATCTTGGGCCTTCCTAGGACTCATAGAGGTTTTGATAGCATATTTGTTGTGGTGGATACGTTCAGTAAGATGGCTCATTTCTTGCCATGTAAATGCACTAATGATGCTTCACACATTGCTGGTTTGTTCTTCAAAGAAATTGTTAGAATCCATGGTTTGCTTCTTAACATTGTGACTGACAAGGATCCTAAGTTTGTGGGCCACTTTTGGCGTACTTTGTGGAAGAAGTTGGGCACACAATTGTCATTCACTTCAGCCTATCGCCCTCAGACTGATGGCCAGACTGAGGTAGTGAATAGGTTCTTGGGAAATCTTCTTATATGTCTTACTAAACAGCATGGAGAAGCATGGGATATGATCATCCCTCAAGCTAAATTTGCTTACAATGACTCCACCGATAGAAGCACAAGAAGGAGTCCATTTGAGATTGTCTATAGTATTCACCCAAGAGGCATTCTTGAATTGAGGGATCTATGTGGATTGGAGAGGAAGAGTGCTCAAGGTGAAGACTTTGCATTAGCCATGAAGGACATCCATGATAATGTAAGAGAAACTCTTCAAAAGAACAATGAGAAGTACAAGGAGAAAGCCAATACGAGATGGAGAGATGTCCAATATAAGGTTGGGGATTTGGTCATGGCACATTTGAAGAAGGAAATACTTCCAAAGGGGTAGCCAACCAAACTCCTCATGAAGAAGATAGGTCCTTGGCGGATTGTACGCAAGTTTGGGCCCATTGCCTATGGGATTGAGCTTCCTCAAGGCTTGGCCATATCTCCTATCTTTAATGTCTCAGATTTATTTCCTTATAAGGGTGGTAATGATGTAGATTTAGAGGCAAATGTGACAATAGTAGGAGATGAGGAATGAGTTAAGGGGCCTCCACCCGATCAACCTTTACAATTGGAATGCATCTTGGACACCAAAGTCTTGAAAAAGACTAGGAAGAAGTCCTACAAGTAGTACCTTGTCAAATGGAGTGGCCTACCTACTGAGGATGCCACTTGGATGACTGAAGAAGACATTTTGAAACATGGAACCACTGTTGCTGCTCTAGTTTCTCAAGGGACTTGATTTTTTTTTTCCACCACGGGGAGTATGGTGCAGGAGCACCAAGGGGATCATGAAGATCCATGGTTGTTTTTGTTGTGTTTCATGGTTGATCATGTTGTAATAAGGTCTTGAAGACCATTCCTATGCTTTGTAATAAGGATCATGCCCAAAATTGTCATGTTTGTGGTTGGGACAGTTATAAGAGTCATGCATTGTAATGGGGCAGTCATACATTGTAGCCTTTTTATGGCATATAGGAGGTAGTCATGGGTTGAATTCCTTGTAAAAGGATTATCACTCTTGGAAAAATGGTCTAAACAGCCCAAATAGGGACAACACACTTGTAAACACAATGTAAACCCATGTCATTAAGTGACAAATGCTGACAAAACAGGGTAGCGATGGTTGAAGATCAGTTATATACCTTCCCATTAATCAAAACCACCTTCCAAAAGGTCTATCAAGAGGTATGTAAGCTTAAAAATCCTTGAACATGTTCATTTTGGATGATGATGAAGTTGGAAGGAGAAATCAATGCAAACAATACAGTTTTCCTGCCTATTTCCTGTTTTCTACATTTTCCTGAACTTTACAGTTCTATCCGTACAGGGCACATACTGTGATGAAGGCATCTACATGATACTTGTTTGAGGTTTGAGTTAACTACCTTTTAGTGTTGGTAGGAGGTCTTGAAATGTCTGTAGAAGGAAGAACTAAACCACAGTGTACAAATTGTCCTTAAAACCCTGCCCTAGGGTTTTGTTTACAAATCGATGGAGTTTTCTTGCCTTCCATTGGACAGAATCACCTTGACTAGTGGAATGGCTTTGTATTCATTGTATTCATTATTTCAAATGCATTCTAGGAGTAGGGAGACTGTTGGAAAGCAATTTGTATGAAGAACCCTAGCAAGACCATGTGTTAGGTATGTGTAGAATGAAACAATATATGCCAAATCTGATGCAGTCAATGGTGGGGCCTCAAAAGCTAGAAAATCCATGGTTTGGACATGAAATTGAGATGTCTATCTAGTTTAGAAAGTTTGATGAGACTAATAGAAGGTACTTGCTTTGAAACCTAGGCCTAATTAGGCCTCTTGGCACTAGGACAGTCCTACTGAAAGTTACACATGCTCTTAAACAACCCATGGCAAGTTTTTGGCATGTTGTTAAGCTTCATAAAAGGTATCTCAAACAAAGTTGATCTAGTCATAAAAATGTCTGGTTTGCAAGAAATCCTCTGTCGGACCCTAAAATAGGGCTACAAGTATTAGGACATCATTGTGAGGGAAGTGTTGCTTGGGTAGGTGTAAGAACTCCTTGAGTGGTTTGGGTAGGTTGTCCTTGGTGTCAATGGACCCCACCACATCTACGTTCAAGAGATTGAATGGTTTAAGCCATATAACATGTGAGTCCTTGGTGTAGGTTTATGGACCTTGAAACTTGTGAAATCATACTTCCATTGAAATTGTCTTGATCATCCTTGGCCTCTACATCACATTGTAGCATGAAAGCCTTTGTAGTCTGATAGCTTCTGTAGTCCTACATTCCTCTCCCTTTTCTCCTCTCCAGTGTGGAACTAGATATAAGAGTAGAGGTGGATGGTAGGTAAGAGGCAACCATGCCACACCTTTATTCTCTAAAATTTGAATGTACATGTGTAATCTTTCAGACATGTTCATAAAGTTATGTAAGGAATGAGATTCTTTCCATTGAAGAGTAGGTGTCAAACTGATCCATCTGCTTTGCACATATCTAACACAACCTTGTAACATGGATCCCATCATTCTCTATATCCTTCTGTGATACCTTATTCTTAAGTCCATAATGATTTTGCTTGGGCCCTTATGAGAGAGAAGTCTGTACCATGTTATGAGGATATCTTTAGGGTTAAATGCCTCTTGTCTGATTGGTAGTGATACCTTCTTCTCATATTCTTCATACCTATCCATCAATTCTCCTATCAATTTTTCATTATTTAGGTATGATGCTACTGCTCTCAACTGTAAATCTCCAACATTTATGGAGGGATTCCATTTTATATCTTCCTCCACCAGATAGTTGTGCAAACAGAACTCACATAGCTGATCTTGTTGTTCTAGACTGACCTTTTGAAAATAACTGAGGAAATTGTGTCTAGACTGTAGAGCTGGTTGGTCATTAACAAATCTATTGAATTCAAAACTAAGAAATTTCTCCTTTAAAAATAATGCATAAACCCTTGAAGGTGGTCTGCATTCAATGATTTCCATAGCCTTGTCAATTATGTCTGCCATCTTTGCCTCTAATTTCTTAATTTCAAGATTCTGGTTCTCAATTATTTCATTAAAATTTTTCCTTTCTTTATCCTAATTCTCTGTGTCTTGTTTTGACCTACTAGTGACTTTCAGCGACTCAAAACCCAATGAAATAGTAGTGTGGTATATTGGAGTTCTTACCTCAGGAACTGATGGAGGGGTTCCTTCTCCTCATCTGAGCTGATCTTGCTAACAGCCAATTGTGCTAACAAGTCCAATTTAGACCCTTGATTCTATGTTTGAATCATCTTCTCTAATTCTTGTATCCTCTTTTCTTTTTCTGTCTCCTTCTCTTCATACCTCTTTACCTGATCCTCCAGGGTTTTGATTCTGTTCAATGCTTCCTAAAGTTCTTTTTGGAGGTCTCTTTCTTCTAACAATTCATTTCTTTGCTCAAAATTGACAACCACAATCATTGTTATTAGAAGCATTAAAAATTTCATTAACACGCCTACTAGGGGTTGCTTTTCTCATCTTTTTGGCAATAAATGTGTCTTCTGAGTCAGATTCAGAAGAAGAAATAGACCTTTTCTTCTTTGAAGAAACATTTACATCATCCTTATTTGTAGAGATATCATCTTCAAGTATATCAATAGGAACATTCCCAGGAGCATTTCCTCTTTCCTCAGAATCTTGTCCCTGCTCAACAATCTTTTCTTCAGCCGTCTATTTCCTCAATCTACCTGATCTCCTTGGGGTAGTTGTTTCTTGTTCAACAACCCTTTTTCTCTACTTTTTACCTTTCCCCTTCTGTTTCTCCTTTGCTTCCCCTGTATTGACATTTTTCTCTTTCTTTTTCCTTTTGTCTTTTCTATGCTGATATCCTTTCTTTCCTTCTTCTTCTTTCCTTTCTTGCTTACAAGTTTTGGGGTCACATGTTCAGGAGGAGAAAATGAAGGTTCCCCTATTTCTTCAGGTCTATTTTCAGGGACATTTTCCTTCTTCGGCTCTTCCTGAACAGGTTCATCTTTAGGTTCTGTATTGTATGGGGGTTCTTCTTCCTTTTCATGAGGTTTCTCCAACAAGGTGGAAATATCAACACATTCCTTAAAGGCCTCCCAATCAATTTGTGGGTATTGTATCCACAAACTCCTCTTAACCAGTAGTACAATTAGACAATGATAAGACATTGAAGTATCTGCTGGCTTTTTTTGGTATTCTGAAGCCATTCTCTTTAGGAAGTTGTAGAGGTAGTTCGAAACATTCACCAATTTTTCATGAAGAAGATGGTTTAACAATATAAAGTGCACAATGTACAACATATTATACCTCCCATCAAAAGTGAAATACCTAATAATGTAGGTAGCACATTTACCCCAGAAAAATGGTAGAGATAGGCATTTTGTACCTTGAGTTGTTGAGTCTAAATGCTCACCTCACTTGAAGAATTCTTCTCTGGCAGTGGCTGCATCAGCTTGGGCTAGGTATTTCGACCTTATGCATGGTAGTCCAGTCACTTGGACTATAGCTACCTCAGAAGCATCAACCATTAACCCTTTCACTATTGCTTCATCACTTTGCAATGTAACTGCAAATTCTGCAGCCATATCATTGTCATACTCTGTCAATTTTAAGAAGTACTCGAGCCATCCTACTCTGGTGAAGAGTGGTAAAACTAGCATATCTTCAAGAATCTCCTTGTGCATAGATGGTTCTCTCCTTACTAAGTCACCTCCCATGTCTATAATCCTCTATATAATTCCACTTTGCCACCTTGTTAGACTTAACCTCTATTCATATCTCTCTACAATTCCTCTTATTGCTTAGGGTTAACTTAATTTGACTTAAGAAAAGATATTAGGATGGTAACTCTCACTGGTTATTTACACAGTACATAGAGATGACAACTCATTTGAAAACCAGTCAAAAAATCAAGATTGACAACCCTTCCCCCCAACTAAATGTGAAGTGACCTCACTCACGTGGCAAAGGAAGTGGTAGGAAGTTGTAATTATTAACTAGAACATTTTGAAATATTATCACATGCTTGAAGTAAAAAAGGATAATGATAAATGCATAAAAAGAAATTTAATGGCAATCATGAAAAGTTACCTTTGGAACAATGCCTCAAAAAGAAATGTGGGAGTATTCTTTGAAAGGAGATATTGTGTACAATGCAATTAATTTTCCAAATCTGTAAGGTCATGCATGTGGATGAATGGTGAGGTGGCACACCAGCATGTGTGATTTGATTGAATTGCTTGAAACTCGGCGTGTGAGGTACAGACATGGTGATGAAGCAAGGCATAGTGTACGGATTGAGTGGATTGGCAGTGCATTGCATGGAAGACATCGACAGTTGCTGCAAGTGCTTGCAGCAATGTTCCAAAGTACAGATTATGATAGTGATCAGAACAGGTGTAGAATTAACAGGTCCCAGCTAAAAGTGGTAAACAGGTCCCAGCTGAGGGTTGTAAATACATCCCAGTTGAAGGTTGTAAACAGGTCCTAGTTGAAAGTTGTAACAGGTCCTAGCTAAAAGTTGTGAACATCATGGTAAAGGTGCTGTGTGTGTGCATGTGTGTGGAAAGCAAAAGAAATTAGGCCTTAGCTACAAGGGTTGAGTATTTCAACTCAACCTCTGCATTACTAGTCAGGCCGTGTGGATCATCCTCTGACATTGTATTAACTGGTGTCATAGTATCCTCATCAAGAGTGCTAGAAGCACCATATGTAGTAGCTAAGGAAACAATGAAGTCTTCCTTCTGTAATGGCTTCTTATACAACTTTAGCCTATGTCCATTTACCAGTAGTGAAAATCAAACCTCATCTATAGTTTACAACTAAACTGCTCCATTTGGGAAAACTTACATGCTTTCATATGGTCCAAGCCACCTTGATTGGAGCTTTCCCTTGAAGTCTTTATACCTAGAGTCATATAAAAGTGCCCAATCACTGGCTATAAATGCTTTGTTCTTGATATGACTGTCATGCCATTTGACCCTCTATTTCTAGACAACTTCAATATGGTGGAGTGCCTCTAACCTTATTTCATCCAGAGCATTAAGATGTTGAAGCCTATCTTGTTGTGCTACTATCAAATCCATCCCAAGCTCAATAGCTGTCCTTAGTGTTTTATGTTCAAATTTAATTGGGAGGACTATTGTTTTTCCATAAACCAATTCATATGGCGTAAACCCTGTGGTGGTTTTCTAGGTGGTTCTATAGGCCCAAACAACCTCTGGCAACCTAGTAACCCAGTCTCACCTATGGAGTTGTACTATTTTGGTTAGGATGTTTTCCATTTCTCTATTGGTTACCTCAACCTATCCATTGGCTTGAGGATGATAAGGGGTAGACTTTTTATGCCTTATTTGATACTCCTCCACTAATTTTGTGATTAGATCAGAAGTAAACTGAGGACCTTGATCTGTTACTATTTCACATGGCACACCATATCTAGTGAAAATGTCCACATATAAGAATTTAGCTACATTACCATCTCTTGCAAACTGCAATGCTTTGACCTCAACCCATTTTGTAAGGTAATCAGTACATACCAGAATATACTCCTTATTGTTGGAGGTTGGAGAAATAGGACCAACAAAGTCCAGTCCCCACTTGTCAAAAGGAGCCAATGAGATTTGTGGTTGTAATGACATTTCATTACTTTTAGTTGGTCTACCCATTCTTTGACACCTATCGCAGCCTCTTGTATATTTGATAGCATCCTTGTGAAGTGTTGGCCAATAATACCTTGTTGCCAAAATTTTGAAGGCTATTCTTTTTGTTGCAAAGTGTCCCCCACATGGTTCATCATGACAAGCCTTCATGATATCAAACACTTCATCTGCTCTGATGCATCTTCTCATGATGTTGTTTGGTCTAGTATAGAAGAGAAAACTTGAAATCTAAGAGTAAGGAAAGCATTTGTGAACAAGTTGTCTCCGTTCTCTTGGTGAAAAATATCCTAGAATCTGCCTTGTAACCAAGTAATTTGCTATGTTTGCATACCATGGTGTGTGTATAGTGAGAGAAAATAGATGCTCATCAGGAAAGGAATCATCAACCACACCATCTGAGGATTGAGTCGGCAATCTAGATAAAAAGTCAGGAACCACATTAGCCTTACCAGGCTTGTCAACAATTGTGATATCAAATTCTTGAAATAACAATAACCATCTAACTAGCCTACCACCCACTATTGGTTTGTTCATCAGATATCTGATGGCTCTGTGATCGGTATGAATGAATACTTTGTAGCCAGTTATGTAGTGTCTGAACTTGTTGATGGCATAAACAAATTCCAACATTTCCTCTTCTGTTACTGTGTAGTTTAGCTCATCTCCTTGCAAGTTTTTACTGATGTAGTAAATTGCATATTCCTTATTGCCTTATTGCTAGCCTAAAAATACCCCAATGGCAAAATTTGATGCATCGGTGTCAATATGAAAGGACAGTTTCCAATTTGGACCTCGCAAGACTGGGGCCTGTGTAAGGGCTACTTCCAATTTTTCAAAAGAATGCTGACATTCAAGTGTCCAAGCAAGTTCAATATCCTTAGATAGAAGTGCAAACAAGGGAGCAATAATTTTTCTAAATTCTTGAATAAACCTTCTATAATAACCTGCATGCCCAAGGAAACTTCTAACATCCTTCAATTTTTGTGGAATAGGAAATGTATAGATTATTTCTCTCTTCTTTGGGTCAACTTGGATACCTGTAGATGAAATGAAATGTCCCAACACCACTCCTTCAGTCATCATCATAAAACACTTTTCATTACTTAAGGACAAATTGTGCTCTATGCATCTTTTCAAAACTTTTTCAAGATTCTGTAAAGCCTCATCAAATGCTTCACCATATGTGGTGAAGTCATCCATATAGATCTCCATGCTATCATGAGCAAAATAAAAAAAAATACTAAGGACTACCCTTTGAAAAGTAGCTGGAGCATTGCACAGTCCAAATGGCAAAATAGAGTATGCATAGGTCCCCCAGGGACAAGTAAATGTTGGTTTATCCTAATCTTCTGGAGCAATCTTTATCTGATTATATCCGCTAAAACCATCAAGAAATGAGAAGTGCTTCTTTCCTACCAAAGAATCTAGGACTTGGTCAATAAAGGGCAATGGAAAGTGATCTTTTCTGGTGGTAGTGTTGAGCTCTTTGTAGTCAACACAAACTCTCCACTTGCCACCCTTTTTAGGAACTACCATGAATGGTAAAACCCTTTCACTGTCTAAAATGGGGTAAATAAAACCTGCATCCAAAAGATTTTGAAGCTCAGCCTTGATTATGTCCCTTAGAGCAGGGTTTATATGTCTTTGTTGCTACCTAATAGGTCTAAAATTAGCATCAATATAGATCTTGTCCATGCATAGATTTGGGTCAATGCCTGTCATATCACTGTAATCCCATGCAAAAGCTGTTAAATTGGACTGTAGGACATTTTGAAGGGATTGCTCATGTTCTTTAGTTAAGGCATTATTGATAGTAAACATATTTGTAGGCTATATTTCTAATGGTTTAGTCATTGGTTGAATGGAAGACACATCAAGGCTAGGAAAGACCAGGAGATGTTACTGGGGTAGTAAGGCATGAAACAATTGGGAGATTTCTTCTATGGAGCTGCAAGGTATTATACTGCTCAGTGGATCTTGCAAATAGAACAGGTAGTCTAGCTATTGTGGGTGCCTCCCACAGTCATTTTGGATAATGTGCATGCCAATAACTCATCTTTATCTTGTATATCCAAAAAAGGACTACATTCAATGGTCATCAGGGTTTGCAAAGAATAATTGTCTTCTTCTTCTAGAGTAGGCCAAATAGTTTGCTCCAGTTCATGGTACGGTTGGGTTGGTTGATACAACACCAATTTCTTGGTAATGGTTCCATTAGATATAATCATGTTTCCTGATCAGCAACCTATAAATGCATTAGCTGTAGCAAACCATGGTTTGCATAGTATTAGAGGGTAACCAGCAAGATTGACTTTAGGTTGTAATACAATGAAATCAGTAGGATATTCCCAAGAATCTAATGTAATGACTAAGTCTTCAATGATACCTTCAGGTTTTACTATGGACCTATCAGCCAATTGTAGGATAGTCTAAGTAGGTCTAAGATTGGTTAATTGCAACATTTGCATTGTGTCCTTAGTCTTGACATTGATTGTTGCACCCAAGTCTATTAAGGTATTCTTGATTAGGGCTTCATTGATCTTGACATCGACCACTGGACTTCCTGGATCAGTATACTTAGGAACAGTGATATTTCCCAACATGATGTCTACAAGGTTACCTAAGACATGGACTGTTTTTGGGTCTACTCTTTTTCTCCTTGGTTTCTTGATACAGAGATCCCTGATTGTCTTAGTGTAGATAGGAATATCTTTGATGGCCTGAATCAAGGGTATCTTTATGTTTATATCGTGCAACTATCCTCTAAGGTCATTAATAGGCTGTTCTAGCTATTTTTGGATAACCAAGCACTTAGAGAAAGGAGGCTTACGGTGTGATATAGATCGAGGTTCCTGAACTAGTTCAGGTTCCAAAGGTGATTCATCTAAGGCTTCCTCTGGGTTCTCCATCCTGTAGTTCTGTGATTTGGGGAGATGAAGGACCTACAAGGTGTTTCCCTGATCTGAGGTGAACATTACTTACCTCAACTCCATAGGTGGGGTACTGCATACCTCATTACTATAAGCCTTTTGAACAGGCATGTTGTTAAGATTAGGTGCAGGTTGGATAGGAATTTAGGTAGGTCTAGGAGGTTGATTTGGAGGTGCTGGTGGAGGCATGATGGCTTGCTATTGTGGCTAAGGTGGAAGCAAGGGTTGTTGATATTAGGAGTTTGGCTATCATGGTTGGCCCTTGTTCCATTGAGGTTGCCATTGTTGTTGTTGAGTAGGCCATTGGGGGTTATAGGTAGGGCCTTGGAAAGTCTGTTGAGGCCATTGTTGTTGTTGGTTCCATCCTGCCTGTGGAGTAGACCATGGTGGGTTTTGCGAAGCATTTGGATTAGCAGGCCAGGGCTGGTTATTCCAAGCAGAAAAATTTTGATTGGTAGTAGGAAAAGATGAATTATAATTAAGTGGATCAGGGGGCATAGCTTGCCTTTGCTGCCAAGGTCTTCTTTGAGCAGTAAAGAATAGTTTCCCATCATCACCTTCAAATGGTTGAAGTTCTGGCCTTTCAATCTTCTCCTACTAGATACTGGCTACCTTTTTGCATTTATAGTTGGCCTTCCTTTGTCTACAACTTGGGCAGTATTTAGTGAGCATTGCATCTGCCTCTTCTTGTTTCTTTTTAATGTGGAGGGTGTCCAACTGTGTAGCCATATGGCCAATGATATCTTCTTTCATATTGGTCAGCAGGTTGCTAATTTCCACTAGAGAAACTCCATTAACTACCTTGCCTACAATAGCTACTCTTTCTCCTCTGGGCTTTCTGGAAAAAGTCTTGGAGTAGTTCCTGCAAGATGTACAAATATCTTCAAAGGGTAATTGGGAGATATCCCCTATTCCAATGAGATTTAGGGCATCCATGCAATCATCATTGACCCCTCTTAAAAAGATCGGCTTCAATGATTCTTTAGACAACTTATTCTGAGGGTTTTTCTTCAAGGCAAATTGGAATCTTTCCACATAGTCTTCTAATGGCTCCTCCTCCTTTTGTGACATCCTAAAGGTGTCATCTCTCCTCCTATCATGTCATCTACAGTAGCTTTTGTATTTTGTCAAGAACTTTGTCTTCATGGTATCCCAGTCTGGAATGGCATCTTTCCCTAGTCCCATAAACCACCTTAAAGCAACATCTTTTAGGATAGCAGGGAACAGCTTGAGTCTATAAGAATTGGCTGTATAATCATAACTCCTACACGGAACATCAAACTCGAATAGGAAAGTGTTAGGATCTTCAGTCACCAAACCATAGAAAACAAGCAATGTGTCATACCCACATTTCCCATGCAGTCACAACATGCATTCATGCGTGTCATGTCCACATGCGTCATGTGGTCATGATACGAACTGTCAAAAAATTTCTTTTACTACCCTGTAAACCCCCTCGCACATGTAAGCGTACTCGGCGGTGTACACTTAAGGCAAAAATAATACAGTTGACGGTGGCATACCAAATACATGTGCGCACACCCTAGACAAGGAAACGCATGGTTCCCTGACTTAGGTTAATCTCACGAATTATATTTGAACAATAGTTGTTTTAGGTGATAGATCATTTTTCAGCAAAGCATGATCATCTGATTCTTCTTTCCATTTTCTAGAATTTAATATTAATTTCTCCTCCTTCAGACTTAGCATTTTCAACCAAGCCCGTTCATTTGCCCTCTCTTCCTTTTCTTGGAATTAGTTTTGATTGTATTTCTATCTCATTTCCCTTCCCGTTGTGTAAGATCTTCTTATGTTATCCTAATTGTTTTTTCTTCACGTTCTTTATCTAATAGCAATATCACTACATCCTTTACATTATTCCTAATTTCTTGGTAAACCAAATCACTTACACAGGGTTGGCTAACTTCACTTGACTCAGTGCCTCTAGGGTTTCGTTCTAGGTTTTAGTTCAACGTTTGAATTAATTTTAATAATCAACCTATTCCTAAATAGGATTAACGGTAGGTTAAACTTACTTAGTTCTCTTAGCCCTGTTTGGAAATGCCGCGCATTTTCTCCTCTTTGTTTTCCAAGGTTAGCTGTTCTTTCTCTGTCTTTTTCTTTAATTGGATGTTTATTCTCTAAATCTACAGTTGAGTTTAAAATAACCACTCATGGAATGCCTGTGATAGCTTGTTTGCATTTATTTTCAGTGTCCTTTGTAAATGAAGGGATCATACTTTCCTCTTCATTTTCCTGTCATTTAATTTGGGTTAATTGTTAAAACTTCTGAGAAATTTTTCCTTAAAATTAAAATATATTTACTTAAGCTCTTTTTAAATTGTAATTGTATAAACAATGTATTTCTGAATTGCAACTCTGAGTTTAAACATCTATTCAATTCGTATTATACATTAAGCATAAATAAATCCCACTTTCTTTGATTAAAATTTCTATCTCAAGTCAAATGTTTTAAACTACATATAGTTTGCCTTCAAATGAATAGTGAAAAGTGAATAGTAAAAGTAAATAGTGAATAGTAAAAATGAATAGTGATTAGTGAAAAGTGAATAGTAAATAGTGAAAAAGTGAATAGTAAAAGTGAATAGTGAATAGTGAAATGAATTTAATTAATACAAATCTATTTAAATTAGCAACTAACTCTCAACTTTACAGATTAGGAATACAAGAAATATAAACAATTCTAATGTCCTTTAAAAGACAAACAATTTTCTTTCTTTCTTTTCCCACAATGATAAAATGAAATAAACTATAAAATCATATCTAACAACACATTAAGGGAGGAATTACTCTCTTCTCCCAATTAAAATTTTTACAACTCAGAGGGAGAAAATCTCTCCTCTAGAAAATTTAACAAGGATGAAACTTTAAGAAACAAGCTCTCTTTACAAGAAAAGAAGAGATACATTTCCCGAAACAATAAAACTCCTCCAATCCTCACAATAAGCTTCAAGAGAAACTTGCATAACAACAAGAAAGAAAACAACAACCAACTAGCTCTCCTCCCTACCATAGACCCACAAGAGGGTCACCCCCGAGCTAGGGAGACCATCCACATACCCAGGGTACATTATACCAAACACATCACAACATTGAACAACAACAACAATTCAAATAACACACACACACACCAATGGTATACTCACATTACAATGAACCAGCTTAGGTGAGTTCAGGTGGGTAGGGGAGTAGACAATCTCTACCTCTAGGTGTCATCCTTTACACATTTTATCACATTTTATCACAAGGCCTCAAGCCAACAATTTATCTTTCCACAAGGCCTCAAGCCTTCCAATTAATCAAATTACCCGGGATTTCCCAATAGGTTCTCAAAGCCATAAGCCCTCTAGGCTAAAAAAATACCAACATGCCCTCAAGGCATTTCTTACAACAAGAACCAAGATGACACCCAAGGAGGGTCACACCTCCCCTTCCCTCTACAAGATGAGCATTGCCTTCCAACTAGAAGGAGCTCTTTCTACACCCAACACAAAACCCCAAAATAATAATAGAATACTCATAGAAAATATTTGCAAACTCATTCAACAAGCAAGAAACAAACATACATATAAAACAACAGATACACAAGAGAGTAGACTTGATTCACCAACCTTCCAAAGCCCAATTATGGAATGAAAGTTGATGAAGAGTTCCACTCTAGCCTCCTTCTCCAAAATCTCCTTCTTTTCCACAATAATCCAACCCCAAAAATAATCTCTCTATGATCACAAGCAAGAGATAATGAATGGAGGATATAGGATGGCTAGAATAATTTTGACATTATGAGGCTATGAAGAGAAGAATAGAGAAAGAATTTGGCATTATGAGGATGCCAGAAGAAGATTTGCTAGAGGAAATTAGGCATGATAAGAATGCAAGAATGAAGTCCCCCTGCAAGAATGAAGTCCTTTCCTGCAAAAATGAAGTCCTCTCCTACAAGAATGAAGTTCACCTGCAAAAATCTTGTCTCTCTAATTACTTAGAGAAGGGTCTCATTTATAGATTTTTTGAGAAGTGAATGGAAGGTGAGGATCAAGAGTTGAGATCAAGGGCTCACATTATTTGTGAATTTTAAATTCATAGTGGATGAATTAATTTTTTTTTTTTAAGTTTGTAATATTTAAATAACCCCACTATCCCAAGTGGAATTAATAAAATATCCCCACTATCCCAAGTGGAATTAAAAATATCCCCACTAGCGGAATCAATAAAATAAACCCACTCATTATCTATTATCCCTAATGGACTTAAAATAATTAACCCCACTCAAGAGGTCCCCCATTATAGCCCACATGTAGAAATAAAATACAATAAGTAAACTAAAATAAGAGAGAGTGGGTGACACACCACCCTCATTAAGGGGAACCCCACCAAAAGAGAGGCACAAGGAGACAAGCACTCCATTATTAGGAGATCATAGAGTTGCTCCATGACTTGGAAGTGGGCCTGAGTGTGGATTCCATTCATCCCATTGTCCCCATGCTTCCAAATTCGTCACTTAACTTCACCCTGAAGTTGAAGTGACCATATGGAGGTTATCCCAAGGTTATCCTAGTCAAAAAGGTCTCTAAACCCATGGGGTATAACCCAAGGTCAATTTAAACTTAGTTAGGACACCCAGGGTCAAGTTAAAACACAAGAAAAGGGTCTAAAAGAAATAAAGTTTAAACAAGATTAAAAACAACATTTCTTACAACACTTATCACAATATAATTAAATCAGAAGATAGACCTAATTCCCTTGACCTCATACAACATTAACACATTACAACATTACAACATTTCTCCAAACACGAGGTTGATCTTAGTTCCTCGTGGAACTAGATCGGCTCACAAGGGATACAACATAGGGTATGGGATGATCTCTTGTATATGTGGTTTCATTAGCAATACCTGCACACTCAAACTTGAAGTCAATAACACATAAATATATCATAGCCGAAACAATTTTAATACCTGCATTCCTAAATATTCTACCATATAAACATACTGAAATCACATTAAAGTTCCATTTCTAATATTATCCATTCATCATTTTCTTAAAAACAACATCTAATTATCCTTGCACAATTATTTTCTTAAAAATCAATTAGGTTTAATAATCCAGAATCCGGGATCAACAGTTCCCCAATCATAAAAGTAATAGCAATAGTACTGTAAATAGTCTCATGAATAGTAGTGAAAAAGTGTAGGCCTCACACAATGCAGATGGTGGTATATTTTCAGGGTAGCTGCCCATGCTAGGTATGGTATAGGGAATTCAAATGTAGCTTGTCCTAGAGGATCCTATACTACTTCTACCATTGTTATGAAAGTTCCCTCTGTGGTAGTAGAGGAAGCTGATGGAGATCTAGGGGGTGTTGATGAAGATGTAAAAGGGAACTCTCCTTCAGCACTTCCTATTGTGTATTTGTTGAAATTAGCTCTACCCTCGTTGTTCTGAGAAGTTGATGGGAGGAATCTACCTCGAATGTCTCTCTACCTCCACATACAATAAATTAAGCTTTATGTTTTAGTGGCCCTGCATAATGTTAATAGAATGCCTGGTGTTTCCTGAAAGGTGTTTTGATTAACTCTAATGCTAGAAAACATGAAAATATTTAAACTCTAAAAACATGTAAAAATAAAATGAGCCTAAGAAGTTAGCACCATCCCTGGCAACGACACCAAAAATGTAGAGGAAAACTAATGTGTTGTAGACTAAACTAACTCAGGGGAAACCTATCTGAACAATCCACTCTATCACTATGCATTCCTACATTGAATTATCAACCAATGAGCGTAAGCTTATGATGGTACTTGCAAAGTATATGCCTTCAGGGCTCATATGGTTCCTAAATCATTATATCTTAACTTTAAATAAACAAATCTACCTTGCTGGAATTGACAGAATTACAAAACATTGAAAATAGCTATAAATCTTGTTGCTACAGGTACCTACAGCAAGGTCTGTAAATAACTATTATAATAGGGAAACTATAGAATTAAGTTAATGAATTGACAAGAATGAAATGACTAACTGCTGACCTCTGGAGGATTTGTAAACACACTAATATGCATTTGTTCATAAACTATATCTATTTGATCAAAACATAATACTAACTTGAATTGAAATTACGATTAATAGAAAACTAATAAACCAACATTAACTAAAATGAAATAAACAAGGAGAGAATTGAAGGAGTCAAGGACAACATTGAGAGGGGGGGTGAATCAGTGTTGTGTGAATTCTTAACTTTTTGCAAATTTTATCTTACAAGACAAATAGAAGGGAAGACATTGTTAAACACATATACACAAGACTACTGATAAAAGAGAATATAAACAATACCTCATGAGTAAATCACACACACAGAGAAGATCAATATACATCATGACACAAGATTTGCACAAGTGGAAAACCCTCCAGGGGTAGAAAAACCACTCCAAAACTGCCTCACTAGCTTTATCAAAAACCTCACTGATTACAATGTTTAGAAGCACCAACTTCAAGGAGCACCAACCCCTAATACTTTTAGAAGCACCAACTTCAAGGAGTACCAACCCCTAATATAGAACAAACTGCAAAGTGTGCAAGAATTGATTGCCAATCAATCTGATTTGCACCATTATACAACCTGTGTTTCATCATACACCCTTATACCTCCTATTTGATTTTCAAGTCAAGATCATATCTCCTTTTACATACTTCTGCAAATAAGCTCTTTTTACCAATCTCTGTAAACAAATTTACAACACTCTTATCTCTGTAAATTGTCTCTATCAATTTATGCAAACAATCTTTCATTAATCACTGCAAACAATCCTTCACCAATCATATGCAAGTTCACCAATCATATGCAAGTTCTTTACAATATTCTACAATCAATGCTTGATAATTCCCTGCAATCAAAACATTAGAAGCCTCTGCAAGTGTCTTTATTTACTCTAATACACCTACAATTCCTCTATGAAGAACATCTCTCACAACATTTCTTTCACTCTACAAAATTGGTTCACTTAATCATTTATCAGTGTTATCAAATTACCTTCATCATTGATCTGCACCACTCACCCATAATGCATCTGCAAAACCAATATATATATATATATATAAGAAATACAAAATGTCCTTTCACATCCTTCACAATCCTCATAATCAATTTTGCATTTATTTCTTTTATGAATAAAGAACCTGAAAAAAACAATATTAAATTCCTCTACCATTCATATTCTTCTTTTTCCAGATCCATTTTCCTCTTCTCATAATATAAAAATCTCTTCATCTCCTCTGTATATTCACCTATAATAAAAAAATTTAATGACCCTGTATATATATTTTCAACCTCATCAATCTTTTCATCTTCTAAAAAAAAATACCATAAATGATATCCTTTACACAAAATCTTCAGTCAATTCATCTTCTCTGCAAAAAAATTCTTTGTCTTCTTCAAAATATTCTTGAATCTGTATCAAATGACTTTTCAAAAATATGTTCCACCTGTTCAATTTCATCTTCTGCATAAAAATCTCCATAAAAAAAATAATCTTCTCACAAAAAAATCATTCACCTTCATCTTCTTCAAAATCCTTCAATTATTGAAAATCATCTCCAATAAAAATTTTCCCTTTAAAACTTATATAAATCTTCAAAAGCTTTCTATCTTTAAAAAACTTTCTACCTTAATGACTCTTGGTCTTCATTGTCACTTAGAAAAAGGAAACAAATCTGATTTTAGCTTTTTTTAAAAAGCAAAAACTCCTTAAAAAACTTTCTTTGATGTTATCCACAAAAATGGGAGATAAAGTTTTAATAAAGTTTCTAATATTAAAACAAGACCATAAGAATCAGGCTATCTCCTTAAGAAAAGCTCAAAGCACATAAAGAGGAATCAAGACTTAGGAAATACATGACCCTTTTGAATTTTCAGCATTTAATGAATATAAAACGCACTTATATAATGTTACTATTAAGTGATCTTAGTATCCCTTTAGTATGTCACTATTAACTGATCTTAAAAGGTCATCTATATTTTATAAAAGAAGTGCATACATGAAGGGTTAAAGCATGACTTAGTTTTTAAGGTTCTAAAGTCATTCATAAAATCCTAACACAGATTAGATGCAAATTTGGCTATGAAGAAACATACTACTAACAAGGGAATTTTGTCTGTGACATAGAGATATAAAAAAATATATTAACTCTTCAAGAGTAATCCCTTGATAAAGGAAGAGGCTCATTTAATCAACAATCACCTGATTAACATCAATCAAAGCCAACTCATATCACTAATGTTGTTATCCCTCTTGTTGTTACACCAATCTAGTCATATCTTTACTTGATCATGACTATACCAAATCAGTCCAACAAACTTAACCACCATAACCTTTGTTATGCAACTTACTAAAGACACATTGTACTTTTGTGTCTGTTACCTTTTGAGTCGCCCTTGTTTATTTATGTATTGGTAATATTTCTTGAACAAAAGCCGGTTTATCGTGCTATATTCCCGGTCATCCTTTTTTTTTCGTAAATCGGCTCTTGATCCTTCAATTTTTACCCGTGCGTCGCCTTTGTAAACAAAGTTACTTAAGGTTTGAACCTTTGAACCCTAACCATTCTCAAAGTCTAAAGTTCAATGGTTCAATGTGTCTGAAGTGTCATATAAAGCAAGTTGTTTTGTGTTTGCCTTAAGCGTCTTGGAACTTTCGGGTTGAACTTGAACTTCCCGCTTGAACTCTTCCGCGGGGTTCAATGGTTCAAGGTTCAAGGTTCAATAGTTCAAAGTTCAAAGAGTTCACTATTTCATAATTCGGGACCTTATACTAGAAGCCGCGTAACTTTCTGTTGGTCTATATAACCCATGTGTCGTTGAACCTTCATATTGAACCATCGCGTTGAACCATGTTTCAAAGGTTCAATGGTGCGAAGATTTGACAAGTTTGGTCCCATCTGCTCCCGCGGTTTTCCAAGCCAAATTTAGCGGGAAAGTTGGAGGAGATTTTGTCAGAAACTCATCATAAAAGCGAGAGCTCTAATTTAACGGAGGCTACGGATAATTATTGTACCTCATGATGGCGCGTCAACATTACTTGCTATTAATAAAAAAAAATCAGAGTTCACGTCCCTTCAAATATTTTTGGCACGTATTGATCCGAGCGATAAACATTCATTCTGGTAAGTGCCATTGTTAGCCAAGAACAACCCAATTTTAGCAAGTAATCACATTGTGCGACGCGGAGGAGAATAGCGCTGGAAGTGTAAGGCTCTCGTTTTTCAAGTTTTCGCAGTGCTTTCAAATTTCCTGAAGGTGAGTTCTGTTTCCCCCTGTACTATTCCGAGTTCTTATACTGGAAAGAAGAACCCCTAGAATTTCTGTTATTTTCGAAATTCGAATTGCTATATCATAGTCTTCCCAATATGTCTTTGAAGTCTACATGTTTGGGGGATGAACACGGCCCCAGTCTTATTTATTCCCACTCAGAGTTTGGAGACACCGCATTAGTTCAGTATGACTTGGAGGAATTCATAGAAAGAACAAAGAACCCTGTCCAAACCCCCACAATGAAGAAGATTGTAGACAGTGGTTTAGTGGAAGCTGCAGCCTTTCCTCAGGCCATTCTATGCCCTGAATTGGTCCAAGAATGTATAAACAGATATGACCCCCAGAACAGATGTGTCAAAAATGCCAACGGGGATGTGCTGTTTTGTGTCAACAGACAAACCCTTATGTCTGTGATGAAGATACCGCATAAGGGGGCATATTCCAACCTCGACATTACCTCCTCCAATGGATATTTCTCAGAAAAGAAACCAACTTACAAAAGTGTGATAGCACGGAATTGGCTGCTAAAATTTCAGAAAGGTGGTTCAAGGCTGCCCGGACCCCTCACTAGAGATCATTTAATACAGGAAGTAAGGGATATTGTGGTGTTATTGAACAGATTGAGAGGCAATCAACATGCCTATTACTGGGAAGACTGGATGTATTTTTTTATACAAGTCGTCCTTCAGGGTGAACAATACTTGGATTTCGCCGAGATAATAGCTGACTGTCTGCATCAGAGCTTAAATAATCGTCTGGGCAACAGGGATTTCTTTATGTCTTCTTATCTATTTTACTGTTTAGCCTCCACAAGAGATTGGTTTGACCTGCCTCATGAGCCTTTAGATGAGAGCAGCAAAATTTATCAATATTACTCACAGTTGCAAAGGAAAAATTGTTATGAAAATTACAAGAGGATCAATGATGTCTTCACTGGGAAGATGACCTATGAATTGACAGGCAACCCAGGTAAGAGAATGACCAGTGAAGCAATGCAACTAATCAGTATCTACGGTAGCTTTTTCATCCAATTCTCTGAGTTCACCTATATCAGAGTTGGGGGATTCGATGGTGAACCAATGAAGTTGCCCAGATATGTATTTGATCGTTTTGTACTAATAGAGGTATGTCGGCAATTGGCACATGTTGATAAAAAATTTCCATCAAAAAGGGGTTGTGGTATTTCTTTTCCTGTTGAACTTGGGCATTATTCATGCCTGTCAACTTCTGATGCTTTAAATCTGGGGGTGAACCTCAACAGGTTCAATTTTCAATTCTTCACTGCTAGAGCCAAATTCGACAGTAAAAGTTTTGTTAAAGACAACTTAAATTCTGGAACAGGGCACTCGCACCTTCCTAAGCTGGAGGATTATTGGATGGATTGTCCAGATGAGTTTGAAGTTAGGAGAAGGTTATGGTGCAGATTTTCTTTAAGGCAAATAATTACCTTTAATTTAGACATGGACATTTCTGGAATTCTTGTTGATGATGAAGAAGTGGTTGATCCACAATTTGAGAAGGTGGAGCACTTACCCATTCCAGAGGTGGACTGGAGCAAGAGGGAGGAGGACAGGATTGAAATTAAGACCCTCCCGGTGATAAGGAGGACTGAAAAATGGTTGAGAGAAAAGAAGCAACAGGGGTCTCAAGATAAAAATGTTCAACAATTATCTTCAGTGGTTGCATCACCACTTCCCCTGGATCCTTCTAATCAACCTCTTGCTATCTGTGGTGCAGGTGCTTCTGAGCCATCACCTGAGAAGAGCCCTGTCACCAAGAAATCCAGAAGGGTCCTCACAGATATTCTGCCTTCTCGTGTCACCAGGCTGAGAACCAAAGGTAAAAGGAAGAAGCCAGCTTCTGAGACAATAATTGTCGACTTAAATTCAGAAGAAGAAGCAGAGGACCCCATGGGGGACAAAGAAGCAAGCCCAACCAGAACAGAAGCAGTTGATACTGGTTCACAGTCAGAGGATGTTTTGGGTACTCCGGAGATGTTGATGATTTCAGATAAACCTTCTGATGGAGAAAAACTCAGGGAGACAACCCCGGCACCAAAGTGGCTAGAGAGCTCTATATCTGATAAAAAGAAGGTGGTTCCTTTCGTTCTCCCTCTGGAAGATATGGTAAGTAAATGTCTGGGGAAGACCCCCAAGTCCAAAAGACTTAAAACAGTGTCCAGGATATATATTGACCCAAGCACTGGTAACTGGAGCGCAGAAATAGCCAAGCCAGTGACCGAGGGAGAGGTTCAAGATCCTACCGTGCATGATTTCACTGTGGAAAAGATAGACCTCGGTACTGCCTCCAGAGCTGCAGATGTACACCATCTCGAAGCTTCAACTAAAAGAATGGTCAATCGAACGATGAAAGATGAAAGGGACAAAAGAGAATTAAAACAAGCTCTGCGTGCAATGGCAGAATATATTGAAGCCATCAACAATCCTAACCCACAGCGAATCTCACAAGTTCCCTTGTCTTTCGACCCAAAGTCACCCGTTAACCAGAAAATGTTAGATCAAGTTCATAGGAGCAAAATGGTCTCAAAAACATTTGATGGCTGGTTAGACAGCATTGAGCAAAGGGGAACTGAGTATATTCATGAACTCAAAGGCATATATGACCTGACTGCTACTACCATTGAAGATCTTAAAGCACAGGTTGCTGTCTGGGCTAAGGACGAAGGCAAGTGGACCAGTGTGACGAACCAAATAGAGGAAGTTCGGAAATATGGGCTGGAAAAGTTTTTGGCAGAGATGAAACTGACTGGTGTGGATGAGGATTTATTGTATGTAAACAAAAAGAATATCGAATGGAGGAACTCCATATCCCGACAAGCACGCTTTGAAGTCTCAAAGCTAATTAAGGAGATAACGGACTTCACTCAGTCATTGCAACGTGATTTACAATGCATCGACGTAAAATACATGAAGGATGACGAAAAGCCTGAAGAAGATGTTGAAGCAGTAGCCCAATCCTTTAGGGATAAGATCCGTTTTGTTAAAGAGAATGATAATATTCTGATTGAGGATTTCTCCAGAGTTTCTAAAGTCGAATCCCTGCTCTACCTCTGCATCGACGCACTCCCTGAACACAAGGAAAAATTCGGGAAAATGCGAAGGGAAAAGGAGGTCTGGAAATTGAGGATGAAGCATATAGGCATACCAAACTTTCCTAAAATTCAGGAGTTCGTGGCTGCCTTTCAGGAGTGGAGAACCCAGCATGCTTCCCAGGCTCTCGACAGCAAATCAGGGGATGCTGATTCATCGCCCCAGTCATAACCGCATCAGCTCTTTCTTTTTCAAGTCCTTTAATTTATGTTATTTCTGGCAACTTTAATCTTTTACGATCAGTTGTTAAAACTAAATCCCGTATGGGTCAGAGTGATGTTAACTCTGGGTTTAATTTGCTCGAGGACATGGTTAAGACTTTGATATATATTTGTTTTTTCAGAATTTTTAAGGGGAGAGAGAAGTGAGGGAAAGAAAAGAGGAAAGGGGAATTTCAGAAAAACTGTGTTTTATTTTTATATATATGATGATTGTTTGAAAAATTTTCATCTGTGAATGAAAAGAGGAACGATTGCTGCTTATTTGGATCTGTGCGTCTAAATGTGTGAAATTTGATTTTCTGTGAGAAATCTTCTTTTACCTGGTAATTGCTCTTTGTTTGAACAACCCATCGTATGTATTATCTTTCCTTACGAGTTCAGCAAGTTTGTATAAATATATTCATGTATTCGAATGTACTAAAGTAGAATCTGTGCATTCTATCCTGCTGCTGTATAAATTAATCGCATTCATGACATGGCTATGTATGGATGTTAGTCAGCCTTAGGCGTTTTCTGGTTAAAAATGCAATTTAGTTAGTTGAATAGGCTAAAATTCATTGAAAATCATAAAGGGAGCTGTACCTAAATTCAGAGGGTAACTAATTCAAAAGGTTCACCCATTTGTTGTTTAACTCATTTGTTCTTGAAAGAAGGGTATAGGGTCAGAGCAAGTAATTTTCAGAATAAAAGCAAATCTGTTAACCAACAGTTTTTGGCGACTCCGCTGGGGAAAATTAGACAAAATCATTAATTATTAATCGCCTGAATATGAAGCAACAATGGTGCTTCCACACGAAAACATAATTCCTGTTCTGCAACCCAATCTTGGATTTCAGGACGAACAGGAAGATATCATTGGTCAGTTGAATACTCTTGCTTGGCGTACTCGTCGAAATAGTGAAGATTACAAAAGAGCGAGCAGAGTGTTGGAACAAGAAGAAGAGTTGGCCGATAACCTGAGATTACTGTTACTCAGGCAAAGAAGAAGGCAGGCAAGAAACGCTGCAAGAAACCAAGCCCTTGAGGTACAAAGAAATCAAGAACTGCCTACCTAGTCCCAATATTATTTTAAGCTGGATTCTAGGCCCTACACCAGGTCTTCGAGAAGAGAGGGAGTTGAAGACCCTATCTTTCAAATATTGCAAAACCTTAATTTTCCTTATATCCCTAACCGTGCAAGAAAAGCAAGAAGTAGACCTCCTAGTCCTTCTAGACCTGCTACTTCCCCTCTCTGCCAAGCTTTAACCCTTTCAGGCACTGCTATCCCCTTAGCTATAAATTTTCTACCCATGGCTCAACCTTGGGGAGCTGCCATAGGGCCTCTGAACCTAGGGGCCAACCTTAATCCATTACCTAAAAATGCAAGAGAGAATTTGCCCAGGTTCAATGGAGATGGTAAAACATCACCAGAAGAACATTTATGTGCCTTTGCAGCAGCATGCAGTGTACTGGGTGTTCAACACCAGGACGTTGCCATAAGACTCTTTGTACAGACTTTGACCGACACTGCTGCACAATGGTTCTACCACCTGACTGATGCCTCAATTACGAATTGGAATGAAATGAAAACTGCCTTTGAAAATAGGTTCAAGAGTGCAGAGGATGAACATTACCTCCTTGCACAGCTGACTCAACTTAAAAAGGAGATTCATGAACCTATGAGGGAGTTCGTGGCCAAATTTAATAGAATTGTGAATAAAATCACTGCTACAAAAAGACCGTCTGGCGAGAATCAGAAATGTTTCTTTATTAATGCTATGCCTCCCGATATTAGCTTCCATCTCAGGAGAGGTGCAATTGCCGATTTGACAGCTGCACAAAACCTAGCAGTTGGATTGGAGGATGATCTCATCATGGTCGGCAAATGGAAGAGGGAGGTTCAGGTGCCAAATGCCCAATCCTCATCTTCTACGGACCCTATAGTGCAGAGGTTGGTTAATGATATGATTGCCTTAAAGAGGCAATTACCTAAGGCTGGCGCCCCTTTCCAGCAACCGTACCAAGATATGAGCAGAAGAAATTTGAATCAGCAAGCAAATACTGGTAGAACTTTACCCTTAACGGCAGCACAACCAAGACTGGCTATTGAACCTGCTCCTGGAAGAGGAAACATGTGCATTTTTCACTTGACTACTGACCATGATGGGAATTCTTGCCCAGAAATGCTCAGGTACACTCAGATGACTGCTACTCAAGATATGCTAAGGGAAGCCACAGAAGATGAAAGGAACTACGAGGAACCTGGCGGCTCTGAGATACACTTCCTTGAATATGAGTCTGATTCAGAAAGGGGAGGTGAAATATTGGTAACCCTTGAAGACCCTTCATGCGCGGTGCTAACTAGGGGTCAGAGGAATATGAAATCTTCTAATACTCAAGAAATACCTGGCAAAGGTAAGGAGCCCTTAACTAGAACTCATGATGCTAATTTGAAAGCTCAAGAAAATAAATTGCTACATAGAAATGAGCTAGATGCTTCCTTTGATATTGTAGATTTTTGTAAATCTGCAAAAATTCAAATTTCTCCTATTGAATATCTCAAGTTGAAACCTACTGAACTTGACAAATTAGTTAAACATGTTAAAGGTAGTCCTGCACAAACCGAATTTGCGAATCAATTAGAAGTCGATGCTGAATCCCCTATTGCTAGATTATTTACTTCCTCATCTGAGTCACCTTTGTCTGCCCCTAATACAACTCCCAATGCATCCAACAATATTCCCTATAATGATTTGAAACCTAATCCTTTTTATGTGTCCCTGTATATCAATGGTCATAAACTTAGCAACTGCATTATAGATTCAGGAGCCTCTGATAACATTATGCCCTCCTCTGTAGCTAAAGCCCTAGGATTATCACTTACGAAAACATTTGGAAGATGTTATTCTATGGACAGAAAACAGGTTTCCTTACTTGGGCAAATTAAAGATGCACGAGTCGCACTTACAGCTTACCCTGATAAGAGGGTGAAATTGACTATTCTGGTAGCAGATATCCCTGCCAGTTATGGAATGCTTTTGAGCAGGACATTTTGCAAGGATCTAGGTGGACAAATCAAGCTGGATTGGTCAGAGGCCACAATCCTAGTAGGAAAGCAGAGAGTGAAGTTGGAACCTGAGCCCAAGTGCAAATTCACTGTCTATCCCTCTGATGATCCCAAGGCACAGATTTTGTTTGAGGAATGTGAATTCGGTAATTATTTCTTCTCTTCTGAACAAAGTTTCGAGGCAGAACCCAAGGAAGAATTAGTGCAAAGACCTGTACATTCTGATGATCTATGGGTTATGGAATTTGATGGCAGCTGTGCTACCGCTGGTTCAGGGGCTGGAGTCGTGTTAATCTCACCTGAAGGCGAATTGTTCTCTTATTCTTTTAAGTTAGAGTTCAAAAACACCAACAATACTGCAGAGTATGAAGCCTTACTGCTCGGATTGTTTGAAGCCAAAGAGAAAGGTGTGAAGGTACTTAAGGTAAAGGGTGATGCTGAACTAATTGTGAAGCAGGTAAGGGGAATCTTTTCTGTAAAGAATGAAAGACTAAGGCATTATAGAAATAGGGTATGGGATGAAATCGAATATTTTGATGCTTTCTCTATAGAAACAATTCCCAGGGATCTGAATTCTCGAGCAGATTCTCTGGCAGTATCAGCTTCTCTCCTTTTACCACATCTAGATTTCAAGAAAGATTCTTATAGGGTAGAAATGATATATCGCCCAAATGTCCCTGACAATGCCGAGAACTGGCAGGTTTTCGAAAGTGATAATCAAATTAGAAAATTCTTAGAAAACGCTGAAATGTTCCTGGGGACCTATTTTGAAGGTTCCGAAGCAGAGTGCAAAGAATTCAGTCCTGACCCTGGGATTAATTCAAGAGATGATATGATTCAATTAAAGGGAAACAAAATCCCTAAAGGGCTGGTTTCTTTGGAACATCTATTTTCTAGAAGAGATGAATATGTTAAAGGCAAGCCTTCCTCTATTCCTGATAAAGCAGAGGATTATGAGAAAATAAATATTGGAGATAAAGCCGATCCTAAGTGGATATCCATTGGTAAATGCTGCTCTTCGGAGGAAAAAAACAAATTGATTAAATTGCTAATCAGATATAAGGATGTTTTCGCCTGGTGCTATGATGATCTCAAAAATTTTAGACATGGACAGTTTCACCACCATATCCCTCTGAAAGCAAACGCAGCTCCATTCAGACAGAAGCTGAGGAATTACAACCCAAAAGTTGCTGAAGCCATCTTTAAGGAGATAGATAAGATGTTGAAAGCCAGAATCATCTATCCAATCCATCACTCCACCTGGGTGGCAAATATTGTTCCGGTCCGAAAGAAAAATGGAGAAATAAGGATCTGTGTTGACTTCAGAAACTTAAATCAAGCCAGCCTGAAAGATAACTATCCTCTGCCTGTGATGGACCACATCTTGCAGACAGTTGCTGGGTCTGAAATGATGTCTATGCTGGATGGTTTTTCAGGTTACAATCAGATAGGTGTGGTTGCAGAGGATCAACATAAAACAGCTTTCACCACACCTCGGGGAACCTTTGCCTATAATCGAATGCCCTTTGGCTTGATCAATGTAGGAGCAACTTTTCAGCGGGCAATGGATTCGTCTTTCAGAGACCTGAAGAACAGGATCATCGTTATCTACCTTGATGATTTAACTGTCTTTTCCAAGAATAGAGAAGATCACTTGAGAGATCTGGAGTCTGTCTTGCAAAGGTGTCGGAGCCACGGCATCTCACTCAACCCCAAGAAGTCAGTTTTCTGTGTGACTGAGGGAAAATTGTTGGGACACCTAGTTTCAAAAGATGGAATCAAGATCGACCCAGAGAGAGTCAGGGCAATTCAACAGCTTAGTCTCCCCTCAAACAGGACTGGAGTCAAGTCCTTCTTCGGTCAAATCAATTTCCTCAGAAGGTTCATCCCTGACTTTGCTGAGATTACAAAACACATTGTCGGGATGATGAGTGAGAAACAACCTTTCAAATGGAACGAAGCTGCTAGGAAGGCATTCGAGGATATCAAGGAGGCTATTGCGAACACTCCCACTTTGGTAAATCCTAATTTTCAGAAGGATTTTATTATTTATTGTTATGCTTCGGAACACACCATGTCAGGAATTTTGTTGCAGAAAAATGAATTAGATGAAGAGGCTCCCATAGCCTTTATCAGTGTTCCCCTAAAAAAGCATGAGCTAAAATATTCTCTGGTCGAAAAGCAAGCCTTCGTTGTGGTCAAAGCTATCAAGCAATTCAGATATTATATACTCCATTCCCATTCAGTTGTATTTGTTCCAAATTCAGCTGTGAAAAGTATTTTGACTCAGCAGGAAGTGGGATTAAATAATAGAGCAACGTGGGTTGCTAAAATACAGGAGTATGATCTGGAAATTAGACCTACTAAGCTGATCAGGGGTCAAGGTTTATGTAAGCTGATTGCTGAGAATAAAGAACAAGAAGGGGAGGGACTCCCCACAGTCTTATTGGTAAGTTTACAGGATCCATGGTTTATGGATGTGGCACATTATCTTACATATGGTGACTGTCCTAATCACCTGACTCCTAAAGAGAAAAGAAACTTGAAGCTGAAAGCTGCAAAATATGTTATTTGGGGAGATGTTCTTTACAAGAAAGGGTTAGATGGGACTTTTCTGAGATGTGTGGATAAAGAACAGCAGGATAAACTCTTGGGAGTTTTCCATAATGAAGCTTGTGGCGGACATTTTTCTTCTTCAGTTACAGCTTTCAAGATTCTCAGAAATTGTTATTACTGGCCAGGGATGTTCAAGGACGCGTATAGGTTCGTGGCTAATTGTGAGAAGTGTAAAATGTTCTCGGGGAGGCCACAACTTGCAGCTCTACCTTTGAGGCCTGTTGTTGTTGAAGAACCCTTCAAACAGTGGGGATTGGATTTTATTGGACCTATCTCACCCCCCTCAAGTGCAGGGCATACCCATATCTTAACAGCAACAGATTATTTCACGAAATGGGTTGAGGCAGCCCCTGTAAAAAGAACAACTTCCGAGGTGGTTTGTGATTTTCCCAAGAAGAATATTTTAGTTCGATTCGGTGTGCCCCAGAAGATTGTAGCTGATAATGCTACCAGTTTCTCCTCAGGTGAGATGACTTCCTTCTGTTATGAACATAGTATTTCTCTTTCTCATTCATCAGATTACTATCCCCAAGGGAATGGACAAGCTGAGTCCAGTAACAAAAACCTGATTGCTATCATGAAGAAATTGGTTAATGACAGCCCCAGGGATTGGCATAAGAAGTTATATGAAGCTCTCTGGGCTGACAGAGTAACCCCAAAGAGAGCGATTGGGATGGAACCATTTGAATTAGTTTATGGGATAGGAGCCCAATTATCATTGCCACTGGAGCTATCTACAGCCAAACTGCAAAACGTAATTGAGGATCAGTATTTCCAAGATTCCCTGGAGAAGAGGATCATGTATTTAACCAAAATTGAGGAAGAGAGAAATGAACTGGTTGACCGAATCACTGTACATCAGGCTAAAGTTAAGGAAATTTTTGATAGAAAAGCAAGACCCAGGAAGTTCATGGAAGGTGATGAAATACTACTGTGGGACAAAAGGAGAGAACCGAAGGGTGCGCACAGCAAATTTGATTCCCTCTGGAAAGGGCCTTTTAAGATTCACCAGGCGTTGGGTCCAAATTCTTTCAAATTGAAATATCCTGATGGAACTGTTTTACCCCTGTCCTATAATGGACAGGATCTCAAGCTGTATCGTCTGTAAACAGGTTCCCCAGTTTTGTACATAGTCTTCCCTTTGTTTCTTTCTGTGTTTCTTTTCCTGTTTTTGTTCGGTCCCGTCCTGTTTCTTTCTTTCTTTCTTTTGTTTTCCTTTTCTGCGAAACCAGAGCTTCTGAGTTCTCTGCAATTTGCCATGAAATGCAGTCCCCAGTCAGAGCTAGTGTTACCTTTTGAGTCACCCTTGTTTATTTATGTATTGGTAATATTTCTTGAACAAAAGCCGGTTTATCGTGCTATATTCCCGGTCATCCTTTTTTTTTCGTAAATCGGCTCTTGATCCTTCAATTTTTACCCGTGCGTCGCCTTTGTAAACAAAGTTACTTAAGGTTTGAACCTTTGAACCCTAACCATTCTCAAAGTCTAAAGTTCAATGGTTCAATGTGTCTGAAGTGTCATATAAAGCAAGTTGTTTTGTGTTTGCCTTAAGCGTCTTGGAACTTTCGGGTTGAACTTGAACTTCCCGCTTGAACTCTTCCGCGGGGTTCAATGGTTCAAGGTTCAAGGTTCAATAGTTCAAAGTTCAAAGAGTTCACTATTTCATAATTCGGGACCTTATACTAGAAGCCGCGTAACTTTCTGTTGGTCTATATAACCCATGTGTCGTTGAACCTTCATATTGAACCATCGCGTTGAACCATGTTTCAAAGGTTCAATGGTGCGAAGATTTGACAAGTTTGGTCCCATCTGCTCCCGCGGTTTTCCAAGCCAAATTTAGCGGGAAAGTTGGAGGAGATTTTGTCAGAAACTCATCATAAAAGCGAGAGCTCTAATTTAACGGAGGCTACGGATAATTATTGTACCTCATGATGGCGCGTCAACATTACTTGCTATTAATAAAAAAAAATCAGAGTTCACGTCCCTTCAAATATTTTTGGCACGTATTGATCCGAGCGATAAACATTCATTCTGGTAAGTGCCATTGTTAGCCAAGAACAACCCAATTTTAGCAAGTAATCACATTGTGCGACGCGGAGGAGAATAGCGCTGGAAGTGTAAGGCTCTCGTTTTTCAAGTTTTCGCAGTGCTTTCAAATTTCCTGAAGGTGAGTTCTGTTTCCCCCTGTACTATTCCGAGTTCTTATACTGGAAAGAAGAACCCCTAGAATTTCTGTTATTTTCGAAATTCGAATTGCTATATCATAGTCTTCCCAATATGTCTTTGAAGTCTACATGTTTGGGGGATGAACACGGCCCCAGTCTTATTTATTCCCACTCAGAGTTTGGAGACACCGCATTAGTTCAGTATGACTTGGAGGAATTCATAGAAAGAACAAAGAACCCTGTCCAAACCCCCACAATGAAGAAGATTGTAGACAGTGGTTTAGTGGAAGCTGCAGCCTTTCCTCAGGCCATTCTATGCCCTGAATTGGTCCAAGAATGTATAAACAGATATGACCCCCAGAACAGATGTGTCAAAAATGCCAACGGGGATGTGCTGTTTTGTGTCAACAGACAAACCCTTATGTCTGTGATGAAGATACCGCATAAGGGGGCATATTCCAACCTCGACATTACCTCCTCCAATGGATATTTCTCAGAAAAGAAACCAACTTACAAAAGTGTGATAGCACGGAATTGGCTGCTAAAATTTCAGAAAGGTGGTTCAAGGCTGCCCGGACCCCTCACTAGAGATCATTTAATACAGGAAGTAAGGGATATTGTGGTGTTATTGAACAGATTGAGAGGCAATCAACATGCCTATTACTGGGAAGATTGGATGTATTTTTTTATACAAGTCGTCCTTCAGGGTGAACAATACTTGGATTTCGCCGAGATAATAGCTGACTGTCTGCATCAGAGCTTAAATAATCGTCTGGACAACAGGGATTTCTTTATGTCTTCTTATCTATTTTACTGTTTAGCCTCCACAAGAGATTGGTTTGACCTGCCTCATGAGCCTTTAGATGAGAGCAGCAAAATTTATCAATATTACTCACAGTTGCAAAGGAAAAATTGTTATGAAAATTACAAGAGGATCAATGATGTCTTCACTGGGAAGATGACCTATGAATTGACAGGCAACCCAGGTAAGAGAATGACCAGTGAAGCAATGCAACTAATCAGTATCTACGGTAGCTTTTTCATCCAATTCTCTGAGTTCACCTATATCAAAGTTGGGGGATTCGATGGTGAACCAATGAAGTTGCCCAGATATGTATTTGATCGTTTTGTACTAATAGAGGTATGTCGGCAATTGGCACATGTTGATAAAAAATTTCCATCAAAAAGGGGTTGTGGTATTTCTTTTCCTGTTGAACTTGGGCATTATTCATGCATGTCAACTTCTGATGCTTTAAATCTGGGGGTGAACCTCAACAGGTTCAATTTTCAATTCTTCACTGCTAGAGCCAAATTCGACAGTAAAAGTTTTGTTAAAGACAACTTAAATTCTGGAACAGGGCACTCGCACCTTCCTAAGCTGGAGGATTATTGGATGGATTGTCCAGATGAGTTTGAAGTTAGGAGAAGGTTATGGTGCAGATTTTCTTTAAGGCAAATAATTACCTTTAATTTAGACATGGACATTTCTGGAATTCTTGTTGATGATGAAGAAGTGGTTGATCCACAATTTGAGAAGGTGGAGCACTTACCCATTCCAGAGGTGGACTGGAGCAAGAGGGAGGAGGACAGGATTGAAATTAAGACCCTCTCGGTGATAAGGAGGACTGAAAAATGGTTGAGAGAAAAGAAGCAACAGGGGTCTCAAGATAAAAATGTTCAACAATTATCTTCAGTGGTTGCATCACCACTTCCCCTGGATCCTTCTAATCAACCTCTTGCTATCTGTGGTGCAGGTGCTTCTGAGCCATCACCTGAGAAGAGCCCTGTCACCAAGAAATCCAGAAGGGTCCTCACAGATATTCTGCCTTCTCGTGTCACCAGGCTGAGAACCAAAGGTAAAAGGAAGAAGCCAGCTTCTGAGACAATAATTGTCGACTTAAATTCAGAAGAAGAAGCAGAGGACCCCATGGGGGACAAAGAAGCAAGCCCAACCAGAACAGAAGCAGTTGATACTGGTTCACAGTCAGAGGATGTTTTGGGTACTCCGGAGATGTTGATGATTTCAGATAAACCTTCTGATGGAGAAAAACTCAGGGAGACAACCCCGGCACCAAAGTGGCTAGAGAGCTCTATATCTGATAAAAAGAAGGTGGTTCCTTTCGTTCTCCCTCTGGAAGATATGGTAAGTAAATGTCTGGGGAAGACCCCCAAGTCCAAAAGACTTAAAACAGTGTCCAGGATATATATTGACCCAAGCACTGGTAACTGGAGCGCAGAAATAGCCAAGCCAGTGACCGAGGGAGAGGTTCAAGATCCTACCGTGCATGATTTCACTGTGGAAAAGATAGACCTCGGTACTGCCTCCAGAGCTGCAGATGTACACCATCTCGAAGCTTCAACTAAAAGAATGGTCAATCGAACGATGAAAGATGAAAGGGACAAAAGAGAATTAAAACAAGCTCTGCGTGCAATGGCAGAATATATTGAAGCCATCAACAATCCTAACCCACAGCGAATCTCACAAGTTCCCTTGTCTTTCGACCCAAAGTCACCCGTTAACCAGAAAATGTTAGATCAAGTTCATAGGAGCAAAATGGTCTCAAAAACATTTGATGGCTGGTTAGACAGCATTGAGCAAAGGGGAACTGAGTATATTCATGAACTCAAAGGCATATATGACCTGACTGCTACTACCATTGAAGATCTTAAAGCACAGGTTGCTGTCTGGGCTAAGGACGAAGGCAAGTGGACCAGTGTGACGAACCAAATAGAGGAAGTTCGGAAATATGGGCTGGAAAAGTTTTTGGCAGAGATGAAACTGACTGGTGTGGATGAGGATTTATTGTATGTAAACAAAAAGAATATCGAATGGAGGAACTCCATATCCCGACAAGCACGCTTTGAAGTCTCAAAGCTAATTAAGGAGATAACGGACTTCACTCAGTCATTGCAACGTGATTTACAATGCATCGACGTAAAATACATGAAGGATGACGAAAAGCCTGAAGAAGATGTTGAAGCAGTAGCCCAATCCTTTAGGGATAAGATCCGTTTTGTTAAAGAGAATGATAATATTCTGATTGAGGATTTCTCCAGAGTTTCTAAAGTCGAATCCCTGCTCTACCTCTGCATCGACGCACTCCCTGAACACAAGGAAAAATTCGGGAAAATGCGAAGGGAAAAGGAGGTCTGGAAATTGAGGATGAAGCATATAGGCATACCAAACTTTCCTAAAATTCAGGAGTTCGTGGCTGCCTTTCAGGAGTGGAGAACCCAGCATGCTTCCCAGGCTCTCGACAGCAAATCAGGGGATGCTGATTCATCGCCCCAGTCATAACCGCATCAGCTCTTTCTTTTTCAAGTCCTTTAATTTATGTTATTTCTGGCAACTTTAATCTTTTACGATCAGTTGTTAAAACTAAATCCCGTATGGGTCAGAGTGATGTTAACTCTGGGTTTAATTTGCTCGAGGACATGGTTAAGACTTTGATATATATTTGTTTTTTCAGAATTTTTAAGGGGAGAGAGAAGTGAGGGAAAGAAAAGAGGAAAGGGGAATTTCAGAAAAACTGTGTTTTATTTTTATATATATGATGATTGTTTGAAAAATTTTCATCTGTGAATGAAAAGAGGAACGATTGCTGCTTATTTGGATCTGTGCGTCTAAATGTGTGAAATTTGATTTTCTGTGAGAAATCTTCTTTTACCTGGTAATTGCTCTTTGTTTGAACAACCCATCGTATGTATTATCTTTCCTTACGAGTTCAGCAAGTTTGTATAAATATATTCATGTATTCGAATGTACTAAAGTAGAATCTGTGCATTCTATCCTGCTGCTGTATAAATTAATCGCATTCATGACATGGCTATGTATGGATGTTAGTCAGCCTTAGGCGTTTTCTGGTTAAAAATGCAATTTAGTTAGTTGAATAGGCTAAAATTCATTGAAAATCATAAAGGGAGCTGTACCTAAATTCAGAGGGTAACTAATTCAAAAGGTTCACCCATTTGTTGTTTAACTCATTTGTTCTTGAAAGAAGGGTATAGGGTCAGAGCAAGTAATTTTCAGAATAAGAGCAAATCTGTTAACCAACAGTGTCCTTGAAAATACATTCTCAAGATGAAGCCATGATGAAGATAGAAGCAAGAACACCAAAACTGAGAATTTGCATCCTCATCAACCTTGAAAGCTTGGACAATTGAAAACCCCAATTGATCTCCAATACACATCTTGTTACCTTTATTGTATGACATCACACTTCTAAGCTTATGATCAATGACATCCTGATAAAAACAACAATACTCCTTGAGAGTAGATGACCAAACTTCTACTTTCAATCTGTAATGTAGGATGAGAAACATCTGAAACATGAAGAGACTCCTGCCATCAACACTACAATACACCAAACCAACTCCACATCTCTATGAACTGACCAAGCAATGAACAACTATCTCCTCCTGATGTCTTGCAACAACTAGGGCAACTTTACATCATCAACTAAACACACTTTTGACATCAATGACAACCTGTCACCATCAATCTCCCCCTTTGTAATTGATGGCAAAACTTTATGATCAATTTATCTTTCTTCCCCTTTTTGACATCTGATGATAAAGACACAAATCTATTTGCTCCCCCTTTGTTGAAGTACATAAACAAATCACTACTCATAAATATCATTGGTAATCACTGACAAGAAAAACCAACACTAACCAACACTGACCACTATCCTGACAGAATGAAACATGTATATCAACCTCAACATAATAGCACTTCTTGACACACAACCAACTAGTATTACCACTATCACCTAATTCAAGACCTTTACTTGCCTTTGATTAATTGATGAACAAGGCACCACCATCAATTTTACAAGCATCTCTAGATGTCATAGCTTGAAGCACTCTGTCTGAAACATATTAGTGAGGAAGATCATCAATGGAACATGTGAAATTATCACACCAGAAACTCCTTAATATCTCTAGTTTATCATCTTCTTTTGACACTATCTTCAAATCACCTAAAAGCTCCAAGACACATGTCATAAAACATAACTCAACAAAGTAATAGATATGATCATCAAACTGACTCCTTGATATGAATTATATGAACTTGAACTTCATGCAAAGACTACACTTTTCACCAATAAAAATCAGTATGAATCACAATCCATGATGATATGAATAACACACAAGAGATGTCCTTGCCAAAGGCTTCCAACATGAACAATCATCCTGCAACCAATCTATTCTTGACCATCTGAAAAAAAAAGAAGACTATTTGATGAATACCATCCTCCTATTCTGCACAAGACCCTTTTCACAACATAAGAACTGATCCCTTTTTAGCCTTGTAATTCAAATCAGCCCATCAAGACTGCACAACAAGTTCTTCCTGCAATAATGAATTGACTTTTTTCATTTGTAACCTCCTTAGCCAACATATCTGATTAGAACATCTTAATTGATTTTAAATTTCACAATCTTACTAACAAGAACACTCAACTTCTATAAGAATGGTATGAAGAGAATGTAATTTCATTCATAAACCAAGTTATTCAATATCAACAAACTCTTTGTGAACTGAACCTCTGAACATCCTTTCAACATCTTGTATGCATGCTAAACCAAAGATCACCTGTAGCACTAAAAAGCACTGAAGATAAACATAGTTAGCAATACCATCATCAACTATATGGATTTAATTTCATAAGATTGGTAGGATCAAACATGACAAGATCGCCATCTCCTCCTGAAACTTCTTGGGAATAAATGATAGAACATGAATAACTCCCCCTTACTTCATGCTCTCAGTTATCCAACTAATGATGTAACTTGTGCAAGATGCACAAGTTTAGGATCCTTCTTGTCCTGACTTTGTTTTTGCTTCCACACTTTCACAGGTTCTTTCTTCCTCCAAACCTTTATACCTTCTTTTCTTTTCAACTTTTTCAAATTAGGAGAAGCATACATTCTGTAACTCTGTGCTTTGTGACCAAGAGTGTTGCAATTATAACAAACTATGTTAAAATCATAGTCAAATGAATGATAGTACCTCTGAGCACTCATGTTAAGCTTCCATGTAGGATCATACCTTCTATGCACTTTACAATTTCTTTGTATGTGTCCAACATTATTGCACTTGTAACAAATAATATTAGTATTCCTTCTGTAATTAACTGATTTGTGTCCAAAATGATTACAAGTATAACAATAACCATTAAATGAATAGTTATATGTGTACATGTATGCTTGTCTTATAGCAGCAGGTTTTCTAAAATTCCTTCTTTGATTGTGCACAAATTCATCTCTAGTTTTTTGTTCAGCTTCACTCTTCCTTTTACCTTCTATAGCAGCAGCATGATGACTTAAATCAATTTTCCTTCTAGGAGTCTCTCTAGCTTTGGAACATTCCCCTTCTTCAAATCCTAAACCAGTAGTGTCCTTATAATGCTTTTGTTTGCCCAACATCTCATGCAACTTGTTTGAGCTATCTTCAAACACTTGATATTTCTTAGATAAAGCCTTGAGACCATCATACTCTTTTCTCAGATTGATAATATCACCCTCTAATTTCATATTTTCAGTCCTTCTAACTTCAAGGTCAAATTTTGAAACATTTGCTATCCTCTTGGCTTCCTCAATTTTAGTCTTTAATCTAGCAATTAATTTGTCTGAATCATCAATATACGTCTTTAAACTTATAATCTGACATCTGGCCTCTTCAAGATCTATAGATACACTTTCAAGGTCTGAAAGTACTTTGTCTTTAGATTCTCTCTCTTGTTGCAACTGCAATATTAATTTCTTGTTCTCCTTATAATTCTTGAGTTCACTAAGAGCATATATGAGCTCTCCTTCTATATCAATCTCACAATCTTGTTCATCATATTCCTAAACATCATCACTTATGATGTTAGCTTCTTCTGAATCTGATTGGGTTTCAACTTCTTCATGTGATTACCTTCTTTCATGGTCACTTTCATTAGACACCAAATTGTCCTCTTCTTTATCATTACCTTGATAAATTCTTATCAATTCTTTCCAGACATCCTAAGCTATTTCACACTGTACAACTTTACAAGAAACATCATTAGATAAACCAGATAAAATAACATTCTTGGCTATATGATTGCATTTAAGAGCCTCTTTGTTATTTGTAGAGTTAGAATATTCATTCTCAATAGACATCCATATATCATATCCTAAAGAGGATAAATATACTTGCATTCTCATACACCAAACTAAAAAATTTGAACCATTAAACAGAGGAACTCCAGAAAATTCTTTCACTGATTCAACTTGTGAAGCATCTGATTGAACATTAACACCTAAACTTGATATGGATGATGTCTTTTGTGTCATTTGACCAAAATGAAGCTTAACATTTCTCATGTTCTTATTTCTTCTGCACTTACCCTTTGAACTCCACACACAGGACCTACCCAAGCTGATTAAGCTTCAAAAGGGAACTTGGCTCTGATACCAATTGTAGGAGTCAAGGACAACACTGAGAGCAGGGGGTGAATCAGTGTTGTGTGAATTCTTAACTTTTTGCAAATTTTATCTTACAAGAAAAATAGAAGAGAAGACATTGTTAAACACATATACACAAGACAACTAATAAAAGAGAATATAAACAACACCTCATGAGTAAATATCACACATAGAGAAGATCAATATACATCATGACACAAGATTTACACGAGTGGAAAACCCTCCAAGGGTAGAAAAACCACTCAAAAACTGCTTCACTGGCTTTATCAAAAACCTCACTGATTACAATGTTTAGAAGCACCAACTTCAAGGAGCACCAACCCCTAATACTTTTAGAAGCACCAACTTCAAGGAGCACCAACCATACTTTTAGAAGCACCAACTTCAAGGAGCACCAACCCTAATACAGAACAAACTGAAAAGTGTGCAAAAATTGATTGCCAATCAATCTGATTTGCATCATTATACAACGTGTTTCATCATACACCCTTATACATCCTATTTGATTTTCAAGTCAAGATCATATCTCCTTTTACATACCTCTGCAAACAAGCTCTTTTTACCAATCTTTGTAAACAAATTTACAACACTCTTATCTTTGTAAATTGTCTTTATCAATTTATGCAAACAATCTTTCATTAATCACGACAAACAATCCTTCAGCAATCATATGCAAGTTATTTACAATATTCTGCAATCAATGCTTGATAATTCCCTGCAATCAAAACATTAGAAGCCTCTACAAGTGTCTTTATTTACTCTAATACACTTGTAATTCCTCTATGAAGAACAACTCTCACAACATTTCTTTCACTCTGCAAAATTGGTTCACTTAATCATTCATCAGTGTCATCAAATTACCTTCATCATTGATCTGCACCACTCACCCATAATGCATCTGCAAAACCAATATATATAAGAAATACAAAATATCCTTTCACATCCTTCACAATCCTCATATTCAATTTTGCATTTATTTCTTTTATGAATAAAGAACCTGAAAAAAACAATATTAAATTCATCTGCCATTCATATTCTTCTTTTTCCAAATCCATTTTCCTCTTCTCATAATATAAAAATCTCTTCATCTCCTCTGTATATTCACCTGTAATAAAAAAATTTAATGACCCTGTATATATATTTTCAACCTCATCAATCTTTTCATCTTCTCAAAAAAAATACCATAAATGATATCCTTTACACAAAATCTTCAGTCAATTCATCTTCTCTGCAAAAACATTCTTTGTCTTCTTCAAAATATTCTTCAATCTGTATCAAACGACTTTTCAAAAATATGTTCCACCTGTTCATTTTCATCTTCTGCCTAAAAATCTCCATAAAAAAAATAATCTTCTCACAAAAAAATCATTTACCTTCATCTTCTTCAAAATCCTTCAATTATTGAAATTCATCTCCAATAAAAATTTTCCCTTCAAAAATTATATAAATCTTCAAAAGCTTTCTATCTTAAAAAAACTTTCTATCTCAATGACTCTTGGTCTTCATTGTCACTTAGAAAAAGGAAACAAATCTGATTTTAGCTTTTTAAAAAAAGTAAAAACTCCTTAAAAAACTTTCCTTGATGTTATCCACAAAAATGGGAGATAAAGTTTTAATAAAGTTTCTAATATTAAAACAAGACCATAAGAATCAGGCTATCTCCTTAAGAAAAGCTCAAAGCACATAAAGAGGAACCAAGACTTAGGAAATACATGACCTTTTTGAATTTTCAGCGTTTAATGAATATAAAATGCACTTATATAATGTCACTATTAAGTGATCTTAGTATCCCTTTAGTATGTCACTATTAAGTGATCTTAAGAGGTCAACTAGATTTTATAAAAAAAGTGCATACATGAAGGGATAAAGCATGACTTAGTTTTTAAGGTTCTAAAGTCAGTGATAAAATCCTAACACGGATTAGATGCAAATTTGGCTATGAAGAAACATACTACTAACAAGGGAGTTTTGTCTGTGACATAGAGATATAACAAAATATATTGACTCTACAAGAGTAATCCCTTGATAAAGGAAGAGGCTCATTTAATCAATAATCACCTGATTAACATCAATCAAAGCCAATTCATATCACTACTGCTGTTATCCCTCTTGTTGTTACACCATTCTAGTCATATCTTTACTTGATCATGACTATACCAAATCAGTCCAACAAACTTAACCACCAGAACCTTTGTTATGCAACTTACTAAAGACACATTGTACTTTTGTGTCCTTGAAAATACATTCTCAAGATGAAGCCATGATGAAGATAGAAGCAAGAACACCAAAACCGAGAATTTGCATGCTCATCAACCTTGAAAGCATAGACAATTGAAAACCCCAATTGATCTCCAATACACATCTTGTGACCTTTATTGTATGACATCACACTTCTAAGCTTATGATCAATGACAACCTGATAAAAACAACAATACACCTTGAGAGTAGATGAACAAACTTCTACTTTCAATCTGTAATGTAGGATGAGAAACATCTAAAACATGAAGAGACTCCTGCCATCAACACTACAATACACCAAACCAACTCCACATCTCTATGAACTGACCAGGCAATGAACAACTATCTACTCCTGATGTCTTGCAACAACTATGGCAACTTTACATCATCAATTGAGCACACTTTTGACATCAATGACAACCTGTCACCATCAAGAATCAGTACCTTGAGTGGCCAACTCAAGAGACTGTCTTCCTTAACTGAAACCAAATCTAATCCAGATTCTACATATCCTTGTAACACATATCGAAGCTTAACTTATTCCATGCACAAAATCAACTCATATCAAATTGTTCAACAATAAAATCTTTTTTGTCATATCTAGATTGTATTCCATAAATGTAACATGCTTGAGTCTTTACACATAGAAAAGGAAATGATAACTGAACTATTAACAACTTGACTTTGCTACCTTATATATCTCATCCTCTCCTTACTATACAAAAATGGAGAGAGAGCCTTATTTATTAATTAACTGACTTTGATCATTTATCATGCCTAGATACTAGGTCATGGAGTCAAGATCACATTATTATTCTAACTAACTATAAGAAGAAGAATTCAAATCAAATTAGAAGTCTAATGCATGAACAACGTCCATAATCATATTTGAAACAAATCCACTCCTTAATTTATTACCATCCATGATGCTCCATAATTGTCTTCAGGTGTCTCTGCATTCTTAGCATTGAAACTCACACTTCTATTAACTCCTTTGTCTGCAACTTGCTACAAATGCTCGACCTCATCATGACACGTCCAATTCTGCACATAGAATTAGTTCCCAAAGCATATACCACAAGCATTCTCCATGACTAACCATAAAAACATCTCATTTATACTTTTATACATATCTATATCTAATTGATTCATTAGATAATATGATCATCACATTCCATATTAATATTATAAGTTCAGGTCTTAGAAGTATAAAGAAGATCAACATATCATAGTGCAAACATGGATAAATGTCTTAAAGGATGCTATAAAAGAAGTATTTGAAGTATAAAAAGTATCTTAAAAGAGACTAATTTTGTAGCCCATCAGTAGGTATGAATGGATCATTCATAGGTGCCACGAAGTGTGAGAACTACTCTGTCAAAGTATGGCATTTTTTTATCTTAGCTCTCTTAAGAGACTTTGCCAGTACACTATCGCCTGATTCGATTTGGAGACATGGGGAATGAAATAGGACCTCCGCTAGCATAAACCTACCCACCTCGGCCTATTGGTGCCATCAGTTAGGTCCAAATACAAATCATGCCAAATGTATCTCTCTCCCTATGTAGTCATCTTGTCATTTGCAAGGGAAAAATGTTCACTCCCCCACAAACATTGGAATGCACCCAGGGCACAACTCATTCTAGTGTTTTCACAACTGATGTAGACCTGAGGAAGATGAGGATATGCAAAGTATGTAGACCATATAGAAGGTGAAATGAGGATTGCAAATCATGCCAAATGTACATCTTTCTCCCTGTATATCTCTCTCTCTCTTCCTCTGTACCTCATTCTGCTCTTACCATAACCCATATAGAAGGTGAAATGATCGTATACAACCCATATGGAAGGTGAAATGATGGTATACTAGACCTATAGATGATGAAATGATGATAGGAAAAATAATTTTAAACATATAGAATGTGAAATGAGCTTAAGAAAATAATGTCAAACATATAGAAGGTGAAATGAGGATATGTTATAAATGTAGAAGGTGAAATAAGGATACATTATATATATAGAATGCGAAATGAGGATACATTATACATATAGAAGGTGGAATGAGGATAAGTGAATCATCTCAAACACATGGACCTATGAAATGACCATATGCAAAGCATGGAGACCATATAGAAGGTAAAATGAGGATATGTGAATCATGACAAACATGTCTCTCTCCCTACATGGAGACATATAGATCATGAAATGAGGATATGATATGGAAACATGGACTATATATGATATTGAAACATACTTCCATTTAAGATTCAAACACCTATTTACATTTACAAATGCAACAACTGTTGAATTTGGGTTGTGGATGACATTTCTTTTCTTAAACTAGATAACGAAATGGGTAAACACACAAACATGTCTTTGCTCATTAATACAAAAATAACTATCTAGCATTTAATGAAAAACACAAGTTTATCATTTTTAATATGTATCTTGCATGTTTAACATGTAAGATGAGAAATTATCAATGATTATCATATCAAATCTAGTAGTTTCTATATCAAATGTAGTGTTCTAAGAAAATTTAACATGTCAAAGCTAGTATTCTTGAATGAAAAGAACTTAAATGTCAAATGTTCTAAGAAAATCCTATATCTAACTAAAACTACAATCATGTGGCAATTAAGATCAAGTTACATATTGAGGTATGAAACTACATATAACATCTTTCTACCAAGAAAAATAATCATATATAACAAGAAATCAATCTATAACATGTTATTGATCATAACTCAACCATTGTAAACTGATTATACATTAAAATTTTCTGAGTGTGTTGATGTTGTATGGGTATTTCATTATGTTTATAATCATGGTTGCTAAGGTTCTTCATTCTTGACCATCTATCAAGCTTCTCATTACATTATGACACCATAATGGATCTTACCTACCAAGCTATCTTATTATGTAGGAGATCACTATGACAACACCATGTAGTTGTCATCAACAATTAATGCTCAAGTTACATGTTTCTAAACCCTTAATCATCACTATAAAACACAAAAATAGTCAAGGGACTATCATACCAAAAGAGCCCTAAAACTACAACAAAACTATTAACTACCATTATATAACTTTGAGGAAATTTGGAAGTTGTCTTGGTCAGTTTTGAATAGCCATGCTTTGATCCATGATCATATCATCTTTCCCTAAACCCTAGAACAGTCATGGATCTCCTTGAATCAATCTTTACATAATTAGACACTATGTAAGTTGAAAATTTATCCATGTCATTATGTTAATGATTATGTAATTGCTATCTCAAATAGTGCAGCCATGGAGACATGAGATTCTCATGACATTCATCTTTAGTTAAGATCATTAGGGGTATCATATACATCATAAGTTTCTGCATTGGGATGAATACACTAAATATGTAAGGAGATTTCTATTATGTGCCTTTAGAAACCATGCAAACATTGTTTGAAAAAGATTGTTATAGTCAAAAGTGATTGTATAGTCATGATTAGGTGGTTCAAAGCATTGGAACTTGTGTCATAAACCTTAGGTCTTGGTGGAGTGAGGAGAGTGGGTTTAGATTCAATGAAGAATAGTCGATAGGAGTTTATATTTGCGAAAGGAAACATAAAAGTTGTAGAATGTATGTTAGGACTGCCATGTCTCTAGGAATTCAGTCATGCATGTTGTTCTTGACTTTGTCATGCAACTAGAGGAAATCATTCAACAACTACAAAATGCATGTAGATAGAACAAGGTACTATCATCTAGTTGATCAACACTCCAAGTTAACTAGACTATTGTAATATCCCAAATGGGATATATGCAACAATTCTATTTTTTTTTCTCAAACCCTAATTTTATGAAGTTCTAATTTTTATATCAGACCTAAACATACACTTATCTCATCTCAAAAAACATGTTCAATACATTGCAAAAGCATCACCCATACACTTCCCAACAATATATTTGTAATCCAAAATGAATTATAAAAGGGAAACCATTTCAATTTACAACTATAATGGACTAAAAGCAAATCAAATATCTGCTACTATAAGTCTGAATATATAATATCAATTTAAAAGCAATTAGACCTTACAAAATGATAGGAGAAAGGTTCTAATGCTATTGTTTGAAGTTAGGCCATAAACCCTAGGTCTTCTAGGCTCAAAGTACTTAAGAATACCTCAAATGATTGCACTTAGGTCTGCTCTATCGCTGCCATGTACTCTACTCTATTGACCATTCCCAGAATGGGGACATTACACTACCATCATATCTTATCATCAAGGATCAACTAAAGAGTCTAATACACTAATATTCTATGCAACAGTACTATCATAAATGAGATAAAGTGGACTATCACCATGTTGCTCTTCTATTATCACACATAGTTATGGAATTTGACAATCAATAGGGTCTTGGGATAGTTTTTAGAAGAATTAATCATTTTGTCAAGGTATTGAGAGAGAAAGAATTCATTTAAAAAATAAAACTCTTATAATCATATGATCTCTAAATGGTCTTTGACTATCCTAATATCTCATCACAATACACTCACCAAACATAGTTTTTTGTTGTCTCATATCATAGAACAATAAATCCTTAGACCGTATGCAGCACTTTGAAAGGGTTTGGATCTTGTGAATGCTTTTGTGTCCTTATAGGACAGTCATAAAGAGTTTCATCCTACTACCACAATCCATAAAGCTACTTGCAATCCTTTGAGAAAGTCACCTACACCCTTGGATCCCCATCTTATGCCTCATAAAGTTGGTCATAATAACAAGACATTATCATAAGGTTTGAAGAGGAATGTATGAGGTCCCAAGATAGTCAAAAAGTTGAAGGAATGATTTTCATATCAATGAAGAGTTGTCATAAATGATGGACATCCATGATTGTGGAGGTCTGTTGCACTATGGTAGGGGTAGGATATACAAGTTAAGATTGTCAAAAGGTTGAAGGAATGATTGTCAAAGCTCAAGAGAAATCATTTATAGTCAAGGGTAGGCTATACAAGTTAAGATTGGTCATGCATAAATGGTCAAGATCTAGGAGGCCAAGGAAAAATGATAAATTTGTGAAGTTTCCCACAACAACAAATTTGACAACATGATTTGTGAGGCTGGAAACATCCAGAAACAAGGTAGAAACATGGTGGAAACTTCATGAAATGGAAAGATCTTCTTTTCTACCTACAAAATGAAAGCTAGAAGATGTCAATGAGTTTGAAGACAAACTCTAGGAGATGAAATGAAACAAGATCTTCCCATTTACCAAATTTTGAAAACTTTTTTGCAAAGTGTTGTTGTGACAACATTTCAAACTCCTAATTTACTATAGCATCCATGAAACAACTTAATTTTTAGACCTATATCACTATTGTACATACACAATCATAGCTAGAAATGGTCAAAGATGAAGGAATCGAGGTCTTGGAGCTGAATGAAAATGAACTTTATAATCATGTACCAAAATTACAGCCTTAGATATGATTTTTGAAGCCTTCCATGAGGTACCAAACTACTATTCTAGATTGTAGATGTCCTGATTAAGACTGAAAATGGAGAAAACATGAATAAAGGAGGCTAGAAATGAAGTTTTGATGGTAAAATTAGTCATCTAAAACTGCTTTTTGATTGTTTGTAGTTCAAAAATGAAGAGTTGCAACTACATATGGAGGAGATAAAAGTTTTCTATAGCTCTACACATGTGTGAACAATTCAAATTTGTCATTTCATGAAAATCCTATATCTAACTAAAACTACAATCACATGGCAATTAAGATCAAGTTATGTCTTAAGTTATGAAACTACATATATCATCTTTCTACCAAGAAAAACAATCATATATAATAAGAAATCAATCTATAACATGTTATTGATCATAACTAAATGATTGTAAATTGATTATACATCACACTTTTAAGTTTCAAAGTAGGAATACATGCACATAAGGAATTTAAATTATATTGTATATCAAGGTGTATATATATTAAAATCTAGTCTATAATGGTAGACATATACAAAAATTTGGCAAATATGCCAACTCAAAACATTTTTTACAAAATGTGGCATATGCCATGTCTCAATATATATATATATATATATATATATATATATATATATATATATATATATATATATATATATACATGCCGAATAGCTACATCAAATACTAAAGGTCCACTTGACCCTATGTCTTTGGTGAATCCTCAATTTGTGATGGATCCTCAAAAAGTGTCCTCTTTGTACCATGATGTCTAGTAGTTGATGGAGGCAAAGTTGACTGCATTAACAAGTCAAACCACAAATTTGATTAATCTCTTCAATGGTAAATATAAATAAGTTAGAGTTAGTAAATAGAATCTTAGCTACTACAATTTAGAACTTTCATTTAATACCATACATTTAAATCACTACAATCAACTGTAAGACCTCTATAAACTATCAATTATTTAGAAAAATTCAATTCAATTACCTCGACTCTTTCTTGTCATTCATACAATCATTATGCAAATAACTTTCTCTTAAGATGATCAAGTGTCCTACTGAAGCGTGATGGCAAAGGTGGCACATCACTCACATCCTCAAGAGATTGTAAAAGTAAAGTAACATTGAAATAAATTAATATATATATTATTAAACAAAAAAGGAAATGCATACATTAAAAAAGGTTAGATGTGTTACACATAAACAATCTAGAGTGCACTACACAAAAACTTATCTACTAGAAAACAAGCACATACTACCATCAAGGCCTCTTGCATCGATTGAGAAAGACTTGTCATGGATGAACCAACTAATATCTCTTATATGAAAAATGAAAAGAATATAAGACTCTGTATACAAATAATCATAATAATTTTTAAATTAATAGATCAATTTATCTATTCTCTATTTTATTTTTTATCTAAATGACTATAATCAAATATTTAAGTTTTCTAAATTATCAATTAAAGTACAGTTCAATCAAATTACCTCCACCATTTGTTGGCATTTAAAAAGTCATTTCGTGAATGATGGTCCCTTGGGTCGATCAGGAGTTTGAGTAAAGACCATTGGAAAAGATGCCACATTATTCATATTTTGGATTGACTAAAAAATTAAATTAACATCAAGATATAAATTAATATATAATTACTCACAAAGAAATAAATGCATACAATAAAAAAATTTGATGTGTAGAAAAAATTGTACCGGCAAGTCAAAGCCAAATTGGATGGCAAACAAAGTTCCATGATGAACTTCTATCAACTCCTCCTCTATCACCAACTATTATCCCCCTTAGATACATTAGTACTAATATTTGTTTACATTATTCAAATGGAATACACCATGAAATTTAACTTTGAATTTTACCTGTATAAAAGATTGGTCATGCTCTTCTCCTTCTCTATGGTCCACTAATGCGTGTGCTTCTGCTCTTGTTCCTGACCACTCAGCTTGAATTCTGGACCCTACTGCCTCATCTCATGAAGGGACATTGTACTCTGAAGTGTTCAAGGGTGGCTCACTACTCTCCATAAGAGGATGTAAGCACAATTGATTGCAAAAAATGCAATGATGGGGCACACAAACATGTGTGGAAGAGGAGGGTGTAGTAAAATCAGGTGATCCAATATCACCACCAGCATCATGTGGTTGTGCAAACTGAGAAGTATTTATAATCAAGTGCTTGGTTAAAGAGTGTATGGCAATGTGACCTTGTTGTGTTGCATTTGCAACAACATTTGAGTGCTAAATTGAGGGTGGATAAGGGATAGCAAGAGGGGGAATTAAAGGACCTTGTACTTGTCGCATTGCACCAGGTCTATCTTGAGGCATTCCCTTACCTACTCCCTGGAACTCTCTAAAATCAAAATAATTCACATGGTGACCCATTACAAACTCTTCATATAGTTTATGAAGGAAATACAAAGGTACATCTAAATTGTTGTTAGGTGGTTTATCAAAAACCATCCACTAACGATCCCAAAAATTCTAACTAATACCCTCATGTGTACACCATTTGATTGAATACTTAGGCTTACGAACATCAACATGCAGTCTAATTTTAGGATTGACAAAATATTGGGCTAACATAGCTTTGGTGATGTCTAACTCTTTCACTTGATCATATGATAAACCATTAGCATATTCTGCCTTATTAGTTTATTGCCATTGCTTAAATGATTCGTGTTGGCTTGTGAGGGTTTGAACATGAGTAATAATTCCCTCTAAATTTGATGTCATTGAAGATAATCTAGCGATACATTTCTACAATCCTACTTATTTGATCAATGTTTCTTTAAATTTTCTCTTTAATTGTTGGAGGGGGAGGGTTTGGTGCAGGAGGGTTTGGGTTTTCATGTTGTTCATCCATTTTACCTATTTAAAATATAAAACATACCATTTAGCATAAAAAACTAAAAAAATACTTGACTATATAAAATAAAGAAAAAGAATACAAGAACCAACATCTTGGGATCATATATCCATTCTAGAGCATCTCTGATATCCATTTGGGGAGAGGTCTGCATTTTGAAAGCCACTGGTTTGCAAAACGTAACCTCTTTTTCCCTTTTATGTTTTGTAATATGGATATCTATTATGGGTTGCACAAAATAGATATCAGTTTTAGAATGGATATTCATTCCAAATGGATATTCTTAACATGACTATGAAAGTCAAAGTTGGCCAATTCACAAATTTGGCTAAGTAAAGACACAATTTTCTTTTCTATTGCCACTAATTAGCTCGTGATGATTCTACACATACCCTGGTGCAAAATACTTTTCTAAGGTTGACTTACAATCTGATTACTGCCAAATTAAAATGAAGGAAAAAGATATCCCCAAGACCATCTTTAGATATCACTATGGACACTTTGAATTCTTGGTCCTACCCTTTGGTTTAACCAATGCCCTCGTAACATTCCAATCATGCATGAATCACTTATTCAGGAAACAACTAAGAAAGTTCCTATTGTTATTCTTTGACGACATATTGATTTATAGCAAAACATGGGAAGAACACCTTAACCATATTTATGAAGTCTTAGGAATTCTTGAACAAGAATCATTTTATTCTAAAGCCTCCAAATGTAAATTCAGGTTAGAAGAGATCCTATATCGAGGACATAAAATCAATGCACAAGGGTTAAGTGTGGATGAGGAAAAGATAAAACCTATTAGGGAATGGCCAAAACTAAGAACCCTAACCCATCTAAGGGGATTTTTTGGCCTATGTAGCTACTACCGATGGTTTGTCAAAGGATTTTCTAAAATTGTTGCCCCACTAATAGACTTAACTAAAAAGGGGGCCTTTACATGGAATGAAATAGCCCAGCAAGCTTTTGAAAGACTTAAGGAGATAATGATCTCTTGTCCTATTCTAGTCATTCCTGGCTTTACATTACCTTTCGAGTTAGAGTGTGATGCTTCTGGACAAGGCATTGGAGCAGTACTCATACAAAACAAACACCCAATTGTATTTGAAAGACATAAACTCATAGAAGTTGAAAAACATTACTCTATTTATGATAAAGAAATGTTAGCCATTATGCATGCACTGACCAAATTTAGACAATATTTGGTTTGTGGGAAGTTCATTGTAAAAATCGATCACAACAGCCTAAGGTTTTTTTCTAAATCAAAAGGATCTAAACGATCATCAACAAAAATGGGTTAGCAAATTACAAGCTTAAAATTTTATAATTTTGACATAGAATACATGAAATGAAAGAACAACATGGTAGCTGATGCACTATCCTGCAAACCTTACTTATGCTCCATAACAAGCATTTCCGCATATTGGAAGAACTCAATTATTGCCGAATATGCAAAGATCCACATTCAAATGACATCCTAGTGGGAAATCTACAAAATGAAGAATATAAAGTAGTGGAAGAACTCATTCTATACAAAGATAGCATATATATTGTACCAGCCAAGCAAAGATAAAGGAGAAGATCATTAGAGAGTACCATGACAACCCCTTAGCCGACCACCAAGGATATTATAAAACCTATAAGTAAGTAAGAGAGAAATATTCTTGGAAAGGTCTCAAGAATCACATCCTAAAACATGTTCAAGAATGCATGACGTGCCAAAGGAACAAGGAAAAACAAACTTATCTAGCGAACCTTCTCCAACCCCTACCCATACCTAACAAAAACTGGGAAACAATTTCCATGGATTTCATAACAAAACTTCCCAAAGTGCAAGGCAAAGATTGTATATACATAGTGGTGGACCGCCTTACCAAATATGCACATTTAATTACAATATCCACAGACTATAGGGCTCCCCAGATAGCTGATGTGTTCTTCAAGGAGATTTTCAAACTACATGGTTTACCTAGAAACATCATCAACGACAGAGACAACCAATTCCTTAGCTTTTTTTGGTAAGAACTTTTTGAACTAGGAAGAATAGAAATCATGCCAAGTACAAGTTACCATCCCCCAACTGATGGGCAAACGGAGATTATCAACAAATGGTTGGAAGGATACCCTAGAAACAATGTTATGGGACAGCAAAATGCATAGATCAAGTGGTTACACCTCAGAGAATATTGTTATAACACCACACATCATATTTCAATAGGGATGAGTCCCTTCAAGGCCTTTTATGGATATGAGGCAACCTCATTTGGAAATTTATTCCTCTAGAGATATCATGTACCAGGGGCCAAAGACTTTGTGCAACAAAATATGGACGTTATGAATACTCTTAAAGATAATCTACACCAAGCACAAAACCAACAAAAAATATATGTTGATCGAAGAAGGACTGAGAGGACATTTGAAGTGGGAGACTTGTTTTTTCTAAGATTGCAGCCCTATAAACAATCCTCCCTTAAAAGGAAGTAGTGCAGAGAAGTTCAAGCCATGCTTTTATGGGTCCTATAAAATTATAAGAAAGATAGGAGAAGTTTCTTATGAATTGGAACTCCTAGAGAATAGCCAAATTCATAACATTTTCAATGTATCTCGTCTCAAGAAGGTACTTGGGCAGCGTGTTATACCTTGTCAAGAGCTACCCCCACTAGATGACGAGGGAAAACTAATATTGGAGCCTGAAATCATCCTTGATATGAGGGAAAAGAAATTAAGAAGTAAAGTTGTTCCTAAATATTTGCTTAAATGGAAGAACCTGCCTGTGGAAGATGCTATATGGGAAGGAATGGACATCTTCAATCATCCAAATTTAAAGTTGCTTGAGGACAAGCAATCTTGGGAAGGGCATACCATAATATCCCCCGTAGGATAGACAAGGAGATCATTTGCTTTTAATAAATTAAATTAAAGATTTAATTGATACTAGTTGACTTCATGGTGCAACCTGGCTGACCTCATGAAACATATATTAAAATAAATTAAATTATGGTCGACCACCTTAAATGCTAGTTGACCATCTTATATCAAAGGAACAATGAATAGTTTGTATATAGTGTGATGGAGAAAGATTAAAGGTGCGTTAGAAGACAAGGATACGATTTATTTATGAAGTTCTATTAATAAAAAGTCATACCTGATCATTGGAGACACATCCTTGGCCAAGATATAAGAAGCGAATGGTAGGGAGGTTTGAGAGAAGGAAATCAGGGAATTATTATTTGAATAAAAAAGGAGAGGAATCAAATATTAAAGCATAGAAGAATATATCAATAGTGATATATTAACATTAGAAACATTATTTATTATAGCAGATTGTAATCCATCAAGAGGTATATATCTATCATACCACTTCCCAAGCATTACAATTGAAGTATGGTGAGATTAGTAAGTAGGTAATGATGGCCCTTTTGGGGGTTCATGAGATGGTGAAGTGTCGATGGTGAAGTGTCGATAGGCCCCTTCATCACGTATGCCACCCTGAGCTAGTTGTTCATGGGCCGAGAGGCTTATGAGTGCTCCCAGGCTCGTTGAATAGCGAACTTCATGCATCTTATCAAGCATGTCACCCCGAGGTGTGCCACTCATGGGCTGGGAGGCTATTAAGTGCTTTTGTGCTTGATCAAGGTATCTTATCAAGCATGCCACCATGAGGTGAGCACTCGTGGGCTGGGAGGCTACTAAGTTCTCCTAGGCTTGATCGAGTAGGATGACCAGCCTCCAAGGTAAACCAAGAGATGTTAGGTGGACTGACCCCTTTCATGCTCTTGACAATATTGTTACTTACTAACACTCTGAGAAGATTTAATATGTGATTGGCTTGGGGAATTGTGTTATGGATTGAACTAAATATTGATTATGCTATGATGATTTGATCTCATTATTTATGTTATGAAGTATTGATCTCATTATTAATTAAGCTATGATAGATGAAGTTAATATGAATGATAGATGAATTTAATATGAATGATGTTATGAACTAAATATTATCTAATTTATTGATCTCTAATGTTTCTCATGTTTTTTCCGAGTGATTATTATTGTACACAGGTACAGAAATAAAGAATATCTTAGAAAGGGACATGACACTCAATAATTAATTTAAATAATAAAATTATTTAATTTGGAGAAAAGTGATGATGGAGGAAAAATAGAATGATAAATGGATTAATTAAATAAATATAATTTGTTTAATTAATTTAGGTGATGTTGGAAATGGATTAATTAAATAATATAATTTATTTAATTAATTTGGGAAAGAGATCAAGGGACAAATGTATCACAAGGTGATGGTCATTTTTAAGTGTCTTTAGATAGAAACTTGTCAAGCTCATCTTTGAGAAGGGAAAGCTTCAAGCGCATCATTTGACATGTGCGGGAGGGCTGCTAGTTTTTGGTAGATAGTTATATATGTTGATCTAGTTGCCAAGAAAATCAAATCATCAACTCCCTGACACTTGACAAGACAAGAATGCTATGAGATGTCTTTAGAGTGTTGTGTTTAGAATCTGGTGTGTGTAAAAAATTCCGACTGGTGCAAAAAATAACTCATGTTTGACAAGACAAGAATGCCATGAGATGTCTTTAGCGTGTTGTGTTTAGAATCCGGTGTGTGTAAAAAATTCCGACTAGTGCAAAAAATAACTCATGTGAAACACTGTCGAAGTAATTGGAAATTTGATGGACGAGATCTTTTATCGTAATCCTTTTAATTTTTACCATTTATCTATATATTTCTTCATTCAAGTATACTTCACTAAGAGAAGGCTTATTAGCATAAAAATGTTGGTGATCACTAACTCTTAGAGAAAAGTAACAAAAGAGAAAAAATAACTCCTTCGAAATAATTTAAATAGTGAAATAATTTATCCACTCCACAAATGACTAATTTACATATCACACATTTATAAATTATTTTTAAAAAAATCTCACATTTTCACATCAAAGAAAACAACTTAACCAACATAGTAAAGCCACAATCTCTTTCTATGGCGATCAGATTTTGGAAAATCAGTAATAAAACAGTTTTCTCAGTAAACGAATGGCTAATTTAATTTGTCATAGATGTTCCAATAAAAAAGCGAAAACTGTTTGCTTACAATTGATGTACACATTTATACAAATAATCTAGCCTTCGTTAAAAGGGTACAGAAAACTGAGACTACAACTCCGACTTTCATTGACCAACTTTGGTCATTTCCGGACATTAATATTATATTTTTCTATATTTCCGGTAAGAACAATAGATGAGGATTTAGTAAACAAAAAGTTCGTCCCATAGGGGAATGACTAATATCATGCCGAAGATTTTTATATTCAAAAATTTCTATAATAATTCAACACAAGTTGTCTTTTGGTTTGCCCCTCAGCTAATTAAAATAACATGCACACTAATGATAATTACCCGAATTATACTTCCCTAGTCCAACCGGATAGACAAGAGATTTGACGAAGAGCATTCTTCCATTCCTCGATGGTATTTTCACCGTACCGATCTAAACGGCTGTAATATTTTTGGAATGCCTCGGCGAATGGACCTCCCTTTCTTTCAGGGTAGCCAACATCACAGGGCTCCACATCAGCAAAGAAAGGAATAATGAAGCCGTTGGATCTACACATCAAGGTCGCCTCTTTCAGACACCAAGGTGAATTCGCATAGTTTTTGGAAACTATGGGGATGAGAATATCAGATGTTTCCATGGCTGTTTGCAAGCTGCAATAGCTGTACATGAAAACCCTAACCCCCGCTGCAGAGAGATATTTGGAAAGAGGGTAGACTGAATATTTTCTCACATCTGATCCGCGAAAGCTGAAAAACACATTATAAAACTTCTGCACCAAGCCTCCTAATCCGGCGCTTCTGCAAAATTTAAGATCATTTTAGTCACTGCTTTATCATGAGACAAAATTTCAAACAATTGAATAGAAAGATGTCTTCTTTGAAAGTTCTAAAATACAGTGTCTGTACACCAAATTAAATGCAGCTACAAATGATCTTTTACCTGTTTAACTCCCTAAGCTGGGCTAACTTGATAATCATATCACGAAAGCTTCCTAGGCCTGAGCACCCATGAATGTTTAACATCCTAAGCTTTCGTAACCTGCCCACCGTGTAGGGAAGCCTTTGTAAGCCCGAACAATTATGCAAGTTCAACACCTGGAGTTGTGCCAAGTCGCCCATTTTGTTGGGAAGAATCCTTAGACCTGTACATCCGTACAAGCTCAACACTTGTAGTTGAGCCAAATTACCTACAGTTTCGGGAAGGCTTTTTAGATCCGCACAGCCGCCCAAATACAACTCCTTTAGCTGCACCAATTTGCCCACAGTATCAGGAAGGTTTGTTAAATTGACACAGCCGCACAATTTGAACTGCTTCAGTTGTGACAAGTTACCGAGTGTGTTTGGAAGTGTTGTGAGAGCTGTACAATCCTGTATATACAAGCATTGGAGATTCACTAAGCCGTCGAGCGTGTTTGGGATTTTCGTGAGACTTGCACACTCCTCTAGACTTAAGATCCTGACTTGGGACCAACTGCCATCGAACTGGAGTGTGTTTCTTGACAGTATCCATGTATACATATCACTTCCAAATTCACAATTACTAATTTTTATCCATATCAAATTAGGAGCTAGCTTTCCAATGCTGTCCACTACTTTTGTATTTTGCAAAAATAGGTAGCGCAAAGAAGGCATGCTATGCAGGCTAACACGCTCTCTTACATTCTGTCCTGTGTAAGCAAGCATATTCACTCCCTCTGCTCTGTCTCTGTCTAAAGCTTTGTGTGCACCCGTAGGCAGCCACAGTCTGCTATTATTATCAACCTCCTCTTGAATTCCTCTTCCCATTTCCCGCAGACGGTCGTGCATACCGAGGAGATCTTGAGGGCCACTGATGTTTATTAGCATTTTCAGCAAAAGATTCTTGATGGCTGTTTGAACTTTATTTGGGTATAGAACTTCCCAGAAAATATCACAGTCTCTTTTCCTTTCACCTACAAAGTAACAAGCTATATGCAGAAAAATTTCCTTCTCGACATGGCTAAGTCCCTCATAACTGGTTCGAAGGACTCTAGATACGCCTGGATTTCCCCCAATGTTATAGACAGCTTCTTCCCAACATTGGATGCCGTTGGGCTCCTCCTTACCAAATAAATGTGCTCCAATGACTTCTAATGAAAGAGGATGCCCCAGGCAGGCTTTTGCAATTTTTGTAGAAAGCGCTAGGTAGGGGGTCTTCGGGATTGCCATAGAGAAAGCATGCCAACTAAACAACTGCAGAGCTTCGTCGTCCTCCAGTCCTCTCATTTTAAGAACTGAATCGACCTTGGCAAGCTTGAGTATGTGTTGGTCTCGGGAAGTAATGATGATTCTACTACCATGGCCAAACCAATCCCCATCCACCGCATGCAGCTGCTCTCTATCATTTACATTATCCAAAATCACAAGAGCCCGGACTCCTCGCAATCGATCTCTCATCAGAGTTCTTCCTTCATCAACACTTAATACTTCTCTGTTGTAATTTAGCAAACTACTTAAAATTCTTCCCTGCAAGCCCATAAGTGTAGTGCTGTTCTGTGCAGTAGCTCCAATGTCGGAGAGGAAGCAACAAGCATCAAATCCCCGATGAATTTCGTTGTAAACGACCTTGGCCAAGGTGGTTTTCCCAACACCGCCTATGCCACTGATTCCCACTCTCACCGAACGTATGTTCGACGAACTCAGATATAACCTGTTAAGTAGTTCACGCTTATCCCTTTCGAGCCCAACAAGATGCATAGGGACATCCAGCGGAACCCTCATCAAGGTATCCAGCACGTCTTTCACAACTCTTCTTACTAGTCTTCCTTCAGACCTGAAAATCACCTTCTATATATTAGACCTTACATTGCAAATTTAAAGTTGGTTATTCATTTGGCAAATCTACTGATTAAATCATAGAAAGCTGGGTTTGAAGTCTATTAAATTAATACACGGTTACAACTTACGATGCAAATTTAAAGCTGTAACGAATTTGACAAAACTATTATTATGATCATAGAAAGAAAGAAATGGAGTATATTAAATTCCACAAATACAGCCAGCTTATAGTATTCAAAATAGCTACAAGAAGTATCTAATGAATTTATAGAAGAAAAAATAAAAACTTAAACGAGTATTATAGATCGAGATGATTATAACATAATATTGACCATTCATAAAGAATCAATCTCGTCATTAAATTGAAAAATGTTTTAAAGATCATCAGAGGTTGTTTTTAGGAGAATGGCATAGATTAAGGACAGCCGTAAGGTTAGATAGAAGTTGTTGAACCAGTAATAAAGCTGATGTAACTGTTAAGGATGGAGTAATGAGAATATCCAAATCCCTTGTGCAGGGACCTTTTTTTTTGATATAATGGTAAAAAAAAATATTGACTATAAAGTGGATCAGCTGTCTTAAAAAGATTCCTGATGCATCAATTCCAGATAAAAATATACAATTCAGTATAAGAGGAGAAACCCTCCAAACCCCATTGACAGGGTATAACCATTTATTCCCCTGAAGATTGTACATGCTCTGAGTATTAGAAGTAATGTTTGCCATTATGTTAAGAAAACTTGACCAACAAGGAAACCAATTAAAAAAGTAATCATAAAGTTAGCCATAGGAAATTCAAAAATCCAAAGAGGCACTATAATCAGCATTTACAAAATCACTGAAGGCTATGCTCAAATCCTAAACAAGGCAATCTTGATTATTTCTAGTATCAAACTTGGTATTATGCCAATTAGAAGCTGATTGGACTAAAAAATCAGCTACCTGATTGCCTTCCCTTCTAGTATGGTTCCACTAAATAACATTGAAACCCTGAATGAGGATGTCGATGTCTTTCTTACATTCATTCAATTGCCACTGTTGGAAATGAGAGGAAGACTTATTTTTGAAATGATCAACCAAAATTTTAGAATCAGATCCCAGAATAATATTGATAAATGCTTTAGCTTAGTTTTCAAAGAGCTTGGCGGATGGCCATGGCCTCAACAAAGTTATTAGAGACAACTTATTTTGAAATGGTCAACCAAAATTTTAAAATTGGCTTGAGTGCTGCTAGTTACTAATAAGATGCTGATGATCACTAACTCTTAAGACCATTTGTTATTCTTCTAAATCATAACTTATACAATAAATATCCCCACTATCCTAATCAGTAGAGAAAAGTAAAAGAAAGCAAAAAAATAGCTGCTTCTAAATAATTTAAATAGTCAAATAATTTATCCACTCTACAAATAGCTAATTTATGTATCACACATTTTTACACGATTTTAAAAAAAATTCACATTTTCACAATTAAAAAGATGATCAGATTTTGAAAAAATAACAATAAAAGAGTTTTCTCACTAAACAAATGACTAATTTAATTTCTCACAGATGTTTCAATAAAAACAAGGGCTGCGCTGCAGCTCAAGTCCCTGCCAAATGCTGTTAAAACAACATGCAAGAAACAGGCTGGGAGAATTGAGTGCCAATAGATTTTATATGACTTTAAATGTATAATATAAAGGCTTTGGTCTGGTGTAGATAAACTTTTTAAAGTGTAAACAGTTAAGCCTAATGCCCAAATGAACAGTTCTACCTTGCTTACAATTAAAATTCCTAGTAAAAGCCTACTTGCACCATGCTTAATCTGTGTAGCCACCATTATGGATGGAAGAATATGCACTTTCAAGATGCCATAGATGTACAAACAACTGATAGCAAACAATAATCTTTGTATGCAAGCAAAATCCCTAAAACTATATCAAACCGTAAGAAATCCACACTCTACGTTTACAGATAGTAATGGTACCAGTGTTTTGGCCCAAAAAATAGACCCCATTCAAGCCCCAATCTGCCCCAACAAATCAAGACTGGCTAGATTGATACTCTGAAAAGGTCAAATAGAAGTTAAAAAGCATATTTAATTAAAAAATCACACATATTACTGTTGACATTACATTACAGCTGACTATTATATCTGCAATGCCTTTTTAACCAATTCAAAATTTCATTATGAGCTTCCGAGGCATACGTTATTATATTTAGGCTTGCTATCCTAAAGTTTACATCTCTGCCAAACTTTGTGATATGAGTTCTTTTATGCATAATCACTTTAAGAGACTACATAAGACCCCATGATAAAGTGAAGGGTGGAGCTTTGCAAATTTTCTTTGCAAATTTTCTAACATTAGAATTTCAATTTATGCACAGGTTTTGAAAAAAAAGTTTAAATAATACGAAATTTAACATCGAAGTGCTCTTTGACCTTTTGCCTGTACACTGCCAAAATGTATGCCAAATTTCAGGTTTTGCTAATGGCATACTATTTGCATAGCTCCTTCCCAGTATATTTATTGTTTCCTCTAATACTTCATATCACTATATGTGACAATATAAATGTTTATTGGTTTCTGTCTAGGCAGTATGTAACCTAGCACTAATTTCTTCTATATTCTGATTTGTTGTTGCAGTTTGATAGTGTTATCAACAGCATTCTGCTGTGCAGGTTTTATTTACAAAACTCGAGTTGAGCACCAGGTTTATCTCTTTCCGCTGCTCCTCACAACATTTCCTTTGTTAGTATTGTTCTGTCTACATCTCTCATCTAATTTCGTGGTATCTACTATCTACTATGAATATGGACAAGAATTAGGAAAGGAAATTACAAGAGTAATGTGGAAAGTAAGAGACCACATTGGTCCTGTTAACAGCATCCACTTGTTGATTTGTATTGCAGCACGGTCTATATGCTCTACCTGGCATGACTATTTTAGCATCTTGCATTGAAGTGGTAAGTTGTGTTAGCTGTTGATTTTGTAGTCCATGTTAATTTCATGACTTATTAGTAAATATTAACATCCAGATTCATCTTGATAACTTAAGGATAACTTTTTGGTTTGAATTTTGGATTGTCGGCAAATGGAGTAGCTAATGTTGGCTATAGTCCAGCTAACAATATCAGCCAATCAACATGGGAAAGGTCCAGCGTTTCGGGTCATGTTTAACGAAGCATTCCTGATAACAAATATGGAACAGTAGAATGAAATTACAAAGCAATAGGCAAAATTGGAAACAGCTGATGTTGGAGTATTTGGAGCAGAAAAGTCATGTATTTATAAATACTTAAGAGGAGGAGATTTTAATATTTTGCTCTTAGAATTATTGTGAAGTGTGAATGGTAATCATTGTCGACGAACCTCATCTACTTTTCACACTTAAATTCAGGGACTTTCTAACATGATCCAGATTCTTCTGCAAATTTTCTTCTTTGGATTATAAGTTTGCAGTTGCCAAAAACTATTTATAAACTCATTTATCAATTTGTTGCCTTTTGATCCCTGATCTTGTGTCAATTCAATCAGTTGTGGTCTTCTCCCGTCAGTTTGCAAGGTCATTCCATAATGATCTATGTATTTGAACTAATAACTTTTGCAGGGGCAGAGTGAAGTGATTGTCAATGGTTTCCGATAAAACAAATAATGGCACACAAGAGCAGATCAGCAAAAACAAGCATAAACATCAGAATTTCTGCTTGGCAAGGGTATGGAAACAACATTAAGTGAAACATTTCTGCCTTATAGCTGGGCACACTTTTCGGAAGTCGCTGACATGATTTTTCTCTGTTCAAGCACCATGAAAATTGGTAGAGGTTTAAGCGATCTCTGCCCATACATAAATCTGATCTGAAAGAATTCTTCAATGGCAAACTCCTTAGTTTTTTCCACCGCATTGAAAGGTAATATAAGGGTTGAATCTTGGTGCACTTTTTGGGTGACCAAGCCACATGCTTTCTCCTTCAAACAACAATAAAACGATGGCAAAAGAGTGAGTGATCTGCGCTAAGGGTTAGGAGCGAGACCTCAAATCTGTTAGGCACACATTTTGAGTGGCTCTGTTCACCCATTCAGTCTGCTGAGGACATAAGAACATTGGTAAAGTGTGGAGGAAAATGTGCTCAAAGAGAAAAGCTGTTTAAGTGTCAAAATGGTGCATGAACCAGGTGGCAATTCCATAATGAAAACATGCCCAAAGGTAGTAGAAACACAATAAAATTGCACCTAGCATGGAAGACGTTAATTTATGAAGTTTGGGTGCTGTTTGAGTTGCACTGCCAAGGGAAAACTCTGCCATGTATCCTTAAAGTGGCAGTGGCATTAAGAAATCATGCCCAAGGAAAAAAGAGGCTTTAAAACCAGACAGAAGCGCACTTCCTTTGCAGAACAACCATTCAGAAATTCAGCCCTAAAACTGTCAAAGCGCTTGTAAAAATACACCTAAGGTGGAAAGGAAACAAGAAGTAAAATAAGGTGCACTTTGTTCAGGGTTTAACCACCTAAAACCTCTGCCCATTCAATCAAAAAGTGGCTCAAACATTAGTGAAATGCACTAGCAATTATGATTGTTCAGGTATTTATTGAGAAAAAGCTATTTGCAAACCTAAGTAGACCTTGTACCAGAACAAAAGTATTACTACAGACTCATAATTTTGGAAGCAAACTTGCTTGTTGATCCTCGAGAAATTCAGACAACTATGAAAAAGTAGATGCTAAAAAATACAACAGAGATGAAAGTGGCCTAGAAGGCTATTAAAAGTGATTTGTGGAAGGTTTCTCTCAGATTTCTTAGTTGAAAACCAACTTGCAGAAGAAAGGAAATAAGTGTGAATAGACACTCAGTGTGAAGAAAGCATCAAGAGTTGAAGAGAAGATTCATGAAATGACAAATCCTAAAAATGTCAAAATCTAAGTAAATTTGTCCAGTATGTACTCATGCTTGTAATCATGGATCAAGAGGACTATGAATGTCAGGCAGAGAAGCACTAGCATATGAATCTTGGATGCTAAAAACTCATGAATGAACTTCTTGGCTCTAGACTTGGATTTACCAACATACATGTGTGCACAAAAGATGCGGCATGATTATTTACTTGGAAGAGAATATGAATAAGGACAGATACTCACATTCTCTGATACCTCTTTACCCAATCAAACTTGACTCCAAGACAGCAGAGATGGGGAGTCTTTCAATGAGTAGCATCTTGAGGTAACTTGTGAGAAGAAGGAAAAGAAAGCATCAGATGCGTTGAGTAGATGCAAGAACCCAGTCGCAATAATGTCAAAAGACCATTGCAGGAAGAAATTTTAAATAGTTTAAAAGACAACAAGCATTATGGGAAAATATAGTGACTTTTGTGCAAGGCAACAATGTAGGTTATGCACCTAAATGAGTATGTCACTAGACCGAAGTTGATTGCTTCTTGCAACACGAAGGAAATATTCGTGCCAAAATTATAGAGTTTAAGAAAGTTTAATATGTATGAAGCACTTGGTTTACTTATGCAGGAAATTCAGGAAGCTAGAAAAAGCTTGTGGGGCTGAACAAGGATTTTGATGATGATTAAAAACATTGCCATATAACACGCTTGTTGCAAGAATATGAAATTCTGCTATAAAAGTGGGAAAAATCTTAGTTTATTTCAAAGTCAGATTGCCAAAGACAGTTGATAAGGAAAACCATATCGCTTACAATCAATAATTTGACAAAATCAGATCATTTACACTGGCACACCAAATGGATGGTGAACGTAATGTCAAAGAAGTCTAGTAGAAGTCTTCAAAGTAGATGAAATCCTTGTGAAGCTGATAGCAAACCAACATTACAAGTATACCTCAGATTTCCAGAAGGATCTCTATCTAAAATTTGGTTTGAATCTCAATTACCGACTGCACTACAGATAATTGAAGACATGCTGATGCCAACAATACAGGTGGTAGAACATCCAACCAAACAGGTAGGTTATTTCAAATTGTATTAGATTGAATATTCCTACAATAGTGGGTTCGAAATTTTTCTTAGTATGATTCCATTTGAAGCATTGTATTGGGGAATGTACAGCATGCCATTAGATTGGGCTAACCACAGGATTCACTCTGGACCAAATATACTGATGGACATGGAAAAGTAGATTCGTAGGATCTAGAAAAATCTGAAGGAGTTGTGCTTGTCAAAAGAGTTATGTCAATTCGTGCAAGATCAAGCACAAATCCAAGGAAAAAAGAAATTCCTTCTGCTTTTTGAATATCTTAGTTTTATTTTAAAGTTGGAAAAAAGTTAAAAACTTGAAAGAATTTTCTTGAACAACAGGACCAGTAATAGCTAGTTTAACACACTTGCAATCTGGTGGTCTAATTTGATATCAGTGAATCTGTATACTCTAATATAGCATAGTACTAAGGGCAGAAAATTATCTAGATGAATGCCTTGCAAATGACATGGGTATGACAAAGGAGTAGTGAAATAGGATCCACCGTTGACATTGCAGCCTTGACTATAAAATAAACAAAAATCTGGAATAGTGTTCGAGGTTCAGTGCCTAATACTGTATCATTCTATTGTCTTCTGTGTAATTGCCTGCATTTCAATATTTTGATATATGACGTTTCACTTCCAGTCTGGCATATGGCTTCTCTTTGACAAGGACCATTTATTTGATAAGCAATATGAGGGTCCAAATTGGCAGCTTAAATTTGTTTATACATTAAGAAGCTCTATAATTTATGACTCATTCTAGTGTTTGTCCACATCTATATTATATGTCTGCTCGTAGATTTGGCAATTTCTAAGCGACGCACACAACACAGTATCAGCTCACAACCCAACCCTATTCTTTGCAATACACACAGTTCACATTTTTTAAGCCTAAAATTTATAAATATAAAAGCTAAATCTAGAACTGCCCTTCATGAATCCAGACCCACCACGCAGCCACAACTTTGAAACAAAATCTTCCGCCAACAAAACTTCCATTCTCATTGCTGCTGTATAAACCAGCCCTTCATCACCTAAGATCTCCTTCAGAAATTCGAGGGAGTCAAGACCTTTGCCTGGTGAGAGGGGTGATTTTCGGCAGTGTTTGCAACTGACCTGGTAACCATGCTTCCAAAATGTGGAAGCATAGACAAGGCATGTGAACTGTTTTGTGAAATGCCACGCATGACTGCACAATGCTGTCCTCACTGCTAAAAAATAGTTGAAAACATTAGGAAACAGTTCAATATTTAACTTAGTCTATTTTTCATTGGGCATAATTTTTTCCTCATTTTATACAAATTGAAAACAGGATTCCAATGGGCTAAAAAGCCAAACAACCAATGATAAATTTAGCTTCTGCTCATTTTCTCTGCAAAAAAATATGGTGAAAAAACAAAACCTTATTGTATCCACCAATTTTTCCTGGCTGCACCACGAACCAGGCAGAAAAATATTTCACGGTGAATACTATTAGTATCCCTGCCGCAGGCAGGGACTAAAAATTACCTAGCGAAAACAGTTTGCTTACAATTGATGTACACATTTATACAAGTTAGCTATCCTTCGTTAAAAGGCTACAGCAAACTGAAACTACAACTCCAGCTTTTATTGACTAACTATGTTCATTTCCGGACATTAATATTATATTTTCCTATATAGTAAATGGACTATAAACAACTTAGAAATAATATTTGAAGAGGTAAAGAACAATAGATGAGGATTTTGAAAACAAAAAGTTTGACCCCTAGACAAATGACTAATATTATGCCAAGGATTTTTATATTCAAAAATTTATACCTTACAGCTTCCCAGGTTCCCACGATGTGAATGTATGTAAGGAATTATTCTATTAAATTTCTATAATAATCAACACAAGTTGTCTTTTGGTTTGCCCCTGAGCTAATTAAAAGAACATGCAAACTAATTACCCGGATTCTGCTTCCAGGGTCCACCCAGATAGAAAAGAGATTTGATGAAGAGCACTCTTCCATTCCTCGATAGTATTTTCATCCTGCCGGCTGTAATGCTTTTGGAATGCCTGGGTGAATAGACCTCCCTCTCTTTGAGGGTAGCGAACATCACAAGGCTTCACATCATAAAACAGGGGAATGATGAAGCCATGGGATCTACGCATCCGGGCCGCCTCCTCCAGACACCAAGTTGATTTCGCATAGCATTTGGAAAATATGGGGATGAGAATATCACTTGTTTCAATGGCTGTTTGCAAGTTGGAATCGATGTCTTTGCCCTTCTCCAGTTCTTCGCTGTCCAGGAAAACCCTAAGTCCCACTGCAGAGAGAGCTCCGTAAAGATGGGAGACAAAAGTATTCCTCACATCTTCTCCGCGAAAGCTGAGAAACACATGAAACTTCTTGTTTACATCGAAGGGGATTTCGGTGGTGGGAGGCTGATACGGAACGAAAATCTCCATCACTCGTTCTGCACAAGTTTGAAAAGCTTAACAATATGATCTCAAGTGTGCAACAAAAGAATATTACACAGGCGAAAGCATGGATGTGAAATCGCTAAAGCAAGGGGGTATGTAAAGGCAGTTTGTGGAATTTTCTTGTGAACTCTCAGATAATTTTCTAGAACACTCTTGGAGGTATGTCAAGAGAGTTTGTAGAAAAATTAATCAAAATTATGAACGCCTTTTCGTGGACCCTTCTGCGAAAGGTATATGGGGTGAACCTTCCAGTCTCCGACTTTGAGATCCACGCCCAGAGAAAGATAAGTCGCACGAAAGTTTGCCATTCAATATTCCATACACATTGACTCTTAGCGTTAAAAATAATTTAAATGAACACCTTGGGAAGGTGTTAGTTACACTGATATAAATAGTTTACAACTAGCACTTGCAACTTCAGGGCTGCAAGGGGTTAGTTGATAGGAAGTTTAAGGGAACGTTACGAAGATTGGGAGGAATTGAAGGAATAAGATGAATCAATGTGATGAATGTTCAAAATACTTGTTTGTTAAGGATTTTTATGGTGAGTTCATCTCGAAATGAGGAAATTTCTCTAATAATTATGGAGAAATGCATTTTTATGGTGAGTTCATCTCGAAATGAGGAAATTTCTCTAATAATTATGGAGAAATGCATTTTTGTTATTAAAATAAATAAATTTTTTTTTTTTATTATTTTCAATTTTATTTAATTTAAAATTTTATTTTTTAATTATATTATATTAAATTTATTTTTAATCAAATAAAAGATATTTTATTTGCTAATTTTTTTAAAAACATTCAAAAAAATCTTTAAAAAAAGAGAAAAAGTAAAAGATTTCTTTTACATGTAACAAATTTTATATTTAGGAGAAGATTGAACTAACTTCATCCACTACTTAAGTCATTGTGGTTTCTTATTGAAAAAAAATGTGCATAAATTTTTATTCACTGAGTGGCAGTCATGGTAACGTTAAAATATCATGGCCATTTCCTAATATTACAAAATTCTGTCCAGGGGAAAGTGGAACCAAATAAACACAACCAACATAAATATTTCTTCTATCAATACAACGGATTTGCATACCCCTTCGTTCAATTTGAGGCAATATCAAAAGCTTTTTCATTCAAATTCAACACTCAACACTAAAGAACGATGTCAAAACCTTATTCGTTCAAATTCAACCCTGGATTTTTTCAGGAATAAAAACACAATTAATGTAAGAAGAGATCTGCAACAAGTGTTAGCTCAATTATTACTATTTAGAATGGCCTACTGGTAGCACAAAGCGAGCAGTTCACTGAATATTTCCAAAGTCAAATTATCGAGAGGAAGATTACTACCATTTTGGGTATTTACTATCATTTGTTCATGTGTTCTTCAATTTCTTCAAGTTCCACATCATTTTCAGCCGACAACAATAATAGTTGTAGTTCACCTGTGTAGGTATCACCACAAGGGTGGTCTGCTGGCACTAGGCCGCTGATTCACCGAGTTATTAAAAAAAACTATTACAAGTTAGTATCAGAAAGTTGATTTAAATTCATAGTAATCCATTAACCTAACTTGGTTCTTCAGGGGATGGTAAAACTCTTTATTTTAATATACAAATAGTAGGATAATTGACCCCATAAAATATCTAATGAAGTAGAGGTCTCCATGAAATAATCCTACTTCAATTATAAAGAATAGAAAATAGAAAGATAGACAGCAACTAGACCATTTTTGGATAACTAAGTTATATGGGAATTTCTGATCACAAAATCAAAACTTCATAAAATATGTTTTATCTCTAGAATTCACTCAAAATTAGGATGGCATTTAGATAATTGAAAAAGTAAAAATTATACTTCACCAAATTGGTAGTTTGGGGTGTACCAGTGCCTTGTAAATAGGTACAAAATGCTTCCAAATTTAAATATTGTAAAACCATGAAACAAAAAATGACAAACATCCAGTAGTTTAAAATCGTCATTGTAAACAAGATGCACTTCCCATTAACAGAAACTTAAAAGGCAAACATACCAAACTGCTAGGACTCATTATACAGTGGAAACCACCTAGAACTCCAATCAAAGGCGGCTCCTTTTTATCAGCAGTTGTCACGTGTAGTTTTAACTTTTAAAGGTGCGAGTAGTTCCATATAGTTTATAATTAGAACAATACATAATCTGGAATATTCTTAGATGGTGGGGGCAACTAAAGTTTAGGCTTTCAAACTTTAGTTGTAGATGGAAGGGGACAAAATGATGCAACCATTGCTTAACCACAAATTTATCACATTGCTGAACATTTTACCTTCCCTCCTTTTCTATATTTCCATTTAGATTTTATCTCTAAAATTTGGTAATTACAAAAGAAATCACAATTTGATAGCTATTTAAAACAATAGAAAAAGACCATATGACCACCGACCTAGCAAAAAAAAAATACGACCCTGCTGTAATTAAACATAAAGGTTAGGCTTTAGTTGCATCTGCAGGTTAACTTCTAAAAGCTATTTGAATATCCAACGTGAAATAGGGGCGCACATAAGTGTGCAAGAGATAGTGGAAGGATGTGAGGAAAGAGTTATACTTATTTCGGCACGGTTGGATGGAGATCATTCTAGTTTTTATGGGGTCGTTGAGAGGCCATCCCCTTTACAAGATGCTCTACTCAGGGTTCATGCTAGGATTGCTGAAGATATTACTTGATCTTCCTTAAATAAGAATCATTATGCTCATTTTAACTACTGTAAGAAAAACCATTGCAAACAAAACTAGCATACCTGTCCAGTTCAAGCTCGACATCGCCATTTTCTTCCCCTCCATCTTTGACATCTTTGACTTTTTCTCCATAGAGAAAGGACTATGTTTAGACTTCTTCTTGGACTCCATTTTTGGAGAAAAATCACCTGTGTTTTGAGATATCAAATTCTTTAACAGTTTCGGACTCCATAGACAAAATAAGAGGCGATCTTTTTTTTTTTAGAAAAATGCAAATTACATAAGGTAAGGCAGTCAAAAGACTGCAGAAAAAATATAGAGAACACACAGATAGAAGAACACTAGAAAACCACTGCTGATGAACAGCAACAGCCCGTCAAAAAACTCCAACCTCTAGGAAACAACTATGGAATTAGAGCTAGAGAGAGAATAAGGAGGTGCAATAAATCTAAGCACGAACCCAGCAATACACCAGACATATAAACACAAAAACAATGAGAAACAACCATGGACAAAAGAAAAAAAGACGCTGCTCAAGAAGATCCTAGCCAGATTGCTGGAAGTGAAGAAAACAGTGCCCCAAAATTTGTCGAAAAGACCATTCTAAACTCATAATACTTTCTGTAAAAACTATTTCTTAAAGGCCAAGTGAATGGGACTAGCAGTCTAGAAAGTCAACCACAAGCTAAATAGCTGAGCAGCGAACAGAGGAAACACCAAATCCAGAACCTGCAATTAAAATGAAGAACTCTCAATGAGTTGCACTTATAAGAGGAGATAGTCTGGGAAATATGGCTAAAAAACTCTGAATACTGTCCATGCTGCAAATATAATGGAGTGTTGCTATTGTGACAACCGTAGAAATTAGGGGCACAATCATAATAGTTGATCTTGATGACAATATCTTGCCATAGATCTCATAGTAATATCTTCATTATTGTCCTTGACACGTTTGCATAATCTGATTTATTAAGTTTTCGCAACATTTTGTTACCGACATCAATTTTTTTAACGTCATCAATCCTTTACTTACCTGTTATTACTTTTCTAGTGTTAATTAGCAAACTGGCATGAAAAAAACACAACTGGCGGGGAAAAAACATGGCATGAGACAATTTCGAGCACTATAATGCTCACATATAAAGCCTATCGGCTAATTATATACTGATACGTTTAGGGGGAGGTTGTATGTGAAATATTAAAAGTATTTAATGTAAGTGATATATTAGGGGTCATAGTTTAGTGAGCAAATAGTTAATTGAGTTTATCCAATGAATATATTTAATATTTTTTGTTTGGGGTATTAAATATTGGTGACAAAGTGGTTGGAAAGCTTCTAAGAAGCTTATCTCTCATCGTTATTTCTTGCTTATAAAATTAGTGAATAATACATTAGTTTAGGGCTTTGGAGGCTAAATTTTTTTTGAAAGGTTTTTTTCACGCTATATTGGTCTCTCATACTGATGTGTGAGCTTTAATATGACATTTTTAGGCTGAAAGCCTTCCCTATGTGAGCAGCACATGCTGAATTATATAGATTAATGATCAAGATTAAAAAGACTACCATGAAAAACATCTTGTCCATTGATTGTTTTTCAATAAATAATAAAAAAACAAAAAAAAATCCCCTCACCTTTACACCTATGTCATGAATTATGGGATCCTTTACAATTGCCTAAAATGCCTATGAAAATAGCGAAGGAGAAAAATATCTCATCGAAAAGCGTGTCCATTCTTTAAATGTGCCAGATTTCGTCTCATTTTTTGAGCAAATCATTCATTGTTATGAAAGGCTATCAATTCTAAGGACACCGGTTAGCAAAAACGTCAAAAACAAATTAGAAAATTTCCTAGTTATCAAGTTTAGAAAATTAGAGATTGAACAACAATCTATGTACATTTATCGATACCTCTAATTCAGAGTGATTCTTTAGAAGTAGTTAGATATAATAAAATCAATATGGAAAGTTAGCTCGTCCACATTATTAGTTTAGATGATATTAAAATTTTAATATATTTTATTATTATAGTTATTGAAAGTAGGGTTAAAATTAGATGATATTATTATTATTAATTTAGATGATATTAAAATCTCAAAATATTTTAAAAAATAGTCAAATTATGTTGAAGAATATTAAGTTGCAGAAGATATGGAATAAACTGTATCTATCCTAAAGTGATTGCATCTTATGCTCAAAAATAAATAAATTTTAATAAAGTTAACCGTATGTATACTAAAGTTTTAAAAAAAAAAAAATACAATAAATAAATCTATAAATAGAATAATGGAAGAATAAGAAGTTAGGAGTTATTAAGAACTTCTTCAACGCTGCTTCAAAAGAACTTCAAGAGGAAATTAGCATACTCAGGTAAGTGGCCTTCCATTACTTATTTTTTGCACTAATTATTTTATTTAGTTTGGAAAAGAAGAAATTGAAATTATTTTAGAAATTTAAAAGTATGTAAATATTTTATTTATTTTTGAAAGGAAAAAATTGAAATTTATTTTAATCTTTTAGTAATAGAAATTTAGATTTTAGTTTTAAATATTTTTTCATTTGATTAATAAAATGAATTGAAAAAATTCAAAATAAAACTATGTTAATTTTATTTTTCAACTTAGATTTTAGGATTGAAATTATTCTCTTTTAAATAAACAAAATAAATTAAGAATAATAATAATAATAATTCTATATTAATTTAATATGAGCAATTTATTTATTTCCATCTTAGATCTCAATATATTTTAGAAAATTTATATACAAAACTAAACTCAACATTTATGACATACAAATTAATAAACAAAATTTAAATTATCTATATTTTTTATCAAAGAGAAAATTTAAAATAAATAAATAAATTCGAATATACATATATTTTATAATTAAACAATTCATACATACATACATATACACACATTAAACTTTTTCAAAATTTGCTTATATGTGTGTGTGTGTGTGTGTGTGTGTCCAATTGCTAGTATTATTGGTATTTATTTGTACTATTGCGATTCAAGAATATTGTTGAAAATTATGTAGATCAAATAACTTGTCCACTCTTCTTGTAGGGTTAATTGTGGAAATTATTTGCAATATTTTCTTTTATTTGACATCAAAACTTGGCTAGCTTATTACATCCCCATGAGGAGGAATAGGGCTTATTTATATTTATCCTTGTTCGAGTGGGAACATTGTTGTAGTGATCTCTTTTTTAAGTTATAGTTATGGCAAGCACATCTAGAATGTGTTAGGAGAAGGGTGTCGTGCACCTTGCATAAGTAATGAATTATTTTAATTATGTAAAATAAATATTTATTTTTGGTGCATCTAGGAGATGTGTTTAGTTACATTAAATATTTATTTGGGTCCACTCGTAAAGTTGTATTGTAACATTGGTTAGTCATTTTATGTGTGGGAGACATAGAATAAATAATTAATATTGGAAAAACTTAGTATCAAAAAGTAAATGAGCGGGTCAATGGTTTTAAGACACATGGTTTTGCCAATACCACAAGTTGTATTTGTGATGCAAAGTTAAACATAGAAAGTTTTCATAATATTCAAATCACAAAAAGAATTATGGAATAACACCTACCGTATAACAATCAAACATAGAAATACTCAATAGAAGAACTCACTATAATCTCAAACAGAAAATGTTGTGAATGTTTTTTTCTCATTTAGAAAAAGCAATATTTACATCTCTAGAATTCTCTCTTCAAACCATCATTTATTTTCCCTCCTCTAACTTTCACTTGAACAGTCTCAAATCCCTATCCTAACTACCGAAACACCACCAAACCACTATATTCAAATAGGACTGCAAATAGCTCTATTCAACCTCCCCCAAAGGTGCATCCAAACTCCTTGAAATATAACTCTACAAATATGACACATGTGCACCATTGTTCGTAAATGTGGGAGCAGTTACAAACAATCCTATAAAATAGGAAGAACAATCAATTTGCCTCCTAACTCTGAGGAATGAGTTTGCATCATTCTTCCCTTCTTTTAAAAATATTGAACCTCCTAGTTTAAAGCTAATTTATATGGATACAAACTTCAAGAAAGTTAACATACTAAGAAATCTAAGGACTTAACTATTACATTTTTTTCAATACATGATTGCTTTTATCCAAGATGCTACTGCAACAAACATCCAAGTACTTAGTGTTCAGGCTAAATGGTAGAGCCATCCTTTTGACCCAAAGAATAAGGACATGGCTTGCCCTTCCACAAAATTAGATACCTCTGCAAATCATCACATTTTTTCTTCTTTTGCTTCCAACCTCTTATTGGATTAGAGTCGGTCCTCCCTTGCCAATTGGTATTTTTCTCTTTTCCCAGCTCCTTGTAGACTTAGTGGTCCTCCTCCATTGAAAAACACCATGACTCTTTTCATCACTCATATCCTCTTCTATTGCATCTTCTATTGTACCTGCACATAAACCATTAAAAATAGAAATAGAGTTAAGGGAATAGAAATTTCCCATAAGTGCTTCCTCCTTTGCATTATGTCATTTACGCATGTTGTGAGGTGGTCTTCATTTCCTAGCTCCATGTGATGTTGTTCGCAAGGCAACTCCTTTGTATTGCCCTCCTTTATACCACAAATGAACATGTCTCTGCTCTCTCTCTCTCTCAATCATTCTCAATTCTTCTCCAAAAAAGTGATGATCTTCTACTCTCTTTTCATCAATGATGGGATTCTCTAGATGCTTTTGGTTAGTTGTTTTCTCTAAAACCAAGAGGACTTTATCACATTTGGGGCTCCCAAAGATCTTCATCTCTATTGAAGCTTCCTCTCCAACATGGATTGCTTCCACTGCTACAACATTTTGGGCCTCCTCTTGTGATAGGTTGCATTCCTCTTCATTGTAGTCTTCAAACTCTTCTCTTACATTACAATCTTCAATACTCTTCCTTCTTTAGTGTAACACAACTCAACAACTTCATCAAACTCATCCTCTTGATCTTCATCCCATTCAGCCTTTGTTTTAAACTCTTTACAAATCACATTTATTGGTCTTTCATCCAATAATAATTTTGCTAGCTCATCCAAGAATTTAATCCTTCCCTCTTCCAAGAGTTCTATCCCTTGGTTAATCCTTGCCTCTATGGCCTTCCTCTTTGAATATAACTCTTGCTCATAAGATGGCTACTTATCCTCACCATTCTTCTTCACTTTCTCACAACTCTTCAATGCATTTGCTATTGGTTTAATTTTTCCTTTCCTTCTTATTATTACAAGATTCATACTCCTCCAACATCCACCACAACTCCTCCAATTCATACTCTAATTCTTGCAACTCTTTTTGTTGTTCTTTTGTTTGCTTTAATATATGTCTTTTCCTTATTCTTTCTTCTAACTTGGTTATCATCTTTCTCACATCATGATATAAATCAATATTTGACTTCACAACCAAAACCCAAAACACAGTTGCAACTTCTTCTTGTTATGATCTTTTGCCTCTTTCTCTAGCTATTGTGGATGCTCTCAAACTCCTCCAATGCTACATAAATTGATGAAGACACTTTACCCACTTTATGGGTTATCCCATCACAAGTGAGATTGAGGACCTTAAATTCCTTCGCATAAAGTATCTCAATTTATACCTCCCAATTCTCCATTTTAGCAAACATTCATAGCTCCAAAGTACACCATGAAAGAGCTACCTGAAGGCTACATCAAATATGTATTTAATTTTAATTATATACCACTTCCTCCCAAATTAGCGAGCTTCTTCCAATTGCCATTTAACTTCAAAAAAGACAATCTCTACCCTGCACTCTAACTTCTTTGAAACAACTCATTCTCATGCTCAAAGGAATAACAAGAATAGGAAGACTAGGATTAACTATAAAAGGAACTCTAGTTTATCTTTCAAGAAATAAAATAACACATTCTTTTTTTATTACCCATACAAAAAAACAACACAGGACATGGGTGCTCAGAACCTAAAATATATGGAACTCAACCCAAGAAATGGTCGTACCCATGAAGAAATAATTAGAATCACTAATACTAAAACTTGACACAAAAACTTATCAAACCCCCTGCAAACTTTCAAGAATGCTCAACCAAGAACCTTTTGATGCTCTGATACCAAACTGATGCAGTGTCACATCTAAACATAGAAAGTTTCTATAATATTCAAATTGCAACAAGAATTATGGAATAGCATCCACCTTATAACAATCAACTATAGAAGTAGTCAATAGAAGAACTCACTATAATCTCAAATAGAAAATATTGTGAATTTTTGTCATTCAGAAAAAAGAAATATTTACATCTCTGAAATTCTCTCTTCAAACCAAAAATTGTTGATGTATAAATTTGTGAGTCTAATCCAACAATCAACATGGGAAACTCTGAAACGTGGGATTGCTTCTCAAAGTGACCTCCAGATTTTAAGGAAGTTGGCTCTTCCATTTTCAAAAGGGGTTTTGGGGAAAAGGGCAAAAAAAACAAGATTACAGATACAATGAAATAAATCTAATCCCTAAGGCGATGCGCTAGATTAAAATAACTACCTAGTTGCACAATGTCAAACCTTAAATGATTAACTGAGAAACCAAAGAGGAGAGTGCATGATTGATACCCAGTTTGACAAATAGATCTAACAAAGGCAAGGAAACAAAAAGAAAGAAAGAAGAGAAATAGACACATTCGTATGCATAGAACACCACTTCTTTATTTGAATAGAACAAATTACAGAGGCAAGATTGATGCACAAAATAACTGTTACAATCCTCATTTAAAAGCACTGTTGAGGCAAAAATGTATATCTATCTACTGCTCTAAAAATATCTGTGTATCCATCTATGAAGAACTCATCTACTCTATCTTTCGAATTTGCCTTTATAACCCAGAAAACCAAAGCAAATATCTTCAACTACCCAAAAAAACTCAATTGAAAATCCCCACAAAATTTGCCCAAAATCTGGTAAATAACTGTAACTGCAAGTGAAAATGGTAACTGAACTGGCTGTTCTATTTTTCCCTCCATGGTTGGAAAAATACCCGCCTCCATCTTTGGCTTGTGTAAGAAAATACTTCCCGCCCATCTCTTTGTTATCCATGAAAAGTGGCGTGAAAAATAAAAAGGCTTAGGGTTGCATATCTTTTCCTTTTACCTCCCATGAGCATATGAGAATCATAAAATATAATAAATCTTCTTCATTATTTTAAGGAGGGTCCCACCATATTATAAGTCTCTTTTAAAAGTAAAAGATTCTGATATTTAAACCCTATTTTAATACTCTCGTGGCTTTAGAAGAGACTCATTTGAAAATATTAAAACAAGATCATTAGAGGGGCCCACCATATTTAATAAGAAAATCTTATTAAAGACTCAGTTTCTCTTTTGAAAACCCACTTGACTCCTTTGATGCAATTTATTAAAAATGAAAAGAATTCATTTTTCCCTCTTCGGCTTGAGCCACATGGTGCTCCTCTCCTTTATCAGTTTTAATAAAAATGGAATAAGACTTTTATCCTTGCTCTGCTGCTGCCACATGGCTCACTCGGGTGCTTGAAATGAAACTTTATTTCTTTGCCCTCCGCTTCTCTGACACGTGGTTTCTTCTGGTTCCTGCTTTCCATTATGCCCGTGAGCTGTTGATCTTTTGCCTCCATCGATGGTTGTTGTTACTCTTGCATCTGTAAACCCTATTTCCTATGTCTTAAACCTAAATAGCAAACTCCTTTATAAGTGGTGGCCATGATTGTTCCTCGGATCCAATAGTTACTGTGTTTCCTCTACATTTCATTTCAGTGGCTCTATATTATTATTCTAGCACTGCAACATCTATGATGATGTTTACTTTATATACTAACACCATTGGACTGCTCTTCATCAGGCCGAGGCTCCATCTAGAGGCTGCACCATGTTATATGATAAGTTGAATCTACTTTCAAAAGCTGAGTGCCTTGGTTACATTGGATTGCATTTTGATATTGCGCTTCTATATTTCTTGCACCCTTATCTTGCTGCGCCTTGTATAGATAGGCCGCACCATGATCATATAATGCACTTCCTTCCATGGCTCATGACTACATTTAATTCATCCATTCCCTGAATTCTCAAATCATTGAGTTATGTGTGTATCATTGTCTTTGGATCATTATCATCAATGTCTTTGAAAGGACCCCTTAGTATGAATTGCAAAGAATGAATGGCATCCATCTCAACATCCTCCCAAGGTATACTTCTTCTTTCGACCACTTCAAGGAATGCCTTGAATGAGGATCGAGGATGCATTTTCCTACCATCATCTTTATCACTGGCATCATGTTTGGCACCTCCCCATTATCATTTCTTTTGTAGTATGGGATCGGAACCAAAACAAAAAGTCTTTTGAAGTGATTCTCATAGCAGCCATTCCATAAACTGCATCAGCTAATAATGCAGCTCCAGGATACCTTGCCTTTGCAAGACTATCTATTCTCAAACCTGTGGAATCCATGTGGTGTTCAGAAATCCAATTGACAATATCAAGTATTTGAGCCTTAGTAGGAGTTGTTCCAAGAAGACAAATGTTTTTACCATACTAGAGGGTAGCACCATCACAAATCATTTTAACTCTATTCTTTATAAATAAAAATCTTGAGCCCTGGGGAATATCCGTTGTAGGATAGTACAAACCCAGATAAGGTTCCAAATTGGATTTCCTAATTTCAGATATCAACTCCCCATTATCATTATCATGGAATTTATACGCCATAACACGATCGTAGCCAGTTAATTCCCTCACCTCATGTACAACCATGTCACACTGTAACAGACCAATATCTGCATATGGCAGAGATTGCAACCGTGATATGGCCTTTGCAACAAGCTTATAGGATTGTAGTGCTTGAGCCGCAGTCATAGCCACATCTGAATTTTTGCAATGAACCATAATTGGATTCAAAAGATTCACCTTTGCAAACGTCGCAACCTTCTATATGAACTCGTTGTTTCTAATGGCTTGAGTGCCATATGTTAATAATAGCTGAGTATCTTTTGAATGATTAGTGTTGAAATTTAGACACTGCTCCACTTTTGATACCTGGTGACTTCCTACTCCATATGGACCGTGCCATCATTTATGATCTAAGCACCTTTTTTACATTGGCAACGCTTGATTTCATCTGTACTTTCAAAACCCTATTTCACCTTTCATTGTTATGTGACGGCTCTGAATATAGGCCGATACCTCCCTTTTGTTGTGTGGGTTTGAAACTTTATGCTAGGTGCCTTTACGATTTCATATGAGTCATGCCATGTTGTATGCACCTTCCCCTCAGCTATGCCTTGATCTTCAGTGAAGCTATCCCTAGATTTCGATACAAAATGAAGATAGTAAGGAGAGTTTGTATTGGCAACAACAAATATCATGCCATAGCCAAGCAAAGTCTACAATAGTATGGACATTTGTGCTTGCATAATTAGTAATTTCTCCACTAGTATGTCCTTGCCTAGTCGCATATGAAAACTTGAGACCTTTCTTATATATGGCAGCTATCAGGGTTGCTTTGATCTATAAACTAAGCTTGTGGAATCCAAATAACCAATATGATCTTGTAAATGATTCTATCACCTTTGTTCTAATGAAAACATAGGCTAATATTGATTTAGAGCTTGCTACTTATGAGACTTGGCACCTAGCACTGTGATTACTAAGGCAATGCCTCATATGATTTGGCCTACACCATTACTTTTATTTGCTGATTCCTCATCTTTTGATAGCTAAGAATCTTCTTTCAAATGCTAATGCTTCCGTCTGTATACAGGCTCTTTGCATCTTAAATCCTACTGTCTTCAAGTCTCATATGATTCTATTGACTTCACTGAATTGTAATGAAACATTTTATCATGAATCTACATCTGCCACTTAGAATAAATTTTTTAGATGGTGTGAAAAACTTCTCACCAGTTCTTGGCGACTTGCTGGAAAAGTGAGCCTGCTCACTTAGAACTTCAGAATCTCTGGCTTTGTAGACTAGAGCCTTAAACATTGGGCAATAGAGTCAAATATCTACCATAGAAACCACCAGCTCTTGAAAACACATTTGTAGCTGACAATTTGTGCAAGCAAAACTGATCCAATTTACCTAGAAGTGCATTGGAGTTGAAATACTGCCAGATCAAAATGTCTTCTCCAATTGAAACCCAAGCTAATATCACTAAAACTGACCACTGAATCGACGACACTGACACAGGGCTGAACCACAAATCTTGACTTTTCATCCTCTATTACAGCTGAGATTTATTGAAAGAAAGATAATTGAATCCAAAAGTAATGTTGATGTACAACTTATTATTGAATACTGAATTTAATACTAACAAATGAAACACACAAGAACATGCACATTCATAGGAGTGGCAAAATAAATGTTAGATTTGATAATGTTGCTCCAGTTGACCCACATTGCATTGATAAGTGACCAGATGAAATACATAAAAAAGTATAACAATATTTTGTACCTTTTGGCATCTCTACACTCCAAAGGTTCTTCTTTGGTATGAAAACACCAGGAAGGCAAATCAACATGATGTTCTTGCTTCAGTGGAGGGTGGGAAGGGAACATCAAATATTGGAGCTCACTTCTCTGCTTGCATTTGAAAACTTCTGTCAACAAGACTTCTTCAGTGACCTCTTTTGTGGGCTCTTTAACAGGTTCATAACTCATGATAGCATAAAAAATAGGCATGCAAGTGACGGAACTGCGAAGAATAGTCTTGAATCTAATTGGAATTCCCTCTTGCAAGAATAAAGGTGTAGAATATGACTCAACATGTGACTCAATATGTGACCCTTCAAGCAACTCTGCATCATTCTAGCTATCTCCTAAGACCACATTATCATGAATCTTTCCTTCCTTTTGTGTGTCTTCATCAAGGAGAAGACAATAACCATCTTCAAGAATAGAAAACAAATCAGCTCTTACATTTGTCTCTGCTTCAAAACCTTCTCCATGATTATCTTCAATAGTCTTTGCAAAACAACCATCCACTTGCTCAATTGTAGGATCTTCCTCATCCTAAAGCTGATAGCCTTATTGCAAAACTAAGAATAAATCCTCATCTTGTTGTCCCTGCTCATGCATTTCTATCATATCTCCTTCCAAATGTGAAAACTCATTGCAGAAATAGAAACAATCATTTCTTGTAGACTCTTCAATTTCCTTTGCAACTTTTTCCTCAAGATGAGGTACAAATTGTGAATCATCTTCAACCCAGTACTTTTTAGCTTCAAAGCCTCTCTTGAAGTACTTTTAAGCTTCTAGAAGTGTCACCTCATAATCAACTTTTGAATGCTTTTCATGACTTGACTGAGTTTCTGAATTAAACCTTGCCACATATGCCTGATGCTGATAATTAGAAGGACACACTAAATATATAGGAGCCACTTTCTTGCTTGTATCTTGATCATCAAGACTTGAATTTTCTTTAATATCAAAGTGACAAAGAACCCGGTCTATGGCCTCTATGGACTGATTTGCAGCTATAGAGGCTTGTAAAGTATAATTCTCAAGGCAATTGGGCATCGTTTGATTATATTCATATTGTTGTTCATAAGGATTTTGGGGCATGAAATATGGATCAACATTATAAATGCTTTGACATTTTAACTCATCCAGCTCATGGGAGAGAGTTTTTATAAGTTCTTTTACCTCCATCATCTCCTCATGATTTGGCAAATCAGTAGCGAGGGTGGGTGGATCAGAATAGGTATACATTTGACTACAAGAAAGAACTTGAGATAGGTTATTTGCATGAGGCATCAGTGGTCCTAAGGGCAAAGGATGCAGTTTTCCATCTTCTATGAGGTTATTTTCAGCTCTAGTAGCTAGATCATATGACTGAGGAAGAGTTTCACCTCCTAGGGCTTGTATCATGATAGATATTTTAGGGTCTAAAGCCTTTAAATAATACAAGAATGCAAAGACTGGAGATGGTCTAATATCAACAGAGAATCTTTTCCATACCTTGTCAAATCTTGAATTGAAATCATGTATGGGCTCCATAGGATGCCTCTTGATGGTAATAAGATTTTGGGTAAGAGTGCCAACATTTGTCCTCTCTTTGAATTGATTGTAGATGAGTCCTCCTAGCTGATCCAATCTAGTGATTGAATCAGGCTACAAACTTCTATACCATTCTTTTGCCTTGCCTTTGAGAGAAGATGCTAGCAACAAAAGTGCATGATTCTCAGTTGTGACATTGTGAATGGAGCATAAACTGGCTACATCTTGAATGTGATCTATAGGACAAACTAATCCATCTCTAAGAAAGTGAGGCAGTGCCTTCCATGTTGTGTCAAGAACTTGACCCTACTGTTGAAGAACAAGAGGACTTGAATCCCAAGTCACAAAAGGTAAGTTTCCTACAGGAATGTGCAAATGCACATAAATACCAGGGGCTTCCATGGTCTGTAGGAGGAAAGTTCAGAGAAAGATTCACCAATAGAGTCACCAGGTAGAAGATTCATGCTCCTACAAGCAAATATTTCTGTGATTTACCACCAAAATCACAAAATACATGGCAAAGATTCAATGAACACAAAGACCTAAGTCTTTGAATCCAGTCCCACTGAGTGTACCAAATACTATTGATGTATAAATTTGTGGGTCTAATCCAACAATCAACATGGGAAACTCTAAAAAGTGGGATTGCTTCTCAGAGTGACCTCCAGATTTTAAGGAAGCTGGCTCTTCCATTTTTAAAATGGGTTTTCGAAAAAAGGGCAGAAAAAACAAGATTACAGATACAATGAAATAAATCTAATTCCTAAGGCGATGCGCCAGATTAAAATAACTACCTAGTTGCACAGTGTCAAACCTTAAATGATTAATTGAGAAACCAAAGAGCAGAGGGCATGATTGATACCCCGTTTGATAAACAGATCTAACAAAGGCAAGGAAATAGAAAGAAACAAAGAAGAGAAATAGACATATTCGTATGCACAGAACACTTCTTTATTTGAATAGAACAAATTACAAAGGCAAGATTGCTACACAAAATAACTGTTACAATCCTTATTTAAAAGCACTGTTGAGGCAAAAATGTATATCTATCTACTACTCTAAAAATATGTGTATCCATCTATGAAGAACTTCTCTACTCTATCTTCTGAATCTACCTTTATAATCCAGAAAACCAAAGCAAATATCTTCAACTGTCCAGAAAAACTCAACTAAAAATCCCCACAAAATCTACCCAAAATCTAGTAAATAACTGTAATTGCAACTGAAAATGGTAACTGAACTAGCTGATTTGTGTTTGCCATCCATGATTGGAAAAATACACGCCTCCATCTTTGGCCTACATAAGAAAATACTTCCCGCTCATCTCTTTGTTGTCCATGAAAAGTGGTGTGAAAAATAAAAAGGTTTAGGGTTGCATATCTTTTCCTTTTACCTCCCACGAGCATATAAGAATCATAAAATATAATAAAGCTTCTTCATTATTTTAAGGAGGGTCCCACCATATTATAACTCTCTTTTAAAAGTAAAATATTCTTATATTTAAACCCTATTTTAATACTCTCGTGGCTTTAGAAGAGACTCTTAGAAGAGACTCATTTTAAAATATTAAAACAAGCTCATTAGAGGGGCCCACCATATTTAATAAGACCTACATTCTTCCCTAGTGAGGAACAAGAAAGAGAAGAAGAAGATCCCATACGAATAAATGACATTGAGGAAATGATAGAGGCCTATTCTAAAATTGATCCTGAACTTAGAAAAAATATCCCATGTAGATATTATTGTGAATAATAACAAGAAATACATCAAGGAAAGATAAAAGGAAACATAATAAATACTTACAAAAAAAGGTAAGTGGGATAAACCTTGAAAATTTTGATGGCTCGGGAGAATTCATGGCACGATCATGGATCCAAAAGCCTGACACATATCTTTCTCTTAGCCCCATGACCAAGGAATATGCTCTTAAATTTTCCACTCTACACTTGAGAGGGATTCCACACGAATGGTGGCATCACATGATTATCACACAAGGACATCAAGATGTTGTAACATATGATGAATTTACACAAAGACTCATCAATTAATTTGATCAAAAACATCCCCAAAGGCATTTTAAAGAATTAACACAATTAAAACAAAGGTAATCCATAGAAGAATATGAGGCCGAGTTCCAAAGAATTTTAGTCATGGTGCCAAACATTAATGAGGAAAGGTTCACTTACATATTTATACAAGGATTCATGGAGTCACTTTGTGGTTTGGTGGGTGATCTTGATCCAACAATCCTCTAAGATGCTATCCAAAAGACATTAAAACTAGAAGTTACCACAAAAAGGAACAAAACATATTCTAAGATTTACCAGATCTAGATCAAGTTATCATTCCAAGGATGTACCTTCTAGGTCCAATTATCAACCTCCTTACAACAAAGATGAGAAACCAATGGAATGGTCCCCTATAAGAAGAGAGGAATTGTGAAAGAAGGATTTATGTTTTAAATGTAAAGAAAAATGGGATCCAAATCATCGATGTTCAAATAGAGGACAAGTACGCAACCTAGAAGCCATGAGTGACGAAGAATTAGGTGAAGAAGAAAGGGAACCTGAAACAAAGAGGTGGAAACAAGATGAAGAAGAATTAACAAATAGTGCATTGCTAACTCTCTCTGGTGCACCAAAATACCACCCTTTTAGGATTCAAAGTGTTTTACAAGGCCAAAAGGTAATGGTATTGGTGGATAGCAACACCACCCACAACTTTATAGATGAAGGATTAGTAACAAGAACGAAACTCAATACCAAAGACTTTGAAGGTTTCAAAGTAGTGATGGCTAACGGTTATAGGCTACTGTTTGTACAAAAATGATAAAGAAACTCTCCCTTATAATAGGAAGACATCAAATAAAAGAAGACCTATATGTAGTAAACATGGGTGATGTAGGTGTAGTATTGGGAAAACAATGGTTACACTCATTAGACAGGTACTATCAAGACTTCTAGAAAATGGAACTTTCTTTTCAACACAATGGGAAGGAAGTAGTACTCCAAGGTTTATCATATGGGTTCCCTAGGCTTGTATCATAAAAAAGAATGGAAAGAGCCATTAGGCATGGGCAAGATGAATAGGTAGCACAATGTTTGATCCTAGATAGGTCCTCATCCAAAGGAAGAACCATTCACCTTGATATCCAACCAATTCTTGACAAACATAAGAGAGATTTTAGTGATATTCCCTTGGGATTACCTCCAAAGAGAGGATTTGAAGATACTATAGAACTTGAAGAAGGGGCTAAACTCATCATCACTACACCTTATAGGCACCCAGGAAAACTTAAAGAAGAAATAGAAAAAACTAGTAACGAGCTTCTTGAAATGGGCCACATTCAACCTAGTTCAAGTCCTTTCACCTCCTCAGGGATATTAGTAAAAAAGAAGGATGGTACTATGAGGATGTGAATAGATTATAGAGCCTTGAACAAAAAGACTATAAAAAAATTGTTATCCTATTCCTAAAGTTGATGAACTGATTGACGAAATTCATGGCACAAAATACTTTTCTAAGGTTGAATTACAACCTTGTTACCACAAAATTAAAATGAGGGAAGAAGATATTCCCAAGACCACCTTTAGATGTCACTATGGACAATTTGAATTCTTGGTCCTACCCTTTGGTTTAACCAATGCCATCACAACATTCCAATCATGGATGAATCACTTATTCAAGAAACAACTAAGTTCCTATTGGTATTCCTTGATGACATAATGATTTACAACAAAACATGGGAAGAACACCTTAAGCATATTGATGAAGTACTAGGAATTCTTGAACAAGAATCACTATATGATAAAGCCTCCAAATGTGAATTTGGGTTAGAAGAGATCCTATATCTAGGACATAAAATCAATGCATAAGGGGTAAGTGTGGATTAGGAAAAGATAAAACTATTAGGGAATGGCTAAAACCAAGAACCCTAACCCATCTAGGGGATTTTTGGGCCTATGCAGCTACTACCAACGGTTTGTCAAAGGATTTTCTAAAATTGTTGCCCCACTCATTGACTTAACTAAAAAGGGGGCCTTTGCACAGAATTAAATAGATCAACAAGATTTTAAAAGCCTTAAGGAGATAATGATCTCTTGTCTTGTTCTAGTCATTGCTAACATTACATTACCTTTCGAGTTAGAGTGTGATGCTTTCAGAGAAGGCATTAAAGCAGTTCTCGTACAAACCAAATACCCAATTGCATTCGAAAGCCACAAACTCACAAAAGATAAAAAAAATTACTCCATTTATGATAAAAAAATGTTAGCCATTATGCATGCATTGGCCAAATTTAGACAATATTTGGTTTGTGGGAAGTTCATTGTAAAAACTGATCACAATAGCCTAAGGTTTTTTCTAAATCAAAAGGATCTAAACGACCATCAACAAAAATGGTTCAACAAATTACAAGCTTATTATTTTGACATAGAATACATGACAGGTAAGAACAACATGGTAGTTGATGCAGTATCCTGCAAATCTTACTTATGCTCCATAACAACCATTTCTGCAAATTGGAAGAACTTAATTATTGCTGAATATGCTGAAGATCCATAGGCAAATGACATCCTGGAGGGAAATCTACAAAATGAAGAATATAAAATAGTGGAAGAACTCATTCTATACAAAGATAGGATATATATTGTGCTACGATCAAATATAAAGGAGAAGATCATTAGAGAGTACCATGATAACCCCCTAGCCGACCACCAAGGATATTATAAAACCTATAAGCGAGTAAGTGAGAAATATTCTTTGAAAGGTCTCAAGAAAGACATCCTAAAACATGTTCAAGAATGCATGATGTGACAAAGGAATAAGGTAGAACATACTTATCCAACGGACCTTCTCCAACCCCTACCCATACCTAATAAAAAATGGGAAAGCATTCCAATGGATTTCATAACAAAACTTCCCAAACTGCAAGGCAAAGATTGTATATACGTAGTGGTGGACCGCCTTACCAAATATGCATATTTCATTGCAGTATCCATAGACTATAGAGCTCCCCATATAGCCTATGTGTTCTTCAAGGAGATTTTCAAAGTACATGGTTTACCTAAAAACATCGTCAGCAACAGAGACGAATGATTCCTTAGCTTGTTTTGGCAAGAACTTTTTCAACTAGAAGGAATAGAACTCGCACCAAGTACAAGTTACCATCCCTAAACTAATGGGCAGACAAAGATTGTCAACAAATGGCTGGAAGGATACCTAAGAAACTATGTTACAGGATAGCAAAATGCATGGATCAAGTGGTTACACCTTAAAGAATATTGTTATAACACCACACATCATATGTCAATAGAGATGAGTCCCTTAAAGGCCTTTTATAGATATGAGGCAACCTCATTTGGAAATTTATTCCTCCAGAGAAGTCATGTACTAAGGGCCAAAGACTTTGTACAATAAAATATGGACATTATGAATACTCTTTAAAGATAATCTACACGAAGCACAAAACCAACACAAAATATATGATGATCAAAGAAGGACTAAGAGGAAATTTGAAGTGGGAGACTTGGTTTTTCTAAGATTACAGCCCTATAAACAATCCTCCCTTAAAGGAAGTAGTGCAGAGAATCTCAAGCCATGCTTTTATGTGCCCTATAAAATTATAAGAAAGATAGGAGAAGTTTCTTATGAATTGGAACTACCAAAGAATAGCTAAATTGATAACATCTTCCATGTATCCCATCTCAAGAAGGTACTTGGGCAACATGTTATACCTTATAGTTCAGTATTTCAGGATTTGACTGTGTGCAATTTTTTTCCCTCAATGTTTCAGATCACACTCTGTGATCCATCATTAGGAGAATTAGCAGGAGAAGATGATGATGGATCACAGAGTGTGATCCGAAACGTTGAGGAAAAAAACTTCCACACAGTCAAATCCCGAAATATTGAACTACAAGCATTATGGACTGTGGAAATTTGATGTCTATCATGTTATACCTTGTCAAGAGTTACCTCCACTAGATGATGAGGGGAAAATAATATTGGAGCTTGAAACTGTCCTTGATATGAGGGACAAGAAATTAAGAAATAAAGTTGGTCATGAATATTTGGTTAAATGAAAGAACCTTCTTGTGGAAGATGCTACTTGGGAAGGGGTGGACATATTCAATCATCCAAATTTAAAGTTGCTTGAGGACAAGCAATCTTGGCAAGGGTGTACTGTAATGTCCCCTATAAGATAGACAAGGAGATTGTTTGCTTTTAATAAATTAAACTAAATATTTAATTGATAGCAGTTGACTTCATTTTGCAGCCCAACTGACCTCATGAAACATATATTAAGATAAACTAAACTATGGCCGACCACCTTCAATGTTGGTTAACCATCTTATATTAAAGGAACAACAAATAGTTTGTATATAGTGTGATGGAGAAAGATTAAAGGTGCTTTAGAAGACAAGGATACGATTTGTTTATGAAGGAGTTTTATTAATAAACAGTCATACCTATTCATTGGAGACACATCCTTGGCCAAGATATATGAAGCCAATGGTAGGGAGGTTTGAGAGAAGGAATTCAAGGAATTATTATTTGAATAAGAAAGGAGTAGAATCAAATATTAAAGTAGAGAAGAATATATCAGCAGTGATATATTAACAGTAGAAACATTATTTATTATGGTAGATTGGAATCCATCAAGAGGTACATATCAATCATACCAATTTGCAATTATTACAATTGAAGTATGGTGAGGTTAGTAAGTAGGTAACGATGGCCCTTTTGGGGTTCATGAGATGGTAAAGTGTCGATAGGCCCCTTCATCAAGTATGCCACCCCAAGTTAGTTGCTTGTGGGTCGGGAGGCTTATGAATGCTTCTGAGCTCATTGAATAGCAAACTTCATGCATCTTATCAAGAATGTCACCCCGATGTTTGCCACTCGTGGGCTAGGAGGCTATTAAGTGCTCCTATGCTTGATTAAGGTATCTTATCAAGAATGCCACCCTGAGGTGAGCACTCATGGGCTAGGAGGCTACTAAGTGCTCTTGGGCTTGATCAAGGAGGATGGCCAATGTCCAAGATGAGTTGGGAGATGTTAGGTGGACTGACCCCTTTCATGCTCTTGACAATATTGTTACTTACTAATGCTCCGAGAAGATTTAATATGTGATTGGCTTGGGGAATTGTGTTATGGATTGAACTAAATATTGATTATGCTATGATGATTTGATCTCATTATTTATGTTATGAAGTATTGATCTCATTATTAGTTAGGCTATGATAGATGAAGTTAATATGAATAATAGATGAATTTAATATGAATGATGTTATAAACTAAATATTATCTAATTTATTGATCTTTGTTGTTTCTAATATTTTTTTCAAGTGATTATTATTGTGTATAGGTATAGAAATCTGGAATATCCTAGAAGGGAACATTACACTCAATAACTAATTTAAATAATAAAATTATTTAATTTGGAGAAAGGTGATGATGGAGGAAAAATAGAATGATAAATGGATTCATTACATAAATATAATTTATTTAATTAATTTGGGAAAGCGATCAATGGACAAATGTATCACAAGGTGATGGTCATTTTTAAGTGTCTACTAATAGAAACTTGGCAAGCTCATCTTTGATAAGGGAAAGCTTCAAACGCATCATTTGACATGTGTGGGAGGGTTTCTAGTTTTTGGTAGATAGTTATATGTATTGATCTAGTTGCTAGGAAAATCAAATCATTGACCCCCTGACACTTGACAAGACATGAATTCTATGAGATGTGTTTAACATGTGTTTATAATCTTGTGTGTGTAAAAAATTCCAACCAGTACAAAAAATAACTTGCATCGAAGTAATTGGAAATTTGATGGACGAGATCTTTGAAGTGATAGGTGGGCCCAAAATGATGTTAGTGGTGAGCGGAGTACATGATGTGGTATTTGATGTTCCTCGAAAGCCAAGAAGAATCCCATACTAATATTTATGTCCACATAGTAATAATCAAGGTGTTAAAGTGCAGATGTTCGCAACATTGATTTGGTGATAAAAGGGAAAATCAATAGTTGAAAATGGCAATACTTTAAATAGGTTAACCTACTCACCAAACCCGATGAAAACCCACTCGTTTTTCTATATTAATTTTTCAAATGAAAGGATGGTGACAAGTGTAATACATTGCATCGATTGAAGAAATTATTCATTCTCATATGTAACAATTGGTCGTGCCCTAAGTCTAGTTTCAATTCTAGATTCTTGGAGCTAAAAAGGAGTGTCTACATTGTTCAAGTTATGAATTATGCATTCTTGCCAAGATTTTCCTATCAGGTTTTTGAATTCACTCTAACAAAATTGGAGTAATTGGTGAGTTCAAATTTTTTTACCATCCTATGCTATCTTCATAAAGGGAAAGGGTTACATTTTCCTACTAGATTGTTCATAATTTTGGCATTGTATTTTCTTGTCATTCCTATGAAATGTGAATTACATTCTAGAAATTAAATGCCCTGAATTGTTTGGAAGCTTAATCATTTTGACCAAGAGAAAACCAACCCAAGCCTTAACTAAAATATTTCCCTAGGCCCTAAAATCATTCAAGAGGGCTATTGATCATGGATTCGTCATAAGTTTGTTGGAGCATAGAAAAATAGAAATTAGGTACATATTTGCCTTCACCATCAAGGGACCTTATTCAGAACTTTATATGATAAAGGATGTGATTGCATCCCTATCTGTAATGGATGAAAATTCAACATAGGCAAGGTCATTGTCCCCAATTGTTTTGTCAATGCAAACCTAGTCAAGTGGACTGCATAAATGTATAATCCTATGGACTTTAGTGTTTATGGTCTTAGTGGCAACAAGATATTCACCTTTGATAATGGCTTATTCCATAGGTTTTTCCTTTTAAACCTTGATGCATGCTTTGGATTAGTTTTGAAATCCATGGCTATAGTGTACAATCAACTTAGACATAGTTATAGAGCAAAATGTTTGCCCAATTTTAGGTTCAAGTAGCAAGGACAAAAACTAGACCCCATCCCCAAATGTAGAGATTGAACCCCTTGATATGATGTCGTTTACTCGGGCTATTTCTGAGAGACGTATGAGGGTATGTTTTAGGTGATGGGAATAGATGCTACCCCCATAATTTCAAAATGCGCCTTAGTATTTGGTTCTTGTATTAAGAACATGTATCATAACACACTTTATGATTATGCTAGTTATTTGACAAAGTGTACTTAAGGGAGGAATTATAAAATCTAAATAAGTAGAGGGTAGAGAGATCTTTCAGATGGTATTCCTTACTATGCTACATTTATTTGTATATTTTTATTAGATGTTGGGACCCTAAATTACATATCCAACCATACTCAAATGAATCAAGAACAAGGGATTGAAAACCTGTACAATTTTAGACTCCTCATGTAAATAAGCATGACTCTCTTGCCCATTTATACATTTTTGAAGATTACTTTGTGACTCTCATATTAAACAAGATAGGTTTCAATAGGCCTAGGCTTCCCCTAGAGTTTTTTGAGTTTCTCAAGCCTTTGGATTGAAAGATAGATTTTGGGGGCCTACATAATTGGAAATATTGATTTTTGCATGAGTGATACACTATAATTAGTGTTTGGATCCCCTTATATGCTCCATAAGTTACCATGCAGGTTGCTTTCTAGAGTTGCATATTTGGAAGCTCTATGGAAAATAAGAGGAGAAAATTACGTCCACTTCAAGTAGCATAAGTGGAAAAACATACTTCCCCCCTCATGCCAAAGTCTTAGACTTCACCATTTTAGGCCTAGAGGAACTTATGAGAGGTTGTCTAATATAATTTGCCATTTCGATGCATAATTTGACACTAAAAGGAACTATGATCCTAAAGGTTGTATCAATGATAAAAGGCAAGAGTGGATTATCAAGATATGCGCATAAATATGTTAAAAATGAGGATCTCATTAGGAGTTGTAGGGATAAGAGGCAAAAAAGGGTGAGGGCAAAGTGGTTTATGAAATGAACTAAATATCTAATGAATAAAACTATAACCAAAATTCTATATATTTATTAAACTCTAACAAAACATCATTTTAATCAATAATACAACATGATATAATACAACATTATTTTTAAATAATAAAACAATCAAACTAATTTTACAACTATCATATTTATTTCTTAGAATAGTCATGATAATGATTACATAATTTTTTTTACAAGTACTTCAACTCAAATCACATTATCATAATACTCTCTATATATACAATTACAAATTTATGTCACAATATTAAAAAAAAAATCTTTCAGTTCAAGCTTCATGGCATTCTGTCTTGACATGGAGGGAGAGCATCATTCACCTCCAATCATATACTAGTGGTCCCCTATAGGTCTTCCTACTGGGAATGGCCCTACCCTTTGTGAGGGAGACAAATAACTTGGGATATGCAAAATGTACCAAACCATATGAGAACCAAGTGTATATAATACTAACATGGTTACATGTAATTTTCCATGCAACCCTAGATACCCTCTAGCTAAGTATGATGACTGATTGACATGCAACCTTGACAGATATTGTGAATCAACAATGCAAGCAATAATTTGCATTACTTTGGCTAAAGCATTTGAGAATAATAATAAAATTCTATTGTGGATATGTGGGTCATATGTTCACACACTACTATCTCATATTGAATCAATGAGATACTGAATAAACAATGGATCCACAACAATTCAAGCAATTAAATAAATAAAATACTCATGTGATTTATTCATCCCATCACAGACCTGACTAATCACCTAGTTTCTTCTGTTTAATTCAAAAATAGTCAAGTATGTGGCAGTGTAAATAAACAACTAAACTAGTCAAGTATGTGACAATGTAAATAAATAACTAAACTATGTCAGTTTACACAATAGGTCAATCAAACAAGCTAACACTGATTCCACACAACAGTAACATAAACATTCTCTATCTCAGTTGTATTTATCACTATTTACCGCAACATATATTCAAATATAGAATTTGCAAAATTAATAATATATAAAAATTCTATATTGTTAACATAAATCATTGGCAACAAATACAATTTTCTTTCCTTATTGCTCAATAGATACGTAATCAAAATTATGAATGAAACATATCCTTTTTGTGATGGATCTACATGTTCATAGTAAACAATGTAAACACCTAAATAAATAGATTTATCCTCTGCTATCATTTTTCAATCATGAGTGTATCTTAATCTAAATCTAAATGTACTACTCTCAAGGCAAGATCATGCAAATTTCCCAATTTCAAGCAATGAACCCAAGACTTCTTAAGGATTGAACACCATATATATATATATATATATATGACTATCATGACCTAGCTAATGCAACATATCTCTGATCAAATGGTAGATACTCTCTCTCTCTCTCTTGTCTTAATTGAAGTAAAAAATAACTCATGAATTTAATCTTGGCCCTCCTGATTTCACATATTAATAACAATATTGAATAAGGTCTCTATAATAATAGCCAAACATTGACTGAAATGAAACAACTTATTTTTTATAGAAGAGATGAAAACTAGTACCTTTCCTCAAAAGAAACAGGGAACTAGTTAGGAAAAAAAATCCAAATTATGTGAGATATAGTATAAAGATTTATGAACAACTTTGTTTCATAAAAAAAAATCAAATCTAAACAACACATAAAGTTTCAATAACTATAAACAACATTGGGATGGTACAACTTAAGTCTAAGGTCACTCTTCTAGAGATGACTCTAAAAAATCACAATTGCATGTGTATGAATATCTTGAAATACACATGTATATTTATATAAACAAATACAATTGCATGTGTATGAATATTTCGAAATACACATATTTATTTAAACATATATGCATACATATATATTATCATACACATACATATATGCATAAAACCATTTTCCCCTTTTAGCCTGAATCTTCTTTAGACATGGGCTGAACAATAGACCATAACAATTTATTTTTGCCCTAACTTTTACTTAGAACATGAGTCGATAGTAAGACTCACAACTTAATATTTTTTCCACACTTGAACTCAACATAGAGGTTGAATAGTATAACTAATAAATAAAGGTCTGAATGGTTCATCCATACGTGCCACGAAGTGTGAGAACTACTCTGTCAAAGTCTGGCAATTTTTTGCTCTTAGGTCTCTTAAGAGACTTTGCCGGTACACTGTAGCTTGATATGATTGGGACACTTAGGGAATGAAACAAGGCCTCTGCTAGCATAAACTCACCCACCCCAACCTATCAATGCCATTGATTAGGTCCCACAGGGTGAAGAAAACAAAATATTGCTCCTACAACCTTTACACTACATGTCACTGAGGCATTTTTCAAGAATGTATCTGCCTTTGGTACGGCCAAATGATGTTGAGTTGGTCAAAACTGAGAGAGGCTATTGTGGAGGAGCCTAACATCCAGATGTAGGTTTGAATGGATCATTCATAGGTGCCACGAAGTGTGAGAACTACTCTGTGAAAGTATGGTATTTTTTTCTCTTAGGTCTCTTAAGAGACTTTACAAGTACATTGTAGCCCGATTCGATTTGGACACATGGGGAACAAAACAGAGCCTCTGCTAGCATAAACCCACCCACCCTTGTCTATTGGCACCATTAGTTAGGTCTAAATACAAATCATGCCAAATGTATCTCTCTCCCTATGTAATCATCTTTGTCGTTTGCAAGGGCAAAATGTTCACTCCCCCACAAACATTGGAATGAACCCATGGCACAACTCATTCTAGTGTTTCCATAACTTATGTAGACCTAAGGAAAATGAGGATATTCAAAGTATGTAGACCATATAGAAGGTGAAATTAGGATTGCAAATCATGCCAAATGTACATCTCTCTCTCTCTTTCTCTCTTCCTCTCTACCTCATTCTGCTCTTACCATAACCCATATAGAAGGTGAAATGACAGTATACTAGACCTATAGATGATGAAATGATGATAGGAAAAATCATTTTAAACATATGGAAGGTGAAATGAGCTTCAGAACATAATGTCAAACATATAGAAGGTGAAATGGGGATATGTTATACATGTAGAAGGTGAAACAAGGATGCATTATACATATAGAAGTGAAATGAGGATACATTATACATATAGAAGGTGAAATGAGGATAAGAGAATCATGTCAAACATGTGGACCTATGAAATGAGCATATGCAAAGCATGGAGACCATATAGAAGGTAAAATGAGGATATGTGAATCATGTCAAACATGTCTCTCTCCCTACATGGAGACATATAGACCGTGAAATGAGGATATGATATTGAAACATGGACTATATATGATATTGAAGCATACTTCCATTTAAGATTCAAACACCTATTTACATTTACAAATGCAATGGCTGTTGAATTTGGGTTGCTGATGACATTTCTTTACTCAAACTAGATAATGAAATGGGTAAACACACAAACATGTCTTTACTCATTAATACAAAAATAACTATCTGGTATTTAATGAAAAACACAAGTTTTATCATTTTTAACATGTATCTTGCATGTTTAACATGTAAGATGAGAAATTATCAATGATTATCATATCAAATCTAGTAGTTTCTATATCAAATGTAGTGTTCTAAGAACATCTAACATGTCAAAGCTAGTGTTCTTGAATGAAAAGAACTCACATGTCAAATGTTCTAAGAAAATCCTATATCTAACTAAAACTACAATCACTTATCAATTAAGATCAAGTTATGTATTAAGGTATGAAACTACATATAACATCTTTCTACCAAGAAAAATAATCATAAATAATAAGAAATCAATCTATAACATGTTATTGATCATAACTCAACCATTGTAAACTGATTATACATTAAAATTTTATGAGTGTGTTGGTGATGTTGTAATATTAATGAGTGTGTTGATGTTGTATGGGTATTTCATTATGATTCTAATCATGGTTGCCAACTTGGTTCTTCATTCTTGACCATCTATCAAGCTTCTCATTACATTATGACCCCATGATGGGTCTTACCTATAAAGTTATCCTATTATGTAGGAGATCACTATGACAACACCATGTAGTTGTCATCAACAATTAATGATCAAGTTGCATGTTTCTAAACCCTTAATCATCACTATTACAACATAAAAATATTTGAGGGACTATCATACCAAAAGAGCCCTAAACTACCACAAAACTATTAACTACCATTATATAACTATGAGGAAATTCAAAAGTTATCTTGGTCAGTTTTGAATAGTCATGATTTGATCCATGGCCATATCATCTTTCCCTAAACCCTAGAATAGACATGGATCTCCTTGAATCAATATTTACATAATTAGACACTATGTAAGTTGAAAATCTATCCATGTCATTATGTTGTCAATGATTATATAATTGCCATCTCAAATAGTGCAGCCATGGAGACATGAGGTTGTCATGACATTTATCTTTAGTTAAGATCATTAGGGGTATCATATAAATCATAAGTTCCTACATTGGGATGGATACACTAAATATGTAAGGAGATTTCCATTATGTGCCTTTAGAAACCATGTAAACATTGTTTGAAAAAGATTGTTATAGTCAAAAGGGATTGTATAGTCATGATTAGGTGGTTTAAAACATTGGAACTTGTGTCATAAACCTTAGGTCTTGGTGGAGTGAGGAGAGTGGGTTTAAATTCAATGAAGGATAGTAAATAGGAGTTTATATTTGTGAAAGGAAACATAAAAGTTGTAGAAGGGATGTTAGGACTGTCACGTCTCTAGGAATTCAGTCTTGCATGTTATTCTTGACTTTGTCATGCAACTAGAGGAAATCATTCAACAACTAAAAATTCATGTGGATAGAATAAGGGACTGTCATCTAGTCGATCAACACTCCAACTTAAATAGACTATTGTAATATCCTAAATGGGATATATGCAACAATTCTAATTTTTCTGCTCAAACCCTAATTTATGAAGTTCTAATTTTTATATTGGACCTAAACATACACTTATCTCATCTCAAAAAACATGTTCAATACATTGCAAGAACATCACACATACACTTTCCAATAATATATTTGTAATCCAAAATGAATTATACAAGGAAAACCATTTCAATTTGCAACTATAATGGACTAAAAGCAAATCAAATATTTGTTTCTATAAGTCTGAATATATAATGTCAATTACAAAGCAATTAGACCTTACAAAATGATAGGAGAAAGGTTATAATGCTATTTCTTGAAGTTAGGGCATAAACCCTAGGTCTTCTAGGCTCAAATTACTTAAGAATACCTTATCAAAACACTTAGGTCTGCTCTACCACTACCATGTACTCTACTCTGTTGACCATTCCCAAAAATGGGGACATTAGACTACCATCATATCTTATCAAGGATCAACTAAAGAGTCTAATACACTACTATTATATGCAAGAGCACTATCATAAATGAGATAAAGTGGACTATCACCATGTTGCTCTGCTATTACCACACATAGTTATGGAATTTGACAATCAATAGGGTCTTGGGATAGTTTTTAGAAGAATTAATCATTTTGTCAAGGTATTGAGAGAGAAAGAATTTAGTTAAAAAATAAAACTCTTATAATCATATGATCTCTAAATGGTCTTTGACTATCCTAATATCTCATCACAATACACTCACCAAACATAGTTTTTTGTTGTCTCATATCATAGAATAATAAATCCTTAGACTATATGCAACACTTTGAAAGAGTTTGGATCTTGTGAATCCTTTTGTGTCCTTATAGGACAGTCATAAAGAGTTTCATCCTACTACCACAATCCATGAAACTACTTGCAATACTTTGAGAAAGTCACCTACACCCTTTGATCCCCATCTTATGCCTCATAAAGTTGGTCATAATAACAAGACATTATCATAAGGTTTGAAGAGGAATGTATGAGGTCCTAACATAGTCAAAAAGTTGAAAGAAATATTTTCATATCAATGAAGAGTTGACATAAATTATGGGCATCCATGATTGTGGAGGTCTGTTGCACTATGGTAGGGGTAGGCTATACAAGATAAGATTGTCAAAAGGTTGACGAAATGATTGTCATAGCTCAAGAGAAATTGTTTATTGTCAAAGGTAGGGTATAAAAGTTAAGATTGGTCATGCATAAATGGTGAAGATCTAGGAGGCCAAGGAAAAATGATAAATTTGCGAAGTTTCCCAAAACAACAAATTTGACATGGTTTGTGACGCTAGAAACATCCGGAAACAAGGTAGAAACATGGTGGAAACTTCATGAAATGGAAAGATCTTCTTTTCTACCTACAAGATCTTCTTTTCTACCTACAAAATGAATAGCAACCATGAAACAACTTGATTTTCATACCTATATCACTATTGTAAATACACAATCATAGCTACAAATGGTCAAAAATGAAGGAATCAAAGTCTTGGAGCTAAATGAGAATAAACTTTCTAATCATGTACCAAAATTGCAGTCTTAGATATGATTATTGCAGCCTTCTAAGAGGTACCAAATTTCTATTCTAGATTGTAGATGTCCTAATTAAAACTTAAAATAGAGAAAACATGAAGAATGGAGGATAGAAATGATATTTTGATGGTGAAATTAGTCATCTACAACTATTTTTTGATTATTTTACTTCAAAAATGAAGAGCTATGTAACAACCTCCTTGATGTGTTGGTGATGAGGTTGGTAGATTTTAAACGGAGAAAATAACTCATGAGGCAGCATATTGAGAGTCAACATTTTGGGGAAGAGAGAAGATAGTTAATGTGAGAGAAGGAAATATCTACCAAGTTGGTGAGCGTCGGTGATAGGATAAGGATAAGAGAAGTTGGTGTAGAAGTTAAGTCTGGGAAGTAGGTGAGAGTGGGATGGCAAAAAATATCCAAGGCAGCGTAGGTAGGAAGTCAAGGAAGTTAGTCTTCGTAGAGAAGAGGACGAGCTATTTTTTGGTAGAAAAGATAAGGTTGGAAAAGAATAAATGCAGTGGAAAATATGTTGTGTGGTGGGTGAGTAAATGGGGGCTTTGCTCCTGGTTGGATGAGCACATCAAAATGGTGATCGAAGGAAGAAAAAAGAAAGGGTCTCTGTTTGTGAAGGAAGAAAAAAATACCACGATTTGGGGAGAGTTTTGGGATATGGGCAAAAGAGGACAGAATACAAAAAAAGAGGGAAGAGCGTAGGGAGAAAGAAAATGCTCCAGCAAGCATGTCAAATTGCAAGTTTGGGAGGTGTGCTGAGGGAGAGTGTGACCTAATTCTACAGAGGGGTGTGAATCGTTTGAAGGTTTTTATATTTGTCTTTTATTTTTCTAGCACAAAACATGTTTAGTGTAAATTGAAACTGGATAAGAGAATCTAAGATTGCTTGAGCCAAAATGTTCAATAGTATGTATTAGTAAATGAAAATCTTTTACAAACCTGTTAGAGCTAAGACTATGACTCCAAGAGACACCCATCCATGTTTGCCTTTTTTCTTTTAAGAAACAGACTATGTAGTAAGGGCTGACTGCCTTGAATACTACTGGGTAATACTTAACAATATTGTATATTCCAATAATGGCATTGGTAACGAACCAGACAATTGCTACAGGGGAGAACATAAAACTCACTTGCTAGTACCAAACCTTTGAAGAAGAAATAGTAGTACTAGGATCACAGCTGACACACCTACTAAAGCAGCTGCATCAATTATAGTTTTCAGTATTGTATGTTACTTCACCATATACAAGCTATGATATTGGGATTACTATATTATGTTAATATCCTAGGTTCTATATTATATTATATTATATTAAGAACTAACTTCTCTTACCATTGGTGATTTTAGAGCTCTCTGCCTGAATTCCTTGAATAGTGGATATCACTGCTCAATATATATAATAGAATAATATGAGTTAGTAATTTTGAAAATGGTAATATGAGATTGGAATTTAGAACTATCTGAATCCTCTATCTGTTGGAGTGTAATCCCAACTACCTTCAATGAATGCTACAATAGACAGAGCACTGAAAATGGGTTTTCAATTAAAGATCATTTATTTTTTATTTATAATTTTTAGAAAAAAGAAAACAGGGGTTCGATACTTAGGGAATATTATGAGGGTATAGAGAAAATAGTGAGGGCAATCTTATATAGAAAACTGGGATGCCATAATAAGGATTAAAGAGATCTAAGTCTCATGGAACTCTCTTGTTAAATGATGACTTCTCTGTTGCAACTTTCATTACAACTCTCCTTAAGAAAATGAAGTGGTTTTGCTTGGGTCACACAGTCATTTTCTACTAAATAGCCATCCTTGTGAAAAATATGATTTTGAGTTAAAGAATGTCATGGCACTAAAATACCATAGAGGCAGTGATCTGTGTTTGTGCATTGAGCTTTAGTCACATAATTTCTCATTAAGAAAACCAGTCACGCAACACAAGGATATGAGGGAACTACTGTAGGAGGGAAAATTAAGGTTTCCATTTTGTAAGTCTTTGTAATATTTTATTTTGTTATGTTAAATATGGCAGTCTGTATGTAATATTAGTCTGTGAGAAGGTTTAGAATTCCATTTGTCATACTTATTCTTATTTTATCTGTTCATTCCTTTGCTAATCGTGACCAAATTGGGGTCACTAGAGTTATTATACAACTGATCTAACTGACAAAGGGTTGTTTCAATAAATAACACTGCCGTTGAGAGTTTTGGTCTTGTGGATCACATTTTTTTATACTTACAATTTTAAATTTATAATTTAGTGTTTTTATTTTTTTTGGATTTCTTGTTTAGTCAAATGAGATGAATAAGGTCTAGGCATTAGAGTGGTCATTTGGAGTGGCTCTCTACAGGCCTGTGGCCCGTAAGTGGCTGCCAGGGGAACTAGTAGTAGAGTTATAGTAACAAGTGATAACTAAAACTAAAACATTGGGGTAAAAACACTAATAAGATAATTAGACCTCATGCATGGCCTTGAGCGCTTGTAAAGGCTAATGATGCAATGAGAAGGTCTATCCGTCTGCGGGGTGTCGAGTTATCTGTCTACAAGATGTGGATTCGGGCACGATTGAGTCTCCTCATTTGTATGAGAGGTACTTGGTCCCGTGTGGTGCCATCCCTTCGAGCACACATGATGACACTCCATATGATTACACTCTAGTATCTAGCACCTTAGTGGTCATGAGTATAGTACCCGACTTATGGCTTAGATGAATACATCTGTGTTATGACTTTGGTTGTATGCACTATTCTCTGTGCCTGCTCCGTGATTGATGTGAGTGTTAGCCATCGTGTATTCCCTTGTTGTTCTTCTTTCATTTGGGCCTTGTGACTATCTCTGAGCATAGTGGAGTGGTCTCTTAGGAGTCCACATGGTTGGGAGCCGTTACCACCACCATTGGGGACCGACGAACAGGTTTTGGAGCACTAGTTGGAGATGATCTCTCTCTCCATTACTTCATTCCGTTATTGTACCTATTCAGTCCTTGTATCATACTCAGGACTATGTTATGTACTTGTATCATATTTTGGAATATATCATTGTAATTGTATATGCAGTTATGTAATTGAACTCTCTTAGGAGAGAAGTTATAATCATTGTATTTAATGAAAAGAAATGTGATGTTAATTAATTGTTTTACGGATTCTAGTGTGGGTATAGGATCTGCTTGTACTTTATACTCATGGATTCATTTTTATATCGGATGGGATTAGGAAAATTTGTTTTGGTGTTTAAAATGAATGCTATCGATCTATCATATTAGCAACTGAATTTGTGTATGTTGTCCACTTATAAAAAAAATTATCTTGTTCCCTTTTGGCTCTTACCCTTCGGGGTTACGTAGTGGGATGTTACATCTGGTATTAGAGCACATGTTCACACACTGGGAGCTCTAGCATACTTGAGCCTTCTATGTTTTGTTGTGCTTGGCATGTGTGGCGTGAGCTTGTTATATTATTTTATAGTCTATTGTTATGCTTTCATTTCCTTCCTTTAGGATGCCTCCTAGGGGTAGAGCTAGAGGTAGAATTAGTGGTATAGCCACTTTTCTTCAATGTAGCACCCAATGTAATGTCAATCAGGGTGGCTCTAGACTTCGTTGTTTGTGGTTGTGTGTTGGATTTGTGTACCTTCACTACCACAGTGGATCTCTGTGTGTTGCCTTTAGGGTCCTATGGGATTGTTATAGGCATGGATTGGTTGGAGACCCACCTAGCCAGTATAGATTGTTGGCATAAGTCAGTTTGAAGTGTGTTGATGATGTGTGATTTCAGCTATGCAGCTGAAGCATTCCATGCAGAAAGGTTGTCAAATGTTTGCTATTTCAGTTAGTGATCTTGCTGAGGGTGGGATTCAGGAGGTATCTCTTGATGATCATCCTATTCTTCATGAGTTTGCAGATGTCTTTCTGAGTGATATTCAAGGTATGCCCCCTAAGTGCGACATTGACTTCTGTATTGATCTCATTCCTAGTGCAGACCCTATTTCTCGGGCACCATATCGCATGACTACTCAGGAGTTGGGTGAGTTGCAGTTGTAGTTAGAGGAGTTACTGGAGAAGGGTTTCATTCATCCTAGTGTATCCCCTTGGGGAGCACCTGTCATCTTAGTGAAGAAGAAAGACAAATCTCTTCACTTGTGCATTGATTATCACCAGTTGAACAAAGTGACAGTGAAGAATCGATACACATTGCCTCGAATAGATGATTTGTTCGATCAGATGAGGGGAGCTAAGGTGTTCTCAAAGATAGATCTAAAGTCAGGATACCATTAGATTTGCATTCATTAGACAACATTTCATACACGCTATGGGTATTATGAGTTCACAGTTATCCCTTTCGGGTTGACTAATGCTCCATCAGTTCTCATGAGTTTGATGAATGGGGTGTTTAACACTTATCTTGACCAGTTTGTTGTTGTGTTTCTTGATGATATTTTGATTTATTCGAGGACTATGGAAGAGCATGAAGGCCATTTGTGGCAAGTGTTGCAGTTCTTGCGAGATAATCAGTTGTTTGGAAATTTGGCCAAGTGTGAGTTCTTCCAAACTAAGGTGAGATATTTGGGCCACATCATCTCAGGAGAGGGTATCTCGGTGGATCCTTCTAAGATTCAAGCCATTGTGGACTGGCCAGCACCAACGAATGTGGCTGAGGTTCGCAGTTTCATGGGATTGGCAGGTTACTATCATCGATTTGTGAGAGATTTCTCTCAGGTTGCCCATCCCATCACTTCTCTTCAGTGGAAAGGGAAGAAGTTTGTGTGGTCAGATCAGTGTGAGTCAATGTTTCAGGCTCTTAAGGAGCAGCTAAATAGTGCATCTATCCTGGTAGTGCCAGATCCTACAAGTGATTTTGTAATGTGCACCGATGCTTCATTGGAGGGTGTGGGGACAGTTCTCATGCAGGAGGGATGAGTGATTGCATATGAGTCTTGTAAGCTCAAGGATCATGAGCTAAACTACCCACCTATGATTTGGAGTTAGTAGTTGTCGTCCATGCACTTGTGCGTTGGAGACATTTCCTTTTGGGACATCAGTTTGAGTTGCATAGTGATCATCGTAGTTTGTAGTATATCTTCACTCAGTCGAATTTGCATACTTGGTAGTGCCATTAGATGAAGTTCCTCTGTGAGTATGACTTCAAAGTTCACTACATTCAAGGTAAGGAGAATGTTGATGTGGATGCCTTGAGCAGGAGGAGACATGAGATTTCAATTTTGTCTCTTGGAGTAGATTTGTGGAGCTGTATTTTGGAGTCACTTCCTAGTGATACTTGGTATCAGGAGGTGAGAGCAGAGATTGAGTCTGGAAGAGTCCTTGAGGGAAGGTTTGTAGGTTTCTCACTCGAGCCTGATGGAATTTTGTGACATCTTGGTCGCATTTATGCTCCAGATTCTAGTGATCTTCATTCGTTGTTTTTGTCAGAGGCCCATCGTGCACCCTATTTAGCTCATCTAGGTGTCACAAAGATGCATGCCGATCTTCAAGAGTTGTATCATTGGACAGGTTTGTGATGAGATATTGCTGATTTTGTGGCTTGATGTCTTGAGTGCAAGCGGGTGAAGGCAGAGCATCAGCACCCAGCACGATTGTTGCAGCCTCATTCCATCCTTGGATGGAAGTGGGATACGATATCTCTAGATTTTATAGTGGGGCTACATATGTCTTCACGTCATCATGATGCTATTATGGTCACAATGGACAAGTTGTCCAAGGTGGCACACTTCTCACCCATGAGATCTTCCTACACTGCAGTGTCCGTAGCTCAAGTCTTTATGGAGGATATTGTGTGTCTGCATGGTATTCCTCATAGGATCATTTCTAATCATGATCCACTATTCACTTCAACTTTGTGGACTTCCCTTCAGTATGGTTTGGGAGCCTAGCTTAATTTCAGCTCTGCATATCATCCTGAGACAGATGGACAGATGGAGCGGGTTAATTAGGTCTTAGAGGATATGCTTTGGATGTAGGTTATGGATCAACAGTCTCATTGGGAGGACTATTTGTACCTAGTTGAGTTTGCTTATAACAATGGGTATCATAGTTCTTTTGGTATGTCTCCCTTCCAGGCCTTGTATGGTAGGCCATGTCACACTTCGTTGAGTTGGGATCGCTTAGAGGACCAAGTTCTTTTGCGTCCAGAGATGCTTCAAGATATGGAGCAGTAGGTAGTGCGGATCACAGAGCAATTGGATATAGCTCAGGATCGACAGAGGAAGTATGTCAATGTTCGTAGGTTGGATCGCCACTTCTCGGTGGGTGACTGTGTGTTTTTGATAGTTCATCTGCAGAAGAGCCCCATTCATTATGGGAAAGGCTCGAAGCTAGCACCTCGTTTTGTTGGACCTTTTGAGATCCTTTAGAGGATTGGCCCTATTGCCTATCACCTTGCATTAGCACCGAGTCTATCATGCATCCACGATGTGTTCCATGTTTCAGTTCTTAGACAATATATTCCTGATGTGACACATGTTCTTGATTGGATTGCTTTACTGGTCAAGGTGGACGAGAAGCTTTCTTTGGAAACCGTACGCATCCTTCAGCATCAGAGGTTGACCCTCAGGTGTCGAGACATAGAGCAGGTAAGGGTCCAATGGGATCCTGATGGTGAGTCCTCAACATCTTGGGAAGATGTGACGAGAATGAGAGAGCTTTGTCCATATCTTTTTGCAGACTTCTAGGGGATGTAATGACCCCCATGTTCATCTTATATTTTTCTTATCTTGATGGACTTGGATGACTGTATACTTTATTTTGGATTATGCATCTTATTATTTTGTATTGGCACCCGTGATGTGCAATCTCGATACTATTATGATGTGGACATTATTATTACTTATGATGGATTTCATGCTTACATGATTGATGTTGCTTCAGCTATATGATGTATATATATGCACAGGGACCTTGACATGTACTTGGAGTGTTGTAGGTACTGAGTATCGACTTCACCTGGATTCATAGGCCTGAGCATACACTTATTATCCCCGATGGTGGTTACTGGAGATAGTCACAGGCCGTGTTCCCTATACCCTACCCTAGCCCACTACACCCAGTTAGTGTAGTGTTCCTGTGTTGTGGTCTTGCAGTCCAAATTTCCTTTCAGTCATGTGTAGTTTGCCAGTCCATTTGTTGAGACTTTTCTTCTTGGCTTCCTTTGACTATATCAACTTTCTTGGTCTAGTGTGTGCTTTGGATGCATCTTAGTGTTTGCAGGCTTCTAGGAGTAAGCCTAGTCCTAAGGGGTAGGATGTAACAACCTCCTTGCTGTGTTGGCGATGAGGTTGGTAGATTTTAAATGGAGAAAATATCTCATGAGGCAATGTATCAAGAGTCAATGTTTTGGGAAAGAGAGAAGACAGTTAATGTGAGAGGAGGAAATATCTACCGAGCTGGTGAGCATCGATGATAGGATAAGGATAAGACAAGTTGGTGTAGAAGTTAAGTTTGGGAAGTAGGTGAAAATGGGATGGCATAAAATATTGAAGGCAGCGTAGGTAGCAAGTCAAGGATGTCAATCTTCGCAGAGAAGAGGATGGGCTATTTTTTTGGCATAAAAGATAAGCTTGGAAAAGAATAAATGCAGTGGAAAATATCTTGTGTGGTGGGTGAGAAAATGGGGTTTTTGCTCCTGGCTGGATGAGCACATCAAAACGGTGATCAAAGGAAGAAAAAAGAAAGGCTCTCTGTTTGTGAAGGAAGAAAAAAATACCACGATTTGGGGAGAGTTTTGGGATATGGTAAACAGAGGACAGAATACAAAAAAAGAGGGAAGCGCGTAGGGAAAAAGAAAATGCTCCGACAAGCATGTCAAATTGCAAGTTTGGGAGGCGCGCTAAGGGAGAGTGTGACCTGATTCTATAGAGGGATGCGAATTATTTGAAGGTTTTTATATCTGTCTTTTGTTTTTCCAGCACAAAACCTGTTTAGTGTAATTTGAAACTGGATAAGAGAATCTAAGATTGCTTGAGCCAAAATGTTCAATAGTATGTATTAGTAAATGAAAATCTTTTACAAACCTGTTAGAGCTAAGACTATGACTCCAAGAGACACCCATCCATGTTTGCCTTTTTTTTTAAAGAAACAGACTATGTAGTAAGGGCTGACTACCTTGAATAATCCTGGGTAATACTTAACAATATTGTATATTCCAACAATGGCATTGGTAACGAACTAGAGAATTGCTACAGGGGAGAATAGAAAACTCACTTGCTAGTACCAAACCTTTGAAGAAGAAATAGTGGTACTAGGATCGCAGCTGACACACCTACTAAAGCAGCTGCATCAAGTATAACTTTTAGTATTGTATGTTACTTCACCATATACAAGCTATGATATTGGGATTAATTTATTATGTTAATATCCTGGGTTCTATATTATATTATATTAAGAACTAACTTCTCTTACCATTGGTGATTTTAGAGCTCTCTGCCTGAATTCCTTGAATAGTGGATATCACTGCTCAATATATATATATAGTAGAATAATATCAGTTAGCAATTTTGAAAATGGTAATATGAGATTGGAATTTAGAACCTTCTGAATCCTCTATCTGTTGGAGTGTAATCCCATTTACCTTCAATGAATGCTACAGCAGACAGAACACTGAAAATGGGTGTTCAATTAAAGATCATTTGTTTTTTATTTATAATTTTTAGAAAAAAGAAAACAGGGGTTCGATACTTAGGGAATATTATGAGGGTATAGAGAAAATAGTGAGGGCAACCTTATATAGAAAACTGGGATGCCATAATAAGGATTGAAGAGATCTAAGTCTCATGGAACTCTCTTGTTAAATGATGACTTCTCTGTTGAAACTTTCATTAGAACTCTTCTTAAGAAAACAGAGTGGTTTTTCTTGGGTCACACAGTCATTTTCTACTAAATGGCCATCCTTGTGAAAACTGTGATTTTGAGTTAAAGAATGTCATGGCACTAAAATACCATAGAGGCAACGATCTGTGTTTGTGCATTGAGCTTTAGTCACATAATTTCTCATTAAGAAAACCAGTCACGCAACACAAGGATATGAGGGAACTACTATAGGAGGGAAAATTAAGGTTTCCATTTTGTAAGTCTTTGTAATATTTTATTTTGTTATGTTAAATATGGCAGTCTGTATGTATATTAGTCTGTGAGAAGGTTCGAAATGTCATTTGTCGTACTTATTCTTATTTTTATCCATTCATACCTTTGCTAATTGTGACCAAATTGGGGTCACTAGAGTTATTATACAACCATTCTAACTGACAAAGGTTTGTTTCAATAAATAACACTGCCATCGAGAGTTTTGGTCTTGTGGATCACATTTTTTTATATTTCAAATTTCAAATTTAGTGTTTTTAGTCTTTTTGGATTTCTTGTTTAGTCAAACGAGATGAACAAGGTCTAGGCATTAGAGTTGTTGTTTGGAGTGTCTCTCTATGGGCCTGGGGCCCGTAAGTGGCTGCCAGGGGAACTAGTAGTAGAGTTATAGTAACAAGTGATAACTAAAACTAAAACATTGGGGTAAAAACACTAATAAGATAATTAGACGTCGTGCATGGCCTTGAGCACTTGTAAAGGCTAAAGATGCAACAGGAAGGCCTATCCATATGTGGGAGGTCGAGACATCCCTCTGTGGGATGTGGGTTCGGGCACGATTGAGTCTCCTCGTTTGTATGAGAGGTACTTGGTCCCGTGTGGTGCCATCCCTTCGAGCACACATGATGACACTCCACATGATTATACTCTAGTATCTAGCACCTTAGTGGTCATGAGTAGTACTTGACTTATGACTTAGATGAGTACACCTGTGTTATGACTTTGTTTGTATACACTATTCTCTGTGTCTGCTCCGTGATTGATGTGAGTGTTAGCCATCTTGTATTCCCTTGTTGTTCTTCTTTCGTTTGTGCCTTGTGACTATCTCCGAGCACGGTGGGGTGTTCTCTTAGGAGTCCACATCATTGGAGGCATTGCCACCATCATTGGGGATCGGCGAACAGGTTTTGGAGCACTAGTTGGAGATGATCTCTCTCTCCATTACTTCATTCAGTTATTGTACCTATTCAGTCCTTGTATCATACTTAGACTATGTTATGTACTTGTATCATATTTTTGAATATATCATTGTAATTGTATATGCAGTTATGTAATTGAACTCTCTTAGGAGAGTAGTTGTAATCATAGTATTTAATGAAAATAAATGTGATGTTCCTTAATTGTTTTACAGATTTCGGTGTGGGTATCAGATCTGCTTGTACTCTATGCTCGTGGATTCATTTTTATATCAAATGGGATTAGGAACATTTTTTTTAGCGTTTAAAATGAATGCTATCGATCTATCATATTGGCAACCGAATCTGTGTATGTTGTCCACTTATAAAATTTTTTATCTTGTTCCCTTTTGGCTCTTACCCTTCGGGGTTACATAGTGGGATGTTACAAGTTGCAACTACATATGGAGGAGATAAAAGTTTTCTATAGCTCTAGACACATATGTGAACCATTCAAATTTATCATTTCATGAAAATCCTATATCTAACTAAAACTACAATCACATGATAAATAATTTATCAAGTTATGTCTTGAGGTAGGAAACTACATATATCATCTTTCTACCAAGAAAAACAATCATATATAACAAGAAATCAAACTATAACATGTTATTGATCATAACTAAACGATTGTAAACTGATTATACATCAAACTTTTAAATTTCAAAGTAGGAATACATGCACATAAGGAATCTAAATTATATTGTATATCAAGGTGTATATATATTAAAATCTAGTCCATAATGGTAGACATATACAAAAATTTGGTAAATATGCCAACTCAAAACATTTTTTACAAAATGTGGCATATGCCATGTCTCAAAATCTATATACAATCTACATGCCGAATAGCTACATCAAATACTAAAGGTCCACTTGAACCTATGTCTTTGGTGAATCCTCAATCTATGATGGATCCACAAAAAGTTTCTTCTTTGTACCATGATGTCTAGTAGTTGATGGAGGCAAAGTTGATTGCATTAACAAGTCAAATCACAAATTTGATTAATCTCTTCAATGGTAAATATAAATAAGTTAGAGTTAGTAAATAGAATCTTATCTACTACAATTTAGAACTTTTATTTATTAACATACATCTAAATCACTACAATCAACTATAAGACCTCTATAAACTATCAGTTATTTAGAAAAATTCAATTCAATTACCTCAACTTTTTCTTGTCGTTCGTATAATCATTATGCAAATGATTTTCTCTTAAGACAATCAGGTGTCCTACTAAAGCATGATGGAAAAGGTGGCACATCACTCACATCCTTTGTAAAAGTAAAGTAACATTAAAATAAATTAATATATATTATTAAACAAAAAAGGAAATGCATACATTAAAAAGGTTAGATGTGTTACACATAAACAATCTAAAGTGCACTACACAAAAACCTATCTACTAAAACAAGCACATACCACGATCAAAGGCCTCTTTCATCGATTGAGAAGGACTCATCATGGATGAACCAACTAATATCTCTTGTATGAAAAATGACAAGAATCTAAGACTATGTATACAAATAATCATAATAATTTTTAAATTAGTAGATCAATTTATCTATTCTCTATTTTATTATTTATCTAAATGACTATAATCAAATATTTAAGTTTTCTAAATTATCAATTAATGTATAGTTCAATCGAATTACCTCCACCCTTTATTCGCATTCAAAAAGTCATTCCGCGAATGATGGTCCCTTGGGTCGATCAGGGGTTCGAGTAAAGACCATTGGCAAAGATGCCACATTATTCACATTTTGGATTGACTATAAATTAAATTAACATCAAGATATAAATTAATATATAATTACTCACAAAGAAATAAATGCATACAATAAAAAAAGTTGATGTGTAGAAAAAATTATACCGGCAAGTCAAAGCCAAATTGGATGGAAGACAAAGTTCTATGATGAACTTCTATCAACTCATCCTCTGTCATCAACTGTTATCCCCCTTAGATACATTAGTACTAATATTTGTTTATATTATTCAAATGGAATACACCATGAAATTTAACTTTAAATTTTACCTCTATAAAAGATTGGCCATGCTCTTCTCCTTCTCTATGGTCCACTGATACTTGTGCTTCTACTCTTGTTCCTGACCCCTCAGCTTGAGTTCTAGACACCACTACCTCATCTTATGAAGGGACATCGTAATCTTTAGTGTTCAAGGGTGGCTCACTACTCTCCATAGGAGGACCTAAGCAAACTATTTGCAAAAAATGCAATGATGGGGCACACAAACATGTGTGGGTGAGGAGGGTCTAGTAAAATTAGGTGATCCAATATCACCGCCAACATTATGTGGTTTTGCAAACTAAGAAGTTTGTATAATCAAGTACTTGGTCAAAGAGTGTATGGCACTGAGGGCCTGTTGTGTTGCATTTGCAACAACGTTTTGGTGCTGAACTGGGGGTGGAGAAGGGATAGTAGGAGAGGCTATAAAAAGACCTTGTACTTGTCTCGTTGGCACATGTCTATCTTAAGGCATTCCCTTACCTACTCCTTAGAACTCTCTAAAATCAAAATAATTCACATGGTGACCCATTACAGAATCTTCATATAGTCTACGAAGGAAATACAAAGGTACATATAAATTGTTGTTGGGTGGTTTATCAAAAACCATCCACCAACGATCCCAAAAATTCTCGCTAATACCCTCATGTGTACACCATTTGATTTAATACTTAGTCTTATGAACATCAACATGCAATCTAATGTTAGGATTGACATAATATTGGGCTAACATAGCTTTGGTGATGTCTAACTCTTTCACTTGATCATATGATAAACCATCAACATATTCTGTCTTCTTAGTTTCTCACCATTTCTGAAATGATTCACGTTGGCTTGTGAGGGTTCAAACATGAGTAATAATTCCCTCTAAATTTGATGTCATTGAAGAAAATCAAGGGTGGCAGCGATACATTTCTACAATCCTACTTATTTGATCAATGTTTCTTTCAATTTTCTCTTTGAATGTTGGAGGGGGAGGGTTTGGTTTTTCATGTTGTTCATCCATTTTACCTATTTAAAATATAAAACATACACATTTAGCATAAAAACCCCCCAAAATTACTTGAATATACAAAATAAAGAAAAAAATGCAAGAACCAACCTCTTGGGATCATATATCCATTCTAGAACATCTCTGATATCCATTTTGGGATAGGTTTGCGTTTTGCAATCCATTGGTTTGCAAAATGAAACCTCTTTTTCCCTTTTTATGTTTTGCAATATGGATATCTATTTTGGGTTACACAAAACAAATATCTATTTTGGAATGGATATCCATTCCAAACGGATATTCTTAACATGCCAATGAATGTCAAAGTTGGCCAATTGACAAATTTAGCTAAGTAAAGATGTGATTTTCTTTTCTATTGCCACTACTTGGCCTGCAATGATCCTACACATACCCTAGCGCAAAATAATTTTCTAAGGTTGACTTACAATCTGGTTACCACCAAATTAAAATGAGGGAAGAAGATATCCCCAAGACCGCCTTTAGATGTCACTACGGACACTTTGAATTCTTGGTCCTACCCTTTGGTTTAACCAATGCCCTCACAATATTCCAATCATGCATGAATCACTTATTTGGGAAACAACTAAGGAAGTTCCTATTGGTATTCTTTGACGACATATTGATTTATAGAAAAACATGGGAAGAACACCTTAAGCATATTGATTAAGTCCTAGGAATTCTTGAACAAGAATCACTATATGCTAAAGCCTCCAAATGTGAATTCGGGTTAGAAGATATCCTATATCTAGGACATAAAATTAATGCACAAGGGTTAAGTGTGGATGAGGAAAAGACAAAATCTATTAGGGAATGGCCAAAACTAAGAATCCTAACCCATCTAAGGGGATTTTTTGTCCCATGCAGCTACTATCAATAGTTTGTCAAAGGATTTTCAAAAATTGTTGCCCCACTAATAGACTTAACTAAAAAGGGGGCCTTTGCATGGAATGAAATAGCCAAGAAATCTTTTGAAAGACTTAAGGAGATAATGATCTCTTGTCCTATTCTAGTCATTCCTAACTTTACATTACCTTTCGAGTTAGAGTGTGATACTTTCAGAGAAGTTATTGGCGCAGTACTCATGAAAAACAAACACCCAATTACATTCGAAATCTGCAAATGCACAAAAGATAAACAAATTTACTCTATTTATGATAAAGAAATGTTAGCCATTATGCATGCACTGACAAAATTTAGACAAAATTTAGTTTGTGGGAAGTTCATTGTAAAAACTGATCACAACAGCCTAAGGTTTTTTTCTAAATCAAAAGGATCTAAATGATCAACAAAAATAGGTCAGCAAATTACAAGCTTATAATTTTATAATTTTGACATAGGATACATGAAAAGAGAGAACAACATGGTAGCTGATGCACTATCCCGCAAACCTTACCTATGCTCCATAACAAACATTTTCGCAGATTGGAAGAACTCAATTATTGCTAAATACGCCAAAGATCCACAAGCAAATGACATCATAGAGGGAAATCTACAAAATGAAGAATATAAAGTAGTGGAAGAACTCATTCTATACAAAGATAGGACATATATTGCACCAGTCGAGCAAACATAAAGGAGAAGATCATTAGAGAGTACCAGACAACCCCTTAGCCAGCCACCAAGGATATTATAAAACCTATAAGCAAGTAAGAGAGAAATATTCTTGGTAAGGTCTCAAGAATGACATCCTAAAACATGTTCAAGAATGCATGACGTGCCAAAGGAACAAGGCAGAACAAACTTATCAAATGAGCCTTCTTCAACCCCTACCCATACCTAATAAAAAATGGGAAAGCATTTCCATGGATTTCATAACAGGACCTCCCAAAGTTCAAGGCAAAGATTGTATATACATAGTGGTGGACCGCATTACCAAATATGCACATTTCATTGCAATATCCATAGACTATAGAACTCCCTAGATAGCCGATGTGTTCTTCAAGGAGATTTTCAAAATACAGGGTTTACCTAGAAACATCGATAGTGACAGAGACAACTGATTCCTTAGCTTGTTTTGGTAAGAACATTTTTAACTAGCAAGAATATAACTCATGCCAAGTACAAGTTACCATCTCCCAACTGATGGGCAAACATAGATTGTTAACAAATGGTTGGAAGGATACCTATGAAACTATGTTACAGGACAACAAAATGCATAGATCAAGTGGTTACACCTTAGAGAATATTGTTATAACACCACACATCATATGTCAGTAGGGATGAGTCCCTTTAAGGCCTTTTATGGATATGAGGCAACCTCATTTGGAAATTCATTCCTCCAGAGAAGTCATGTACCAGGAGCCAAACACTTTGTACAACAAAATATGGACATTATGAATACTCTTAAAGGTAATCTACACCAAGCACAAAACCAACAAAAAATATATGTTGATCGAAGAAGGACTGAGAGGACATTTGAAGTGGGAGACTTAGTTTTTCTAAGATTGCAGCCCTATAAACAATCCTCCCTTAAAGGAAGTAGTACGGAGAAGCTCAAGCCATGCTTTTATGGGCCCTATAAAGTTATAAGAAAGATAGGAGAAGTTTCTTATGAATTGGAACTACCAGAGAATAGTCGAATTCATAACATCTTCCTTGTATCTTATCTCAAGAAGGTACTTGGGCAACATGTTATACCTTCTCAAGAATTACTCCCACTAGATGACGAGGGAAAACTAACAGTCGAGCCTAAAACTATCCTTGATATGAGCGAAAAGAAATTAAGAAGTAAAGTTGTTCCTGAATATTTGGTTAAATGGAAGAACCTGCCTGTGGAAGATGCTACGTGGGAAGGAGTGGACATCTTCAATCATCCAAATTTAAAGTTGCTTAAGGACAAGCAATCTTGGGAAGGGCAGACTGTAATATCCCCTACAGGATAGACAAGGAGATCATTTGCTTTTAATAAATTAAATTAAAGGTTTAATTGATACTAGCCGACTTCATGGTGCAACCTAGTTGAGCTCATGAAACATATATTAAAATAAGCTAAATTATGGTCGACCACCTTAAATGTTGGCCGACCATCTTATATTAAACGAGCAATGAATAGTTTGTATATAGTGTGATGGAGAAAGATTAAAGGTGTGTTAGAAGACAAGGATATGATTTGTTTATGAGGAAGTTCTATTAATAAAAAGTCATATCTGATCATTGGAGACACATCCTTGGCCAAGATATAAGAAGCCAATGGTAGGGGGGTTTGAGAGAAGGAATTCAAGGAATTATTATTTGAATAAGAAAGGAGCGAAATCAAATATTAAAGCATAGAAGAATAAATCAGCAATGATATATTAAAAACAAAAACATTATTTATTATAGTAGATTGTAATCCATCAAGAGGTACATATCAATCATACCACTTCCCAAGCATTACAATTGAAGTATGGTGAGGTTAGTATGTAGGTAATGATGGCCCTTTTGGGGTTCATGAGATGTTGAAGTGTCGATAGGCCCCTTCATCAAGTATGCCACCCCGAGCTAGTTGCTCGTGGGTCGGGAGGCTTATGAGTGCTCCCGGGCTTGTTGAATAGCGAACTTCATGCATCTTATCAAGCACGTCACCCCAAGGTGTGCCACTCGTGGGCTGGGAGGATATTAAGTGCTCTTGTGTTTGATCAAGGTATCTTATCAAGCATGCCACTACAAGGTGAGCACTCATGGGCTGGGAGGCTACTAAGTGCTCCTAGGCTTGATCGAGTAGGATGATCAACCTCCAAGGTAAACCGGGAGATGTTAGGTGGACTGACCCCTTTCATGCTCTTGACAATATTGTTACTTACTAACGCTCTGAGAAGACTTAATATGTGATTGGCTTGGGGAATTGTGTTATGGATTGAACTAAATACTGATTATGTTATGATGATTTGATGTCATTATTTATGTTATGAAGTATTGATCTCATTATTAATTAGGCTATGATAGATGAAGTTAATATGAATGATAGATGAATTTAATATGAATGATGTTATGAACTAAATATTATCTAATTTATTGATCTCTAATGTTTCTAATGTTTTTTTCGAGTGATTATTATTATATACATGTACATAAATAAAGAATATCGTAGAAGGGGACATGACACTCAATAATTAATTTAAATAATAAAATTATTTAATTGGAAGAAAAGTGATGATGGAGGAAAAATAGAATGACAAATGGATTAATTAATTAAATATAATTTATTTAATTAATTTAGGTGATGGAGGAAATGGATTAATTAAATAATATAATTTAATTAATTAATTTGGGAAAGAGATCAAGAGACAAATGTATCACAAGGTGATGGTCATTTTTAAGTACATCTACATATAGAAACTTGGCAAGCTCATCTTTGAGAAGGGAAAGCTTCAAGCGCATCATTTGACATGTGCGGGAGGGCTGCTAGTTTTTGGTAGATAGTTATATCTGTTGATCTAGTTGCCAAAAAAATCAAATCATTGACTCCTGACACTTGACAAGACATGAATGCTATGAGATGTCTTTAGTGTGTTGTGTTTAGAATCTGATGTGTGTAAAAAATTCTGACCAATGCGAAAAATAACTCATGTGAAACACTGTAGAAGTAATTGGAGATTTGATGGACAAGATCTTTTATCGTAATCCTTTTAATTTTTACCATTTATGTATATATTTCTTCATTCAAATATACTCACTAAGAGAAGGCTTATCAGCATAAAAATGTTGATCACTAACTCTTAGAGAAAAGTAATAGAAAGAGAAAAAAAATAGCTCTTCGAAATAATTTAAATAGTGAAATAATTTATCCACTCCACAAATGACTAATTATATATCACACATTTATAGATTATTTTTAAAAAATTCTGACATTTTCACATTTAAAAAAAAAAAAAAAAACACTTAACCAACATAGTTTTTTTTTTTTTTTAACCAGAAAAAGGTGACGGGGCACCCATAGATTTAAAAGATAAGAGTTTATACAAAGGATCAACATTCGTAAAACTAAAAGATAACCAGAAAAATACATATCAGGGCCCTGACATGGCCAGATAAAACATGATTTAGAAAAGCATAAAAAACAGTAGAAAAGACTACCATCCAACACGCCAAGACCTGACATCCAGCCACCACCAAAAGACCAACCTAGCGCTGCCGAGCAAAGCAGAACCAAAAAAACCAGCCTAGCAACCCCGCCAACACAGAGGAACACACCAGCCCGCCACCCCTCGGACAAACCTGACATCGGTCCATGCTAAGAACGCACAAGTAGAAACAGAACCAGTAGCAATAGAACCATGAGGCCACCTGTTCAAAACAAAAAATACCACAGTCCACAGCGAGAATAGTTAAGCCACAATCTCTTTCTATGGTGATCAGATTTTGAAAAATCAGTAATAAAACAGTTTTCTCAGTAAACGAATGGCTTTTAATTTGTCATAGATGTTCCAATAAAGAAGCGAAAACTGTTTCCTTATAATTGATGTACACATTTATACCAGTAATCTATCCTTCGGGCCTCGACTACAGCAAACTGGGACTACAACTCTGACTTTCATTGACTAACTTTGGTCATTTCCGGACATTAATATTATATTTTTCTACATTTCTGGAAAGAACAATAGATGAGGATTTAGTAAACAAAAAGTTTGTCCCATAGTTGAATGACTAATATCATGCCGGAGATTTTTATATTCAAAAATTTCTATAATAATTCAACACAAGTTGTCTTTTGGTTTGCCCCTCATCTAATTAAAATAACATGCAAACTAATGATAATTACCCGAATTATACTTCCCTGGTCCAACCGGATAGACAAGAGATTTGACGAAGAGCATTCTTCCATTCCTCGTTGGTATTTTCACCGTACCGATCTAAACGGCTGTAATGTTTTTGGAATGCCTGGGCGAATGGACCTCCCTTTCTTTCAGGGTAGACGACATCACAGGGCTCCACATCATAAAAGAGAGGAATGATGAAGCTATTGAACCTACACATCCAGGCTGCCTCATTCAGACACCAATGTGAATCCGCATAGCCTTTGGAAATTATGGGGATGAGAATATCACTTGTTTCAATGGCTGTTTGCAAGCTGGAATAGATGTCTTAGCCCTTCAACAGTGGTTCGCTTTCGTCGAAAACCCTAACTCCCGCTACAGAGAGATATTTGGAAAGATGGTCGACTAAAGGTTTTCTCAAATCTGGTCCGCGAAAGCTGAAAAACACATTATAAAACTTCTGCACCAAGCCTCCTAATCCGGCGCTTCTGCAAAATTTAAGCTCCTTTTAGTCACTGCTTTATAATCAGACAAAATTTCAAACAATTGAATAGAAAGATGTCTTCTTTGAAAGTCCTAAATACAGTCTCTGTACACCAAATTAAATGCAGCTACAAATGATCTTTTCCCTGTTTAACTCCTTAAGCTGGGCTAACTTGACAATCATATCACGAAAGCTTCCTAGGCCTGAGCACCCATGAATGTTTAACATCCTAAGCTTTCGTAACCTGCCCACCGTGTAGGGAAGCCTTTGTAAACCTGAACAATCATGCAAGTTCAACACCTGGAGTTGTGCCAAGTCGCCCATTTTGTTGGGAAGAATCCTTAGACCTGTACATCCGTACAATCTCAACACTTGTAGTTGAGCCAAATTACCTACAGTTTCGGGAAGGCTTTTGAGATCCACACAGCCGCCCAAATACAACTCCTTTAGCTGCACCAATTTGCCCACAGTATCAGGAAGGCTTGTTAAATTGACACAGCCGCACAATTTGAACTGCTTCAGTTGTAACTTGTGATAAGTTACCGAGTGTGTTTGGAAGTGTTGTGAGAGCTGTACAATCCTGTATATACAAGCATTGAAGATTCACTAAGCCGTCGAGCGTGTTTGGGATTTTCGTAAGACTTGCACACTCCTCTAGACTTAAGATCCTGACTTGGGACCAACTGCCATCGAACTGGAGTCTGTTTCTTGACAGTATCCATGTATACATATCACCTACAAATTCACAATTACTAATTTTTATCCATATCAAATTAGGAGCTAGCTTTCCAATGTTGCCCACTACTTTTGTATTTTGCAAAAATAGGTAGCGCAAAGAAGGCATGCTATGCAGGCTAACACGCTCTCTTACATTCTGTCCTGTGTAAGCAAGCATATTCACTCCCTCTGCTCTGTCTCTGCCTAAAGCTTTGTGTGCACCCGTAGGCAGCCACAGTCTGCTATTATTATCAGCCTCCTCTTGAATTCCTCTTCCCATTTCCCGCAGACGGTCGTGCATACCGAGGAGATCTTGAGGGCCACTGATGTTTATTAGCATTTTTAGCAAAAGATTTTTGATGGCTGTTTGAACTTTATTTGGGTATAGAACTTCCCAGAAAATATCAGTCTTTTTTCCTTTCACCTACAAAGAAACAAGCTATATGCAGAAAAATTTCCTTCTCAACATGGCTAAGTCAATCATAACTGGTTCGAAGGACTCTAGATATGCCTAGAATTTCCCCAATATTATAGACAGCTTCTTCCCAACATTGGATGTCGTTGGGCTCCTCCTTACCAAATAAATGTGCTCCAATGACTTCTAATGAAAGAGGATGCCCTGGCAGACTTTCGCAATTTTTGTAGAAAGCTCTAGGTAGGGGTTCTTCGGGATTGCCATAGAGAGAGCATGCCAACTAAACAACTGCAAAGCTTCGTCGTCCTCCAGTCCTCTCATTTTAAGAACTGAATCGACCTTGCCAAGCTTGAGTATGTGTTGGTCTCAGGAAGTAATGATGATTCTACTACCATGGCCAAACCAATCCCCATTCACCTCATGCAGCTGCTTTCTATCATTCACATCATCCAAATTCACAAGAGCCCGGACTCCTCGCAATCGATCTCTCATCAGAGTTCTTCCTTCATCAACACTTGATACCTCTCTGTCGTAATTTAGCAAACTCCTTAAAATTCTTCCCTGCAACTCCATAAGTGCAGCGCTGTTCTGTGCAGTAGCTCCAATGTCGGAGATGAAGCAACAAGGATCAAATTTGCGATGAATTTCATTGTAAACGGCCTTGGCCAAGATGGTTTTCCCTACACCGCCTATGCCGCTGATTCCCACTCTCACCGTACGTATGTCCGAACTCAGATATAAACTGTTAAAGTAGTTAATACTTTTCCCTTTCGAGTCCCAGGAGATGGATAGGCACATCCAGGGGAACCTTCTTCAAGGTTTCCAACACGTCTTGCACAACCTGTTTTACCAATCTTCTTTCAGACCTGAAAATCACCTTCTATAGATTACACCTTACCATGCAAATTTAAAGTTGCAATTAATTTGGCAAAACTACTTATTAAATGAAAATCATAGATAGTTGGGTTTAATGTCTAATTAATTAATACACGGTTACACATTACGATGCAAACTTCAAATAGTAACGAATTTGACAAAACTATTATTATGATTATAGAAAGAAAGAAACGGAGTATATATTAAATTCCACAAATACAGCCAGCAGCTTAAAGTATTCAGAATAGCAACAAGTATCTAATGAATGTAAAGACCCGACTCATCCATAACGAAATAATATTAAATTATGAATTCGAAAATAATTCGTGAAATTTTACTATTAATTTTAAGAATTGCTCAATAAAAGTTATTGTGGTTAGACATCTAGAGCTTAGTTTTCTAAAGTCATAAACTCCTGAAAAGTTCACCACTTTTAATCTAGTGAAGAGAGAAAGTACATTTCTCAAGATAACATGCAGGGACAATAGATCAACACATACCTTAAGTCATGCATTACATCCTGCATTCATTTCCGATAGCTTGCTTTTCCTCTAGCAATTGTATCCTTATCATCTGCACAAAACTAACTAGACAATCTCACAACTCAGAAATCACTACACATAAACTATAAAAGAACACCCTACATCCAGGGGACCTAAGTACTGGGGGCATCCTTCACCATCTAGACTGTCTACATACCCTATATCCATAGGATCAAGGCCCCTCTCCTTCAGATGTGACTAACATAGGGAATGCGAATATGTAGCTCTATTTTGCACTATATTTGATGTAACTGTGAGCGGGTATCCAGCGCTTTCTAGGGTTATTCCCTGCCCCAGACAGTTCTTTGTCGACTGCCAACCACTCGGTGAAACAGGGATGGAAATTAGTCCACTACCACAAACACCTACAAGGGTGCTTGTCAGTTAGTCCTAGTGTGGAGGAATCCCTATTAGGTGTCTACTCATGAAATCTAGTCTTTCTTTCTCAAGCCAAATTAGGTAATTTCTTGACTAAGATAGTTCCTGATTCCCTAGTATTTTTTAATCACCAATATTCGCAGAGACGAGGGGAGAGCATATGGAAGATAGGGTTTTTGATTCAGACTAGTTTCCCTATTTACAAGTCATCTCTGATTTAGACTCGCATTGTTAGTAAGCCTCACAAGCTAATCATCATACAAATTATTTCAATAGACTCATCCTTTCTTTTTAGTTAATCTTCTTAATGAGATATTCGAGGAGATTTTCCCTTCCTGCAGATTTAGTTTCGACATGTCCCTTATTACTCCCCAACGATTTAGAGGGACGGTGCCCAGACATCATTGTTGCAGCTATGTTAGGCACAAGGTACTTGGTTCAACGTGATGGCATTACCCGTAAACATGACATAGAGGTACCGTAAAAACTGAACACTGCATTTGTTTTATGTTTGAACATTTTATTAAAGTTTACTCAGCTAATAGAAAAGATATACTTGCATCAAAACTAATAAATAAATAGATAAGGGAGAAATACTTTACTAAATCTTGATGCAAGTTAAGTATAGACATTATGCTTGGTCAATTTGTTTATGCAAAATGAATAGGACTAGAAATGATACAATCAATGTAATCAATTTATAATTGCACATAACAAAGACTAGAAAAGATATTCTATCAATAATGCATATAAAGATTTAGTCAAGGGGCTCTTATTTTATCCTACAAGTAAAGAATTCATACAACTTCTTGCATGATCATTACTAACTTACTTTTAATTGGAACCAATGAGAACTTAATAAAGGTTCTTAATTAGGATAGTTATCCCAACAAGAGGTTTACTTGATACTCCCTAAATGGGTTTATACTTTAATAAAACTAGTTAACAACTTAAATGGATAAATAAGTGCATTATAATAACATTCTAACATCGTTATTGGAAATATCATTTTACGATTTCAAATTACTTATGGATCACAAAACAACTATACTACTTGATTGGTCAGACCATGTTTATAATCTGTGAATTCATAATACTTTTCTTAATATGGTTGAGAACTAGATAAGGGATTAGTCCTAAGATGACACTACTGTGTGATTGTGTAAAAACCAATAAAATTGAATAAATTATCCTCTATTCACGTCATTCTTTCCAAAGATCTCTCCCATAAACTTTATTAATTATTTTAAAAATTTTATGATTTGAGTATCAACATTGAGTATACAATAGGTAATGCCCCCTGTAAAGTATAAGTTATAGAGAGTTGTTTTGACTATAATTAATGAAGCAAGGTCCAAGCATTGAAGGAATGATAGTAGCTAATGGAGATGTAATAATCTATAGAGATTTTGCATAAGAAGATTTCATAGCACTAAGTTAAAGACAAGATTTTCTTAAGCTAAAGAATGAAATTAAAACTTATACCCCAAACTTCGTTCCATTCCTTCATTTATTTTAATCTCTTATTTAATTCATACCTATTATATGTTTCACACTTGTTAATTTACCCCATAATAATACTCATCATTACTTTTGTCACATCTCTTCATCTTCATTACTTTATTATCATTAGACACACTTTACCTCCTAACCTCCTCCTCTACTGAATCATATATATAATTTATTTCCTGATTTTTCTATATTACATTATTATGCTTTATCTTTCACAATTCACTTATAACCTATCTCATTACTCCACTTATTTTAAATCATATTATATCCCTTTATCATATTATCACTACTTATTTCCATCATTTATAACATGTCTGATTTTATTCATTATTCTTTACTCTATCATTATTTCTCGTATTTTTCTATTGAACCTCTACACAAATACATTTATCCATTTCTCATATCCACACTCTTCAACTACAATTTCTTTCCACCAATAAATTACATTGCCTTATTTTATCTCACACTAATTTACACATCACACTATTCACAAAACTCCAACCCCTATCTATATATGTATCTTATTACTCGCATCATATATAAATTACACACTTTTCACTATACACTTCTCTTATATCCACACCTTCATCACCTTATTTACAGTTTCCATCAAATCATTAATACATCAACACATTAAAATACTAGATTTCTTTGCTTTTCTTCTCTTGTATCATTATGTTCATTTATAAATATTCACCTCTAATTATAAAGTCTCCGATGACTTGAATCTCGGAAGGATGCTTATTATATATTTCTCTAATATACTTATATTTAAATATGCATTTCATAAGGACACTAGACAACAACTATTTCAATGGACTCTTGCCCAATTTATCTAATTTGGCAATGTTAGAGACACTGTAGGTATATCAAGAACTTTCATTGTTTATAAATCTTTCAAATATGTTATTTATATCTTCCTAAATATTTTATATTTATAAAATGTGAAAACATAGTAAACACACACAAACTGTTTGACATAATGCCAGAGAGAGGTCATTTTATGGAATGCAATAATTGCAAGATTTCACAAAATGGATTTGCTGAAAAGGGATCTAATTTCTAGGTCAGATGAATGAAATCAAATGTCCTAGCCTTTTGGTAGCGTCCTTTCTGCCTGTGCCAAGATGGGAGTTTTTGAACAAGGGATGGACATCCATATAGGCATAACGGAGGGGACTTTGTCAGAGCTTATAGATGAAAATACTTTTGATAGTCATTATATGCAAATTGAGGAATCGCAAATAGGGCACGTCAATTGTTTGACAGATTGACTCAATTAGATGTCATCCCATGGGCGGTAATGACTGTAGGATTTTACAAAATGGATTTTTTGAAAAGGCTTTTAAAAAAACCTTAAAGCAAAGCAATAGCAAGTGCAAAACCAAACTCCACAACCTTTGCCAGCATCTACCCAGCCTGTGCCAAAATGGGAGTTTTGGAACAGGGTATGGCCATACATCAAAGCATAATGGATTGAGTAATTTAGTCAATTTTGTAGTTGCCAAGTGCCCCGGTAGACATGTATGCAAAGATGTGGAAGTACAGACAAGGCATGTGAACTATTTGACAAAATGGCCCAATGAAATGTGACCTCATAAATGCCATGATAGCATGATACATCCAAAATGGGTTTGTTGAAAATACTTTAGAAAGTTTCAAGAAAATGCAATGGCAATGTGTTAATCCAAATACCTCAACTTTTTCCAACGTCCTCCCGTAGAAGGTTCAAGGAATACCTCGATGGGAACAGTTGTGCTTGTCATGTTTTCAGAAGAAAATAGAGATACTGTCTCGACCATGGGGAAGATGACCAGAAAAGGAAGGATAGGCCTGTAAGGGAATAAAACTAAGAATAGAGAAGGAGAATATAGAAAAAGGCTCGAAAGCCTTCTCTTTGGATTTGATAAAAACCCATACGAAGAGAATGATGCAAAAATCCCTACGTGGTTTACAGACAAAAACCCATGCTTTTGAAAGATATGCCTGCGAAAAAGAAGATCGTTACATAGTGGAAGAAAGCCTTCTTTGGTCGACAGGGAAGAGACCCAGACAATCGTCGGCATTTCAAAGATAAATCAATTGAAACAAAAAGAAGAAATGAGGGTTTTAGAACAGGGTATGGATATACATCAAAGCAAAATGGAAAGAATCAGATGTAGCTGCTATGCTCTAGTACACATATATACAAAATGTAGAAATATGCATAAGGCACGTGAACTACTAAAACGAGTGCAAGAGAGATCTCATCAAACATAATGCAATGATTGTAGGATAAGTTCAAAATGGATTTGTTGAACAATCATTAGAACTTTCAGGCAGATACAAATTGTCATAAGGAGATTCGGTCTCAAGGAATACAAAATATGCGAAAAATGCTCAAACAGTATTGTTGAAATAGATGAATACACTTTAGGCTACTAAATTTAATAGGTGAAGGCCAAATTTCACTGCCTCAGCCAGCGAAAATAGAACATACACAAAACATGCATACAAAGCAAGGATCATAGGATAGGCACATAAAGGACTGAAACAAATATTGTTTGATCAAGGAAGCTCAACCTAAGAGATGCCATGCATAAATATTAACTATTGAAGAAGGTAGAAAACTAGTTCCTTAACTTCTTGAAACATAGTGGAATGAACACTCACCAAACCCATTAGCAAAATGACTAAAAGAAATGTAGTATCCCGAAAGATGCATCCTCCTTCTGTGTGCTTACCCTGCTTCTCATCTATCACCCTTTTCTTCTTCTGCCTCTCTCTGCACGTAGCCCCCTCTATTTATTACCGTTTGGTGGTGAAAAGTCCTGCCATCCTTGACTTTCTCCCCCAGTTATCTCCTTCACGTGAATGGAAAAAGGACACCTCAAAACATCGGACTTCACACTTTCCTTACCTACCATGAGCGCTCAGTCAAGGGAAAATACTAAAAGCATTAAATTGTGTTTAATTTTCTAGCAAGAATTTCTTTCTTGCACCTCATGTAACTCCACTACATTATTGCAAATATTCCCCCTTGTACCTCACACATCCATGCCAAAGGAAGGTTCGTGACATACTTCCCACCTAAAAGTTTGCATCGTCCCGATGCAAAGGTTACAGACAAAAGGTTGAGTAAATGTGAGATTTTCATATCTGGTTAAACATCCTTACCGCTTCCGCATCGACTCCAAATGTTAAGTACTAAAACTCATTATCAAAAATTTCTAGTTTTGTTAGAAGTTTACTCCCACCTGTGTTAGAATCCAAGAGAAATGATATACCACTATAGATTAGAAGAATTATATTATCTTAGTCAATCTGAGTACTCAGGAAATAGCCAATCCGGGCTAAAGTGTCCAAAATGGGACATAATGAAATAAAGCCAACCAGACTCTTCTGTCCTTTGGGAAAACTGGTTCATATAGAACCAGGTCTAACAGACTCTATCACTTCTCAATAAATGCAGTTCAGTCACATTGTTATTTTCACTTTCACTTTCTAAAGAAGCTTTTGCAACATCACTCTTCTATAAACTATTCTCCCTTTTCAATTCTTTCAAAACTTCTTCTAGATCTCTATTCCTCTACTCCATCTTCCAACTCTTCAAATCTCTCTTCAATATCTTAAAACAATGTCAACTTTGCTTCGAATTCTTCATTTCTCCTTCTTGCATTTTTCAGTTCTTCTTCAAGGGCGTCATATTTGTCTTCTCCTAGTTCCTCTATCCTTTCCAACAACTTTGAATTACACCTTTTAATTTCACACAATTCTCCTTCCAAAATAATGGCCAAATAGGCCTATACTAGTCAAATGGATCAAAACTTTATCCAATAGGTAAACACAACAGCCATACGAGCTAAATAGGACAAGAATCATTATTCTCTAGCCAGAGACTTTTGACTCCTTCGGGATCAATACGGGTCCATGAGTCACTTCCTGGAGACTACAGTACCTGCCCAAGAACTGTGCTGAGGATGTCAACCAGGGATACACAACATCAACTTGTACACACCTTAGTTTTTGGCAAAGCCGGGTACAAGTAATCCACCTACGGGATTTTTTTGAGTACCAGTGACTTCCATTATTCCAATATCATATAAACATTGCTCTTAAAATAAATTCGTGCTCAAGCACACACATCAACACTCAAGTGAAAAGTAACAATTCTAGCGGTCATGCATGTTGATTTATAGAGACTGCCACATCAACAACTCTTCTGAACTTTGCATCCATCTCTCTCTTCGCAATTGTCACATCAATTGGTGCCACCTTAGGGCTTGTTATCCAAAAGTAGTGCTAGCATCCCACAATTGATAGTAGTTTCCCAAACTAGGAGACCATGAATGCTATCAATTTCTCAAAAGTCAATAGTTGTCTCTAGTACTCACCATATAGTCTCACCTCCAAGGAAAACCAATATCATTGCTATATTAGTACCAAGTAATCAAGAAAGAAAGATGGTTTCTAGGGCCCTCTCAAGGACCCCTCCGCATGTTTCCAAATACCTTGCTTGCATTTGTTTAAGTTGGTATCCTCCAAGAGGGAGGTATGGAAGAAACACACACATAGATCTAGGGGGAAGGATGGACTATGACTGTCCCATACCAGTCCCATCTGCAACCCCATCCTCACAATAGAATCTCCCTAGGCCACCTACTCTTCCATTAAACCTGCCAGGGCCCTACCTATATATGGCAGTTTTACAGAAGTCACATTACTCCACACATGCCAGCAGTTGTAAAAATTAAAATGCCTCAAATCAAGAATGATTAAGTAAAACAAGTCCATAAGTTAAATCCTGAATCAGATTACATTAAAATAAAATAAGCTAAGAAGAAGTGAAGATCAAAGATAGAAACTATTGCAACATCCCAAGTTCAACAAAGAACAAGTCCTTGAGGCAAAATGACCATCTCAAAATTTAAATAAAGAAATAAAACACTGCAGCTTAACACTTAAGTAAAATCTTTAACACAAGAATAAATAATGCAACAATCTCATAAAATTTGCACATTATAATCACCATGTAGCCTTATAAAAAGAGCACCTAAGGGGAGTAGAAAAACTGGGTGGACTTCTATCACTCAAATAGCTAAATCGTATAGTGGTCTCAAACCACATAGAGAACAATGATAATCGCCATGTCACTTTAAGCATTCCCCACACAACCTAAAACAACCTTATCATACTTCTATATCAAAAATCCACACGAATAGTCACATGCCCCCATACAACCCAGGGCATGCCATTCTAAAAAGATTACGATGTGCCACAATAGGAATTAAACACAGAATATGATATCCACTTCACAAGTCTTATGGTTGTCATGTACCCAACTAATGTTATCTCATTACACATACCATTACTGTCATCAAGCTATCCCCTTCACCCTCTAGGGAGGGTTTACCTATGACCTTATCGTTTCCTTTTCTTTTCATGTTTCTATCCATGTTTATCATTAACTGGATGATCATTAGATCGCAAGAGGGGGAATACTATTAGCCTTATGCCTTAATTTTGACCATGCTTTAGGTTAGCGGACCTTTAGGCCTAGTGTCCGAACCAAAAGCTCTGATACCACATGTAAAGACCCGACTCATCCTTAATGAAATAATACTAAATTCTAAATTTAAAAATACTGAGGAACTAAATTTTTTGTTCTAACAGATGTACGAAATGTAGATTCGTGAAATTTTACTATTAATTCTAAGAATTGCTCAATAAAAGTTATTGTGGTTAGACATCTAGAGCTTAGTTTTCTAAAGTCATAAACTCCTAAAAAGTTCACCACTGTTAATCCAGTGAGGAGAGAAAGTACATTTCTCAAGATAACATGCCAAGACAACAGATCAACACATACCTTAAGTCATACATTACATCCTGCATTCGTTTTTGACAGCTTGCTTTTCCTCTAGCAATTGTATCCTTATTATCTGCACAAAACTAACTAGACAATCTCACAACTTAGAAATAACTACACAGAAACTGTAAAAGAACACCCTACATCTAGGGGACCTGAGTACTGGGGGCATCCTTCACCGTCTAGACTGCCTACATACCCTGTATCCACAGGATCAAGGCCCCCCTCCTTCGGATGTGACTAACATGGGGAATGTGAATATGTAGTTTTGTTTTGCACTATGTTTGATGTAACTGTGAGTGGGTATCCAGCCCTTTCTAGGGTTATTCCCTGCCCTAGATAGTTTTTCGTCGACTGCCACCCACTCGGTGAAATAGGGATGGAAATTAGTCCACTACCACAAACACCTACAAGGGTGTTTGTCAGTACCACACACCTACAAGGGTGTTTGTCAGTTAGTCCTAGTGTGGAGGAATCTCTATTAGGTGTCTACTCATGAAATCTAGTCTTTCTTCCTCATGCCAAATAAGGTAATTTATTGACTAAGACCATTCCTGATTCCGTAGTGCTTTCTAATCACCGATATGCACAGACACGAGGGGAGAACATATGGAAGATAAGGTTTTTGATTCAGACTAGTTGCCCTATTTACAAGTCATCTCTGATTTAGACTCACATTGTTAGTAAGCCTCACGTGCTAATCATCATACAAATTATTTCAATAGACTCATCCTTTTTATTAGTTAATTTTCTTAATGATATATTCGATGAGATTTTCCCTTCCTGTAGATTTAACTTCGACATGTCCCTTATTACTCCTCGATGATTTAGAGAGATGGTGCCCAGACGTAGTTGTTGTAGCTATGTTAAGCGCGAGGTACTAGGTTCAACGTGACGAAATTACCCGTAAGCGTGACACAGAGGTACTGTAAAAACTGAACACTACATTTGTTTTATGTTTGGACATTTTATTAAAGTTTACTTAGCTAATAGAAAGGATATACTTGCATCAAAACTAATAAATAAATAGATGAAGGAGAAATGCTTTACTAAATATGGATGCAAGTTAAGTATAGACATTATGCTTGGTTAATTTGTTTATGCAAAATGAATAGGACTAGAAATGATACAATCAATGTAATCAATTCATAATGGCACATAACATAGACTAGAAAAGATATTCTATCAATAATGCATATAAAGATTTAGTCAAGGGGCTCTTATTTTATCCTACAAGTAAAGAATATATACAACTTATTGCATGGTCATTACTAACTTACTTTTAATTGGAAACAATGAGGACTTAATAAAAGTTGTTAATTAAGACAGTTATCCCAACAAGAGGTTTACTTGATACTCCCTAAATGGGTTTATACTTTAATAAAACTGGTTAACAACATAAATGGATAAATAAGTGCATTATAATAACATTCTAACATTGTTATTGGAAATATCATTTTACGATTTCAAATTACTTATGAATCACAAAACAACTATACTACTTGATTGGTCCAACCATGTTTATAATCTGTGAATTCATGATACTTTTCTTAATATGGTTGAGAACTAGATAAGGGATTAGTCCTAAGATGAAACTACTGTGTGATTGTGTAAAAACCAATAAAATTGAATAAATTATCCTCTATTCATGTCATTCCTTCCAAAGATCTCTCCCATAAACTTCATTAATTATTTTTAGAAATTTTATGATTTGAGTATCAACATTGAGTATACAATAGGTATTGCCTCCCATAAAGTATAAATTATAGAGAGTTGTTTTGACTATAATTAACGAAGCAAGGTCCAAGCATTGAAGGAATGATAGTAGCTAATGGAGATGTAATAATCTATAGAGATTTTGCATAAGAAGATTTCATAGCACTAAGTTAAAGACAAGATTTTCTTAAGCTAAAGAATGAAATTAAAACTTATACCCCAAACTTCATTTCATTCCTTTATTTATTTTATTCTCTTATTTAATTCATACCCATTATATATTTCACACTTCTTCACACTTGCTAATTTACCCCATAATAATACTCATCATTACTTTTGTCACATCTCTTCATCTTCATTACTTTATTATCATCAAACACACTTTACCTCCTTACCTCCTCCTTTAATGAATCATATATATAATTTATTTCTTGGTTTTTCTATATTACATTATTATGTTTTATCTTTCAAAATTTACTTATAACCTATCTCATTACTCCACTTATTTTAAATCATATTATATCCCTTTATCATGTTATCACTACTTATTTCCATCATATATGTTTCTCTAATACACTTATATTTAAATATGCATTTCATAAGGACACTGGACAACAACTATTTCAATGGACTCTTGTCCAATTTATCTAATTTGGCAAGATTAGAGACACTGTAGGTATATCAAGAACTTTAATTGTTTATAAATCTTTCAAATATGTTTGATGTAGAGTGGAAATGCATAGTGGGGAGCACCCACATAGAAAGGAAATTAAAATTAGCTTCCTTTGAAAGATATCGGCGAGACTATACAAATGTCTCACCGAAACCTTCTACTCGTCGGCCACACCTTATGCCATCGGGTCACATAATAATTCTCCCACCGATGCGCCCCTCACACCAATGACTTATCTCTATCAACAAGACTACCTACTGTTGGTGTAACCTTCTTCCTTTCTGCCGATGATAAGACTCATGCCAATATATTCTCCATCGGTGACATTTTCCAAATGTCACTCTGATTGGCAAGAACACATGTTATCAGCTTCACAATCTTTTGTTGGCCTGACGCTCTTCCTCACGCCGATGAGCTAACCATCAGTGAGACTATGCCTTCGCCCTGACTCCCAACTTCTCTAGCCAATGCAAGTCTCATGCTGATACACCTAACAAAGACTTCCTTGTCAGCTAGACACGCTTCTTCGGCTAGACTTTTCTCCCATCCTTCGATGATAATGTTACGCCGATGCACCTCCGCTTCTACCTTCTGTCGACTAGACTCTTCACGATATGCTTTATATCGGCAACACTCTGCCTTTCGGTAAGACTCTTAAAGTCTTCCCTGATGGGTAGTCTCCTACCGATGAACTCCCTATCGGTGACACTTCCCCGTTGTCACCCCAAAGCACAAACTCCTTATCGCCAAGATGTAGAACTATCAGAGAAAACCTTGTATCCTCTACCGACATTCCTGGTCACACCAATGCCTTAGGCCAATGCTATCATCGGTGAGACTTGCCAACGGTCACCCCGATCTACTCCTTCGGTGAGACTTTCACCATCGGTTGAACATAACTCCAACACACTGATGCAGAATCTCACGCCGATGCTTCCTTTGTCGGCGACACAAATGGAACTTATGCTGATGCCTTCAAAACATACATTATTGACTTATTTTGACCCCTGAACTGGTCAGCGATACACATACAGATACAACTAATGGATACACACAAAATGCCCCTCATGCAAATGCAATATATACACAAAATGCACAATTCCTCCTCTGCAACCGTTGTAACCGAACAACACACAGATGCAATGGATTCCTACAGAATAGAAAACAAACTTAAGAACATGGAGGTCATTCCTGTAGCAACGGTATACACCGAGGAGATACTTGGAGTGGTTCTATAATTTCGAATGAAACAAAATTGAAAAAAGAAAACTATTTTACAGATCCATTCCACTGATTTCACAGAAATCCACCAGTGGAATTGATTTATCTAGGTATCTCAATCACAGAAAGAAACTAATTCAAATCCTACACAAGTGCTATACAGATTATATGTATTGAACAATTTTCTACAGAATATCTACACAGAAACTAGACAGAAAAGAACGAATTACAGAACTTCTATTCCTTCTTCTTAGTATTTTTAACCACACTTGAATATTACAGAGGATTTTTATTTTATATTTTCCAAAAAGTGAGAGACCGACATTCCTCTCCTCTGTTTCTGTGATTTTGATTTTACCAAGATTATTGGTAGAAACCCCTAATTAATTTTAAGACATCTGTTTTGCATAAGACATCAAAACTCCTACTGCTAAGACACCTTGTTTACCCTTCACGTCACCCAACCTGTCTGAAATTGCAAAGTTAATGTTTGACCAACATGCAATGCCTACATAAAATGCCAACTTTAAAACAACATGAAATGCCAACATAAAATGCCAATTCCTTATTCTTCGCCCTCTTGTATATGTTGATCTTGTTGAAAGGGTGCTCCTATACCATACTCCCCAGGAGAAGAAATCTCAAGCCCCTTTGAGATGAGAGTTTGTAGATCTGCACCATGAGTTGTGATCTGATCTGCAGTCATCCAAACTACCTCTGAATCTGGTTGCCCTTGCCAAGCCACCAAATACTCCAGGTATTCTTTGTTCCTAGTCTTCTTGATCACTCGTGAGTCTAAGATATGCTTCAATTTTGGTGGATCATGCTTAGGAATATCATCATCTGCTGCATCCTGCAATGGTTCTTGTTCTACATCTGCATTTGGCTTATATGGAGTCAAATCACATACACTGAAAATGGGTGACAATCCAAGATCAGGAGGGAGTTGGATCTCATATGCATTATGCCCACACTTCTTTAAAATTTGACATGGTCCAATCTTCCACTGCATTAGCTTGGTATACTTAACTTGGGGAGCCGCTCCTTCTTCAGGTTTACCCACACCAAATCTCTAACTTCAAACTGTAAATCTCTTTTCTTTTTGTCAGCATATGTTTTGTACTTCAGTGTAGCTTGTTAGAGTTGGTTTTTGACCTGATCATGTACTTCTTTGATAGCTGAAGAAAAAGCTTCACCATCTGCACTAATAGGCTCTCCTATAGGCAGATCTCTCAGCTCCAGAATACCTCTTGGATGAATACTATAGACCACCTGAAAAGGTGATTTTCCTATACTCCTATTAATGGTGTCATTATAGGAAAATTCTGCTTGTGGGAGGACATTATCCCATTTCTCTCCATGCTACTTGGTTAAACACCTGAGTAGATTACCCAATGAATGGTTAACAACTTCAGTCTGCCCATCTGTTTGAGGATGGTAGGCTGATGAGAAGGACAAATTGGTTCCAAGCTTCTTCAAAAGAGTTCTCTAGAAGTGGTCAATAAACTTCACATCCCTGTCTGATACTATGTTCAATGGCAAACCATGTATCCTCACTATCTCTTTGAAAAACAAATCAGCAACATATGAAGCATCACAAGTGGTTTTACATGGTAAGAAATGTGCCATTTTACTAAATCTGTCTACTACCACAAAAACACTATCATATCCTTTCCTTGTCCTAGGCAAACCTAGTACAAAATCCATGCTTATGCTCTCCCATGGCCTAGAAGGAATGGGTAAGGGCTGATACAAACCTGCATTTGTGGATCTCCCTTTTGCTTTCTGACATATTACACATGCTTCCACAAATTTTCTCACATCTGACTATAAATTCGGCCAATAGTAATGCCTCTTCACAAGATCAAGAGTTTTATCAAGACCAAAATGTCCTGCCATGGCCCCACAATGTTTCTCCTGAATAATATTCAATCTCATAGAACATCTTGGAATACATAGTTGTCCACCTTTGAAAAGTAATACATCTTGGATCAGAAATTCAGAGAACTCAACATGATACTTGTCTCCAAAAGAAGTACATACCTTGTAGATCTCTCCAAAGTCTTCATCATCACCATACATTGTCTTCAAAGAATTAATCCCAACACTCTCCAATTGGATATGATTGATGGTCAAAACTCTCTAGCTCAAAGCATCTGCTACTTTGTTCTTAACCCCTTTCTTGTGCTTGAGTGTGAAAGTGAAAGCTTGCAGAGTTTCCACCCACTTCATCTGCCTATGGTTCAGCTTCTCTTGACTATTTATGAAACTGAGGGCTTGGTTATCTGTGAACACTATGAATTCTTTGGGCATCAAGTAATGCCTCCATTTCTTAAGTGATTGGACTAGAGCATACATCTCCAAATCATAGGATGAGTATCTCTTCTTGGCATCATTTAATTTCTCACTGAAGAATGCAATAGGTCTACCTTCTTGGCTAAGTACTGCTCCAATTGCAATATGACTTGCATCACATTCTACTTGAAAAATCTTGCTGAAGTTAGGAAATGTAAGAACTGGCTGCTCTGCCACCTTCTTCTTCAATGTTTCAAAAGAATTATCTGCCTCCTTTATCGACGTAAACTTGCACTTCTGTCCTCCCTTTATAGTATCAAGCATGGGTGCACAAACATGACTAAATCCCTTTATAAACTTCCTATAAAAGGTTGCTAACCCATGGAAACTTCTAACATCATTCAAGGTTTTGGGGGTTGGCCAAGACAATATGGCACTTACCTTTTCTTGATCCATTTTCAGTTTGTTATGTGAGATAACAAATCCCAAGTAGAAGATCTCTTCCTAGATAAATAGACACTTTGCTAAATTGATCATTAGCTACTCTTCATGTAACCTTTTGAGGACCAAGTCTATATGGTTGAGGTGTTCTTCCCTTGTATTACTGAAAATCAATATGTCATCTAGATAGACTATGACAAATTTACCTATGAATTCTCTCAAGACCTCATTCATCAATCTCATAAAGGTACTAGGGGCGTTGGACAAACCAAAAGGCATGACCTTCCACTCATATAACCCCTCATTAGTATTGAATGTAGTTTTCCACTCATCACCAGGTCTAATCCTAATATGATGATAGCCACTCTTTAAATCTATTTTGGTGAAGTATTTAGCACCTCCTAAACAATCAAGTAAATCTTCTATCCTAGGGATTGGAAACCTATACCTAATTGCTATCTTGTTGATAGCCCTTGAATCAGTGCAAAGTCTCCAAGTGCCTTCCTTCTTTGGTGTGAGTACAGCCAGTACTGCACATGGGCTTAAACTTTTGCCAATTAGGCCTGTCTCCAACAATTCTTCAATTTGCCTTGCTACCTCTGTATTCTGATCTGGGGTGAGCTTATATGCTGCTTTGTTTGGAAGTGTAGATCCTGGGATTAGATCTATACAATGGCTGATGTCTCTTATAGGTGGCAGGGAACTTGGCATCCCATCAGAGATAATGCCTTTGTACTTGTCCAATAGCTCTTGGACAGTTGGGTCTATGAATTTTTGTCTCTTCTCTCCCTTGACTTCTTGCTGTTGTTCCTTGTTCACCTTTAGGCATGGAATTAGAGCATATGCAACTGCTCCTTCTTCTCCTATCTCAGTCATGAATTGTTTGCCTTCTACCATCATCACCTTAACTTCCTTTCCTTTTGATTCTACCTCATTCTCCATTAATGGTAGCAATTCTATCACCTTACCATTCTTGGTGATTGAATAGGTGTTTCTGACTCCATCATGGTATGCTTTCAAATCATACTGCCATGGTCTTCCAAATAGGAGATGGCAAGCATCCATCTTGGCAATGTCAAACAGTAACCTATCCTTGTATGGGCCAATCTACAATTCTACCCAAGCCTGTTCTTCTACAGTTGTTTGTTGACCTTGGGTGAGCCATGAAATTTTATATGGGCAAGGATGTGGCAGTCTCCTAAGCTTAAGCTTTTCTATCATCTCAATGGATACAAAATTCTTAGTAGATCCAGAGTCAATAAGAACTTTACATACCTTTCCTCCTACCTTGCAAGTAGTTTTGAAGAGAGACTTCCTTTGTGGAGGTTCTTTTCCAGGCATCTTCATGGTGGTCATTGTTCTTCTAATCATCAAAGATTCTCCATTCTCAGGATACCCATAACTGTCAGGAGCATTCACACTTTGATTTGTGCTTGAGCTTGCTACACTTTGACAATCAGATTCTTGGATCAGATTGATCCTCTTTTCTCCTAGTGAACTTGTTGCCTTTGCTAGACATCTACTGGCTATATGGCCTTCTTGATTGCAATTGTAACATCTGATAGGTCCTCTGCCTTGAGATCTTCCTCTAAATGGTGGTCTTTTGCCCTTGAAGTTTCCCCTTTGATTGTAGCTTCCCCCTTGGTTCTGACTACTATCTCCTCTACTGTTCTCTTGGTTGGATTCACTTTGGTATCCAAATCCTCTGCCTCTAAAAGGACTTCTTCCTCCTCTCTGCTGTCTTCCTCTACCTCTATTGTTCTGCTCATGCCTTCTCTTTAATTTTTCTTCCACTTTGAGTGCCATTTGATAGCATTTTTGAACTGTATCTGGATTATGCAGATTTAGGTCTTCTTGGATGTTGAACCTCAATCCATTGAGGTACCTTGTGATCTTCTCTTCCTCACCTTCCCTTACCTTTGTTTTTACACACAGCTTCATGAATTCTTCTGTGTATGAGCTGACATCTAGCTCCTTCTGCTTCAAATTCTATTTCCTCTTATGTAATTGGATATTGTAATCCAATGGAACATAGGCCTCCTTCACCAATGCCATCATTCTCTTCCATGTTGCAACTCTGTTCTTTCCCTCTTTCACCCTGTCATCTTGGATGAAATTCCACCAAGTCAGTGCAGCTCCTTTCATTTTGGACTGAGCCATCTTCACTCTTTGGTGTTCTGGTATTTCCTCGGTCTCAAAGAAATTGTTTAAGGAGTCTATCCACTCCATTACTGAATCAGGTTCCATTTTTCCTACAAACACTGGCAGGTCTATTTTTACATCCATGGTCCTTCTTTCCATGGACCTGAGGGCATTGAGTAAGGGTCTCTGGTCTACAGGAACCACTAGCTCTTCTTGCTTTGGGGTCTCCTCATCATCCCCATCTTCTCGTTCACCAGAGTTTTCTTCCCCTTTCTCCACTCTGTCCCTCAACTTCTCTAGTTCTTCTTTCAATTCTTGATTCTGAGCTCTATCAGCTTTGCTATCTGCTATTTGCTTTCTTACCAAGGCCATCAATTCAACATTAGTCATCTTTGCTGGAAAAGTTTCTAAAGCTTCTCCTTCTAACATTTTGCTTTCTCCTTCTGCTGCTAGATGGAACAAACACCTTTCGAAATCAAAATACACAACAGCCTTTCCTAGAGCTTTCTCTAGCTCTGATACCACTTAATTAGAGGTTTCTACTAATAATCTTGGTAAAATCAAAATCACAGAAATAGAGGAGAGGAATGTCGGTCTCTCACTTTTTGGAAAATATAAAATGAAAATCCTCTGTAATATTTAGGTGTGGTTAAAAACACTTAGAAGAAGGAATAGAAGTTTTGCAATTCGTTCTTTTCTGTCTCGTTTCTGTGTAGATATTCTATAGAAAATTGTTCAATACATATAATCTGTACAACACTTATGTAGGATTTGAATTAGTTTCTTTCTGTGATTGAGATACCTGGATAAATCCATTCCACTGGTGGATTTTTGTGAAATCAGTGGAATGGATTTGTAAAATAGTTTTCTTTTTTCAATTTTGTTTCATTCGAAATTACAAAACCACTCCAAGTATCTCCTCGGTGTATACCGTTGCTATAGGAATGACCTCCGTGTTCTTAAGTTTGTTTTCTATTCTGTAGGAATCCATTGCGTCTGTGTGTTGTTTGGTTACAACGGTTGCAGAGAAGGAATTGTGCATTTTGTGTATATATTGCATTTGCATGAGGGGCATTTTGTGTGTATCCATCAGTTGTATCTGTATGTGTATCGCTGACCAGTTCGGGTGTCAAAATAAGTCAATAATGTATGTTTTGAAGGCATCAGCATAAGTTCCATTTGTGTCGCCGACAAAGGAAGCATCGGCGTGAGATTCTACATCGGTGTGTTGGAGTTATGTTCAACCGACGATGCAAGTCTCATGTCGATACACCTAACAAAGACTTCCTTGTCAGCTAGACACGCTTCTTCGGCCAGACTTTTCTTCCATCCTTCGATGATAATGTTACGACGATGCACCTCCGCTTCTACCTTCCGTCGGCTAGACTCTTCCTGATATGCTTTATATCGGCAACACTCTGCCTTTCGGTAAGACTCTTAAAGTCTTCTCCGATGGGTAGTCTCCTACCGATGAACTCCCTATCGGCGACACTTCCCCGTTGTCACCTCGAAGCACAAACTCCTTATCGCCAAGACCTAGAACTATCGGAGAAAACCATGTATCCTCGGCCGATATTCCTAGTCACACCGATGCCTTAGGCCAATGCTATCATCGGTGAGACTTGCCAACGATCACCCCGATCTACTCCTTCAGTGAGACTTGCACCGTCGATTGAACATAACTCTAACACACTGATGCAGAATCTCACACCGATGCTTCCTTTGTCAGTGACACAAATGGAACTTATGCCGATGCCTTCAAAACATACATTTTTGACTTATTTTGACACCTGAACTGGTCAATGATACACATACAGATACAACTGACAGATACACACAAAATGCCCCTCATGCAAATGCAATATATACACAAAATGCACAATTCCTCCTCTGCAACCGTTGTAACCGAACAACACACAGACGCAATGGATTCCTACAGAATAGAAAACAAACTTAAGAACACGGAGGTCATTCCTATAGCAACGGTATACACCGAGGAGATACTTGGAGTGGTTCTGTAATTTCGAATGAAACAAAATTGAAAAAAGAAAACTATTTTATAGATCCATTCCACTGATTTCATAGAAATCCACCAGTGGAATGGATTTATCCAGGTATCTCAATCACAGAAAGAAACTAATTCAAATCCTACACAAGTGCTGTACAGATTATATGTATTGAACAATTTTCTACAGAATATCTACACAGAAATGAGACAGAAAAGAACGAATTGCAGAACTTCTATTCCTTCTTCTTAGTGTTTTTAACCACACATGAATATTACAGAGGATTTTCATTTTATATTTTCCAAAAAGTGAGAGACCGACATTCCTCTCCTCTGTTTCTGTGATTTTGATTTTACCAAGATTATTGGTAGAAACCCCTAATTAATTTTAAGACATCTGTTTTGCATAAGACAACAAAACTCCTACTGCTAAGACACCTTGTTTACCCTTCACGTCACCCAACCTGTCTGAAATTGCAAAGTTAATGTTTGACCAACATGCAATGCCTACATAAAATGCCAACTTTAAAACAACATGAAATGCCAACATAAAATGCCAATTCCTTATTCTTCGCCCTCTTGTATATGTTGATCCTGTTGAAAGGGTGCTCTGCACCAATGTTATTTATATCTTCCTAAATATATTATATTTATAAAATGTGAGAACATAGTAAAGGCACGCAAACTGTTTGACAAAATGGAATGCAATAATTGCAAGATTTCACAAAATGGATTTGTTGAAAAGGGATCTAATTTCTAGGTCAGATGAAAAAAATCAAATGTCCTACACTTTTGCTAGCGTCCTCCTGCCTGTGCCAAGATGGGAGTTTTCGAACAGGGGATGGACATCCATCCAGGCATAACGGACGGGAGTTTTTCAGAGCTTATAGCTGAAAATACTTTTGATAGTCATTATATGCAAATTAAGGAATCACAAACAGGGCACGTCAATTGTTTGACAAATTGACTCAATTAGATGTCATCCCATGGGTGGTAATGACTGCAGGTTTTTACAAAATGGATTTGTTGAAAAGACTTTTAAAAAAATCTTAAAGCAAAGCAATAGCAAGTGCAAAACCAGACTCCTCAACCTTTGCCAGCATCCTCCCAGCCTGTGCCAAAATGGGAGTTTTGGAACAGGGTACGGTCATACGTCAAAGCATAATGGATGGAGTAATTTAGTCAATGTTGTAGTTGGCAAGTGCCCCGGTAGACATGTATGCAAAGATGTGGAAGTACAGACAATGCATGTGAACTATTTGACAAAACGACCCAATGAAATGTGACCTCATGAATGCCATGATAGCATGATACGTTCAAAATGGGTTTGTTGAAAAGACTTTAGGAACTTTCAAGAAAATGCAATGGCAATTGGCAGGTGTTAATCCAAATTCCTCGACTTTTTCCAACGTCCTCCCGTAGAAGGTTCAAGGAATACCCCGATGGGAACAGCTGCACTTGTCATGTTTTCAGAAGAAAACAGAGATAATGTCCCCGCCATGGGGAAGATGGCTAGAAAAGGAAGGATAGGCGTGTAAGGGAAGAAAACTCAGAATAGAGGAGAATATAGAAAAAGGCTCGAAAGCCTTCTCTTTGGATTCGATAAAAAGCCATACGAAGAGAGTGATGCAAAAATCCTTGCGTGGTTTATAGACAAAAACCCATGTTTTTGAAAGATATGCCTACGAAAAAGAAGATGGTTGCGTAGTGGAAGAAAGCCTGCTTTGGTCGATAGGGAAGAGACCCAGACAGTCGCCAGCATTTCAAAGATAAATCGATTGAAACAAAAAGAAGAAACAAGGGTTTTAGAACAGGGTATGGGTATCCATCAAAGAAAAATGAAAAGAATCAGATGTAGCTGCTATGCTCTGGTACACATATATACAAAATGTAGAAATACGCATAGAGCACGTGAACTGCTTAACCGAGTGCAAGAGAGATCTCATCAAACGGAATGCAATGATTGCAGGATAAGTTCAAAATGGATTTGTTGAACAGCCATTAGAACTTTCAGGCAGATACAAATTGCCATAAGGAGATTCGATCTCAAGGAATACAAAATATGCGAAAAATGCTCAAACAGTATTGTGGAAACGGATGAATACACTTCAGGCTACTAAATTTAATAGGTGAAGGCCAAATTTCACTGCCTCAGCTAGCGAAAATAAAACATACACAAAACATGCATGCAAAGAAGGGATCATAGGATAGGCACATAAAGGACTGAAAGAAATATTGTTTGATCAAGGAAGCTCAACTTGAGAGATGCCATGCATAAATATTAACTATTGAAGAAGGTAGAAAACCAGTTCCTTAACTTCTTGAAACATAGTGGAATGAACACGCACTGAGGCCATTAGCAAAATGACTAAAAGAAATGCAGTCTCTCTAAAGATGCATCCTCCTTATGCGTGCTTACCCTGCTTCTCATCTGCCACCCTTTTCTTCTTCTTCCTCTCTCTGCACGTAGCCTCCTCTATTTATTACGATTTGGTTGTGAAAAGTCCTGCCGTCCTTGACTTTCTCTCCCACTTATCTCCTTCGCGTGCATGATAAAAGGGCCCCTCAAAACATCAGACTTCACACTTTCCTTACCTACATAAGCGCCCAGTCAAGGGAAAAGACTAAAAGCATTAAATTCTGGCAAGAATTTCTTGCTTGCACCTCACGCAACTCCTTCGCTACATTATTGCAAATCTTCCCCCTTGTACCTCACACAGCCATGCCAAAGGAAGGTTCGTGACAATGAATTTATAGAAGAAAAAATAAAAACTTAAACTCTCGAGATGATTATAGCATCAATCTCGTAATTAAATTGAAAAATCTTTCAAAGGCAATCAGAGGTTGTTATCTGAAGGTTGCATATTACTTTTCTGACACTTAGAACTTGTTGAATCAGTAATAAAGCTGATGTAACTGTTAAGGAGGGAGTAATAGAATATATATTTTTTTAAATATAATGGTAAGAAAATATATTAAAACAACAACTAATTATAAAGTGAATCTATCAGTCTTAAAAAGACTCATGACACACTAATTCCAAAAAATAAAAAAAATTTAGATGGATTGAAAATAGACAATCAGTATAAGAGGAGGAACCCTCTAAGTCCCATAGACAGGGTATAAACACTTATCCTTTGAAGATTGTACATGCTCTGATTATTAGAAGTAATGTTTTCCTTTATGTTAAAAAACACTAGATCAACAAGAAAACCAATTAAAAAATGGTAATGATAAAGTTAGTCATAGGGAAATCAAGAATCCAAAGAGGCGGTATAGTCAGCATTTGAAATCACTAGAAAGGCTTTGCTCAAATCCCAAACAAGGCAATCCTAATTATTTCCAGTAACAAACTTGATATCATGCCAATTAGAAGCTTATTTGACCAAAAAATCAGTGACCTGATTGCCTTCCGTCTAATATGGTTCCATTGAAGCCCTGAACGAGGATGTTGATGTCTTTCTTACATCCATTCAGCTGCCACTGCTGAAAATAGAGGAAGACTTATTTTTAATTGATTGACAAAAATTTTAGAGTCAAATCTAAAATAATATCCCTAAAATACTTTAACTTAGTTTTTGAAAGAGCTTGGCAAATGGCCTTGGCCTCAACAAAGCTCTTAAAAACAACTTATCTTTTAAATGATCAACCAAATTTTAAGATTAACTTGGGTGCTGCTAGTTACTAATAAAAACCAAAAAATAAATTGAAAATAAGATAATTATGGAATCAAAAAAGAAATTGGAGAAAATAAAAATAAAAACCAATTTTTTTTTAGTTTTTAGATGGGAATCTTTTTTTTTAATTTTTAGATTGGAATCTTATAAAATTACACAGAATCAGAGTCTTTGAGCTCTTCAACTCCACCCTACTGTGAATGTAGGATCTCTCTCAGCATAATAAAAAGAATTACTCTACTAAATTTCTATAATAATTCAACACAAGTTGTCTTTTGGTTTGCCCTTGAGCTAATTGAAAGAACATAAAAATTAATTACCCGGATGTTAAAATCATACTCCAACCAGATCGACCGGCGATTTGATGAAGAGCATTCTTCCATTCCTCTATAGTAATTTTATCCTGCCGATCTAAATGGCTGTAATGTTTTTGGAATGCCTCGGCGAATGGACCTCCCTTACTTTCTGGGTAGCGAACATCACTAGGCTCCACATCATAAAATAGGGGAATGATAAGCCATTGGATCTACACATCCGGGCCGCCTCCTTCAGACACCACGTTGATTCCGCATAGCGTTTGGAAAATATGGGGATGAGAACATCACTAGTTTCAATGGCTGTTTGCAAGCTGGAATCGATGTCTTTGCCCTTCTCCAGTTCTTCGCTGTCCAGGAAAACCCTAACTGCCGCTGCAGAGAGAGCTTCGTAAAGATGGTTAATGGAGGTTCAGGTGATATATTAGGGATCATAGTTTAGTGAGCAAATGGTTAATGGAGTTTATTCAATGAATACATTTATCTTTTAAGGTCTTGTAAAATGCATTTAATATTATAAAAGCATTAAATACTTGGGTTACATAATACATTTAATAGTTTTGTTTGGGGCATTAAATATTGGTGACAAAGTAGTTCGAAAGCTTCTAAGAAGCTTATCTCTCATTGTTGCTTTCTTACTTATAAAATTACTGAATAATACATTAGTTTAGAGCTTTAGAGGCCAAGTTTTTTTTAAAGGTTTTTCTCAAGCTATATTGGTCTCTCATAGTGTGTTTGTGCTTTAATATGACATTTAATTCTTGGTATTTATTTGTACTATTGTGATTCAATAATATTGTTGAAAATTATGTAGATCAAATAACTTGTATTCTCTTCTTGTAGGGTTAACTGTGGAAACTATTTGCAATATTTCCTTTTATTTGGCATCAAAGCTTGGCTAGCTTACAAGTGCATGATGTTGTTGCCGTTGCTGTCGTCTTCTCCGGAGGACTTTGCGTTGAGGGTTTCAAACTATTTCACATGCCTTCGCCCAAATGCCCCAGCTACCGATGACGTGTTTGAATCTACAAAAGAAGACAATTTTCTCCATGCAAGGAAGTCAAGATCTATGTGGAAGAGGGAACCATGGAAGGATAGGTTGTGCCCTTCTCAGGATCTAGGGCTCTCATGCCCCAATCCGGGCCCTGGTGGCCACAAAAACATTGTGCCTATTTCTGATTGGGATGCTCACAAATTGAATTTGTAGACAGCCTCTGTATCCAATCCAACTATCAGGGGATTTGATGGGGAAAAGCCCATGTGATCTAGTAATCCCTTAGAGATTTCTCTAGGGAAGGAGGTTAAAAAAGAGATAGTTTTAAATGAAGATTTCTTCGCAGAGAATGGATTGATTTGTAGGTTTAGTCGTTTATGGCCCAACCTTCCAGATTTACACCAGTGGATTACTGAGACCTGACAACGTGAATTGAAGGAAAAATTAGAAAGTTACCCTTGTGCAGGTGGCTTCTTTGTTGTGGCCTTTGACAACGTTGAGGATCGAAACACCATTTTTCATTCCCTATGTGTTTGGGGACAACATGCGCTTCTGATATAACCATGGCACCCTGCTATCAATCCCCTTACAGAATCCTTTTCTGTGAAGCCAATTTGGGTGCGTCTTTCCAATTTACCACTTCATTTCTAGGTTGAGTCATGCTTCAAAGCCATTGGTGATTAAGTTGGAAAATTTCTGGCCACAAATAATGACTCCACTAATTTTATTCACACAATCTTCACTAGTATTCTTGTGGACATAATACCTCAGAAGACCTCCTAACATAAATTATTTTAAAAGTTTAATGCGGTAACTGGATCTAGCCAGTGGATTGTGAAGGTTTACCATTATGATGAAGAAGTTGCTACAAAACTAGCCACACTACAGAAACCTGCCTCAGCACCAAATCTAAATCAGATCGACCTGCCACATGGTGGAAAGATGCCACTTCTCAACACTACACTATTGATAGTCTGGTTGAGGAGTAGGAGACCTCATTGGTGCATTTGGTTGGCATGAACAAAGATTCCATGCAACAAGATTCATCCTAGGAAAAGGAAAAAGCAAAAGAACATGGACAAAGTGCACATGAAATGTTATAGGAATCTTTGAATGACAAGGCCAATCCTTCATTCTCCAAGGAATGGAATGGGAATTCCAGTGTAACCTCTAACTCTAATAATGCAGGAGGCAACGAGGAATGGAAATTGGTGCAAAAGACATTGATGTTCATCATAATATGCAATTGTGCTCTCATTCCAAAAATAGCATTAATGCTCAAGCAAGAAATACAGGAAAATAACATAGGTGATTATCATCTTAGATGGATAGTTTTTTGTCATTATTCACCAAATAGGGCATGCACTTTTATTTTTGTTTAATTTCTAGTTATGGGGTACGACTCCCTAAAGCCTAACTTACTGATAAAAAAACGCTTGGCTGACTTATTACATCCCAATGAGGAGGAATATGGCTTATTTCTATTTATCCTTCTTCAGGTGGGAATATTGTTGTAGTGGTCTCTTTTTCAAGTTATAGTCATGTGAGACATAGAATAAATAATTAATATTAGAAAAACTTAGTAACAAAAAGTAAATCAGGGGGTTAGTGGTTTTAAGACACATGGTTTGTGAATACCAAAAGTTTTATTTGTGTGATCTTGAGCCTATAAAAGCAAGCACATGGTTAGTGGTTTGGGTTGGCTAATTGGGATAGTTTTCATTGTATTGAGTTTCTCTTGTGAGTGCATATGTGAAGCATGGCATGGGATGTGTGGTTACATGCTTGGACACATGGAGAATGCACTGAAGGATCTTGGTGTGTCAGAAGTATTCATGGAAACTCTATAAGTATATTGTAATATTTATTGTTGAATAATACATTCAGTGCATATGCTTTGGGAGGCTCAGTTCTTTTGCTCTTGAGAGTTTTGCCAAGGTATATCTTATGTCAAATTGTGGTATGTTTATTTAATGTTTTAGCATGTTGGATTTTGGTTATTCTAGTTAATATTAGTTTGCATATTTATCTCTCATAGGGTTATGTGGAAATATTCTTTATTGTTGTATTTTTTTCTTTCAAGTGGTATCAGTGCCTAGTTGCCAGGTTGTGGGATGAGATCTGCCAAGTATTATAACCCTTGCATTGAGTGGATTTTTATGCATAGTGAATCCATGGTCTTGTAAAATGAAAATGAAGGCATTTTCAGGTTCACAAGTGTGCATGTAGACTTGGGTTGTTGCAGATCCAGGGTTTGATGAAGTTTTGGTAGATGGTTTTTCTATTACAATTTTTTGTGAGTGTTTTGGAGGTGAGATTTTTCTAGAAGCCACCTAAGAAAAAAAAACCTTTCCATTGAGTCCAAAAGGCCCAAAAACCTATATTTTTATAAAAACATGACTATGTTTGGACACAAAAAATTTTGTCCATATTTTACCCTAGATAGAATCTTGTAGTAGAATATTCTATACAGACTCATACTGTATGACTGTGTTAGTTGACATAATTTTCTGGGAATATTCCTCCGTATTGGCACTAGTGTACAGAAGTATGTATATTTATTTAAAAAAAAATTAAACAGGTTTTGTGAGGGGTCCACAGACCCTATACCTCTGTGACAACATAACTTAGACACATTTCGTAGGTGATAGGTGCATGCTAGAGGTCAGAAGACAAGTTTAATGGCATATGAAGGTACTCTAGAGTCCTTGAGGGCTCAACATCAGTCAACTGGCAATTGTCGTGGCCAGTAAGGCTTTAAGACCTAGGTCACAAGCCCTTGGTCGAGGTGGAAGAACCAAGGCCCCCATGGGGAATACAAACAAATCAAACACATTAAACTATATTGAAATCCAATGTGAGGTTTACTAGTGAAGGGATTTGAATTCAGATATTTAAACACATTTAAAACAAATTCAAAATCCACCACCAACCTTTAGCCCCAACACCACCCGCATGCCACCACAGAGAAACCTATTGACCAAGCACAAATCATTTATGCAATCTTGATGTTAGCAACATACAAAATGTATAGACAAGCTTCTATTAGGCCCTTTTTTGCCCTCAAATGACATTTGCTTCCATGGAGCATAGCTTTCACTTACAGTATCATATTTTCAACTTCCTATAAGCATAAAAAAGGTCTCTTTGAGATCAACATAGTGGTATAGGTTTTTTCATCACATTTTTCTATTTGTGTCAGAGTTTGGTACCTGAAGCTAAACATTGCTTTAGAATTGGTTAATCAGTCATAACTTTTGCATACAGAATCATATTTTGGATTTCAAACATGCATTGGAAAGAATTTGTAACATACTATATAATGAATTAGATAGTTTTTCATTTAGATGAGAAAACAAAGGTTTGTACTTGTTTGAGAACTTGTGGGAGCCTAAGAATCAATGTGTGATTATTATGTAGGAGAATCCAAGCCAATGAGCAATTGTCATCAACCAAAAATATTTCATTGCTTTGTTTGTTGCTTTCTTCTTGTTTTTGTTGTAGGAGTTGATGACCAGATTTTAGAGAAGTCCTAGTTGGTTTATGACCAATTGATGACTTCATCTTGTGGAAGAGCCAAATGGGTGTCTACATTTCAAGTTTAGTGAGATTCTAAGAAAAATTAAGCAAGTTATGCTTAGGCAAAACTTTTTCCAATGTCTAGATGTAGGTCTTTGCCTTGTGTCTACATTTGTGGATCTTTTAGCCCCTACCAGATATATCTCCTTGCCCCTTGTATTCTGGCTAACTTAAAACTCCTACTGTTTGACAAGCTGATATGTATTTTGTAGAGCTTTGCACTTCATTTAGATCTACGACACTTCTAGCCCCTACCAGATATATCCTATGGCCTTTGAAAGCCTACAATATCCCAATAGCCCTCATGAATCCACAATATCCTATTACTCTCCAAACCTCCACCAACCCAAATTCCTCACACTTCTTGTAGAGTTTTATATCTGCATTAGATATATCCTGATGACCCAGCTATCCCCGCATATGCTGATGATCTAGTTTCTTTCACAATATGGTGATGGGCCTCAATTTTTCACTAAACTGCCAAAACATGCCTAGAAAATGATAAAAATAATTCTAACCGCCTATGCAATTGTTCATGAGAGCTAATAACAGAATGACACGTGTCCCATCATGTCATGAATGTTGATGGCCATCTATGTTGCATTTAAAATCATATTTCACACCTTTGTGGGAGACTTCTTCCACAAATTCTTTTTTAGTATAAAATACAATCAAAATTTAAAACTTAGACTGTTATTAGGGTTTGAATTTATGAGTTCAATAGCTGTATTTAGACATTTTAGTTCTAAAATACAATTGAAAATTTGAAAGATTGTATCATATAAAAGGATAGATTTTGAACAAACTGTCAAAATTTTGTTTAAATTTGAGAATTGAATAGCTGTATTTAAACATTTTCGCTATAAAATACAATTGAAATTTTGAAAATAATATATCATATGAAAGGAGAGATTTTGAACAAACTGTCAAAATTTGATTTCAATTTGAGAGTTGAATAGTTGTATTTAGACATTTTAGCTGTAAAATACAATTGAAATTTTGAAACGACTGTATCATATGAAAGGAGAGATTTTGGAAAAACTGTCAAAATTTACATAGCATTGGGATGATATATATATTTGGTTTTTATAGAATTTACTTATACTAATGTATGTCATTGTATTTTAAAGGCATTATTGAATAGATAACTGTCATGTAAAAAAATTACAACAAACCATAATCAAACCTTTATAACTTCCTTCATAATCAAATCTTTATCAATCCATCTCCATGGTTTCCCAAATTTAAATCAGAAAATAAAGGCTCTTGGAATGTTGTAGCAATAATGTCTAAGGCTGCAAATTAGGTATCTAATAGAAAATTCCATCTCATTTCAGCTTGAGGACATCTTTCCCTTCATTTTTGATCATTTTTTGCTTCAAATGTGTACTCGTACAACTCAAAATCATGATGTTTCCATGGATGGAACAATAATATATCTCCATTCCATCAACTAATATCTTTCTCTAGCTAGATCATCCCTACAATCACAAGTTAAACAAAGTATCAAATTCTTCATTTTTTAAATCACAAATCATCAGAATATATTCATCTTCATACTTAGATTAGTCCTAGGAAACTAGTAGTCAATCCTATCTCCATTATCAAATTTGGTTTCCATAGGCAACTTCACCAAATTTAGGATTTAGATCATGTTGCCATGCATAAGAGATCCACCTCAAGGAAGTTTTCCAAGTCTAGTTATAGTCTTGCAGATATTCATTATGATTCTAGGGTGGTATGATAGTCCATTGGTTTCTATAACATCATGATAGCATAGATGCATCTAAACATTCACCCTTCATGGATATATTGATAGTAAAATAGAGTTTTAAATTGTTCTTAAGGTTTGGGACAATCATAGTGATCAATAGTCTATGTGATTTCTCATTTTCATTCATGACTGCCTTCCACCTTATGATAGTATCCTAGCTATCTTACCTCATCATCTATCTTAAAAGTGGAAGGTTTAATCATTACCACATGGTTATGTCTCTTTGATTATGAAGATAATGCAATTGAATCCCTAGAGGAGTCTTACATCTTAACAACAATTTCATTGTCCCTTTGTAGTTCATCATGTGAATGTGATAGTCTTCACATGTTTCCTTAATGGACTTTTGATAACAAGGGAAGATGACAATATTATGGTCAATGACTAATCCTAGAGAAATCATGATGTAACAACCCAACTGAACTCCTCATGACAAGTTTGTTATTGGTTTAAGGCTATCTTAAAGGTCCATAACAATCTAGGAATTTAATAACAATTAACAGTCCTTAATGGTCATGACAACATTATACAAGATACTAAAGTTCATGCTAAGATGATGATTTCCTCTTTCCTATCAAATAGTAAGGATCAAAACAATTATTCCTATCATATCATGATTGAAATAGGAATGATCAAGAATCCTAGTACTGCACATGGTGCATAAATGATAATCTTCTTATGGTTTTCTTAGTATGTATAATGAAACCCACTTAGTTAGGGTTTGATGGATTGCCCTCTAGGCAACCAAATCCTTGTCTCTCAGAACTCCATTTAGATTAGGATCATGACATTCAATTCTAAAACCACACTCTAAGAAATGGATGCTTACAAATGAGTTTTGATTCACTCAAATCTTCACATACTCAAACACATATTCAACTTATGAATTTATGATTGACCAATTCTCAAACCAATGCAAGCATGACTGTTGTATTTGTTGACCAAGCTTAATGATAGTCATAAAGTTAGATAAATTCATCCAAAACCATTATAAACTATTTCTAGCTTTGCCATAGGAAATGTTAGATCTTCTAGAATGAGTACTTAACGTCAAACCAATAGCCAACTCCATAGAAAAATTAACAAAATTGAAACCTTGGACCTAAAATATGATGACAAACCTTGACAACAAATTCATTATGGTAGTCCTAATAGCCCTACTACTATACTCTAACTACTGTTACAATACAATGCTTGGCTAATGATATCTCTCTGAGTCCTTAAGAGGCATCTTTTGATATGATAGTCCTTCATATTCAAATTTAACCTTGATACCAAATACCCTATGATCAAACACCATAATGATAGTCATAGATAACAAAATCAATTATAGGACAGTCCTATTGAGAGGGTTGTGACAAGATGAATGAGAGGATAACTCATAAGCATAACATGACCTTGATAATATATGCATGCAAATCCTTTTTAACAAACCTCCATATAGTCTTGAAACAAAGATACCCTTTTATGCCCATGACTGTCCTAGTATTTGATTGAACCTAACATGATTGCCTGTATAGTCTTATTGATCTTTCTTGTCTCCCTCACTACAAGTACTCATGATCCATGTACCCTTTGAAATTTATTTTAGCACTGGTAATATAATCCGTATCTTTGACTTGCTACAAGCTTAGACAATGGTAACAAAATAATAACCTCTCCCAAAGCCTTTATAATACATTGTGACCACATTTTAGACTTTATACATGAAGGTATATAATGAAATAACCTTGAAGGTCATCAAATGGGAAAATGGAAACTAGGACCACATTAGGAGTTATTAACTATAAGACTAAACATATGGCATAGACTCCGAAAGTCCTTTCAAAAGATGAATACTATGAATATCATAAAGGGATTAGCCCTAAATGGGCATGATGCTCACCAACATGTATGCAGGCTTGAGATATTAACTAAATTTCCACCTAATAAGAAAATGACATTTGATTCAACTTCTAAGGTCAATATCTATCTCTCTTATAATAAATGTACACCCTCAACTAGACTCAAACCATCAATGTATACACACCTAAAATCAATTGTCTAAAACTTCATGCCTACAACTTCATCTAGATCCTCATCTAAATAGTTTTCCACCAAGAATCAAAATTTAGGTCTCAAATGAAAATCCCAACTTCAATTTGAAAATTACATTGTTCACTATAATAGCTCTTACATTTTGAAATTTGTATGCACATGTATTTGTACGTTTAATTTAAATATTTCAAGTGTAATTTCTTGAAACATGTATAATTTATAATTTTTCAACATGTATATGTTTATTTATAATTTATATATATATAGATTCTTGAAAACTAATTTTGTACTCAAGTTTGTATGTTTATATGTATATATGCAGGTTCATAGTTTTTATATATATCATCATGGATGATATTCACTTTGATGCTGAGGACTTCCTCAATGCACAAGATGAACAAGCATCATCTCCACCCCCACCCCCACCTCCAGATGCCCCACCTCCACCCCCACCTAGAACTGACCAGGCTCGCTTGCGAGCCATAATTAATGAAAATGTGGATTCCATACAAGAAAAATTGAATTCTATTCGCAGTGAACAATTCATACCACCTCATGTGGTACATTTTGCAACTTTGATGTAAAACATTGTAGATTTTGTGAGGTCTATTGACTCAGACTTTGATGGATTCCAGAAATGGAGAGAGGAGAGGCACCAATTTTATGCTGATTGCCTCTCTTATAAGGATATTTTAGATCTTAAAATCACAAAAGGTCATTTAGCACAATATTTTAGACACCCCATCACAAATGAACCTATTCTTGCAAATAAGAAAAGAATATCAATCAGGTGGTGCAGACATGAAGGAAATTCTACTAATTTTTGGGACAAATGGTGGATGGTGTTTGATTATCCACCTCATGCTAATTGCGAGGTTCCTTTATATTTTTTGAGAAAATTATATGTAGAGTTTGTTATGAATTAGAAACCCAACTATTTTGATTTTAGATCATTCCACGGTATTGGTGGTAGCATGCCACAATAGAGGTTGGGGGCACGGGTTGATCCCCAATGACCTATGCCTATTCAACCTCTTATTGACCCTCCTACTGCTACCATTCCTGCGCCCTTCTAGCATCGTGCGATGGTATCCGTACTAGGTACATTGAGTGCACTCTCAGGTGGCCTAGATGAACAAACTTCTATGATGGTAGCTCAGGTTAGAGATAATGGAGGAGATGATGGTGGAAATGGTCCTAGTATCACTCCACATGTGTTGATGCCTCATACATGTATGAGTTGCAATCAGTTGTGTTATGGACCTTATCAAGTAGTTGTACCCACTTCAGCTAGACATGCAGCATCTGATAATATGGGTGAATCATTTGTTGATTATCTATTTGCTGAGGATCATCCCACTGATCATTTGACATAGGTATATATAGGTTACACACATGTTGAATTTATAACAATTTTAAGCATGTGTTTTTAATAAACATATAGATCAATTAAATTGTAATATTTTAACAATCGAATTGTTTGGTGTAGATGATGGCAACAGGGACCATTGATTGATTTAATTTTTCATCAACACCTATTCATCTCGGGCATCCACTTGGGGTATTTTGAATGATTTATATTTAAATAATTTTATTTACTTGATTTTAATTTGTAATTTAGTCTTTAACATGTACATTAAATATTTATACTGGTTCAGGGTTCTTCCACATTGAATCCTCCATCTGAAGGTGTCTCAAACACTCCATCATTGGGCATCTCACATGACCCTTTTGTATGTATATTGTTTTAAAAAACTATATATATACTTAGATTTTTCTATTGTTAATTCACTATATCTGAAAACGTGCATGTACTATTTAATATATATTAAAAATATGTCTATGTAGGTTGACACAACAATGAGGATGGGCATTGTAGCACACTTGGATGATCCAAGTTTATATTAGGAGTCGACTGCATTTTAGGTTGTTGAAAAACGTATCTATGTCTACGTGCAATATGTAGGTCTTTTAAATAGATTAAAACAAAAATTGGGTACCTACACAAGTGAAAATATATGTTTTAACCTAATTTGTACACATGTGCTAAGTTATAAATGACCTTGTAGGAGCTTGTCAGTGACACGTTTCATCCTGTTCATGCCATTCCACCTACAACACATGCAGAGCAGGAGGACAGAGGAGATGGGCAGCCTGATATAGTATAATTTAAAATTTAGATTATATTTAAAGTCAATTAAAATATACATTGTGAACTTAAAGCAAATTTCAATAGAATATGTATGTTGACATGTGTTAAATTTTTTTTTTCTTTTATAGCTTGAGACATGTCATGTAGCTAAGCCTGTAGAGACTGGTCCTACAACAGAGGATGCACAACAACCTCTTACGGTATAATAAATTTAAATATGATAAATTATAAATTCAATTGAATTAAATAATTTTAAAAATCATCGTACATCTAATTTCAACTTTCTTTCTCTTGTACATGTAGATTGATTCAGAGCATGTAGAGATAGGTCCAGGTGCACTAGAGCATGCCTCTCAGCCTCACACGGTAATTTAATTTTATGATAAATTATAAATTAAATTGTCATTAAATCATTTTTAATCATCTTACATATGAATTCATCTAAATCTTTCTCTTCTACAGAGTGATTCAGGTCATCTGAGTAGTTCACATGATGTGAAGAGGTCTCTTGATTATAGAGACAATATGAGTTAGGTTATTTCATGGGCTATATAATTTGATTATTTCATGGACTACATATATTCTATTTCTCACGGACTTTATATATATTGTTTCATGGACTTTATATTTTGAACATGGGTTGTATTGTCATGGACTTTATATATTGTTTCATTCAGACTTTATTTCATTTCAGTATTTTATGGTCTAGATACAAGACTTTATTTCATTTCAGTATTTTATATCCATAAACATTTAAGTGAAATAGAAATGACACTAGATATCTTATTCAATATCATTTTTATATTTAAATATATATAGAAATTGGGGTTCTAATAAAAAATAACAAAAACTAATTGGTTTTTATAGTGAGAAAACAATTTAACATCTTCTTATAATTGTCTATATCTACTTAGCTTTCAATGCCCTTTATAAATGGAATTTTAGATAGTAAGATTTTCACAAAGTAGTTTCAAGTATTCTATAGTAATATGTCTCATCAAGGTTATGGGAAATTTTTTACTTCATTTGTTATTGTTGGCAATTCTTATATATCATGCCTTTAGAAATTAAATAATGAACATTATCAAAATTTTGTATTAATAGAACGAGCTAACTAATCTATAGATAAAAAGAGAAGTTGTCTTTTATCTTAATATCATGTTGTTTTGGTTATGGAAATGTACCACATTTTTTATATTAAATAAGTAATGGTCAATATGAAAGACTTCCACTATTTTAACTAGTAATGTGTTTTACTTGTAAAAGTTCTTTATAAAGGGAAAAGATAGAGAGAAAGTAAGTAGGACAGAGAAAATATGTTTTTTTGATTGAATGTACAAATGGAGCCTAGAGGCTCTCTAAGATTTAGTCTAAGATAGAAAACTACTTCAAGTAGTGAGGAAAATATATCCAAATGAGCTATTGAAAGATACTTGTAAGCCTTCTATGGGAATAGTTTTGAGAGTGATTTGTATTACTTTTAGCAATGTTGTGAATGTTAGAAAGGATGAACATTGAGTATGTGTTTGCATAATAGTTCAAGATGTATCTTGGTTATGGTCTAGAACATTATCACGATGCATGTAGTGTTGACTTCTATATATACTTGTTATAGGTTAATTTCCAGATGAGTTGTAGTAGTTGAAAGTTATTTAGGATAGAGTATTACAAAGGCATAGTTTTGTCTCTTGTTGAAGTAACAATATGAATTTGTGTTGGGTGCATATAGACTTCATTATGGGTCAAAATGTTTAGGGAAATAATTATGTGGTTACATTGTTGGGTTGTTCTTTTGCATTAGAGTCATGATAGTTCATTTTCCATTTTGGCAACTAATTATCCTTTCCTCCTAGCAAGTTTGTATGATTTGGATGGTGGTTGTTTAGGTTGTCTACGTGGGATGTGGGAGAAGCCTATTATATAAAATAGTTTCTTGGTGATCACATGGATGATCATTGGCATCCAAGATATCTATCCATCTTCCAAACAAGGGTAGTTGTTAGGGAAATAATGACTATGCTAAGTACTACTTCATCTTCATTATTGAGCACAAAATAAAGAATAATTAAGGATAGAATGAAGATGATAGTGTAATGGTTGGATTGAGAGAGGACTCTAATACTAGTTTGAGGAAAATAAAGAGAGAGATATTTGGTTATTAAAGCATAGAAGTAACATAACTATGTAGGATACTATGGATTAACAACTTCAAATTGGCCATTTTTGGCATTAAACCTCTATGTAATAGTAGTAATATTGTTATGGGAAAGTAGTTGTATACCCTTCTTGGATTTTTTCACTTGATTGGCCTTTTCTCTAGAGGAATATTAGTGTTGTGTGATATGTGCTTTGTTTATATGTTTAATTTCCTTTATGTTATTCAAATAATCCATAGTAGTATATGTTGATAGAATAATGGGGAAACATATGGTGAGAGTAGAATGAGTAGAGATAGCTTAGGATTCCATTGTTGTTACAACACTGTGGTTATTAACCTAAAGGTTTATCAATTAACTGATATAAATTGGGTTTGAATAACTTGAGATTGTCATTTTATAAGCTTATTGGTTTATGTCTAACATGAGATCAAATGAAAATAGGATTCTAGTACCTTTTGAGCCTAAGGTTGACTCAAGGAATTGGCTAAGAAGAGTGAGATATGAAAGAATGGAAATAGAAGATGTAGAAGTAATATTTTAGGAATTATAAGCAAAAGTGGCTAGGATAGCCATGGTTGATGAATACTTCGATAGGCTAGAAAGTATGACACTCACCATAATAGCAAGAATGGATGGAAATAGGGTGCACCAAGATGGAGATAAACATGTGGTTGGTGTTTCACAAAAAGACACTCCAAAATCTAACAAGGTTTTCAACATGAGGCCAAAACTGATATCTAATCAGATGATGGAGAAATTAGTGCAGAGAAATTAGGCCAATGGTTGTCTTACATGGAAGTTTATTTTAGTTTGTACTAGGAAAATATATCCAAATGAGGAAAACTAGTGCTCACTTACTATATAAATTGAATTGTTGACAGTAGATTAATATATTTTACACTTGTTAGTTAATCACTAGTCTATGTGTAAGCATTTATAAACAATAACTTAAGAAACCACTATATTATATTTCATCCAAATCTTGTCTATGTTACTTTATATGTTGTAATATGATGTCTTAAGGGGTCCTAATACGACTTCTTAAGGGGATCAAAGAATTCAAACTACATGTCTCATGTTGGATCACAATTGATATAATTAAGTATTTTAGACCAGTTAAGGTGACTTGATATCATAACAAATGATATAATTAAGTAGTAGAAATTAGGATGACTCATCATTTAATAATCACAAAAGTTATACAAATATAATGTTAATGTTAATATAATTTATGTCATAATCTGATATCTTAAGGGGTCCTAATAGGACGTCTTAAGGGGATCAAAGAATTCAAACTACATGTCTCATATTTAATCACAATTAATGTAATTTAGGATGACTCATCATAACAATTTGATGTCTTAATTTATGTCGTAATGGGATGTATTAAGAAGTCCTAATGCGATGTCTTAAGGGGATGTCTTAAGTTTTCAAAATTTGGTGAAGCTGCCCAAGGCAACCAAATTTAACAATAATACAATAAAATTTAAAGTAAATTTAAAGTAGAAAAAACATGCGCATTTAACAAAAAAAATATATAGAATAATAATTTTGATATATATAAAAGTGTAGAGTATAATTGTGTACATTGAAATGTGTAATAATGTAATTGGGTATGTACATATATGCCAACTCAAAATAATGATTACAAAATGTGGCTATGCCATCTCAAGAAAATCCAAAACTTGTGGGGAATGTAGCAGGTCTTCACGCCACCTAATATAAAATTAATACAAGCAATATCAATATATCATCAAAATATGTATTTTAATTTATATAAAACTATCTATATACACAACTTGTCCCTATATTTACAAGTGCCTCACACATGTACATACAGGTTTAATCTACATCCTCTCAGGTTTTTGTTTCAAAGTATGTGATGAATTTGTGATGATGGCATAAGGATATAAAAGGACAATTTAAATCAATTTCAACTAATAATGCATAAGAAATATCAAAACATGTATTTAATATATTTAAAAGAACAATATAAAACTATTTAACTATATTTACCTCTATTTACTTATTCCATTGTACAATCTCCATCCTCTGTTTTTCCAATGCATCAATGATTGTCTCATGCTCTTCCATAGAAATTGTCCATACCTCTTTATTTGCGGGTTTTCCATGATGCATCTCTAGTTTTATATTTGTTGCCGACACCAAATGTGAGTAGTGTATAATCTTCTTATGTGTTTCATAATCTTCGAATGCAGGCAAACCATTCTTCCTTATTAGGTATTTTTGCAGCCAAGTGCCAACAACCACCACCGAACCTATTGGATAATGATAGCCATCATCAAAGAAATTCTCAAAATTTGCTTCAGGGGATCAAAGAAGTTCTCAAAATTTGCTTAAGGGGATCAAAGACTTGTTATCAAAATTTGCTTAAGGGGATGTCTTAAGGGGATCACCGAACCTGTTGGATAAGGAAAGCCATCATCATCTTCTCGAGGTACTGTCAACTTATGTTTAGTCTCCACACAACGAGCCAACCAATATTCTATTTCCTCTTCATTCTCCTTAGGTGCAACAACAACATACACATGTCCTACAAACAAATTTTGATTCAATAACTTACACATGTCCATAAAATTTGACCAATCAACATACATGCATTCATATGTACACATATAAATAAATAAAAGCACTACAAAATAGTAATGAAGTGAAATAAAATGAAACAGTTTGAATTAAATTACCTTCTTGTACAAGGTCTGAAACACAGTCATAATCGTCTGATGCAAATAGTTGATCATTGTCTTCAATTGTTGTTTCATATTGATCGTGTGCTTGTGCAGGTATCAACGATCTTTGCTTCCACTCTTGAACCCATTCTATATTCTCACATGCTTCCCAATCTCCTGAAATACAAAACTGACAAAAATATGCAAGCTCCCTTGTCCAGATAGTCCATGTATTTGCATTTGAACTCCTAAATGAATGCCATTTAGTAGATCCACTGATTGTCTTGCAATCAAGTCTAGGTAGAATATTTTTTTCTTCAACCAACCAAAAGAATTGGTGAATTGTAGAGTACTCAGTTGATCTAGGTGTACATAATCTTGTATTGCACCAATCCACAATCCCACGTGTATCTTTAAATTTTACTGCATCCTCAAATTTCAATTGTTGTCTAGCAAGAATTCTTTTAAGACACGCACTGGCTCCATCATGTTCTCTTTTACCATGTCCATCTTCAAAAAAATTTCACATATGTTGGATATTATGTTCCTTGTGAACCCTACTTAACCAACAGAACATTCAAGCATTCTTGAACTACCCCATACAATTATCTAACCATATGAGATGTTCTGTCATCTGGATTCCTCTTTCTCTTAAATTTGTTAAAAATATATTGAAACAATATTAAACAAACTCTGACAAGTGTAACCAGTTGTCACTCAAATAGAAATGATACTCTCTCAAAAATTTTCTATCATCCCATGTGCTATCATCTGCACATCTATAAACAATATGAACAAACATAGCCACCTGCACTGAATTGTAATATTGTGATTGTATTTCCTCTTGTGGAGCTAGAGTATAGTTTTCCACAAAATCAACCACTGATAGTATAGTACCAACTGGAAATGTGTTTCTACATGCATGAAACTATCCATCAAGCCATCGAGCTTGTTGAGAGTGCTTGATATATTTTGGTACAATCTTACTCTTAAATTCTAATATGAATGCATCTACACTAACCTTTTCTAGAATTAAATCACAAGGCTTTCCAATTTTTTCATCTTTTAAAGAATATTCAACATTCTTAAATCTTTTAACATCCACTAATTTTTGTCCAAAATCATTTTCAACACTTTCATGTGTACAAACTCTTAAGAAAGAAAGATTGCCACAACTAGTGCATTGTCTAGAAACACATGAACTTAAATAAAATAATTCCCCTTTAGATCTTTCACAAAACAAACTTGATATAAACTCTTTTATTGTTTCAGGTGGCATATTAATATCACATTCCTATATAATCATGTTAGTATGTAAAGTACAATGTATATATCGAAACACATCATAATAATAATGAAATTGAATATGCATTTTACAACAACAAGATATTATTTGCTTATTAATCTTTACATACCATGGTTTGCATTTTTCAAAAGATCTTTGATTTATTCTAATATTACTAGGTAACACTAATTCACCACAATTTTTTTTATAAAATTCAGTTTGCATTGTATCTAATAGGTGTTTTGGACGAGGATCATGAACTTTAGACCCCACTCTTAATTTTAAAACATCTCTAGCATTAGATAATACCCTAGTATTATCATGCCAATATTTTTCGATCAAAGATTTGATTTCAACATTCAGTTTCATGTCAAATCTTGGAAGTCGACCACTAAAACTCCAACATTGGTTGATTGGATCATTTTCTATACTTTCTTTTCATTTATCCACTCTTACCAATGTTTTAGGATGTGTTTTTATAATTCCACTAATATTTCTTACCATTCTTCTATTCAAAGTTGCTTTATTAACTATAGCAGTTGTTATAGCTCGTCTTGCTACATTCTTATCTTTAGATTGACTATTCTTTCCAATAGACTCAATGGCACTAGCAACAGTAGACATAGCATGTTCTAGTGATTGATCTTTTCTTCTTGGTTTAACAAAAATGCCTAACATTTTCATTACTTTTCTCATTTTCTACATTCTCGTTAATTGCATCATTAGTTGACATTGAAATGATAGTTTTTTACGATAAAAAATTCTTTGTATAATCTATTGGCATGTGTTCTTATTTGTCACCAAGAAATCTTACTAGGAAAATTATCCAAAACATCTCTTTCAATTTAAAAAAAAAAATCTCATTTTCAACATCACATCTTGGATTTTCATTTTCATTTTCAACAACAAAACGGTTTTCATTTTCATTTTCAACAAAAGGATTTTTATTTTTATTTTTAACAACAAAATAGTTTGCATTTTCATTTTCAACAAAAGGATTTTCATTTTTATTTTCAACAACAAAACTATTTTCATTTTCATTTTTGTCGGTGTAGCAACTATATCAATGATGAGATCCCTCTCCACCACTAGTATGTGCTTTTGGTGTGACAGTAAATTCTGCATGGTATCATAGCTAATCCTAGCTTGTTGGTTGGGTCATTTTTGAGGCAAAATCCCATCCATGTTTGCAAGCCCTACGTCTTCTTTGTAGATGGGTTGATGCTTTAATCACACACTGAGGTCAGAGTTTGTTTGGATGCTTCTGTGGGTCGATGACATCTAGAGGTCTCGTACATAGTAGAGATCTAGAGGTCATTGTTGTGTGATTGCTTGTCTATTGAAGTGGTCATTGGATCTATTCATAAGGAATCACCTGGCATTTACTACAGCCTGCTTGACCCTTCTTCACTAGGCATTGGTCAACTATCATTCTTGGCTTACACGGCCAGATCAAGAACCACAATTTGGAGCATTGCATGTGTGGTAGAGATCTAGATATGCATTGAAGGATTTCACAAGTAGAGATCTCAACTCTTGTGGTAGAGATGCAAACGTCCAGTGGCCAACAACAAAGGAACTGCCCAACAAAAGGCCTTGAAACGTAGTGGTCAGTATGGAGGTTGGAAACCACGATGCCCTTTATTGAAGTTTTGAAGATGGCCTTTATTTCAATTGACTCCCCCCCTCATGGAGGAATGGTGATGCACCTAAAGGTACTAATGGAGTCACCCTTGGAGGTACAAGGAATGCTTTATGGTGGCGCAACGGTAGCAAGATCAGAGACACCTTTATGGACCATAATGGCCTACTTGTTGTTAATCTCATCCACCAACTTTGTTATGTTGAACTCATTCTCAGCTGGCATGCGATCTCTGGTTGAACCATTTGGGATGAGGGACGTTCCTCATTTGGTACAAGCACTTGTCTTCAATTTCACTTTGGACTCAACTGGCCTCTTTATGGCCACATCCTTACTCAGCCACGAAGGCCTCTTCTTCTAATCTCTACACCCTTAATTCGGGCTATGATGGCCAGGACTCAATTCGCCCCTTTACAAGGCTACTTTTATTCATAATTTGTTGCATGATAAAGTTAGTTAGCATTTAAAACATTATTGTTAGCTTAACTATAACTATATGTTAACCTTTGTGTAACCGTGGAAGGCATCTTCATTTTTAAGTGTTAGAAATAATAATTATTGTCTAATGCACTAATAAACTTATAAAGTGCCATAAATTTGGGGGTAATCAAACAAAAAGGGCTAGACATGCACTAATTTATAAAGTGCCACAAAGTAGGGGGATCAAAGTAATGGTGGGTATTATTGAGTTATTTTTTCTTTCCGTACTTGTAAGTTGTATAATTCATCTCATAGTTTAATAAGCGTGATCAAATCTAACTCTAAGTACTTCTATTGTGACCTTGAAAACACCCAAGGGAAGGTCATGAAGCAAAGAAGTCATGAGCTAAAGACCTCATAAGTATAAGTCTAAATGACTCTAATACTGTAGAGGATTATGTCACCTAATTTAACTCAATGAGGTTGCAACTAAAAGGTGGGATTGAGAAATAGGTGGATCGAATGATCCTTCAAACATTTTTTTGAGAGCCTATGGTAAATGATCCATAATCTTGCAATGGATTCACATCCCTTCATATCTCACATAGAGAGCCTATGGTAAATGAATCTGAATCTTGCATCGGATCACATCTCAAATTTGGTTAATTTTCCTGAATACTCATGATACTATCATCTATGGAGTCACTAGTCATAGTTCAGCATCGACATCGGTACACAAGCAACTTCCAGATTCATGCATATTTTTTCTCTTTTGGGGGGTAGTTTTTTCCCATTGGGTTTTCTACCTTTCTCCAATTATGAGAGTTTTATTTGTACATGGGTACCTCATCAGGCCTTGTTGCCGAGACCCATCTTTTACACCCACCTAAGTTGTGCTTTAGGGGGGGTATTAGTGTACACATTCCATTTGGCCTTATTTGGAAGCCTGATTTTATGCACATGGCATAAGACACCTCAACTGGGTGTGTGACAGTTAGGAAGAGTCCTTCAAACTCTTTCACTCCACTTAACTTGCTACATCTACTTGAGATCTCCTTAAGTTATGGGATTAACTCCCATTAACTCAAGGTTACTCAAGGCTATATGTACTCATCTATTTGCCTAATCAATGTACTCAGATTTGATGCTAGCTTATAGATTTGTTGATCTTAGGTTCTCATATAGTATCAGAGCACAGGTCATTGGTTCGAGTCCCTCAAGCCCTCGACCCTTCATCCACGTAAGCTCAACTTATCGACGTGGTACGTAGTGGATACAAATCCCACATGGTATATGGTTATATCTGGCTCCATCATGTGGGGGAGTGTTGGCGTAGCAACTATATCAACGATGAGAGCCTTGTCCACCACTAGTACGTGCTTTTGGTGTGACGGTAAATTCTACAATTTTTAACAAAAGGATTTTCATTTTTATTTTCAACAACAAAATGGTTTTCATTTTCATTTTCAACAAAAAAAATTTATTTTCATTTTCAAAAACATTTTGTCTCAAATCTTGATCTCTACGAATATTATCGATCTCAACTTTGTTATATCCGGCTTCTTTTAAATCTCCTATCAACACCGTTTCCATTTCATTCAAAGGTGGATTTGAAGAAGTACCTAGATTTGTGCCTATTGAAACATTCTCCATAGCATTGAAAGGGGGATTTGAAGACATACCAGGAGTAGTTTGTATAATCGTATTAGTTTCCACATACACCTCTTGCAAATTTGCACCGTCTACATCCATGGTCTCCATAATTGTGGAATTGGATGCTTTAGCATTATTCATTAATCAAATCTTTATTCTTCTATCTCTTTGTCTTTTTGCCTCCTTCTCTCTCTTTGTTTCAATTTCTTCAGGGGTCAATAGCTTCCTATCTTTCCTCTTATTATGAGTTTGTTTTCCCTTGATTAAAAATTTTTGAAGTATGTACAAATGAATGTCAAAAACTTGAAAGCCTTCCTTCTTTGTTTAGGTCCTTGAAACAAGTAGCAATTCAACAAAATTTCACTCAAACAGTGTCTCAATGATGGCTCTTTTTAAAATTCAAACAAAATGCCAAGTTGATGGACCTGCAGAAGACAAAAGATGGTAGAGAGTGTTGCAAATGTTGCTGTCAGCTGTATAGAACAAGTTGCAGGGCTGACAGTGATAGTCTTATTAAAAAAATGGTCAAATAGTAAACAAGATCCCATTTTAGAAATGGGATCCCATTCCACAAAATGGGATCCTGTTTACTAAATGGGATCCCATTACAGATGGGATCTCGTTTACTAAACGGGATCCCATTTTGTTCTGTATCGACAGAGTGAGAAACAAATTCCATTATTTAAAATTTAAATTTTAGGCTCAGGTTTTAGTTTGTAACCTAGTTTGGGGAAAGCTTGGAGGACCCAAACCTAACCTCTGGAGCTAGTTTGACCTGCAACTTGAAGATCTTGTCAATGTCATAACAAAATAGGGACTATGGGCATATGTCTGATGGCCTTTTTTGCAGAATTTTTTGATGAAATTAAAACCCATTATAGATGAGACAATGTAGATTCTAAATATGTAATTTTTTTTACAATTAGATTATTTTTTCTATTTTTCAATTAATTTATGATGAAATAGGTCCATAAACTTGAATTATTAGGTTTTTTTAATATTTTAATAACTTTTTATTAAAATATTTTTTTTGTAAAAAAATTGTATGAAAACGTACTTTAGACAATTCTTTTCAATTTAAAAAAAAAATTCAAAAAATGTTAAGTTTAGGTCATCTTATGCGTCATGTACACAACGATTTTTTAAAACACCAAATTTGGCTAATAAAAATTTAACAAAAAAAATTATTCAATAAAAAATTACAAAAAAAAATATGGAGAACGTACTTCAGTGAGTTATAAATCTTTTCCCAAAAGTGTTTAGAAAAATATGATTATTTAGGTCAAAATATGGATGACATACACGTGCATGGTATAGTAAAAAAAGTGACTTTTAAACAGTGGTTTTTAGAAACACCTATTGAAAATTAATTTCTATCATCTAGGTATTAAAAAAATTACATATTTGGAAACTAGACTCTGAGTATTACATTTCATATTTACTAACTTTTTTTAAGATTCCACTTTTGAGTGCTTCAAATTTTTAGGTCAAATGTGACAAATTCTAAAAATTAGTGAAAACACTTCCATTTTTTGGCCAAAAAGTGGACTCAACTTCTTGCACACACTCCTAATTCAACTCCATCAATGTTGTAAGTGTTGGTTTTAGGACACATAACTGAGAGGGTGGGTGAATCAATTTTGACCAGAATTTCTATTCTTCAAACACTTAAAGCCTTCTTATATTTCTACTACATAATAATGATTCAATCATGGAAGCACAATACAATAATTTAAGAGTAGAAACATATTCAACACATATGGCACCAAGATTTTAACTTGGAAAACCTGGTTAAGAAAAAAACCACGGGTGACTAACCTAAGATGTATTCTCTATTAAAAGAATAAGAAGAAAAGATGACACTTGCCAATTAGGGCTCCCTGCCTGAGCACACTACTCACAAGAGGCCCACTGCCTACAGGAGACACATTATCTACAGAATAATATAAATATTACATACTTGAACTAGAGATTAGCATCTTCACCATGCTTGAGATAGTTCCATTTAAGCTCAACACTTCTGCTTTGCTTTTCACTCTTCTCCTCTCTACCACTATCTCATCTCGACCAAGATACTTTAGAATGACTTCACAATTCTTATTTATACATGACATCAACTTTGGAATGATCATCAAAGTTAGCACAACATACTTTATTTTATTACAGAGCAGTTACAAAAATACAACTTGATTTGTTACAAAGACTTCATGTGTATCACCACACTGTCGGCCACACATGTCTGGGACTTCAATCTTCCTTGAGGAACAATCCATGCTTCGCAGAACATCTTCAAGATCATCCGCAAGATGTGTAAAACATCCGGTCGGACAAGATTAGGAAGAACACCATCACCTGAAAGAAAATCTTCAATTTATGAGCTCAATCTTTAATGTGGACCGCCAACACGAACTGGACACAACCGAGAGACCCTAACAAGCTTGCTTGAATCACCAAGAACATTCACACCTCTTCTTCTTACTAAAATCATTCGCATCTCCATCCGGAACCTCAAGAACACAGTCTATCATCACTGTCTCATTAGAATAAATGCTTGTGGACTTCTAGACCACGAACCAATTGAGTTGTCAATTCACATTGGCTTCCTAAACATGCCACTAGACCTGCAGAACAAGATATTGCATTTCTGGATCTTATCGGACCTATTTGTGTCACTCTATCACCTCTGAACTGCCAGAACCAGTTTTACTCATATGGCCATAACTTCTCTAAGTCTTCATGCGGATCTTTCAAATCTTGACTGGATCATCTTTAGACACATATCTACAAACCCTTTGATGCGCATTCTCTAATCTTCATCTAGCTGGGATCTTCACTTCATAGAGCTCCACTATCTTCACTGTTCTTCTTTGTTCCTGATAGGACTAATTTTCTCAATATCCTTAGCACATAGCTCATCCAATCCTTGACATCAATGCAACAGGAGTATTTTGACATCAATGACAACATGGTTTAGGCCCATACTTGCAACAATCTCCCGCTTTGTCATTGATTGCAACATATGATGTGAAAAACTATTTTAACCATCAAGACAAGAACTTCTCCTCATTAACTGATATAGCTCTCCCTATCAACAACAATCATTCATATGTCATTTCTTTCTTTGCTCCTCCCCCTTTGATCAGCAACCACTTTTATTTTTCACATGTCTTCTCTCCCCCTTTGACATCAATGGCAAAGGGCACATACTTGCATCAATACTTTAGAATCATACAGACTACTCCCCTTGAGTGGCAGCTTCCTATCATCAATCTGGACCACAAGATATGACTGTGAGATCCACTAGACTGATGCACATTAGTGCACCTTAATTCAAAGTCAAAGGGGTAATAACCCCTAACTTCTCCCTGAGATACTCAAAAGAGTCCTTAGGTAGAGGTTTAGTAAAAATGTCTGCAATCTGATCCTTTGAGGGCACAAACTCTAATCTGACTTCATTCTTGTTCACCTGCTCTCTCAAAAAGTGAAACTTGATGGATATGTGTTTTTTCTTTGAATGCAACACCATATTTTTAGATATATTTTTTGCACTTGAGTTATCACATAATATTGTGATAGGTTCCTCATAGTCCACTCTGATGTCTCTTAGCATTTGCTTCATGCACAATACTTGAGTGCAACTACCTGCTGCTGTAATATATTTTGCTTCAGCAGTGGACAGAGATATTGTCTCTTGTTTCTTGCTCAGCCAAGAAACCAATCTTTTCCCCAAAAAGAATGCACCACCACTGGTACTCTTCTAGTCATCCACATCTCCTATCCAATCAGCATCTGTATATGCATGAAGAGAGAAATCATGATCCCTAGGATACCATAAACCATACTTAATTGTTCCCTTTAGATATCTGAGAATTCTCTTGATTGCCATGACATGAGATTCTCTAGGATCAGCTTGGAATCTAGAAATAAGACTAACAACATTCATAATGTCAGGTCTAGTTTGAGTAAGATACAGTAGTCCTCTAATCATTGACCTATATTTTTTTTATCAGCCTTAGGGGATTCATCATCTTTGCTCAATTTACATTTGGTTTCCATGGGAGTATTCATTGTCTTTGAATCTTCCATCCCAAATTTCTTCAACAATTTTTCACATATTTGGTCTGAGATATGAAGATTCCTTTCTTTGTTTGAGTGATTTGCAGACCCAAGAAGAAATTCATTTCCCCAAACATAGACATCTCAAATTCACTTTTCATTTGATTTGCAAAAGTCTTGCACATACTATCTCTTCCTCCAAAAATGATATCATCAATAAATACTTCAACCATCAAGATATTTTCATAATCAATCTTGAAGTACAAGTTACTGTCAGCAATACCTTTGTTGAAACCAATCTTCAAAAGATGTTTATCCAATCTTTCATACCAAGCCCTTGGGGCTTGTTTGAGTCCAAATAGTGCTTTCTTCAACTTGCAGGCCATATCACCATGATCAGACAATTGAAATCCATTTGGTTGCTCAATGTATACTTCTTCTTCCAAGTCACCATTCAGGAAGATAGACTTGACATTCATCTAATATACTTTGAAATCCTTGAAGGCAATAAAAGCAAGAAATAATCTAAATGCTTCAATTCTTGCCACCAAAGCAAAAGTTTCTTCAAAGTCAACTCATTCTACTTGAGAATAACCCTTACAGACCAATCTGGCTTTGTTTCTGACTACTTCACCATCTTCATTCAATTTATTCTGGAAGACCCACTTAGTCTCAATCACATTTTTGTCTCTAGGTCTAGGAACAAGATCCCAAGTGTGATTTTTTCAATTTGCATCAACTCTTCCTCCATTGCTTTATCCCAGCTTTCATCATTGCATGCTTTATTTACTATTTTTGGTTCAATCTTTGAAATCAGACAATACTTTTTTGAATCTTGAGCAATCTTTCTTCTTGTTTGAACACCTTTGCTTCTATCAATTATGATCTAGTCTTTAGAATGATTTAGTCTTACATACCTGGGAGTTTTGGGAATTTCTTGCACTACTATTTCTTCAACATGTTCATTCAAACTTATCTCTTCTTCCTGTATTTCAGGATTCTCCGGATCAGTCTAGATCTGAACTTCAGAAGGGGCTTGAACTTCTTGGACCAAAACATCACTCTGATAATCTGCTTCATACTCATAAAACCTTGATGGATTTTCAATGCCTTCATAAACCTTCACATTTGTACTTTCTACAATCTTTCTTAATCTCTTGCTATAACACCGGAATGCTTTTCTTTGAGTAGAGTTACCCAAGAATATTCCTTCATCACTTCTAGCATCAAATTTGTCAAGGTCTTCATCTCTTTTAATGTAACATTTACTACCAAAGACTCTAAAATATTTCATAGGAGTGATGCCAAACCAGAGTTCATAAAGGGTCTTACCAGTATTGCTTCTGATTTGTACTTGATTAAGAGTATAGATAGCAGTGTTTACAACTTCTCTCTAGTAGATCTAAGGGACATTTGCTTCCATCATCATGGTTCTAGATATTTCTTGGATGGTCCGGTTCTTTCTCTCCACTACTCCATTCTATTGTGGAGTCCTTGGAGTAGATAACTGTCTCTTTATCCCATATTTCTCACAGAATTCTATGAGCTCTCTGGATGTGAATTCACCACCTCTATCAGACCTAAGACATTTTATGTTTAACCCAGTTTCATTTTCTACCATAGCCTTGAATATTTTGAACTTCTCAAGAGCCTCAAATTTCTCTTTCAAAAAAGTCACCCACATCATCCGGGAATGGTCATCAATCAGTAACATAAAATATCTATCACCTTGCAAACTCCTGATTCTTGCCAGTCCACATAGTTCAATATGTATTAATTCCAACAGTCTGGTAGAAGATTGTTCCTTACTTTTGAATGTGACTTTGTTCTGCTTACCCAACTGACATTCCTTGCATAGACTATTAGTAGGTTTCACCAATCTTGGAAGATCTCTTAGAACCTGAGTGTTACTTATTTTAATGATATTATCAAAATTTACATGACACATTCTCCTATGCCACAACCAACTTTGATCAATTTGAACAAATAAACAACTTTTGCCAGTACCAACCAAGTGGAATATGTTACCTTTTGTTTGAGTACCGAATGCAATCTCTATTCCAGAACTTTCAAAGATCTTAAATTTTTTATTTTTGAATCAAAGAACATAACCTTTGTCCACCAACTGCCCAACACTGAGAAGATTGTGCTTCAGACCTTCAACATACAGTACATCACTAGTTTTGTTCTTTCCATTAAAAGAAATAGTTCCTCTGCCTCTGATTCTGCCAGCAGAATTATCACCAAATTTAACTCTTCCTTCATATATTTCAAGATCTATGAACTTATTTTTGTCAGTAGTCACATGGTGGGAGCATCCACTATCAATGAACCATTCATCCTTATCTTCAACTTAAGCATCTAGAGCTCTTTCTACCTATTTATGATTGACAGATTCAGTGGGCATTGGATCTTCTTCCTTGATGGCAATAAACACCCAGTCACTTCCAAATTTGGTTCCTATCTCTGATTCATCATCTGTTGCTCCTTCATCATCATCATCTTCATAAATATAGTAACATTTCTTTTGGAATCTTAATCTATTTGGATTTATCCTTAAAAATCTTTCCAGACACCTTGAGGCAAAATGACCAATCTTGTTGCAGTTGAAACATTTGAAGGGCAATTTTCCTTCATACTTACTAGATCCTCTTGGCAGTCTTTTTGCAATAAGTGCTTCAAGTTGAGCAGCGTCTGTCTCATCTTCTTCCAGATCTTTTCTTGCTTTTTCATACCAGGATAGTTTCTTTGAGGAGTTTTCTCCTAGATCATATCTTTGTTTGCTTTTACAGAGGCACTAGCTTTGAATGCAGATTTAGTCTTGGGAGGTGAATCTCCAAACTCAGCCAATTCAAATGCAGCTAATTTTCCAACCAATTGATCTCTTATGATATTTGATAAAGATCTAAATTCCTTAATAGTAGCAACCTTGTGTTTGTAAGCAGGAGGTAAGGATATGAGGACATTGGCAACAATCTCATCTTCATCCAAGGTTCCACCGGTACATCTAATGCCACAAATAAGCTCATTTACTTTTGGCATAAATGTAGTGATATTCTCATCTTCATTCATCTTTAGATTTTTGAATTTTCCTTTCAGGCTTTGTAGCTTGGCACATTTAACATATTTGTCTCCTTCATGCAGAAGTGCCAGTTTTGACCAAATTTCATAAGCAGATTTTAAATCCATAACATTTGTCAACTCTGAATTAGACAGGGCACTTAGTAAGGCTTCTTTAGCTCAAAGATTATCTTCAGCATCTCTAATTTCATTTGTAGTTGTCAGACCATTCTTTGGAAGAACATACTTCTTTGTAGTCATGGTCCAATATTGCATTCCCATACATTGCAAGTGACATTCCATGCGGCTTTTACAAAGAGTGCAATTTGTTCCATCAAACCTCAGACTATCCTTCTTGTAGGAAGACATCTTGGATCCCCTCAAGCGGTTAAGCCCTTTTGAGGAACTTGGCTCTGATACCAATTGTTGGTTTTAGGACAGACAACTGAGAGGGAGGGTGAATCAGTTGTTATCAAAAATTTTGTTCTTTAAACACTTAAAGCCTTCTTATATTTCTACTGCATAATAATGATTCAATCATGGAAGCACAATACAATAATTTAAGAGTAGAAACATATTTAACAAATATGAGACCAATATTTTAACTAGAAAAAACCCAGTTAAGGGAAAAAAACACGGGGTGACTAACCCAAGATGTATTATCTGTTAAAAGAATAAGAAGAAAAGATGGCAGGGTAAATGCACAAAGATGAGTCCACTTAAGGTGGAAGTTTCAGACTTATAAAAAAACTCAAAATTGGGTAAACCAAAACGGGATCCTGCTTTTTATGAAATGGGATCCCGTTATGCTTTAGGATCCCAAGCCAAAAGTAGGATCTCATTTTCGAGAAACGGGATCCCGTTTTGAAACAAAATCTCATTTTTTAGAAATAAGATCATGTTTCAAAATGATCTCATTAACGAGATCATGTTTCAAAATGGGATCCCATTTTTTAGAAATGGGATCTTGTTTCTAGAATGGGATCCCGTTTCATAAAATTTAAATTTTTGACCCAATTTTTGCTATGGGTTTTGGGTCAGAGAAAAGGCTTGGGAACCCAACCCTTGGCTTTGGACCTGGTTTGACCTACAAGTTGAAGGTCATGTCAATGTCACAACAAAATAGTAACTTTGGGCATATGTCTGAAGGCCTTTTCTGCAGAATTTTTTGACAAAATTAAAACCCATTATAGATGAGATAGTGTAGATTCCAAATATGTAATTTTTTTTACAATTAGATTATTTTTCTATTTTTCAATTAATTTATGATGAAACAGGTCCATAAACTTGAATTATCAAGGTTTTTAAATATTTTAATAACTTATCAAAATAATTTTTTGTAAAAAAAATGGTACGAAAATGTACTTTAGACAATTCTTTTCAATTTAATTTTTCTTGTTTCAAAAAATGATAAGTTTAGGTCATCTTATGCGTGACATACACGACGATTTTTTAAAACACCAAAAATGGCCAATAAAAAATTAACAAAAAATAAAATTCAATAAAAAATTACAAAAAAAATGAAAAACGTGCTTCAGTGAGTTACAAATCTTTTCCCAAAAGGATTTAGAAAAATATGATTATTTAGGTCAAAATATGGATGATGTACACGTTCATGGTATAGTAAAAAAAAGTGACTTTTAAACAGTAGTTTTTAGAAATGCCTATAAAAAATTAATTTGTATCATCTGGCTATTAAAAAAAATTACATAATTGAAAACTAGACTCCGAGTACTACATTTCATATTTACTGACTTTTTTCAAGATTCCACCTTTAAGTGCTTCAAATTTTTAGGTCAAACAAATTCTGAAAATCAAGGAAAACACTTCCACTTTTTGGCCAAAAAGTGGACTCAACTTCTTGCACACACCTGACACTTGCCAATTAGGGCTCACCGCCTGAGCACACTGCTCACAAGAGGTCCACTGCCTATAGGAGACACACTGTCTATAGAATAATATAAATATTACATACTTGAACTGGAGATTAGCATCTTCACCATGCTTGAGACAATTCCATTTAAGCTCAACACTTCTACTCTACTTTTTGCTCAGATTCTCCTCTCTACCACTCTCTCATCTTGACCAAGATGCTTTGAAATGATTTTGCAATTCTTATTTATACATGACATCAACTTTAGAATGATCATCAAAGTCAACACAACAAACTTTATTTTATTATAGAGCAGCTACAAAAATACAACTTGATTTGTTACAAAGACTTCATGAGTATCACCACACTGTCAGCCACACATGTCTGGGACTTCAATCTTCCTTGAGGAACAAGCCATGCTTCGCAGAACATCTTCAAGATCATCTGCAAGATGTGTAAAACATCCGGTTAGCCAAGATTAGGAAGAACAACATCACCCGAAAGAAAATCTTCAATTTACGAGCTCAATCTTTAATGCGGACCGCCAACACGAATTGGACACAACCTAGAGACCCTCACAAGCTTGCCTGAAACACCAAGAACATCCACACCTCTTCTGCTTACTGAAATCATTCTCATCTCCATTCAGAACCTCAAGAACACAGTCTATCATCACTGTCTCATTAGAATAAATGCTTACTGACCTCCAGACCACGAACCAATTGAGTTGTCAATTCACATTGTCTTCCTAAACATGCCACCAGACCCATAGAACAAGATATTGAATTTCTGGATCTTATCAGACCTATTTGTATCACTCTGTCACCTCTGAACAACTGCCAGAACCAATTTTACTCATATGGCCATGACTTCTCTAAATCTTCATGTAGATCTCTCAAATCTTGACTAGATCAGCTTTAGAGACATATCTACAAACCCTTTGATGTGTATTCTCTGATCTTCATCTAGCTGGGATCTTCACTTCATAGAGCTCCACTGTCTTCACTATTCTTCTCTATTCCTAATAGGACTAATTTTCTCAATATCCTCAGCACATAGCTCATCCAATCCTTGACATCAATGCAACAGGAGTATCTTGACATCAATGACAACACGGGTTAGGCCCATACTTGCAATAGTAAGGCATAGGATAGGACATGAAGAATGTAATGTCATTTTTCTCCTGTTGTAAACTCCAAGTGCAATTAATAAAGAGATTTATGTTCTATTGTTGAGTGTCATTTAATTTGTTGCTTGGTTCAGTAGCCTTGACTTGCACCAAGTGGTATTGGAGCTAAGTTTTGAATCCCTTGAGGCTATGGATCTGCTACGCAAAAGACCTTGAGTAGATTATTGTAGGGAGAGTGAAGAAGGAAAAATTGCAATTATAGAGGGTCCGTAGACATGGCACACTGAGCTAGAGGAAGAAGAGCAGCTACTCCAAAAGCTAGAGATGCAGCACTAGTGGAGATGTTAAGAGGCATCATAGCTAGACTGGATGCAATGGAGAGTACATAATGTAGAGGAGTACCTATAGAGGATGTGAGTGATAATGAGGAAGAAGTCAGTGAAGGAGAAGTAGGAGTAGATGAACATGAGAGAAGGATTCTAAGTGCAACGACAAAAATTGTCCATAAACCCCATGTAGAACTGCCTAGTTATAGTGGTAGCCTAAATCCAAATGAGTTGATCTAGACTAGGTTTTAGAGGTAGATAAGTATTTTGATTTGGAATCCATTGAAGACCCTAAGAGGGTAAAACTTGCAGCTACAAAGTTGAAGGTCCATGCATCTTTGTGGTGCGATCATGTGCAAGTTGAGAGATAGAGAAAAGGAAAATAGGAGATTAAAACCTGGGGAGGATGGTAACTAAGTTGAAGGCAAAGTTGTTACCATCAAACCATCAGATCACCATGTTCAATAAGTTGTAGAACCTCAAGTACAGGGAGAAGAGTGTGCAAGACTACATCGAGGAGTTTTATAAACTGAACATTAGAGTTGTTCACATTGAAGATGATGTTGAGAAGGTCTCCAGGTATGTTAATGGTTTGCATTATTCTATCCAAGATGAAATTAGCCAGGTTCGAATTATAAGTGTAGAGGCCTATCAATTTGCATTGAAGGTAGAGGAAAAGATCTCTAGAGGACATAATAATTCTAGGGGAAGAGGTAAATCCTCAAAAGGAAGAGGATAGTCAAATCTTGGATGTAGTTATCATGATAAGCCAGGAGAAGCAAGTACTTCTCAGACTAGTACCCAAGGAGGTAGAGGAAGGAGTGATGACTCTAGAAGAAGAGGAAATTTTGGAAGAGGAAGAGGATAAATAGTGGAACATGTTTCTATTGTAGATAGGTTGGACATAGGGCATTTGAATGTCCTCAAGTACAACAGAGTAGCAGAAAAGGAAAAGAAACTAGAGTCCGTATAACACAAGATGAGGAGGAGAGTGTGGCAAGTGTAGCCTCACCAAAATTTGGAGAAGATCTCAAGGATGGAGAATCCTTAATGCTGAGGAAATTTTTTCTAAACATTAGAGAAGGTATAAGAGGAACCAGAATAGCAAAGAAATCTATTTAGAACTAGATGTAAGTCTGGAGTAAAATGCTGCAGTCATTGTGGACATTGGCAACACTGACAACTTAGCATTAGAGGAGATGGTGGAGAATCTAAAATTGAAGAGGATGAAGCACCCAAATCCCTACAAAGTTTCCTGGCTGCGGAGGGGACATCAGCTATTGGTAAGTGAACGATGCCTTGTTAAATTTCATATCAAAAATTACAAAGATGAGATAATGTGTGATATTATGCCAATGGATGCGTGCCACATTCCATTAGGCATACATTTTCAATATAATAGAGAGGCCATGGGCTGATGCAAGAAGTCAGGTCCACAAAAAGATCAAAAAGTGGCAGTGTTTTTGTTGTTTTTTAGAATTTGTTACATTTGGACTGAAATTTTGAAGCACTTACACAATGAATCTTAAAAAAAGTTAGTAATATGAAATTTAGTATTTTGAATCTAGTTTCCAAATATGGAATTTATTCAAATACCCAGATGACAGAAATTAAATTTTGATAGGCATGTATAAAAACCACTTTTTAAAAGTCTTTGTTTTAACATACCATGCACGTGTACGGACACCACTTTTTGAGATAAATAAAAGTATTTTTCTAATTCCTTTTGGTAAAAGATATCTAACAATATGAAGATTGATGAGGATATTTTTTTGTAATTTTTTTCTGAATGTTTTTTTTCTTAAATTTTTATTGGCCGTAATTGTTGTTTTTAAAAATCAACGTGTACAGACAACATAATTGGACCTAAACTAAACATTTTTTGAATTTTTTTTTCATTATGTAGAGAATTGTCTAAAGATTGATGTCATATAATTTTTTTAAAAAAAATTAATCAAAAAAAAGTTATTAAAAAACAAAAAAAACTTGATATTTCAAGTTTATGGACCAATTTGCTTAGAAATTAATTAAAAAATAGAAAACATAATCCAATCTTAACAAAAATTATATATTTGGAAACTAGATCTCATGTTCTATAATGGGTTTTAATTTCATAGATTATTTTAGAAAAAAGTCCATCTATACTGCCAAAGTTGGACATTTCTCTTGAACCTGCTTTAGTTTTTTGGTTGTAGGTCAAAGGCTATCGTATTGCCAAGCCTTTCCCAAGCCTCAAAATTTAAAAAATGTGTACGCGTTATAAAACACATACACGTTCTTAAAACTAAGCACATGTGTGTTATATAATGCGTATGCGTTTTATAATGCATATGCATTTTATAACGCGTGTGTGTTTCTTGTTATATAACGCATGCACATTTTATAATGCATATGCGTTTCTTGTTTAATAACGTGTATGTATTTCTTGTTATATAACGCATACACATTTTATAATGCAAATGCATTTCTTGTTATATAACACATACGTATTTTATAACACATATGTGTTTTAGGCTCGGGAACCCATAGCTAAGTGCGTACACATTTTTTCAATAATGCATATACATTTCTTGCGAGATTTTTTTTGCTGAAACTTCCCCTCTTCATGGACCCAACTTCTTGCTTTTACCCCCATTCATGATGGAAAGAGTAATTGCACTAAAATCAAGAAGAATAGAGGTGAGTATGTGTTGAATCCTTTGAAGAATAAGGATGAAGAGGTTGAGAAAACCAATAGTGTTTGTCTAGTGACTGGAAAATAATTGTTGAAGGATATTAGAAAGGAGAAGGTATGTTTTGCCTTCCTACCTAAGACTATAGAGGTTAGGATAGCAGAGGAAGGGGTATAAGTTCCCATAGAAGTCCAAGAAATTTTGAATGAATTCAACGACACTCTAATGAAGGACATACCTGGTGGATTACCTCCAACTAGAAGCATAAGTCATTGTATGGACTTGATACCAGGTGCAAGCCTACCAAATAAGGTACCATGTAGAATGACACCCATGGAAAATGAAGAGGTGAACAAACAAGTGCAAGAGTGTTATGTGTGAAAAAGATAAATGAAAAAGACTAGAATGCACACTAGATCAAAGCCTCTTCCACAATAAGAGTCAAGGGCAAGATCGAGCCAAATCACTACCAAAAGAAGGTGGACTTCACTATAGATCTTGTACTCAAGAGTTTTATGGAAAGATCAGATTTGATTAGGCATTTTATCAAACCCTAGGTTAACTAATATAGTAAACCCTAGATTTGTAAAGATCTGATCATAACATAAGATGCACAATGGATATCAGAAGTAAATTTCATAAGAGTGATCAAAGAGATATTAGAACCTGTGTCTCAAAAGAAGGAATGTCAGAGGACTATTTCATGGGCACCCAAGTCTAGAAGGATAGAATCTTCATAAACTCAAAACTGGAGAAATGTAACAAAGAATGTCCTGATGCCAACTCTAATGTCTATTTAGCAGGAAGACTATTTTACAGGCACCCAAGTCTTCCACAGAGGAATATTCCCAAAACCTGTTCCCTTACTCAACTTTCCTATATCTTCACCTTTCTAGATCTCACAATTGTAACATGTGCACTAGAAGAAACGGGGTTTTGGGGTTATGGTGTTTAGGGACTTAGTCAAATCTCAGGATAGCATTCAAGCTTCCCAACACCATTGTTTAATAGAGAGTGCATGTCCTAGAAGGGCAGAGGCTAAACAAAATGATGATAGACTGATTCAAATAATAATGACATCACCTCAAAGGTGAAGCCCTTAAGAGAATGAAGATCCTTCAACTCATAAGGAGATGTATGATGATTCCAAATCTGGAACAACACACATAATGCAAACACAAATCTTCTCTAGAAACACAATGAATGCTTTGAATGCTCTTTGCTCCAAGATCATAAGTTCGCTATATCCATATAGGTTCATAATGAATTCAACAACACACTTATATATGCTTTCCCCCTAACATTCGTGACATTAACCAAAAGAGCCAATGAGGAGAAACCCTTTTAAAGGTCTTATGCCAACATACATTTGAATTTTCCCTAACCAATTAGGGAGGAATTGGGCGCGGGTGTCCACGTCCCAAGGCACCTTTTTCATCTGGGGTAAGATAGAATATGGGCCACTTGTCCCAATTTAAATTGGTTCTAGGGGATTTTGCATTAGGATGAATAGTTACCTAATGTATAATGTAATCACGAGGACCTAGGAGCTAAACAAGAAGGTAAAAAGGTAGGTTATCTCTGTCTAAACTTTTTAGAAACTTAATTCTAGGTTAGTACTAGAATTCTCAACAAGTTTAGTCTCAACTCTTTATATATATATATAACTTGTCTTGTTATACCACTGTGATAGTAAAAGATAATGACAACTATACTTAGTATTCAAAAACTCCTCCATAAGCATCTTAGATCAATCGACATAAGTGATAGAAAGTCATCCGACAAGTGGAGAAAATCACAAGCAATGCCAGGGAGACTGTGGAGATGGAGATAAATAATAATATATATGTAACAAATTGAATTGATAAGAAGATATAAAACACCAAACCATTTCCCAATTTGCTACATGAAAATGTAGATAAGGTATGCTTGTATATGTTGTGTAACAAAACCTAGTCTTAAGTCTACCAAGCAACAAATTTTAATCAAGAATATTCTCTTTGGTTTGATGATACTATGTTGGCATGAAAGTGTGTTCACTTCATAGTATTTCTGTGTTTAATAAAGTATCAAAGTATTCTATGAGTTCGAGGATATTGAACAATGGTAAGAAAAGTATTTCCTCTGGAAACTATAGTTATCTATTGTTTGTACTATATGGTTTTAAAAAGCTATAGCAATAACATTACTCTATCCAACCATCAGATTCTAATAGCTTCTATTTTCTGGGTTCTATATTAAAGAAAGACAAGATAAATCCTTTGTTTTGCATAACTCTAAATGCTTTTCTCTACATAAATACAACTATGTAAGCATATACGTAATACAAGTATCGTAGATAGAGAATAATATAATCATTTAAATGAGATACTCTTACCTCTACAATGTCAATTTCCAAAACTTGTCTAGTTCCTCTATACTATCTCTGTTACCTACACTCTAATTGTGCCTTCTTCTACATTGTCTTTCCTCCCTCACTGTGGTTCATCTATATAGAAAAACTCTCTCTATGGTATAAAATAGCAGAGCTCTATTGAGTCTCAACCATCCTTGCCTCGTGGTTTCTTGCACATTATATAGCTCTGTGTCTAACATTGTCTTAAGTTTCTCTTTGTAATTAGAGTTGCTCCCATACAATCCATATCCCACAAATATGCTTTCCATCGATGATATAGCCTTTTAAAAGGATTCACTCTCCACAATACCATGGATTCCTCTTGCATATGTGCCTGATTTCAATCTTAGTGGCATGCAGAAGACAATAATGGAGTAACTAATCATTATGACCACTCCTAACTAATTGAAAGCTCCTCCATACTCTCCAAAACCAACATGGATAAAAAAGGGGGGTTGAGCATCATAACTAGCATAAAGTGGTTTACATTGATTAGCAACTTAACCGCATATCCTTTAAACTCAACATCTACATAGTATGAGTTTAAACTTTAGACCATATATATATATAACAACATAATATTTGAGTATACAATTTATACTCACATTGTTTCTAGCATTTGACAAGATATGAGAATGGGGTCGAGGTATTCTCCCCCTCTTTATCTTGTGTAAATGCCAAAATAGACAAAATAACAAGATAAAATTCCAATCAGAAATTTTTTCGATAATAAAATAATACTATATACTATCGACCATTTCTTGTTGATGGTCACATACTATCCTGACTTAGTTTTCAACAAAACTTAAGCTTAATGGATCTAGTTGACAAATTGATGATTTGTCGAGTTAACATCAAACTCAGACCAATTGGTCAAACACAACTTACCAACTCAACGAAGGTTCACTAAATTGTTAAGGCAAGAGACTTAGATGGCAACCAATCCATTCTATCCATACATCTATTATCTTCTCTTTGATGATGCTTTCCGTCTCTTTCTTGAAGGGTGGAAAAATCTATTTCCTAGTTACAACTTACAATCACCAAACTTGGATTAGTGTATCATTAATCAATCCATATACATTATGAATAAATAATCATGACATCATATAAGCACATGTCTAAATTCTAATCATATAAACATAAACTCATGATATCATTGATTTATCCTGACATTTTCACATACGTCAAATCAATAATTCATGCATGTAATCAACTACTAATTACGTGCAAGTAAAAAATAAAACATAGTCAAAATTTGGGGTGTGACATATCTCCCCCCATAAGATTCATCATTTTCAATGATCCAGTGTATCCAAAACAATATTATTGATTTTTTCTTCAATTTTGAAAAGCATAAAACAAATGAGGAAATTTTTGATAAAAATCATGGTAATCTTCCTATGTGGCACTATCCTCTACATACTAGTCCCACTAGAACTTGCATTGAGTAACCTCTATATTACACAAGCGAAGCTTGCAATCTTTGAGCACCTTGAGAGGCTCAATCATGACCACTCCTAGGTCCTATACCTATAAAGAATTTCAATCAACAATATGATTATCACCTTTTATATACTTTTTCAAATATGAAACACAAGAAACATTATGCATCTTGGCAAGAGCTGGTGGTAGAGCGATTTTGTAGGCAACTGGATTGATTACTTTGAGAAATTCGAAGGGTCCTACATATCGAGGAGCTAGTTTGGAAGACTTTCCAAACTTTATGGAACTTTTCTATCTATCATTTGCTTCCGCCAATTTATTTCAAATCAACTTGATCTATTCTTCCATTTTTGATAACATTACTAGACTGATGCTAATCCTATCTTCTAGATTATTCCAACTTATAGGAGTTCGACATCTTCTTCCATATAATGCTTCAAATGGAGCTATCTTGATAGCAGAATTATAGGAGTTCTTACAAGCAAACTCCACAAGCAGTAGATACTCTTCCCACTTATATTGCTAATCCATGAAATACATCCACAACAAATCTTCTAGAAATTGATTTACCCTCTCAGTGTGACCATCTATCACAGGGTGATAAGATGACTTGATATTGAGTTGAGTTCCTAGCACTGATAACAAAGTTTGCCAAAATATTAACATCATGCACACATCTCTGTCTAAGATAATTTTATTAGGAACTTCGTGTAATCTAAACATTTCTTGCACAAACTTGCGGGCTAAAACTAGTGCTCCATCTGTTAAATTCCTAGGTATAAAATGAGCTACCTTGATGAGTTTGTCAACCACCACTAAAATAACATTATGTTTATTTTAAGACATTATGAGTCCTTGCACAAAGTCCATACTAGTGACCTGCCATTTCCACTCTGGAATATTGTGTGAATATTGAAGTCTTGTTAGATACTGATGCTTAATCTTGACTCTCTAGAACTCTAGGCAACTTGCTACAAATCTTACAACATAATTCTTCACTCCTTTCTAGAAATAAATAGGTTTCACATCGGCAAGGAGTTTGGTTACTCTAGGATGACCTAAATATGGTGTGGAATGAACTTCCTTCCAAACAAGGTTTCTTAATTATATAGAGTATAGAACATACATCCTTCCTTTGTATCTTAAAAGCCCATTTGGTTATAAATAGAACCCACCATACCTCAAGTCTTGAGAATTTACTATAAGAGCCAGCTTAATTTTCTCATAGTACTCATCACCTGTAGAATTTTGTAACACTAAATCCTTGAAGTTTGAGTGGATAGATAAAATTGAAGAGATATGCCTCCATCGACTCAGAGCATCTACTACTTTGCCTTTGATATAACCTATCTCAAATTCGTAGTTGGATATCAATTCCAACCATCTTCTTTTTCGAGCATTCAAATGAGGTTGGGAAATTATATACTTAAGACCTTGATGGTCTAACTTCATTTCAAAAGGTTGTCCTAGCAAATAGTGTCACCACACTTGAAAAGCATGCACAACTACTACTAACTCAAAGTCATGAGGAGCATAATTCTACTCATACACTCTCAATTTCCTAGATTCATAGGCTACCATTCACCCATTCTACATAAGCACTCCTCCTAAACCTTCTCCTGAGGCATCAGTGATTACAACAAATTGACTTTTCGGATCAAGAAATTTCAATATTGGTGCAGTTGTCAACATCTCTTTTAACTGATTAAATGCCTCCTAACATTTTTCTGACCAGTCAAAATGCTTTCCTTTTCTTTGAAGCAAAGTGATTGGGTTTGCAATTAGTTCTGAACTTTCTATAATATCTAGCTAACCCTATGAAAATGCACACTTCATGTACATTCTTTGGCACATGCCACTCAAGTATAGCTTTTATCTTTGTAAGATCTACTAAAATTCCTTCAGCTAATATTATATGTCCCAGATATTGTATCTCTCTGAAAGAAAGTACACTTAGAAAGCTTCTTATACAACTTTTGTTCTCTTAGTCATTGTAGAACTAATGGTAGATGTTGCAAATGCTCTTCCTCATTCTTAGAATAAATAAGAATGTCATCTAGAAACACTAGAACAAATTTATCCAAGCAATCTCAAAAAACACTATTCATCAAATTCATGAATGCTACAAGGGCATTTGCAAGTTCAAAAGATAAAACCGTCAACTGATAATGTTCATACCTTGTTTTGAAAGTTATTTTATGAATATCTTTATCTTTTATTCTCAGCTAATGATATCCAAATCACAAATCAATCTTTGAGAATATTGTTGCACCATGCATCTAATCAAAAGGATCATCAATATGTGGTAGAGGATACTTATTCTTTATCATTGCTTTTTTGAGCATATAATAGTCTATACATAGATGCAAGGTTTCATCCTTCTTTTTGACAAAGATCACAGGTGCTCCCCAAGGTGAAACACTAGGTCTAATTAAGACTTTAGCTAATAGCTCTTGAAGCTATGCTTTCAATTCCATCAATTATGTAGTATTCATACGGTATGGCACTTTTGATATCAACTCTAATCTAGGTATTATATCAATAGAGAAATCAAAATCTCTCTTCAGAGGTAACCCCAGAAGTTCATGTAGGAAAACATCCCAGAAATCTTGAAGGAAAGGATAGTTCTCCAAAGGTACATTTGGTTTACTAGGATCCTCTTCTACTTGCTCCATTTTGACTACAAAAAATGGACATCCTTTTCACCTAGCTGTCTTCAATTGCATACCAAAGATTTGTCTGATCTTGACTTCTCTTTGTGTGCCTTGGAAAAAGACTTTGTTTCCTACATTGTCTAGACACTCAACTATTGTTTACAAAATAGTCAACATTGGCCCTAAGTCTCCATAACCAATGTACTCCTAAGATAACATCATAGGAACCTGAGGGGCTACAAACAAATTTACCTTAGTTGAAAAACTAGGAAGATCAATCTTGGCTTCAAACAAGCATTGCTCTACATGTGCTTTAGTTTGGTTAGCATATTCAATTGACCAAGGTTTAGCCATATATCCAACAAGACTAGGAAATAATTTCAATACTCTTGGAGAAATAAAACTTTCAATTTCTCTAGTATCAATTAAAATAGAAATAGGAACCCCAAACAAAGTACCTAATATCTCTATGGGAGTAATCCGGTTTTCTTCTTGACTATCCAAAGCCACATGGATCCTCTGTTGAAAAGCTGCTTGCTAACTAGGTAATACATTACTACGTTGTTGAACTCCTTGGTTCTTTGTGCGACATTGATTTGCGTAATGATCTCCACCACAAGAGAAACATCCTCTAGGAGGTCCTCACTTTTCATTAGGTTTGCTTGAATTATTATTGATCATTCCTCCAGAAATTGCTATTGTTTTTCTTCTCATTTCTGGGTCTATTTCTATTATTGCTAAATCCCTTGAAATTTTTCTTATTCACATCCTATTTTTCATTCCTCTTCTTGAAAGGTTGAGAATATGGTGACTTACTAAGCCTCTTGTGATTCTTCTCGTGATATGCATAAATTGATTTCAATTTTTGCTCTTGTTTGATTGTGTTCTCAAAAACTTGGTCCATAGTGGTAGGACCATGCACATCCACTTCTCCACCTCTTTAGGCATTTAGACCCATGATGAATTTTTTGATTTGTAACCTTTCATACTTCAAGAGACGGATGAACTTTTCCTAATATTCAACCACTGACATTTCTCCTTGTTGCAGATTCTAAAAATATGTTAACTTTTGGTAGAAGAAAAGCTATGATAACCATCTCTATCAAAATATGACCACAAACTGATCTCAAGTTAAGCTCAAAGAACTTAACCCCAATTCCATTTTCTTGTTCATCCACCAAGTGGACACTTCTCCTGTGAATTGGTAGGCACCCCAAATTGCCTTGGTTATCTCAGTAGTTTTTGATCTCAAAATACTTTTCCATCTCTATCAACCAAGCTTCTATAGCATCTCCACTTACTGTTCCATCGAACTTGGGTGGCATCACTTTCTTCATATCTCTTGACAGCTCTAAGGAAAGTCTACTTCACCTTTCTTCTTGAGAATTAGTCTTATCAACATCCTCCCTTCGTTCACTATGAGAACTAGATCGATGGACATAATCATCATCCACGTGATGCAAATACTCTTTTCCTCCTTCAGGTCTGCCTTGATCCCTCATTTCCTATTCTAGGTATCCAAGCCTCTCCTTGGTTTCATTTAGAATGGTCAATATGTGATCCAACTTAGTCATTGGATTTTCGAAAGGATTCGACTCTCTTAGACTATCTTCAAGATTTGTTCGAGTTCAAACAATGATGATACTCTATATCACACCTGATATTTGTATTAAGTTATAGATTAGAATTTACAAATAATGCATCTCATTAATTCAAAATTCATCAATAAATTTATTCACAAAACTCATATTTGTGCAAAACAATCTCATTTTTATTATAGTTTATTCTAGGTATAAATACATCCTTGTTTAGAAAGGTAACTCAACAAGACTACATGTCACTGTCACTTAAATGATATTCCTTAGGTTCCTCTTCCCTAGCAAAATCTAGTAAAACAAACTCAGAGGGTGGATGTACACGCAGGTACTCCTCCATCACCTCTTTTCCTAAAATAGGGGTAGCATGACCACACCCAAACGACATGTCGTGACTAGCAAAAAATTTAATCAGTTTATCTACATGAGTAGGAACAATGAGTTTCTTAGATAGTTTGCTATGTTGATTCCTTTCTAGTTGAATACACTTAAGAGCATCAGCCAAAGTTTTAGAGTCTTCCATCCATGCACCCTCAACATAGTTAGTATGTTCTTAGAGTTTTACCTCCTTAGTTGGTTCTTTCTTAACCACTATCTTGGATAAATTCTGGGCAATAGACTTCCTAGCAGTTTCTTGGTTCTTCTCCATGCCATTCTGGCATAAAACTAATTTTCAAACATTAGCCAATCTACTGAATGTTGACAAGTTTTCTCATAGTGAGCTCCTAGGTCCATGTGTTGAACCTAGTAGCTCTTATACCATATGTAACATACCATCTCATAGTACTTGGAATTACTCAAAAATTTTACCAAGAAAGTAAATGAACATGTTAAACACGATTGAAATTTTTTAATTTTTTAATTTTTTATCATTAATATATTCTCAAGAAATAAAAGGATATCTTTTCTAAATATTTTTCAACCTTGAAATTACAATATATTCAAAAATAATATCATAATGAAAATATTTCACTTTACAGTTACAAATATTTTGCACTTGGCAAAAAGAATAGTTTTAACATAATTTTAAAAACCATAAGTCAATCATGAAGTATACTACACCTGGAATCTTGGTGTATGTCTCAAAAGTCTCAGTGAGTCTTCTACTACAGAGGGATAGTATCATCCGAGTGCTTTACCTCCAACCATAGATCAGTGGTCCCCTGCATATCTTCCATCTGGAAGTGCCCCTACCCTTCATGAAGAGTATAGAAATAAAAAACCTTCTGGTTGTCATCTAAGTCCTAGTGTTGTGTCTTACGTAACTAAATCGACCATACAACTCTAGACAATCTTTTAGCTAGATGTGATCATTCTAACAAGTCACACAATCTAGACATGGTGAATTGACTAATGCATGCAAAGACAAATACATCAATTTGGCCAAAGTCTCTATATAAATAGATGTTTGCAATAAATGTAGTTGTGTGTTCACACACCTCTAACTCGACTTGGAAACTACCTCATCCTATAGTTAGACTTGCTTGACTAGTAACTCTAGATATGAATTGTCTTGGTTAAGCTCAAATCCTAGTCGATATGACTTAGAATATAATCCTTAATCTAGGATATATATACAATATATAGGTTTATGTAATTTTAACCTTTCAAACATTCCCTCATTGCATACTTGCAAGAACTAGGCTCTATGACTTCCTGTCATTCTACTCAATGACCCAAAGATTAAGCACTCTAGTGAAATATATCAAGTTTCGACTCTATAAAGATATCCATTACATTTATCAAATTGCTTCTTAGACTCTTCCCAAATTATACTATCTTCATCTATGGTTTCTTGACTATTCACTGTCCACCATAATATACATTAGACTAAAACAATGTCAAAACCAACTTTAAGAGTTTTTTTAAAGTTTTCTAAACCCTTCTAGGTTGATTCTAGGGTATTTAACTTCTCTAACCCAATACATTGGTATATTGAATACTCTTATTTCCCCAAAAGTACAAGTTTATAGTAATATGACATGGAAGAGAAAATATCTAGTCTTCTCTTTACCACTTAGGCATTGTTTGAATTCATATTTGTCATATCATATAAAAACATAAAACATGAGGTATATCCTCATTTATATAAGATTTTAATGAAAAATATCATTATCATATCTAAACTTTGAACTAAGTCAATCTTTCAACCTAGATAGGTTTGAGTCTACAACAATAATATGATGTTTTCAACCTCTTGGTCTTCTTAAGTCCTCCAACTTTCAATATTGAAAAGGTTTTGAACTCCTGTATATCATCCTTTTTAAGATAATAATAATACCTATCATTGTTGTAGAATGCATTTGTGCTATGATATGACTATAAGTTAGGTGTTTTTAATGATACCTTGATATCATTTCTTAATATTCTAAAATAAGTGATTATCTATCACAAAATCTTTGATAGTACACAATAACACTTATACATATAAATCTTGTAAAATGAAAACCTATCTCTATCTAAACTTGTTACAAACTTACTTCTAGGTAAACACTAGAGTTCTCAACAAGTTTAGTCTCAGCTCTTTATATATATAACTTGTCTTGTTATACCACCATGACAGTAAAAGATAATGACATCTATACTTAGTATTTGAAAACTCCTCCATAAGCATCTTAGATCAATTAGCATAAGTGATACAAAGTCATCTAACAAGTGGAGAAAATCACAAGTAATGCTAAGGCAACCATGGAGATGGAGATAAATCATAATATATATGTAACAGATTGAATTGAGAAGAAGGTATAAAACACTAGACCATTTCCCAATTTGCTACATGAAAAATGCAGATATGGTCTACTTGTATACATTGTCTAATAAAACCTAGTCTTAAGTCTACCAAGCAACAAAGTTTAATCAAGAATATTCTCTTTGGTTCGATGATACTATGTTGGTATGAAAGTGAGTTTACTTCATAGTATTTCTATGTTTAACAAGGTATCAAAATTTTCTATGAGTTTGAGGATATCAAACTATGGTAAGAAAAGTATTCCTCATAGTATTCACTTTGGAAACTATAGTATTCTATTGTTTATACTATACGGTTTTAAATAGATATAGCAATAACATTACTCTATCAAACCATCAGATTCTAATAGCTTCAATTTTCTAGGTGCTATATTAAAGCTAGACAAGATAAATGCTTTGTTTTGCATAACTCTAAATGCTTTGCTCTTCATAAATACAACTCTATAAGAAGATACAAAATACAAGTATCATAGATAAAGAATAATATAATCATTTAAATGAGATACACTTACCTTTGCGATGTCATTTTCCAAAACTGGTCTAGTTCCTCTTTACTATCTCTGCTACCTACACTCTGATTGTGTGTTCTTCTACATTTGTCCTTACCCCCACACCATGTTTCATCTATATACGAAAACTCTCTCTACGATATAAGATAGTAGAGCTCTATTGAGTCTCAACCATCCTTGCCAGTTTCTTTCACAATATGTATAGCTTTGTGTCTAACATAGTCTTAAGTTTCTCTCTATAATTGGAGGTGCTCCCATATAGTCTATATGCCACGCATATGCTTTCCATCGATGATATATCCTTTTAAAGGGATTCACTCTCCACAATACCATGGATTCCTTCTACATATATGCCTAATTTCAATCTTAGTGGCATGCAAAAAAATAATGGAGCAATTGGTCATTATGACCACTCCTAACTGATCAACAACTCCTCCATACTCTGCAAAACCAACATGGATAAAAAGGGGGGTTGATCATCATAACTAGCATGAAGTGGTTTACATTGATTAGCAAGTTAACCACATATCCTTTAAACTCAATATCTGCACATTATGAGTTTAAACTTTAGACCATATATATCGCATTGTTTCTAGCATAATATTTGAGTATACAGTGTATACTTGTTAGAAATGAAAGCAACACTACTTCAATGGAAATCTGATTCAAGATAAATTTCAGCAATCTTAAGTGTGCATTAACAATGGAGATTGTAACAAAACATAAAACCCACTACAGAAAATATGTCAAACATGAAGAACTCAACACAATGACATAGTTTTTACGTGGAGAAAACCCTTGCAGGTAAAAATCTCCACCAGGAAAGAGGCACAAGTTTGTATTAATCTCAACAAGATTGTACAATACATCAACTACACAACTCTCTCCACAAGTCTTCAATCCGATAGTATTCTTGCAGCACCTGAGTACCTAAAATCTATATTGCAACAACAAATACATAGCAAATACTTATAAAAATATTTTCCACTCCATTCTAGGCATTCACCTTCTCTCTCCTAATATTCTCCAACCTGTAAAAATTGATTACCATCTTACAACCATCTTACACTTGTCCAAAAATAGTCATGCAAAGGTTGGATGCCCAAGACTAAATTTGGCCTCTTACATCATCTTATGACATGTCATAACCATCATAGATTACACAAAAGAGTATCTTTCCAAGATAGGAGCCTTGGGCTAAAAATAATAAATATACAACTAACATATCCGTCATATGCGTCATACAATCTCAGAATCTTATGACAACTTGCAGCTATCATAGATTCACTTACCAAACATTATGACATTTGTCATACATGCCAAAAGATAGTATATTCCTCAAGGGAGCATGCCTACCCTCATTTAATTTGAGTTTTTACATTTACCAACAGTAAAAGTCACTCCGTAATTACCACCGGTTACTCTGAAATTACCCCTGCTAGTGAAACTAGTACATCTCCTCACGGATAATCACAAATTACATATAATAAATGGAATAAATACAATATTGGGATTTATAGGGTTAATGGCACCTTATCCCAACATTCTCTCACTTGACATTATACATTGTAAATCAACACATAGGAAATCAAATGAAAAATAATCAAGCACTAAAAATAAGGCCCATGGCCTTGCTGCACCATACGAACTTCTCTATGCTCACATGCTTGGTCAATGAATCTGCAACATTCTCCTGATTGTCTATCTTCTTTAGGTCAATCTTTCCATTTGCAACCAACTCTTGAACAAAGTGATACTAAACATCAACATGCTTAGTCTGAGCATGATACATAGGATTCTTGGCCAAACAGATAACACTCTGACTATCACAACCAATCTGAATGATCCTCAACCAAACTACCTTATTAGATACATGAGTAGTAGCCATATACTCTACTTCTTTGGTGGACAAAGCAACTGTGGGCTGCCTCTTATTCATCCAACTCACTACTCCTCCAAACAGAGTAAACAGATAGCCACTAGTAGACCTTCGACTATCTAAGTCACCTGCCCAATCTACATCAACAAAACCCTGCATGTCCAAAGATTTGTCAACACTATCAGTACTAGAATAGACCAAACAATAATTAGGAGTACCTGCAAGATATTTAAACACCATCTTTGCATAATTCCAATGTTGTCTACCAGGGTTAGACATAAATCTGCTCAAAACTCCCACTGCTTGGGCAATATCTAGTCTAGTGCAAACCATTGTATACATCAAACTCCCTACAACACTAGCATATGGCACATTAGACATATCTTCAAGATCATCCTTAGTCTTTGGACACATATCAAATGAAAGCTTAGTACCAATGGGTAAAGGAACTCTAACTAGGTTACATTCCTGCAAACTAAACCTCTGTAAAATAATATTCACATACTTACTTTGTGACAACCAAAGCTTTCTGTTAACTCTATCCCTCTTGATCTCCATTCCCAAAATATACCTTGCAGCACCAAGATCCTTCATCTCAAATGCACCTGAAAGTTGGGCTTTAAGCTCACTGATCATACCCTTAGTTTTGCTAAAAAATAACATGTCATCAACATACAAAGCAGTAACCAATATAGAATCATCAACACAATGAATATAAACACAATGATCCTCCTCGCTTCTAACAAAACCTAATTTGAAAACAAATGAGTCAAACTTTTGATACCACATTCTGGGGGACTGTTTCAGACCATAAAGAGACCTCTTTTAAATTCCTTCTTTAATATGTCCATGCAAGAACGCAGTCTTAACATCTATTTTCTCAAGCTCCCAATCATAAGCTACAACAATGGATAAGATAAATCTAATAGAAGTCAATTTAGCAATAGGAGAGAATATCTCACCAAAATCAACTCCCTATCTCTAGGAGTAGCCCTTAGCTACCAGTCTAGCCTTGTACTATTCCAATGACTCGTCTGCTCCAAACTTCTTCTTGAAGACCCACTTACATCCTATGGCCTTTCTTGCTTTTGGCAAACAAACAAGATCCCAGGTGTTACAAGAGTCTAAAGCCATCATCTCCTCATGCATGGATAATTGCCAAGACTCACTATCATCTACAGAAATAGCTTCCCTATAGGATCTAGGTTCATCGCTAGTACTCAATAAAGCATATACACAATAGAAATCTGGTGGGCTATACCTGTCAACTAGATTTCATTGTCTTGTGGATCTCCTCAAGGGTGGAGTAAGAGACTCTACTTGTTCTTCTGCATGATCATCTGCACCAACTTCTTCTATAATAACATACTCATCTTCATTAGAACTACTTGAATCTTCTTCTTCTTCTTCTTCATCCCCCAATCCATCATTCTATTTTCCTGAGGTGCATCTTACTGCTCTAAATCAAAGTGCACCTTCTTTACCTTTTCTTCTTTCTCTTTTGGCTGCTCAAGTTCAAAAATAGCTCTAAGTTCCCCATCTTGCGGGTTAGTGGATTCTAAAGCTTATAACCTTTGACATTATCACTATATCCAATGAATGTACACTTTTCAACCTTTGGATCCAACTTAGATCACTTTTCCTTAGGCACATGAACAAAATCCTCATAGCTAAAAACCCTTAAATGTGAAACAAAAGGTTTCTTACCTGTCCACACTTCATAAGGTGTTGAATCAAGAGCCTTACAAGGAGATCTGTTTATCAAGTAGCAAGCAATACACACAGCCTTTACTCAAAAGCATTTATCCAATTGTGCATCACTAAGCATACTTTTGGCTCATTCCATAATTGTTCATTTCATCATTTCTAAAACACCATTCTGTTGTGGTGTATACGGAGTTGTCTTTTGTCTGATTATGTCTGCATGCTTACAAAACTCATCAAATTCCTTCGAGCAATATTCCCCTCAATTGTCAAATCTTAATATTTTTATCTTTAAACTTAATTGGTTCTCTACTAAGACTTTGAATTCCTTAAACTTAGTGAAAACTTTAGATTTATGTTTCATAAAATAAATCCATGTATATCTAGATACATCATCAATGAAGGTGACAAAATAACAAGATTTTCCAATAGATTCATTATCGACATGTCCAAATACATCCGTATGAATAATTTCTAACTTCTCTTTTGCTCTATTGCTTCCTAAAGGAAATGATTTTTTGTTTTGTTTACCAAACACACAATGCTCATAGAAATCAAAGTGCTCATCAGAATAGGTGAAACCATCCAAAAAAAATTATTCTTAATAGTTTTTAATATATTATTTCTTATGTGGCCCAATCTATGGTGCCACAACATACATGTATTTTCAGTAGTGGCCTCAGATACATAGGAGGCATTACAAACTGTAGTGGCTTCAAGCTTAAACAATTTCCTGAATCTCTTCCCTTTCGCTACCACCAAGTTCCCTCTCACCAATCTGCAACCATGCTTGTCAAATGTCACATGCATTCCCAAGTCATTCAACTTTGAAACCAAAATCAGATTTCTAGCTAATCCAAGAACATGCAAAACACCAGGGAGTGTTTTAATCCTCCCATCAATGAAACACAACAATACCTTTCCTTTCCCAACAATTGGATATGAAGAGTTGTCACCAAGGTAGATATTACCTCCATCATATTCTTCATATGTGGAGAACCATTCCTTATGCGAGGTCAATGAAATGAGCATCCTGAGTCAACCAACCAGTGATCATTAGAAACAAGATTACATGTAGAAAGTAAAAATTCTTCACCTGCATTTGAGGACTTATCTGAAGCAGTCTCCCATTGTTTCTTGGGGTTTCTACACTCCTTCACATGTCCCCTTTAACCGCAGTTCCAACACTTAACTCTGTTCTTTTTACCAGGAGTCTTAGATCGTCCCTTGGACTTGTCTTTAGCCCCTTTCTGCTCTCCTTTTGGTCATTTTTCGTTAGACCTTCCCCTAACACTAAGAGCATCCCCTGAACTATCTAAACTCTTCTTCCTCAATTCCTATGATAGTAGTACTAAAACAAGAGCATCCAACTTCAGATCCACAAGGTTAGCAGTGATAGCAAGGATAACATTCTCCCAAAACTTAGGTAAAGAACAAAGAAGTAAGATACATTTATCTTCCTCACTAACCTCAACATCTACTGAATCAAGCTGACTCAATAACAAATTAAAAGAATTTAAATGCTCTGCAACTGATTCACCTTCTCGCATTTTCATTGAATTTTTTTTTTTAAATAAAGTTTATTTACCATACTCTTGGCTTGATAGATCTCACCCAACCAATTCCACAACTTGTATGCGGTCTCCTCCTTTGTGACATTCAATAGGACAGAGTCTGAAAGACATAACCGGATGGTTCCCTGTGCCATCTTATCTAGTCTATTCCACTCATCTTGAGACACATCATTAGGTTTCTTTTCTTTTTGAACAGCCAACCATTGGTTTCTTACTTCCAACAAATCTTTCATTTTCAGCTTCCACAACTCATACCCATTACGTTGAACTTCTCAATGTCCAATCGAGAGGTTGATGCAACGGTGGATGCAGTCATAATAACAACACAAGATCTACAAAACAAACACAACCAAATCTCCCACTATAGCTACAGCTTCCACACTACCACCCAAGAGTTAAAGCTGGCTAGGCTATGATACCAAATGTTAGAAATGAAAGCAACACTACTTCAATGGAAATCTGATTCAAGATAAATTTCAACAATCTTAAGTGTGCATTAACAATGGAGATTGTAATAAAACATAAAACCCACTACAAAAAAGATGTCAAACATGAAGAACTCAACACAATGACACAGTGTTTATGTGGAGAAAACCCTTGCGAGTAAAAAGATCCACCAGGAAAGAGACACAAGTTTGTATTAATCTCAACAAGATTGTACAATTCATCAACTACACAACTCTCTCCACAATTCTTCAATCTGACAGTATTCTGACAGCATCTGAGTACCTAAAATCTATATTGCAGCAACAATTACATGACAAATACTTATATAAATATTTTCCACTCCATTCTAGGTGTTCACCCTCTCTCTTCTAAGATTCTCCAACCTGTAAACATTAATTACTATCTTACAAGCATCTTACACTTGTCCAGAAACAACCATGCAAAGGTTGGGAGCCCAAGACTAAATCTAGCCTCTTACAACATCTTATGAGGCATCATAACCATCATAGATTCTACAAAAGAGTATATTTCCAAGATTTGAACCTTGGGCTAAAAATAGCAAATATACAACTAACATATCTGTTATATGAGTCATAGAATCTCAGAATCTTATGACAACTTGCAGCTGTCATAGATTCACTTACCGAACATTATGACAGTTGTCATACATGCCAAAAATAGTATATTCCTCAAGGTAGCATGCCTACCCTAATTTACTTTGAGTTTTTACATTTGCCAACAATAAAAGTCACTTTGTAGTTACCATCAGTTACTCTAAAATTACCCCATTTCATTGAACTTCTCAATGTCCAATCGAGAGGTTGATGCAATGGTGGATGCATCCATAATAACAACACAAGATCTACAAAACAAACACCACCAAATCTCCCACTGCAGCTACATCTTCCACACTACCACCCAAGAGTCAAAGTTGGCCAGGCTCTGATACCAAATGTTAGAAATGAATGCAACACTACTTCAATGGAAATCTGATTCAAGATAAATTTCAGCAATCTTAAGTGTGCATTAACAATGGAGCTTATAACAAAACATAAAACCCACTATAGAAAAGATGTCAAACATGAAGAACTCAACATAATGACATGGTGTTTATCTGGAGAAAACCCTTGCAGATAAAAAACTCCACCAGGAAAGAGGCACAAGTTTGTATTAATCTCAACAAGATTGTACAATACATCAACTACACAACTCTCTCCACAAGTCTTCAATCCGACAGTATTCCAGATGTGCCTGAGTACCTAAAATCTATATTGCAGCACCAAATACATGGCAAATACTTATAGAAATGTTTTCTACTCCATTCTAGGCATTCACCTTCTCTCTCTTAAGATTCTCCAACCTGTAAACATTAATTACCATCTTACACGCATCTTTCACTTGTCCAAAAACAACCATGCAAAGGTTAGGTGCACAAGACTAAATCTGACCTCTTACAACATCTTATGATGCATCATAACTATCATAGATTCCACAAAAGAGTATCTTTTCAAGATATGAACCTTGGGCTAAAAATAACAAATATACAACTAACATATCCGTCATATGCGTCATAGAATCTCAGAATCTTATGACAACTTGCAGCTATCATAGATTCACTTACCAAACATTATGACAGTTGTCATACATGCCAAAAATAGTATATTCCTCAAGGAAGCATGACTACCCTCATTTACTTTGAGTTTGTACATTTCCCAACAGTAAAAGTCACTCTGTAATTACCATCGGTTACTTTGAAATTGCCCCATTCCATTGAACTTCTCAATGTCGAATCGAGAGGTTGATGCAACAGTGGATGCAGTCATAATAACAACACAAGATCTACAAAACAAACACAACCAATCTCCCACTACAGCTATAGCTTTCACACTACCACCCAAGAGTCAAAGCTGGCCAAGCTCTGATACCAAATGTTAGAAATGAAAGCAACACTACTTCAATAGAAATATGATTCAAGATAAATTTAAGCAATATTAAGTGTGCATTAACAATGGAGATTATAACAAAACATAAAACCCACTATAGAAAAGATGTCAAACATGAAGAACTCAACACAATGACACAGTGTTTACATGGAGAAAACCCTTGCGAGTAAAAAATCTCCACCAGGAAAGAGGCACAAGTTTGTATTAATCTCAAGAAGATTGTACAATACATGAACTACACAACTTTCTCCACAAGTCTTCAATCCGACAGTATTCTGACAACACCTGAGTACCTAAAATCTATATTATAGCAACAAATACATGGCAAATACTTATAGAAATGTTTTCCACTCCATTCTAGGTGTTCACCTTCTCTCTCCTAAGATTCTCCAACCTGTAAACATTAATTACCATCTTACAAGCATCTTACACTTGTCCAAAAACAACCATGCAAAGGTTGGGTGTCCAAGACTAAATCTGGCCTCTTATAGCATCTTATGACATGTCATAACCATCATAGATTCTACAAAAGAGTATCTTTCCAAGATAGGAACCTTGGGCTAAAAATAGCAAATATACAACTAACATATCCATCATATGCGTCATAGAATCTCATAATCTTATGACAACTTGCAGCTATCATAGATTCACTTACCAAACATTATGACAGTTGTCATACATGCCAAAAATAGTATATTCCTCAAGGGAGCATGCCTACCCTCATTTACTTTGAGTTTTTACATTTGCCAATAGTAAAAGTCACTCTGTAATTACCACTGGTTACTCTAAAATTACCTCTGCCAGTGAAACTAGTACATCTCCTCATGAATAATTACAAATTACATATATTAAATGGAATAAATACAATAATTGGATTTACAAGGTTAATGGTACCTTATCGCAAAAATACTCATGTTGTTCCTAGCATTCGAAAAGATACGAGAATGGGGCTGAGGTATTCTACCCCTCTCTATCTTGCGTAAACGCTAAAATAGATAAAATAACAAGATAGAATTCCAATCAAGAATTTTTTCAATAATCAAATAATTTTATCTACTATCAACCATTTCTTGTCGATGGTCACATACTATCCTAACTTAGTTTTCAACAAAACCTAAACATAATGGATCTAGTTGACAAATCGATGATTTGTCCAATCAACATCAAACTCAAACAAATTGGTCAAACACAACTTACCAAATCGACAAAGGTTGACTAAATTGTTAAGGAATGAGACTTACATGGCAATCAATCCATTCTATCCATACATCTATTCTCTTCTATCTAATGATGTTGTCCCTCTCTTTCTCGGAGGGTGGAAAAACATGTTTCCTAGTCAGAACTTACAATCACAAAACTAGGATTAGTGTATCATTAGTCAATCCATATACTGTATGAATAAATAATCATGACATCATATAATCACATGTCTAAATTCTAATCACATAAACATAAACTCATGATATCATTGATTTATATTGACATTTTCACATAACGTCAAATCATTAATTCATGCATAATCAACTACTAATTATGTGCAAGTGAAAAGTAAAACATAGTCAAAATTTGGGGTGTGACAAAATGAATTTCCTAATGCAATGTAATCCATGTTTGTATGGTTCAATTTTGACTTGTAATCTATTCAATTTTGTAATTATTCTAAGTACAATGAAAGTAAATCTATTCTAAGAAAACAATGAATTCTATCTATGAAAAGAAAATGAACAATGTTTTACACAATGAAAGTAAATCTACTCTACGAAAGTAATTGAAGAAAATCTTATTCTAAGAAAATAATGAAATCTTCCTATCAAGAGAAAGACAAACCAAGTTTTACTTCCTCAAGAGAAATATTTGTTATCTAAATTACTAAGAGAGCATGAAAAACATGTACAAATTGAGTGGTATCGCTTGGCATAAGTTGCCAAAGGTCTTGTGGAAACTATCTCTTCCTTTACAGCATCGAAGTCCTCCTCTTGGCAACAAGGATAAAAATAGGGATGTGAAGACAATTGGATTGATCTTAGAAGATATGAAAATGAAAAGAGTATGGATTGAACATAAGTATGTTATTGGAAAAATTTAAAAAAAGGCTCGTGAAGTCCTACATACAGCTTAAGAATGCTATGGGGGTAGCTTTGTAAAAGCTTTAGCAATACAAGAATGTAATAATGAATTTTATTGGACTTGAATGAATAAAGGAAGGAGGTATTTATAAGTTTAGAATCCACATCAAAGGTGGTAGTGATTGGGTGGATAATTGAATTGATTTGGGATTGAACAAACTCTAATTAGAAGATAACAAAAGTTAGAGAGGTGACTAGAAAAGACTAATTGGAAGATAATATAATAGAGTGATTAGGAGATAACAATAGAGTGACTATGAGTCTAGAAATAGTTAGCATAAGTTAAGGACCATTTATGCATGGAGGGACTTGCAATCAAAAGATAAAAATGGATTTAAATTGGGCTAAACTAGAAGAAATCTCACATGTCAAAAGAGGGCGGGGTCGCCTATTATGGGATTAGGTTGCCCCTTTTAGCTTGGCAGGTCACTCAGGTGATCCATACTTAAGTTGTGAGGTCACCCATGTGACCCTACAAATCATATGGGTGACCAACTCAAAGTGGATTAGGTAGGTGGCTAAAACGCATGCAAGACTTTGGAAAGTTAGTCGGAAGGTTGGGGAGGAATGATCAAAGGGAGAAACACTGGGGGACATGTCACCAAGAAAGAAACTATTGAGAGGTATATAAATTTTCACACTTTCATGGGTGTGGTTTGTGAGAAACCATGGGATCCTTGGATGATTGCCTACACCAAATCGGCCACCTAAGACAAGCAAAGGCAAGCTTATCCTGTAGAAAAGATCCAAAACACATATATTCAAAATACTTCAATGAAGAATGAATTGGTTGGTATTGCAATGAATAATGGATTGGATGATTAACTAGCTCACAATGTGAAGTACATATAGGCAAATAATGACCAAGAATAGTTGTGCCAAAGATAGAAAAAGCCAACTAAGAATATTGGTGCCCCAAAAATAAGCATGCAACCATTTAACTTAGAGAAGGCTAATCTAGGCATGCAAGTCAAATATAGCTCATGGATAAACATAGACACATGCACCCTTAAGCAAGCTTAATAGACACCAACACTCTCCCTTAAACGTAGTTTAGGTGGGTAAAAAAGATGAATTTGTGTTCCAACAACTAGGCTTGATCCGATAACCAAATACAATGCAATCTCTCATAAAGTGTAGAAAGGAAGAAAACCCTGTTGGAAAAAAATTCCCTCCAAAAAGAGAAAAGAAAAATAAAAATCTGCATCAAGCTTGAAACCATGTCATGTTGACTGAGATGATGCAAACAAGAACCCCTCAAAGAAGAGAGAGAAAGAGACTATGTAACCTCACCACAATGAAGTAGCCCCTATGACAAAATAGGATTCCTATTTATGAATGTGAAAATGATCCATTTGTGGGAAATGAAATTTATTTCCTTAGCAAGAAACAACTCCAATGGTAAATTCTCAAAGAAGCGAGGTGAGGTGATAAGTCTCATGACATACCCTATCTAATAATATTGCTCAAATACCTTCATGCTGATGTCAAAATGAGTCACAATCAAATTAGGAGGCTCAGTTCTAATTGAAAAAAGTGACCTCTCAAAATCATGTGAAAACTGATGAAGAGCAGGATCCAAAAAAGTGATGTGTGGAATGTCAATGTATGTCATGTGGCTACATAGAAAATCACACGAGATGTCCTATCAGGAATCTCTCAAAGCCCTCAATGAAGCCTCTCTGAACTCTATAGTAGAAGTAGTAGGTGCAAGATAACTATCATCAAAGAAGAAAGCAAGATCCTCCAAAGTGTATTCAAGATCTAAAATGTGGGACTCTACAAACAATCAAGAGATGTTTGTTAGAAGTGTGTCCCAATGAAGTGAATCTAGAAAATGACATTGCTACAATGGATCACTGGAAGCTCTCAAAGAAGCAGCTCTAAACTTGGAAGTAGAAACATGTATTATAGATGAGGTATTAATGTATGTGAATGAAATAAATTGATCATCCCTTAAAGATGTGTCCACAAAAGTGAAAGGAAGCTAGGTGTGCGGAAAATGCTTCCTACACTAATCTATTGAGGAGAGGGCTATGCAAATTCAACTTTATCCTAACTATTATAGCAATGTTAAACCATTAACATGAGATATTGCAGTAAAACACAAGAACCAGAAAGAAGATAGAAGAAGAGAGACAAGATATATGTGGGGAAAACCCTTACGGGTGAAAAACCCTACACTCCAAAACATAGCTCAAATGTATTACAGTAAACAATAACAGATTACAATATAGTTTCAGAGCTAATGCTCTTTCAGGAGTCTTCGAATGTCGAATCTGGAGATATTTCTGCAGCATAACAGTACTCGTACAAAAGTTATCTATCTCCCATCCAAGCACTTGTTTATATAGAGTTTACAAAGCAAATATGGAACCTTCTAGAGATGGGCGTCCATCTTGGACTCATGCCCCAAAACCCACGCCTAAGGACACTTGTCCAACATCCCATCCCGAAGTGGATGCCTGGTCCCAAGATAGGTTACGACAGATGCTCTTATGCACCTTACAGCTGTAAGAGAATCTGTTATACACTGACTAAAAATATCATATTTCTCTTAGATGTCATAACCTCCCTTGACTGCCCAAAGATACCTTTCTCTCGTGCAAAGATACTCACTGACACTTGTCATTAATTAAAAATCATTTGATGTTTCGGGGGCGTTGCCCTCGAGCCCCCATGAGGGTGCTGCCTCTCGACCCCACCCTGTACCACAACAGGGAGCACACTAGGGGTGCTGCCCCTAGACGCCACAAGGGGCTACGCCCCTTGACCCCGTCTTGGGGGTGCTGCCCCCAAACCCTTGTTAATTATTCAAGGGGGAAACTGCGGCTGCCAAAGTCACCAAAATTTATCCTCCTGCATATACACAAGGTGCTGACTATGCCAAATCAACATGGGATAAATAAATACAACATTAGGAATTTGCAAAGGTTGAGACACCTTAATTCCCAACATTCTCCCACTTGTCAAACACCTTGCAAGGGCCAAAAGTAATCACAAGATTTAACTGCTAGGGGCCAAGAGGCCCATAGACTCTGAACACCATCTGAACTTCGCTGTGCCCATTGGTTTCATCAATGCATCTGCAACATTCTTCAAAGTATCTACCTTCTCCAAATTTACCTTTCCATCCTCAACCATGTCTCGCACAAAGTGAAACTGAACATCAATGTGCTTTGTTCTAGCATGGAAAGTTGGATTCTTTGCAAGGCAAATTGCACTTTGACTGTCACAACTAATCGTGATCTGTCCTACATCAACACCAATATCTGAACACAATCTCTTAAGCCAAATGGCTTCCTTACAAGCATGAGTTGCTACCATATAGTCAGCTTCTGTTATGGACAAAGTAACAACTGGTTGTTGCTTAGTCATCCAACTAATAGCACCACCAAATAGTGTAAAAACATAAGCACTGGTGGATATCCTGCTGTCAATGTCACCTGCCCAATCTGAATCCACAAATCCATGAATATCAATAGAATGCAGAGGTCCTGAAACATTACCATGATAGAAAATGGAATACTCGAAAGTACCCCTCAAATATCTAAACAGTCGCTTAATTGTATCCCAATGAGCCCGTCCAGGATTAGCCATAAATCGACTAAGGACTCCCACTGCTTGGGCAATGTCTACTCTTGTACAAACCATAGAATACATCAAACTACCAACAGCACTAGCATAAGGTACTCTACTCATGTCCTCCACCTCACTAGGAAATTTTGGCCAATCCTCAATAGACAACTTTGTCCCCAAAGAAACGGGAACACACAATGGTCTACAATCTGCCATGTTGAATCTGTCCAACATGGACTTCACATACTTACTCTGGCTTAACCAAAGTTTTGTGATGGTTCTGTCTCTTCTGATTTCCATTCCTAGAATGTACCTGGCTGCCCTGAAATCTTTCATTTCAAACTAAGCTGACAACTGAGATTTAAAATTAGAAATCATATTTTTACCCTTCCCAATGAGCAACATATCATCAACATATAGTGCAACAATGAGAATACGATCACCATTAAATTTATAATAAACATAGTGATCCAATTTCGATCTCACAAATCCAATTGACAACACAAAGGCATCAAACTTCAAGTACCATCTCCTAGGGTATTGCTTCAAACCATACAAAGACTTCTTAAGTTTGCAAACTAAATTTTCTTTACCTTTCACCATGTAATGCTCTGGCTGTGACATGTAGATTTCTTCCTCCAAGTCACCATGAAGCAAAGTTGTCTTCACATCCATCTATTCTACCTCCAAGTCATACGCTGCTGCGAGTGACAACAGGAATCGAATGGATGTCAGCTTTGCAATGGGAGAGAAGATCTCACCATAATCTATACCCTCCACTTGTGAATACCCCATCGCAACCAATCTGGCCTTATACTTCTGAATACTGCCATCTGCACCAATCTTCTTCTTGAACACCCATTTACATCCAACAGGTTTCCGTCCAGGAGGCAAAGGCACCAAGTCCTAAGTTTGATTCTTTTCCAAAGAAGCCATTTCTTCCTCCATGGCCTTCTTCCAGGAACCTGCATCCTTCATATCCAAAGCCTCTGATACAATTCTAGGTTCATCACTGTTAGTGATTAAAGCATAAGCATAGCTAGAATCAAGTAATGTAAAACCAAACCTTTCAGGTTGCTTTCTTATCTATGTAGACCTCCTCAAGAGCTGAGGTTGAGGTTCAGCTTCTTCCTCTGAGCTTTCAGAGCTGCTAGAGCTCTCCTCATCATCAGGTCCAACATTGTCTTTCTATTCAGTCTTCTTAGGGGTGAGAGGAAACTAAACAACATCCTCTTTCTTTTCTTTTTCTTTTGACTGCAAAACAATGGAAGAATGTGTAAGCTCTCTGAAGATGACACTTCTACTATACAACACTTTTTCAGCCATGGGGTCCCAAAGCTTGTATCCTTTCACACCAACACTGTAGCCAATGAAGATACACTTAACAACTTTGTTCTCCAACTTTGACCGCTTCTCCCTAGGCACATGTGCATATGCCTCACAACCAAAAACATGAAGATGCCTTACTGAAGGCTTTCTACTAGACCACACCTCCATGGGTGTCTTTCCAACAAAAGCTGATGTAGGAGATCTGTTTACCAGATAGCAAGCAGTGGCAACAGCTTCAGCCCAAAACTTTTGTTCTAGACCAGCTCCACTAAGCATACTCCTAGCCTTCTCCATCAGTGTCCTATTCATCCTCTCTGCAACTCCATTTTGTTGCGGTGTGTATGGAGTTGTCTTATGTCTTTCAATACCAAGTTCCTTGCAATACTTATCGAATTATGTAGAACATAACTCACCACCGTTGTTAGTTCTCAAACATTTAATCTTTTTACGAGTCTAATTTTCAGCAAAGGCCTTAAACTCCTTAAACTTGCTATAGACTTCAGATTTGCTTTTGAGAAAATAAATCCATGTCCTTCTATTGTAATCATCTATGAAAGATACAATGTATACAGATTTTGATCACGAAGGAACATTAACAGGACCAAACACATCAGAATGAATGAGGTCCAACACACCAGAAGACTTATGAGAACTCGAGTAAAACTGAACACGGTTTTGTTTTCCATAAATGCAATGTTCACAAAAGTCAAACTCAAGATTACAATCATCTAACCCCTCAACGAGGTTCTTGTTTTTCAGGGTACGCAGACCCTTCTCACCAATGTGGCCAAATCTCTTATGCCATAACATTGTCTTTTTTGCAGGAAGTTTAACTTTCAATGCACGATTACAACCATCAAGATTAGAAACAATAGATTTCTTCACTGCTTGTTTAGATGGTGGGGATGAAGTGACTGCTGCCATCTTCCTTGAGCCAGAAGAACTATTGCATTGTGCAATGTATGCTTCCAGCTGAAACAGAGTACCTCTCCGAGTACCCTTAGCAAGCACCATAGATCCTCTGTTCATCTTGCATCCTTCTTTTGAAAAGGCAACCTGCACACCTACATCATTCAAACTACTTATAGAAAGCAGGTTCCATGCTAAGCTTGGGATGTGCATAACCCCAGAGATCCCCTTCACTCGACCATCAAGGAATCGGATAGAGACTCTTCCATGACCAATGATCTTTAGATGAGAGTCATCACCCAGATACACCTTTCCACCATCGAACACCTCATACTTAGTGAACCAGTCTCAATGCGAGGTCATGTGGAATGATGCACTAGAGTCGATTAGCCACACATCATCAGATGCATGGGTTGCCAGGGCTACGATGAAGGCAACACCATCATCTTGTGATTTGTCAGAATCTGAATCAGGAGCTTTCTTCTTTTTCTTCTTCTCCTCTTTGCATTCCTTTCGAAAATGCCTGGTCTTGCCACAGTTCCAACAAAGAGCCTTGGACTTTCTAGGAGATTTGGATCTCCCATGGGATTTGGATCTACCCTTCTCATCTTTCTTATCCTTCTTTTCCCCTTTCTCCTTGGGTCTTCCATGAACTACAAGGGCTTCTTTGGTTGCCTCAGAAGACTTTCTCCTCATCTCTTTAGATAATAGCGAAGAAACCACCTCTTTCATTTTGAATGTGGATGTGGTGCTTTCGATTTCCATGACAAGATGATCCCATGAGTCCGGCAGAGAACAAAGCAAGGACATACACAGATCCTCCTCCTCCATCTTTACACCAATAGATGTCAATTGTGCAACCAGCATGTTAAAGGCATTCATATGTTCAGCCACGGATCCTCCGTCCTCCATTCGAAGAGAATACAACTTCTTTCTCAGGAAAAGTTTATTGACAAGGGATTTATCTTGATACACATCCCCCAACTTCTTCCAAAGGAGTTTTGCAGTAGCCTCCTCATGGACAGTTAACAACACAGAATCGACAAGACTAAGTCTTATGAGACCCTTAGCCTTCCGATCCTTTTGATCCCAGTCATCTTGTGACATTGCAGCTGGTTTAGTGCTGTTCACACTTTCCCAAAGGTCTCGATCAACTAACAAGTCTTCCATCTTGAGCTTCCATAGCTCGAAATTACTGCCGTTAAACTTCTCTACTTCAAACCTTCCTAATGTGGTTACCATCTCCTTGCTACAATAAGATACAGAATGCTTTGCACAGACTCCCACTCAACCTAAGATTAGCTCAAAAAACCCCTACCCAACAATTAGGACCAAAGGTGATCAAGCTTTGATACCAACTGAAAGGAAGCTAGTTGTATGGAAAATGCTTCCTACACTAATCTATCGAGGAGAGGGCTATGCAAATTCAACTTTATCCTAACTATTATAGCAATGTTAAACCATTAACATGAGATATTGCTGTAAAACACAAGAACCAGAAAGAAGACAGAAGAAGAGAGACAAGATATACGTGGGGAAAACCCTTATGACTGAAAAACCCCACACTCCAAAACACAGCTCAAATGTATTATAGTAAACAATAATAGATTACAATACAGTTTCAGAGCCAATGCTCTTTCAAGAGTCTTTGAATGTCGAATCTGGAGATATTCCGGCAACATAACAGTACTCGTACAAAAGTTATCTATCTCCCATCCAAGCACCTGTTTATATAGAGTTTACAAGGCAAGTATGGAACCTTCTAGAGATGGGCATCCATCTTGGACTCATGCCCCAAAACCCACGCCTAAGGACACTTGTCCAACATCCCATCCCAAAGTGGGCGCCTGGTCCCAAGATAGGTTATGACAGATGCTCTTACGCACCTTACAGTTGTAAGAGAATCTGTCATACACTGACTAAAAATATCATATTCCTCTTAGATGTCATAACCTCCCTTAACTGCCCAAAGATGCCTTTCTCTCGTGCAAAGATACTCACTGACACTTGTCATTAATTAAAAATTGTTTGAGGTTTCGGGGACGTTGCCCCTGAGCCCCCACTAGGGCGCTGCCCCTCGACCCCACCCTGTACCACAACAGGGAGCACGCCAGGGGTGCTGCCCATGGACCCTACAAGGGGCTACGCCCCTTGACCCCATCTTGGGGGTGCTGCCCCCAAACCCCCGTTAATTATTCAAGGGAGAAATCGCGGCTATCAAAGTCACCAAAATTTATCCTCCTGCATATACACAAGGTGCTGACTATGCCAAATCAACATGGGATAAATAAATACAACATTAAGAATTTGCAAAGGTTGAGACACCTTAATTCCCAACAAAAAGATGGGGCAACAGAAGTCACAGCATCATCCATAAGAGCCTGGTCATCCAAGGAAACATCACTATCAGACAAAGGTCTAAAGTCTCCATACATTTGTTGAATGACAATCTAAGTAGTGAAAGGGCACTCAGTGTGCTCTAAGTGATGTAGAAAATCCTCATAAACAACAAGACATATTAGTCCATAGACCATGTCATTATTCTTAAACCATGCCTTCTTGTGTTCATAATCATTTGGTTTAGCAATGAGTCCAAGGAGATAGGGAAATAGATCCTATTCAATATAGTGATTCTTTATCCCTTATTTCTAGGACAAATAGTTCTCTAAAGTTAACTTGACAACAGAAGGATGGACATAAATATCAAAAAATATGATGAACCCCTCCAAAAAGGAAGTTTATTTCAATTCATGATTACAAACTACTCGATTACCCAAAACTAAAAATGTGGAAGTAAGTATGGAAGTGTACAGGACACAACACAAAGGATACCCCCCTTGATTAGATATCCAAACCCCTCTCGAATTGACACTTTATAATGTAGTGCTTTAGGCGAGTCCAATTGGAGCAAATTAGGGAACTTTATAATTCCAGTGTGATGTCGTCTCCAATGGATCAAGCTAGAAGAAATATTTACTTTTACAAAAAATAACTCTCGATTTCGAGTAGCCGATGCAAAGTTCAATAATCTCTTCGATATCACCTAATAATAGCCTACATGTAAAAAGATGCCTGTGGGAGTAAAATTAGCACTGATATCTCAAAAATCTCCTCCAAGCTAAAAAAGGCCTCCTATTTTTAACACACAAAAAAGGAAAACCTCTTTAAGTGATTTGGACAAATATTAGAAAAGCACAAAGACGCTACCCGGAGTTAAGTTTGATACCTTGTTCAGCACTACTCAAAACAGGGTAAAACAAGGGAAAAAATTTTCTATGTTGTACCTTTCTTTGTCATCGTTCGGCCTTGCATATAGGCACGACCTTTCAAATAGGTGTAGGGCCTTGTGAATAAGACCACAAGCCTTGTGAGAATGGGGCCTAGCCCATGCCTTTTTCTTGGGTTTTTCGAGCTAGATTGAGGGTCATTTTCTCCTTCCATGGGTCGTGGACAGGTCAGATCTTCAATCGACCTTTCCATACACAGGATCAGCTAGGTCTTCAATCGCTAGCCATGGATCTTACATGCAGGTAGGATGTGGATCTTGCACCAAGCTGTTTTCATGCCCCTTCCACAGAGGTTTTTATGCCACAAGGTTTCCAGCAACGAAGCGAGGGTTTTCATGCCCTTTAACAAATGTTTTCACACCCTTTCTAGCTCGATTGTGCCCTCCAAACGTAGAGATTAGGTTTTAAACACAAAGTTTATCTTTTGTTGTGCAAACCATGCCGTTCCTTCTCTTCTCGTGCCCTACAAATATAGATGATGAGATTCACAATCTGATTTTGCAAGGATCGACCTCTAGAGCAGATTAAAATGCATTTTTCAAAGTTTTGGCCACGCCTCCTATAATGTCAATCGGCCTTCTCTACATATTGGTGCCCTACAACCATATCACACCTCTCTCCTCTATGCACACAACCAAAGGTCGACCTTCTTTCCTGATCAAATCATACCCTCTACACAAACATGTAGAAAACACAAACACAAAAGATAGGCAGACACGGGAGAAAATATTTCCACTTGAACGAACACAATGTTTTCAAAAAATATCAACAGAAACAAACCAGAAAACGAAACTCAGAATGGCTTTGATACCATGTGAGAAACAACGAGATCCTTGGATGATTGCCTACAGCAAATCAGCCACCTAAAACAAGCAAAGGCAGGCTTTTCTTACAGAAAAGTCCAAAACAAAAATATACAAAGAATATACTTCAATGAAGAATGAATTGATTGGAATTGCAATGAAAAATGGATTGGATGATTAATTAGCTCATAATGTGAACTACATATAGGAGAATAATTACCAAGAATAGTGGTGACAAAGATAGAAAAAACCAACTAAGAATAGTGGTACCCCAGAAATAGGCATGCAACCACTTAACTTAAAAAAGACTAATCTAGGTATGCAACTCAAATATAGCTCATGGATAAACATAGACACATGCACTCATAAGAAAGCTTAATATACATCAACATGATTTGGACTCTAAATTATCATCAAACTACTATGTCATCTTGTGCACCTTTTTCATACTTACAATACCTTGATAATAATTTTGTAGGGTCTCCCATGCATCCTTTGAATTAGTTTCTGCTACAATTCTTAGAAAGATGGACTCATCAATTGCTTGTGTTATGAAGAATAGGGCCTTTTATCTTTCTTGTGATTTTACATTGATAAATCCTTCTAATTTTAAGTGAGAGGATCTTATATGTTCCTGATCTTGGGGTTCTAGATACCATTTTCTACCAAATCCCAAAGCTCTTGTAATCCAAATAGAATCTTCATCCATATACTCCAATATTTGCAATTCTTGCAATTTAAACATAGAAGTGATGGTTGTGTGAGACTGCTACTCGCATTGGTTATTGCAAATCAATTCCCTTGCTTAACAACTTATCTTCTTTGATAACCTATTCCAATACAACTTTGATAGAACAAGTAGAGGCCGAAGAGTGCATAGTACAACAATAAAATATGAAATATTGCTATATGAAGATGATAAAGCACACACATACAAGATAATATGTACATTCAAATCAACAATTTCTATTGATAAAAAATGTTGGAGCATTTAAGCACAATTTTTTTTTTCTTTTTAAAAAATAAGACTATTACATATACATAGAGATCTCCTATATACTCCCTCTTTCTAGAAAGTTCCAAAAACAAGTAATAAAATATCACATAGTCTATAATCTTCTTGACTTACTTTCCAAGTTTCAAATCTTGACTTATATAATATGACATGACCTATAATCTTGATTTGTACTCTTGGCTTGTGCACCAAGTTCTTTTGATTTGATATGACTTGTACTCTAGACTTGTCTTGTACTCCACATCTCTCACTTAACTTGCACTCCAAGAGTCTATATTGACTTGGCATGACATATACTTTAGACATTAATACATTTGTACAATGAAAACTTGAGGGGTAAGATTACATTTTCTAACAGGGAATGATTTCAAACCTCTAGGCACTAATAGTAGTAAACCATTGACTCCAAATAATTCTCTTTGCTTTCCATGTGTATAGATTTTGGTAGCAAAGGAGATTGATGAAGGTACAAGGAACAACAGGCAAGCAAGATTACTCCTATCACCTTGTATTGGTCTAATACACTGTCAATCATTGATTCCTCAAAGCAACTCGCTCCCTCGCATAAAGGGGAACGCCTTTGACATAATAATCTTTAACGAAAGGAACCCCAACTTTATTTGCTCAACATGAGCAACTAGTATATATTTGAAGATAGATGCAATCTAATTTTAAATTTCCTTTGAATAATACATCAACTCTACTCCCTAGGTAAACAACTAGTACATTGAAGGGGAATGCATCTTAATTTCAAATTTATTTAAATAATATATTAATTTTATTCGTGATTAACTAGTTTTTTTTAATCAACTCCCATCACAAGTGCATGCAACTTATTTCTATTTAAATTAGAAACATAAATACCATTTTCATTTAAGTGGTACATTTTCTACATAAGATAAATATTATACTATCCAAAAATTATACCCATAACCTAAATTGATAGTCAACCCTATCTTTGTGTCAATTTTTCATAGTAGTTATTCATTTAAAAAAGAAATATATAAATAAAAGTAATTCTATAAAAAATTTGAATGTCCATTTTAAATGTTCTTATTCATATATAATCAATTTTAAAATTAAATTATATTTTACACAAAAATACCTAAATATAACCATACACCATCAAATTTAAACTTTAATCCCACCACAAAAGGATTAGAAGTGTACAACACTAATTTGAAGGAGAACAGGGCTTCATAAGCGAAAGAGCTTAACTAGTTAGCATGTTGTAAAACATATGGCTAGTCAAAATTGAATTGGCAGGATGGTTTTGGAGAATTTGATCAATAGAACAAAGTCGAAGATGTGGAGACAAGTGGATTAAATTGGTTGGTAATTAAAGTGGAAAAATCAAAAGGTTGAAAATTTTGTAAACAGTCACACGACAATGTGCCAACTATATTAACATTGAGCACTCATGAACTTCTCTTTAGATCAGATGACTTGCAGCTGCCATACTAGTAAATAACCATACATATAAACTTATATAATGATGCAGTTATTCCCAATGAGAACTGCCTAGCGCATATTTCCCATCAGAAATATTGCTGTAAAGTTCTTTAAATACCCAAGCATATGGGCTTCCCTCTGCTTCTGGGTGTTGGACATTGAGGGGCTCCATATCAAGGAAGCAAGGAGTAATAAGGCCATTCGAGCGGCACATAGCGGCTGCTTCTCTCAGGCACCATTCCGAATTCGGAAAGCCTTTGGAAAATACAGGAACAAGCATATCACTGCTATCAATTGCCCTGCTAATGTCTCGACATTGGTCAGCTTCCCTGCCCCTGCATATACGAAGTGATCTGGTGCACAGACTTTGGTCATCTTCCCTGCATATACTAAGGGATTTGCATAGATGGCCAATCAATGTTTCCTCTACCTCTGCTTCGCAGAAACCTAGGTAGAAATTAAACTTCTTCTGCACCAAGCTTCCTAATCCGGCGCTTCTGCAAAATTTAAGATCCTTTTAGTCACTGCGTATCATGAGACAAAATTTCAATTGAATAGAAAGATATATTCTTTGAAAGGTCTGAAATAGAGTCTCTGTACACCAAATTAAATGCACCTACTGATGATCTTTTACCTGTTTAGCTCCCTAAGCTGGGCTAACTTGACAAGCATATCATGAAAGCCTCCTAGGCCTGAGCATCCATGAATGTTTAACATCCTAAGCCTTGATAACTTGCCCACCGTGTGAGGAAGCTTTTGTAAACCTGAACAGCCATGCAAGTTCAACACCTGGAGTTGTCTCAAGTCGCCTATTGTGTTGGGAAGAATCTTGAGACCTGTACGTCCGTACAAGCTCAACACTTGTAGTTGAGCCAAATTACCTATAGTGCTGGGAAGGCTTTTTAGATTTGCACAGCGGCCCAAATGTAACTCTTTTAGTTGCCCCAAGTTGCCCACTGTATCCGGAAGGCCTGTTAAACTTACACAGCCGCACAATTTGAACTGCTTCAGTTGTGACAAGTTACCGAGTGTGTTTGGAAGTGTTGTGAGAGCTGTACAATCCTGCATATATAAGGATTGAAGGTTCACCAAGACGTCAAGCGTGTTTGGGATTTCCGTAAGACTTGCACACTCCTCTAGACTTAAGATCCTGACTTGGGACCAACTGTCATCGAACAGGAGTCTGTTTCTTGACATTATCCATGTATGCATATCACTTACAAATTCACAATTTCTAATTTTTATCCATATCAAATTCGGAGCTAGCTTTCCAATGTTGCCCACTAGTTTTGTATTTTGCAAAAAAAGGTAAAGCAAAGACGGCATGCTATGCAGGCTAACAGGCTCTCTTCCATTCTGTCCTGTATAAACAAGCATATTCACTCCCTCTGCTCTGTCTCTGTTGAAAGATTTGTGTGCGCCCGTAGGCAGCCACAGTCTGGTATTATTATCAGCCTGCTCTTGAATTCCTCTTCCCATTTCCCGCAGACGGTCATGCATATCTAGGAGATCTTGAGGGCCACTGATGTTTATAAGCATTTTCAGCAAAAGATTCTTGATGGCTGTTTGAACTTTATTTGGGTATAAAACTTCCCAGAAAATATCAGTGTCTTTTTTCCTTTCACCTACAAAGTAACAAGCTATATCCAGAAACATTTCCTTTTCGACATGGCTAAGTCCATCATAACTGGTTCGAAGAACTCTAGATACGCCTGGATTTTCCCAAATGTTATAGAGAGCTTCTTCCCAACATTTGATGTCGTTGGACTCCTTATCAAACAATTGTGCTCCAGTGACTTCTAATGAAAGAGGATGCCCTCGGCAAGCTTTCGCAATTTTTGTAGAAAGCTCTTGGTAAGGGGTCTCCGGGAATGACCTAGAGAAAGCATGCCAACTGAACAACTGGAGAGCTTCATCCTCCCCTAGGCCGGTCATTTTAAAAACTGTATCGACCTCAGCAAGATTGAGTATGTGTTGGTCTCGGGAAGTAATGATGACTCGACTACCATGGCCAAACCAATCCCCATCCACCGCCTGCAACTGCTCTCTATCATTCACATCATCCAAAATCACAAGAGCCCGAACTCCTCGTAATCGATCTCTCATCAGAGTTCTTCCTTCATCAACACTTGTTACTTCTCCGTGGTAATTTACCAAACTCCTTAAAATTCTTGCTTGCAAGTCCTTAAGTGTAGTGCTGTTCTGTGCAGTAGCTCCAATGTTGAAGAGAAAGCAACTAGCATCAAATCTGCAATGAATTTTATTGTAAACGGCCTTGGCGAAGGTGGTTTTTCCAACACCGCCCATGCCGCTGATTCCCACTCTCACCAAATGTATGTTCGTCGAACTCAGATGTAAACTGTTAAGTAGTTCATGGATACCCCTTTCGAGTCCCACAAGATTCACAGGGACATCCAGCGGAACCTTCTTCAAGATACGCAACACGTCTCTCACAACTTGTTTTACTAATCTTCTTTCATTCCTGAAAATCACCTTCTATATATTAGACCTTACCATTCAAATTTAAAGTTGCAATTAATTTGGCAAAACTATTGATTAAATCATAGAAAGCTGGGTTTAAAGCCTATTACGTTAATACACGGTTACACCTTACGATGCAAATTTAAAGCGGTAACGAATTTGACAAAACTGTTATTATCATAGAAAGAAAGAAATGGAGTATATTAAATTCCACAAACACAGCCAGTTTATAGTATCCTGAATGATTACAAGTATCTAATGAATTTAGAGGAGAAAAATAAAAACTCAAACTCGTATATCTCGTGTTTGGTTGTGAAGTCCAATTATCACTGACCTTCCGGCCTCCTTGTCTCTTCGTACTCTTCATCTGCCCTAAAAGCTCTTTATATATTTGTGATTTATTCATACTCTTCATCTGCCCTAAGAGATCTTTATATATATGTAATTTATTCACTGGTAGAAAATTGATGATTTTGTGAATAATAAGAGATTCCGTACTTTTCCCCTGGACATAGCCAATTTTGATGGACCACATAACATGCTGTGTTAAGTTGTTTTTCTTCTGCTTGTTTATTGTTTATTTGTCTGCTCAATTTAATTAACAAATATTGACCGTTCACAAGCATGAATCTCGTTAATAAATTGAAAAATGTTTCAAAGACAATCAGTGGCTGTTATTAGGAGAATGACATAGATTACTTTTCTAACACTTAGAAGTTATTGAACCAGTAATAAAGCTGATGTAACTGTTAAAGAGGGCATAATGAGAGTATCTAAAACCCTTATGCAGGTGGGTGCTGCTAGTTATTAATAAATTGTTGATCATTAACTCTTAAGACCGTTTGTTGTTCTACTAAGTCATAATGTATAGAATAAATATCCCTGCTATCCTAATTACAGGAAGCAAAAAGATGAGCTGCTTCTAAATAATTTAGATAGTTAAATAATTTACCCCTTTAGAAATGACTAATTTATATATCACACTTTTTATATTATTTTAAAAAAAATCTGACATTTTCACATAAAAAGAAACTTAACCGATAAAATTAAGCCACAATCTCTCTATAATGGTCAGATTGATTTGAGAAAATAGTAATTACACTTTTCTAGCTAAACAAATGACTAAATTAAATTTGCCACATATGTTTCAATTAAAAAATACTTATATACAAGTTATCTATCCTTCATTGAAAGTGTAAGGAAATGAAGACCAATGGACATTATTTTTCCCGCCAATTGCTTGTCCTTTCACATTCCTCTTGTGATGTATAATGAAGCATTATATATGCTTGATATCTCATTGTAAAACACAATTCATTATCAATATCAATTCCTCTGCTCAGTGTGGATGTAGCCAAGTTTGGTGAACCACGATAAATCTGGTGTCTTATTTCTGTTTGCTTTCTAATTACATCTGTGCACTGTTTTTACTTCTTTCTTTCTACAATTGAGTTCTACTTTCAGTCCTAACAATTGGTATCAGAGCTGTACGGTGACGGTATAGCTAATTGCAAAAATCGGTGTTGGATTTTCAAGCCATGGAAGAACCAAAGATTGAGAAGTTCTCTGGTCAGAATTTTGGACTATGGAAAGTACATATGGAGTCTTTGCTGATAAAACAAGACCTCTCACTTGCGCTTCAAGGGTCAGCAAAGAAGCCAAGCTCAATGACGGATGAAGAGTGGGACAAGATGGATAAGAAGGCAAGAGCTACAATTTTCCTCTCACTGTCCAGCAATGTGTTGTTTAATGTTTCAGCAGAGAAGACTTCGAAGGAGTTGTGGGATAAACTTTGTAAGATGTATGAGATGGCTTCAGCATCCAATAAAGTTTTTATTATGAAAAGCTTTATAACCTGAAAATGAAAGAAGGCGGAATCATGTCAAATCATTTGAATGAGTTTAATACCTTACTTACCCAACTGACTTCGGTGGAGATAAAGTTGGAAGATGAAATTAAAGCAATCTTGTTGCTATGCTCATTGCCCAACAGCTGGGAATGTGTCGTGATGGCCATAAGTACTTCAGCTTTAGCCAAAACAAAATTGGTGTTTGATGACGTAGCAGCTACACTCCTTAGTGAAGATATGCATAGAAAGAACCAAGAAATATCTTCCGGTGAAGCCTTAACCGCTGTTAGTAGAGGAAGGCCTCAGAATAGAGGCAAAGACAATAACAGAAGAAGATCAAAATCAGTGAAGAGGTCAAAATCCAGAAGTAGATTTGGTGACTGTTGGTTTTGCGGTAAGCCCAGTCACACCAAGAAAAATTGTTATTCCTATAAGAAGGTGCAAGAGAAAGTTAAAGACAACGAGGTCAATGCTGTTTATGACAAGGGTGATAATATTTTGGTTTTGTCTATAAGTGAAACCACTTCAGATTCATGGGTTCTAGATTCGGGTGCATCCTTTCATGCCACCTCTTGCACAGATGCCTTCTCTAATTATCAAGGAGGACAGTTCGGGAAGGTCTACTTGGGGGATAACAATTCATTGGACATCATTGGTAAAGGTGATGTTCTCCTACAATCTAAAAATGGAAGCAAATGGCTTTTGCAAGATGTTAGGCATGTCCCAAAATTGAAAAAGAATCTAATTTCTATAACCCAATTGTTCTCACAAGGTTGCAATACTACATTCTATCCAGATTCATGGAAGGTTACTAAAGGTGTCATGCAGATTGCCAAAGGAAATAGAGAGGGCAGTTTATATGTTTTTGAGAATGACTCTCAAGTGGGCGCTGCTATGATAGTGACGGACAGCGAAACTAAGCTGTGGTACCAACGGCTTGGACATATGAGTAGAAAAGGTCTTGAAGTCATGATCAAAAGAGAACAACTACTGGGGTTGAAATATGTGGATTTGAATTTTTGCCAACATTGTCTCTACGGCAAGTAGAAGCGGATCAGCTTCATAAAGATGGGTCATGAGAAGAACACCTCACCTTTGGAGCTGGTTTATTCAGATGTTTTTGGGCCAACTGAGGTAACTTCTCTTAGAGGTGCTAATTATTTTTTAACTTTCCTTGATGATTGCACTAGAAAAGTTTGGATTTTTATGCTTAATAAAAAATCTGAAGTGATCAACAAGTTCAAAATTTTTAAATCTCTAGTTGAAAATCAAAGTGGGCATAATATCAAGTGTTTGCAAACTGACAATGGTGGTGAATTTTGTTCACTAGAGTTTGATAGTTTTTGTGCTGACAATGGTATTCGAAGAATCAAAATTGTTCCTTACACACTGCAAGAAAATGGGGCTACGGAGAGGCTAAATAGAACGATTTTGGAAAAAGCACGGCGTATGCTTTCCAATGCTAGACTGGGAAAAGAGCTCTGGGCAGAAGCTTGCAACACAACAGTTTATCTCATTAATCGAGCTCCCTCATCTCGGTTAAATCTTGACATTCCCGAGGAAAGGTGGATGGGTAAGCGTATTTCTTATAGTCATCTACGGGTGTTCGGATGTGAAGCGTTTGCTCTTATTCCTCCTAATAAACGATCCAAATTGGATCCTGTTGTGACCAAATCACACATCACCCCATTAGGAATAGGGACCCCCTTTTTTGAGCTCTGTGCTTTCAATGAGAATTTGATGATGTCCTGGCTCATCTTCCTCTGCTGATCCGGTAATGATTTCCTCTTCTATGATCGTTGGTTCATGATTAGGAGGTAGATGAACTTGCAGTGATGAAGAATTGTGATCGAATCCCATCTAGATATGAATGTTGAGATCACTCTTGAAGTATGTTTGAGACCCTGAAAAGACTAAGTCTGGAGCCTGAAATCCTGAAAATCCTGAAAAATGACTAAGTCTGAAATCTGGTGAATCCTCCAAATTCTAGATTTTGCATGTTAAATCCGGTGGATTCGAGACCTATCTCAAACATCCTGAAAGGTATATTGAAAAATATTTAAAGTATAAGAAATCTCTCAACTTATACTTAAATATATTTTTCAATATACCTTTACCCTCACGATCCTGAAAAATGCCTGACTCTTCCAGAGGATTCAAAAGGCTCATCTAGTGTGACGGGGCACTTAAGTGGTGCAAAATCGCGAAAAAAAAAGCACTCTCAACTACAAGATAAGATGAGGATTTCCACTTGATGATCCAATGCGCCCATCTAAAAACTTGAAGTGATGCGATTTTAAAACCTTGAAGTAATGCGAAAATGTTAAAGGATTTTCAAGTGATGCGATTTTAGAAGATTTTTGTGATGCGATTTTAGAAGATTTTTTCATACCTTTTGATGTGAAACTCAGAGGAATTTGTATATGCTATCTAATGCACAAGAGCATGAGGATCTCAATGCCTTGAACTAATGCGTAAAAACATGAGGATTTCAATCAATCATCTAGTGCGCCCAAACTAAAAGCATCATTTTGAAGGAAAAGATAAGGATTTCAAACACTTAACTAATGCGAAAATGAAAAGACAAGTCTTGGAACGTATTTTAGAGGAAATTAAAGTGTTAAGTGTCTAGAGGATTCCAAACCTCAACCAATGCGCTAGGGTAGAAGGATTGATTCCAAAATCTAAATTTTGAAGAGAGACTAGAAGATTTGAAAAGCTCAACTGATGTGCCACCTAGAAGGAAGGAGAAGTCTTAAGTTTTTTGAATTAAGAAGGATCTAGTTTGAGAGGATTTAAAAAGCTTATCTAATGCGCCAAAAACTAGAGGATCTTCTTTATCCTATCCAATGCGCCTATCTAGAAAACATCACATCTAGGAAAGGAAGACTTCCAAACATTAAACTCAAGCGCTTAAATCAAGCATCCAAGGTGAAATCTAGAGGATCTCCAATGCCTCATCTAATGCGACTTCATGAAGGAAGACTCCGGGCGCTCCAAAGGGGATACATCACAAAGTTTAAGTTAGTGTTCAAGAGATTCCAACGTAGTGATCTAGTGCGCCAAAGAGGTTTTCATATAAAGTTTAGAGGAACCTTATCTAAGGCGAAATCTAGAGGATTCTCCATGCCTCATCCAATGCGCCATACAAGGAGGAAAGTAGACATCCAAGGTCAAGTCTTCAAGGCTTTAGTTTAGAGGATTTTAAAGCTTTATCCAATGCGCCAACATCATGAATACACCTAAGTTTTGAAGCTTCCAACATAGTGATCCAATGCGCCACCTCAAGGTGGTATCCTATGCGCAACACATAAGGGAGAATGAAGTTTGTTTTTGGAGATTTCAAACTACCTATCTAGTGCGCCACATATAAGGGAGAATGAAGTTTGTTTTTAGAGATCTCAAATCACCTATCTAATGCGCTTAACCTGGGAGCTGATCCATTTGAAAAAGGTTTTGAGAAGAATTCAAGTTGCCCAACCAATGCGCTAATTTGAGGAGGATCTTGTCACCTTAAGTAATGCGAAATTCAAACCAAGTTTAAACCAAAGCAATTTGAAAGAGGTTTTGAGAAGATTCTCCATCCTTCATCCAATGCGCTCAAAAGAAGAGGATTTCAAACGCCCATCCAACGCGCCTAAAGCCTAGAGGGTTATGAAGGGAGATCAAGGTATTTTCGATCACCTCAAGAAGACTTTAACATGCTCATCTAATGCGAAATGCTAGGAGAAATCAAAAACTTCAACCAAAGCGCCTAAGGAATGAGGATTTCGAAGGTGTGATCAAATGCGAAGAATCAAGAATCAAAGTCTTAAAGTGAAATGTCAAAGGCAAGAGGATCTTAATCCTTCATCCAATGCGCTTGAGGAAGAAGGTATCAAAATTTCAATCTACAAGAAGATCGTGGAAACCTGATCCAATGCGCTAATCAAAGGAAAAGTTTATAAACATTTAATTGTTTTTGCCTTGAAAAACGTGGAAATTGCATTATTAAATGAAAAGCAATCAAAATTAAATGATTTTGCACTATATTAAAGAGGGTTGGCCTAGGTATGAGGAAAAGTTTTAAAGCAAATTCTATATATATACCTCCTCTCCTTTTCATTTTTATCATTTTTAAGGAGCAGAATTACTTTCCAAGAGCAGATTTGTCTTCAAGGAGCAGCAACAAGAAGGTTTTATAAAAGTACAAATTTGATTTTGTCAATCCAAGCAAGTGTTGGATCAGATTTCAAGGTATCAATTTGAGGTAGCTTATCAAGTAAGTCTGATTTAAATATTTTCTGATCTGATTTTCTTCTTTTTACTTCATTAGATGCATTAAAATTGTTCAAGTGTTGGTAAAACTTAAAGAGGATAAGTGGATTTTGATAAATTCCTTAAGTCTAGATAGTAATATTTCATAATTATAAAGGAAAAATCATAATCTAATGCATCAAAGTAGTTGAAATAGAGCCTAGGTTGTGTTTGCAATTACTTATTCGCATCAAGTTTGCAGGATTATGGCAATGACTTCCAAAGAGCGACAAGCGAAGATCCGGATGGATGCTAAGGGGAAGATTCCCGAATCAAAGCTCGTTTCAAGGTGGACACATGTAGGAGACATGAATATGGGCAACAGCAACTTGGAAGATATCAAGTTAGTCCTTGAGGAACCCAACGGAGGTAGTCTTGCTCGAGCCATCATGAGGAGTGGAGCCATTGAAGCTGCTTGTTTTCCGCCAGCTTTGCCATGTCCAGAGATGATCATTGAATGCGTCAAGAAGTATGATGTAGATACAAGGCAAATTACAGCCAAAGATGGAACAATATTAGCTTATTTGCAAAAGGAGGTAGTTGAAGAGACTTTCAACATTCCAACTAGGGAGAGGATGATCAGTATCTCGATACAACAAGGTCAGCAGGAATACGATGTTGATTCAAAGACAAAGTTACAGGAAATAAGGAGAGAATGGATGGCCAATCCAGCTATGAAGTTCAATATGAATAATCCTCCGTAGTTTCATAAGTCAGATTTTCATCCTGAAATTGGATACTTGATTATGTTTCTAAATAGAATGACAGGAATGCCGCAATCAGCTACCTTTCAGCCTTGGATGTACTCTTTCATCAAGTCAGTTCTCAAAGGGAAGATGATTGATTGGGCTGGACTTATTAGTCAGAGTATACATGAGCAGTTCATCAATTTTGCTAAGACCAAGACTTGTTATATGAGTTCCTATGTGGTATACCTTCTCGCAAGAAATGAAGTCTATTCAGGTTTGACCAAAAGAGGAGAAGTCGGCATTGGGCCTAATAAGTATTTATCGCATCAGTGTTATCCTGAGTTACACCTCAAGAGTATCAATCATTATACAAGGTTCAATGATGCGTTTGCTATGTTCATAATGAAGAAACTAAGAGGAGAATTTCATAAAAGGTTGTCAAATGCAGCGAGAGAGTTCATTTCAGCATATGGACACTGGTATACTCAGCATGAAAGGTACACTTACCTAAGGATCCAAGGGTTTACATCATATCCATATAGATTACCAAGATATCCAACCAACAGGATGGTAATGTTAGAGGTTACAAGGCAACTCCTAGAACTCATCAGGTTGCAAAAGTTGAAGAAGAAAGGAGGGATCTAGTTTCCACTTCTTCTTGGACAAAATCTGGAGTGTCCATCATTGTCAGCAGCTGAATATTCTGAGATAGAGCTTCAAGCATATCATTTGCAAACTCATGGCACCAAGAGGCTTAATTTTGATCCTTTTCAAGTTTGCTGGAAATATAACAGAGAATGTAAGCATGTCAAGCAGCTGGAAGACCATTGGGCCAGTGCCCAAGATGAAGATGATCTCCGAACACTTCAAAGTTTGAGACTCACCTGGGATTTAGTTAGAGCTTCCAAAGTATTTAGGATTCCAGACCAGTTCACTGAAGATGATACTATGTTGATAGATGAATTTGATAAGATAAAGGATTTGCCTTATACAGTTGATTGGTCAAAGAAGGATGTGTCCGAAGAAGAATTGATAAAGCCAGTCTTGGCCATGACACAAGTATGTATAAATCTACTACTGCAAGAGATGAATGATGAAGGCCGAGTTCTTACTTACAATAAGATGGATGAAGGAGAACCAGGACAGCATAGTACACATAGCAAACCACAACACAGTGGAAATGATCAAAGTGATAATCTAGCTAGAAAAAGGAAAAGACCTAGTCAAGATCAAGGAGAATCAAGCCGGAGACCTCAAAAGAAAAATAATCTATCTACTTTGTCTAATCCACAAGAAGGTGCTTCAGTTGTTCAGAATCCAATACAAGAGATAGAAGTTATAGAAGAAGTTGCCTTGATTCCATCCGAGGAGATTCATTCAAGTCCCACTGTCATAATGGAGGAAAATGATGATCTTGATCAAGATGAAGTAAGTCAAGCAAAATCTGATGAGGGAGTAGCTCGTGTACAACACAGTCAAGTTCAAAGACAGCAAGATCTTTCCGCTTTTCCACCTTGGTTGAGGCAAAGGATTGAGGAAAGTACAATTGTAGAAACTTATCAGCTTGCTCCAGTTGAGGAATTGCTTGTAAATGCACAGAAGGGTAATCAGAAGAAGAAAGCAACAGTCTTTTTCAAAATCACTCAAGATTCTATTGGAAATAGAGAAGTACATATAGCTGTTCCTAGAATTGACAAAGAGTTAGAAGATATGGCACTTGAGGATTACAATATGACTACTATTGGCATAGGTCCAATCACAAGGGAACAGGTAGAGGAGGAACTACAAGAGTCAGTGAATAGTGTAAGAAGCATGTTGAAGCAAGAAAGAGAAGCAAGGTTAAAGGTTGAACAAGATTTTAATACATTGAAGCATTACATTCAGCAAGTCATGCAGCCTATCCAACAGAAGGAAGCTACTTCAATTCCTCCGTCTATTCTTCCACAAGAAACAATATCCCAAGTTGAAAACATGAGAACTTCATCTCAAGTGATGAAAGGATGGATAGAAAAGACAGAAGAGAACGCATATACTCACCTTGAAGAAATTGTGCAAGTATATGATAGAGTCATTAATCTTAAGGATCGAGTTCAAGTTTTATTAAGAAATTGTGCTGAGTTCAAACTAATCAAGGAGCAATATATGCCACAGCTCAAGAGTTTAATGGAAGCTCCATTAGAGGACCTAATTCATGATAAGGTGATTGATAGAGATACTCCACATGACTTCATCACTTGGTATTTCTCCTTTCACAACAAGGGGCAACTAGTTGATAAAATTGAAGTAGATATGTCCAGAATAAGAAGTGTTCTTCTAAGAACAGAGAATCATATATACACTGCTTTGACAACAATATGTAATCCTTATGGAAATGTTACTATTGAAAACATGAAGCAACAAGTTAAGGCATTCTACTTTCAGTATGATGGACTTGATGAGGGTTAGCTGGATAGTATATTCACACTTGCATATCGTCTTGGAGAAAATAAGTCTTGGATAAATGACTGGGAAAAGACACTTGGCGTCTATGAGTCAGATGTGGCACTGGCAGAAGGATCCATTAATGCAGCGACAAGTGTACCAATGGAGGATATTGTTCAAATTGTGTCTAGATTCATTGTATCTCATAGTACTACTACATAGAGGGCACATGATGTGGCTTCCTTATCTTCTTGGAAAGCGTGCCTTTGTTCCTTCCTTCATAGCTTCTTTCATTTAATTAAGTGAGCCTCCTTCATTTAATAAAGGAGAGTTTGTTACAACTACTTGTGATGTGGCTTGATCCGGTCCGCTGATTCGGCCGATTGATCTTGACCCTTCTTTCCTTTGAGGTCTATAAAAGGGCTCCCATTGCTCTCATTTGAAGAGGTTGAAAATTCTAAAATTGTTGCAAGAGCTCTCTGAGATAATAAAAGATTCATTGCTTTGGTGATTCTATTTGTGTTTCTGAGTGTTGCATGGTTTCAATTTTCAAATGAACATTAAGTTAAGTTATAAGTTTTCTTTGAGTTTATGTTAGTTAATGAAATGTTTCTTTATTGCTTCGTGGTGAAATCAGTAAGTTCATACCATTTGTAGTCTACGGCTTGTGGATTGCAGTGCATGGTTAGTCTGAACAATTGAACATCAATTTGATCTTTATGCTTGTTGAATCTTTCATGAGCATAACTGATTTAAACATCTTGTACACCTTTGAAGATTGCACCTATCTTGTGTAGTTGTTTTATCTTGGCGAAATAGGATCTGGTTTGATTTCACTTCAAGTAGTAAACGTCCTTGCATTTAGGATTAGATTAGTGTTTCTAAACCTTATACCTTTTGCCCTTTTTTCCATTGAGTTAGAATTAGGATCAAGAACCTCAATTGCTAAATCATACGCCATCAGTTGCAGTACTTAGACTCTCTAGTAACCACTTCCATAATCATTGAAATAATCAGTTACTTGAACAATTGCGTAAGTCCCTTTGTGTGTAAACAACAAAATCATACTTAGTCGCTAAGCTGTCTCTTACCGAAACCATCAGAAGGAACCTTGGAGTCATCTCATTTGATCACCTAGTTCAGCATCCGAGAGGCTTTGCTCAAGAGAGAGTCAGATACTCAGTATTTTACTCTAATTGTTGACTTGTTGAAAAACAATCATCAATAGATCCCAAATCACAGAAGTGTATCTTTGTTGGGTATGGCAAGGATCAGTATGGATTCATGTTGTGGGATCCCGTCGCCAAAAAGGTCACTCACAGTTGGGATGTCGTCTTCAATGAAAGAGTTTTCCCAGGTTTGCACAAAGAAAATACACTTTCAAAAGATTTCATATCAGTTGATTTGTTTGATAATGGAGCTAGTGTGGCTAAGAACCAGGGCAATATTCCCACTGTTATTTTGCAGACTCCTATGTAGCCTCCTTTGTTTTCAACCATTGATAATGCCCAGCCACATTCAAACTCTTTGTTTGGTAATACACAGTCTTCCATAGTGTCAACGCTGCCTTCCCATACACAATCCCCTATTCCCACACTGCCTCAGGCAATTTATCATCCAACGCAGCCTCCCTCACTGCCCACTCAACCTTTCAATGATCAAATGCTGCAAGCTAATACAACGCTTCCTCCATATACAAGTTTGTTGCCCTCCTCTACTCCTACGCAGCCTTCTCTAACCCAAACGTAGCCAAGTCAACATTACTCGCTGCCTGGCCAAGTTTCAATGCAACCTCTTTTGGGTGAATCGCTGCACCCAAATATGAGTTCGCTGCCCTCATCAAATTTTTCAAAGTCTTTGCCATGTCATTCACAGCAAATACTATGTCCATCACTGCCTCCCATTTCTCACTCGTAGCCTCCTACAGTTAATACGTTGCCTCCTCTTACACAGCAGGAGCATAGATACCTTGGTCGGCAAAGACAAAGGCAGAACATTGGAGAATTTGCACAAGGAAATGTGCAGGCACAACGAACTGTGCAACAGGGAAATATACAGAGTCATGAAGAAAATGTTCAGAACAGAGCTAATTTGCAAAATGACATTGCAAATATTCAAAACCAGTTACACAGAATGAATCTAGATGATTCAAATTTACAAGAGGAGGTTTCTTAGTTAAGGAGGTCTACCTGGGAGAGGAGACGTCCTGCCAAATTCTCAAATTATGAATTGTTGTATTCAGAGGAGGCACAGCCAGAATTATTAATTTCTGATCAACCTGAACCAGCTACCTATAAACAGGCTTGCAAGGCAGTTGATTCTTTGAAATGGCAAGAGGCAATGCAAGATGAAATGACTTCTTTGCAGGCTAATAACACTTGGGATTTAGTGCCACTTCCGCCTAATCGAAGACCCTTGAAGAATCATTGGGTATACAAGTTGAAAAAGGAAGATGGAGGTAACAAGCACTATCATGCTAGACTGGTTGTCAAAGGGTATGATCAACAGAAAGGCATAGATTTTAATGAGATTTTCTCACTAGTTGTGAGAATGACCACAATCTAGGCAGTTTTGGGTTTGGTTGTAGTTTGGGATCTTGAACTTGATCAGTTGGATGTTAAAACAACATTTTTACATGGTGATGTTGATGAAGAACTGTACATGGAACAGTTGGAAGGATTTAAAAAATAGGGACTGGAACATCTTTATTGCAGATTGAAGTGCAGCTTGTATGAGCTCAAGCAAGCCCTACGCCAATGGTATCTCAAGTTTGATCACTTTATGACTGAGCATAACTTCTTGAGATGTGAATTAGATCCTTGTGTCTATTATAAGCGACTTCCTAATGGTGAGTTTGTCATTCTCTTGCTCTATGTTGATGACATGTTGGTAGCCGGTACAAGTATGAGGATTGTTTCTAAATTGAAGTCTCAATTAGCTAAGAGATTTGCTATGAAAGACTTAGGCCCAGCCAAGAAGATTCTTGGAATGACCATCACTAGGGATAGACAAAAGAAGGAGATCATGTTGTCACAAAAGGCATACATTGACAAGGTTGTAGACAGATTTGGTATGATTGATGCAAAGGTTGTTTCTACTCCTCTTGCTGCCCATTTTTGTTTATCTTCTGATTTGTGTCCAAAAACACAAGAGGATAAAGAGTTTATGCAAGGTGTTCCTTATACATCCGCTGTTGGTAGCATTATGTATGCTATGATCTCCATTCGTCCCAATATTGCTCGTGTAGTGGGAGTTGTGAGCAGGTTCATGAGCAATCCCGATAAGCCTCATTGGGAAGCCGTCAAATGAATATTAAGGTATCTTAAAGGTACTTCTGATTATGCTTTGTGTTTTGGTGGCAATAAGGTACAGCTGCAAGGTTTCACTGATTCTGATCTTGCCGGAGATTTAGATAAGCGGAGATCTACTACTGGCTATGTTTTTATGTTTGCTGGAGCTACCATTAGTTGGATCTCAAGGCTGCAACATTCTGTTGCTCTTTCTTCTGCCGAAGCTGAGTACATGGCTCTTTTCGAAGGTGCTAGGGAGATGATTTGGTTACAACAGTTGTTTGGTGATTTGAAATGTCAACAAAGTGACTATGTTTTGTTTTGTGATAGTCGCAGCGCCATTTTTATGGCTCACAATCATTCATCTCAGTGTTGTTCTAAGCATATCGACATACATGCTCATTTCATTCGTCATGTGGTTGAAGAGGGCAAGTTACAAGTTGCAAAAATTGACACAAAGGTCAATCCGGCAGACATCTTCACCAAGGTTGTTTCCAAAGAGAAGTTCGAATGTGCCAGGACTTCTCTTGGTCTTGTTAAGAAGAAGTAATTAGAAGTTTAGAGCAGGGGAATGATTGGTGAGTTGCAGCATCCGTTGACCTTCAAGTAGGAGATTGTAAGGAAATGAAGACCAACGAACATTATTTTTCCCACCAATTGCTTGTCCTTTCACATTCCTCTTGTGATGTATAATGAAGCATTATATATGCTTGATATCTCATTGTAAAACACAATTCATTATCAATATCAATTCCTCTGCTCAGTGTGGATGTAGCCAAGTTTGGTGAACCATGATAAATCTGGTGTCTTATTTCTGTTTGTTTTCTAATTACATTTGTGCGCTATTTTTACTTCTTTCTTTCTGCAATTGAGTTCTACTTTCAGTCCTAACAGAAAGGTCACAACAAACTGAAACTACAACTCCAGCTTTCACTGACTTTGGTCATTTACCGACATTAATATTATATTTATTTTTCTATATAGTCAATGAGCTATAATCAACTTAACTAATATGAGGATTTAGTAAACAAAAAGTTTGCCCCCATAAACACATAGGGGATATCCTGCTAGAGATTTTAATGCAAAAATTTATACCGCATAGCTTCCCAAGTTCTCAGGATGTGAATATATATACAAAATTACTCTGGTAAATTTCTATAATAATTCAACATAATTTTTTTTTTTTTTTTTGGATTTTGATTTAATTAACTCCTAAATATAAATATCAATTTTAGGGGTTGATTAAATTTATCTATTTAATTTTTTATTTAAATAATATTTTCATTTGTAATAGTTAAACTATACTTCACTACCTATAGATACAAATACAATTTTTTCCTTTGTAATAGTTAAACTATACTTCACTACCTATAGATACAAATACAAATCTTCCTTCATAAATACAATTGTATAAAATAATAAAGCAATTCCATTCTGCCATGTTTTTATTCGTTATAAATCTTGATCTAACAATTAAAAGAACATGCAAACTAATTACCCGGATTCTGCTTCCAAGGTCCAACCAGATATACCAGAGATTAGACAAAGAACTCTTTCCCATTCCTTGATGGTACTTTCATTTTGCCGATCTAGATGGCTGTAATGTTTTTCGAATGCCTCAGCGAATGGACCTTCCTCTCTTCGAGGGTAGAGAACATCAGTGGGCTTCACATCATAGAAGAGAGGAATGATGATACCACTGGATCTACACGTGGGCCGCCTCCTCCAGACACCAAGTTGATTCCGCATAGCGTTTGGAAAATATGGGGATGCAAATATCACTTGTTTCGATGACTGTTTGCAAGCTGGAATAAATGTCTTTGCCCTTCTCCAGTTCTTCGCTGTCCAGGAAAACCCTGAGTCCCGCTGCAGAGAGAGCTTCGTAAAGATGGTCGACTAAAGTATTTCTCACATCTGCTCCGTGAAAGCTGAGAAACACATGAAACCTATTGTTGGCATCGAAGGAAATTTTGGTGGTGGGGGTTTCATACTGAGTGTACATCCCCATCGGTTGTTCTGCACAAGTTCGAAAAGCTTAACAATATGATCTCAAGTGTGCCACAAAAGAATATTACACAGGCGAAGTATGGATATGCAATTGCTAAAACAAGGGGGGCTATATAAACAAGTTGATCGTGGTGAAAGACTGTGTGGAATTTTCTTGTGAACTCTCGAATAATTTCTTAGAAACTCTTGGAGGTAATTGCCTTTTGGTAGGGAAACTAATCAAAATTATGCACTCCTTTACGTCTCAAGCTTTTCGTAGACACTTCTGCGAAAAGTATATGGAGTTAACCTTTCCGAGTCTCCGACTTTGAGATCCACGCCGGTAGAGAAAGATAACTTAAGTCGGACGAAGGTTTACGTATTCCACCCCATTGCCATTAAATATTCCACACATTGACTTTAACATTAAAACAAATTTAAATGAATTGTTGAGAAGGGAGTGTACATTTCATATAAATATTTTATAATTACATAATATTTTTGGGAGGTTGTATGTGTAATTATAAGCGTATTTAGTGTAGATGATATATTAGGGGTAATTAGTGTAGGTGATATATTAGGGGTCATAGTTTACCGAGCACATGGTCAATTGCATTTATTCAATACATACATTTAATGTTTCTTGTAAAATGTATTTAATATTGTAAAAGTATTAATTGTTTGGGTTCACATAATACATTCAATATTTTTGTTTGGGGTAAATATTGGTGACAAAGTGGTTGGAAAGCTTCTAGTAAGAGTACAAAAAAACATCTAGATGCTCCAAATTAAGGGCGATATCTAAGTCTCTTAGAAAATATAAGGATGGATGTTAGAACTATGGTAAACTAGCACACTTCAGAAGGGATTGCAAGGAGAAGAAGGCAAAGGAGTTGAAAGATGATAGGATTCAAGGACCTCCAATGATGATGGTGGTGGCATGCTTTTCTTGCAACTCTTGTCTCACATGCACATGAGGGTACATGACTTATTGAATTGATGGCCTCTTATTATATGAATCCTAATAGGGAGTGGTTCTTAGCTTATGAGAGCATCAATGGTGGTAGTATGTATTTAGGAGATAATTCTACTCTCAAAATCATCAGATGAGGTAGAGTTGGGCTCATGTTTGGAGATGGGAGTACCAAGATCCTCTCTAATGTTCTACACATTCCAAGTCTTGCAAGAAACCTTGTCTCAATGAGTAAGTTGAATGATGTTGGTGTACAGATGGCATTTAATAAGAAAGGATGTAGGATGGTGCATGGGGCCATGGTCTTGGCCAAGGGAGTTCAACTTGAGATTATATTCTAGTTGGATGCTAGTATCATGCAATATAATAGTTTGAGAGTTCTTGATTGAAGAGACAATAAGATTTTGGTAGAGTAGACCAGTTTATGGCATGAGCAAATGGGCCAAATTAGTGAGAAAGGCATAAGGGCCTTGAAAAGTAAAAATTTAGTAGATGGGATAATTGATACTCTCTAGAGTTTGACTTTTTTTTATCATTGCATATATGACAAACAACCAGTGGTTATCCACTTATGATAGCATTGATGGTGGTAGTGCATATTTAGGAGATAATTCTACTCTCAAGATCATCATTCATATTCTATGTAATTGGGGTCAGGTGCTTTACTCCTCTTCCAATATGCAAGTTGTAAGGCGAAACGCCTGAGCTCTGAAGTCTAATTTATCGGAGCTCGACTTCGTGGCCTTGCCCGTTCATTCAAACACACTGACATCTCTTCAGATCGCCAAAATTGTGAAGTGGGTGGCAGAAATCAGTGTTTTTAATGCAATTGGTGGGGTTGTTAAGGGCTTCCTCACTTAGTTCATGCTCAAAATTTTGTGTGAAGGCTATAAAGATGATTAATAGAGGATAGAGGACACCCAACATGCAAAGTGGTATGGTCAAAGTCAGATGGTTTAATACAAAAAATTGGGACAACACATTAGGAGTGTTGTCATTGCTTTAAAAGGGTAATACCCTGAATGTATGCCATGATTGCAGGGATATACAAACTAATTTATACCTAGAATTTAATGAGTTTGCAAGAAAGTGCTATGTGGGTGGTTGGCATAGTAAAGTTCTTCAATGCACAAAGGACAAATCAACCAAGTCAAATGTTGCAGGTGGTAGGGAGAGGATTAGAATCTTCCCTCTTTATTGCCCAAAGTACATGAAGAGTGCAAGCAATCTCTCTTTGATTGTTTGTAGAAGCGACAGAACATGGGTTTTCTCTTGAACAGGCAAATCTTCTAACGAACTAGGAATGGAATTTATGGCAGAGTGAGTGTAGTCCTTGACAGGTGTTGTGCCTAGGAGAATGCAATAAATTGAAATGCTATCTATATATGCAGGTGTTTGAATGGTAGAAAGGGTTGGTCATTTTGGCAATTTCTCAGTAGGTTTGTGAGCTCTAAAAGGTAGAATAGTAAGGATATTTTTGTAGTCATTATTTAACATGAAGCAACTATGAAATGTATGTAATATACTTTGAAAATATTTGTATTGAATCTCTATTTTCTGTATCGTTGTGGGTATTCTTTCTATTGAAATTTGATCACAGTTAGGGTTTCCTCTTGCCACATTTTGTGGTATGAATGTAAGCATTGATTTGAATGAATGTGATAGTTCTTAATTCATTTCTAAGGCTTTGTGAATGATCTTTTCAATATTACATGAGAAAGAACATGATACGGTGTTCGATTCTTAAGTATTCTTAGTGATTCGATATTGATTTCCTTGCATTTGATTTGTCAAATAGGCAGTCATATATTTCTATGTGGTTGTTTTCCTCTGTTTAGTATTAGACTCTACAGCCCAATGAATATGCACTAGGCTAAGTAGCCCAAGATCACCCATCTTCAAAACAAAAACAATACATCCTATCTTTAGAAGTAGAAGTAGTCTTAATGCATCCTCATTGTGTAGGATTGCCAATATTAGCTATATAAGGGGTCTTACAACAACTAACTTTTCTTTGTTCAGTGACTGATTTGGGGCTAAGAGAGCGATTTGGGTTTGGTTGTTAATATCTTTAGTTGTTCATCTGGTCTGATTTTAATACCTACTCAGGTATAATACCCTTGGAATATCCCTCTAGAGTTTAAGTTGAGCTTGAAGAGTATAGGAGTTTATCCACTCCTATAGTTGGCCAAACTTTCCCAAAACTTGTTGATAAACCTCTTCCTATCACCCTAACGACAGTCCCTGGCCTAGGTGATTTAGCAACATTTAAAAGTTTTGAGTTACAGTTATTTTGGCAACCAACATTCCCAAAATAGTTGCAACCCAAAACTCTAAAACATTCCTAAATCACCTAGGACAGGAATTGTTGTTAGGGTGATAGGAAGAGGTTTATCCATAAGTTAAGGGAGGTTTTGACCAACTACAGTAGTGGGTATACTCCTCTTCACTTCATGCTCAGCTAAACCTAGGAGGGATATTCCTAGAGGAATGAAATGGAATACAAATAAACAAACACAACCATACCCAATGTATACTTGATCCCCAAAGTTGTCACTAGATAAAGACAAACTAGTTGCACAGGCCTCTATATTTAGCTGATACAACTGTGCAAATGTACATTCACAAGAAAGATTGTTTTTTCCCCTAAACCATAGGTGAATGATTTATTTGATTTTAAAGAGTTTTTGGTCCCTCTCCAATATGGATCAGTGCCTATTCCATTGGGCAACTAAGTCATAAACAATAAAGAGGAAAGAAATGGGCTAAACCAGCATCAACAAAAAACTAAAATATATTCACATACATTTCATGCACTAGACATACTTATTTATCCAAAGCCAAACTATAATAACCCAATTGCAATAGAGAATTGATGCAACACAAAGATTGTATTGATTTAACTACTATCATACATTATCAAATCCAATTACAATCGCACCAGTAAATGTGGTGAAGGAAAAATACAAAGCTGCGACAATGCATTCCCCTGAATTATTACAAACAACCATGGAGACATACCAATGCATGTAAATGTACATTACAATCCTTCCTATGCTATATTAGATGTATTCCTTCATTCGTTGCCTAGACATTTTCCTCTACTTGATGCCCTAAAACCATCCTTAGGTGTTTTCCAGACCAGACACTTGGTTCAGTGACAAACCCTAAAAATGTCAAACATTGATGCATATATAGCAATCATGTTTCATTGTACAGCTTCCATACATTTAAAAACTGGTCAATCAAACAACCATTGTAATAAATGTGGCACATGGCCCAGTTAGAGAAATCAACAGATATTTTGGGCACCCATGCCCTACAAATTAATTTTCCATCCTTGAGGTATTGTTTTAGCCACCCAATTCACATTTATTGCATTCCCAGAAGTCATCGGTATGTTTCAATAAATGGTCCCAGGCTAGGAAGTTGAGCTTTGATAAATCAGACTTTAGAGCTCAGGCCTTTCACATTGCAATTTATATTATCTTGAAGAAGAAGGATATGAAGCCCCAACCCTGCCTATGTATAGCTATGAAGGCATCAAGGGGTGGGCTTCAGGCCTTCACCCTTTTGCCTTGTGCTTAGAAGAGGAGAGAACATGGAAGCTCCAACATCTTCCCTTTGCCTTGAAGAAATAATACTTTGTTGGGGGTCATCCATCAGGCCTTCCTCCTTCTGTCTTCTCAGAAGGAAGGAAGTCTGAACTCCAACCTCTGATATACTTAGGAAAACACTGAAGAAGGTAGAAATGTGAAACTCTGAAATCTGATGCTCTCCAGCATTGCTCCACACTTAAAATAATTTTTCATCACCTTGAGCAGACTTCAACCTTTGGGTCCTCCACTTCTTGCCTTCCAAAAGGAAGAAGAAAGGAAATAGAAATGCCTACCTTTCAAACTTGCCATGTGTCCTCTTTCCATGGTTCTGCAAGCCTACCATGGGTCCCCCAAAAAGGCTCAGTGGAATGGTGCTATGCCTTAGAATATTTACCGAGGGTTAGCCATTGGGCCTTCCCCATTTTTCCTTCCAAAAAGGAAGGAAGAAGGGCCATCCTCTGAGCTCCCCTGCACACTGCATACTTAGAAGAAATTGAACCATCAAAATTCGACCCTCGGGGCTTCTCCTTGATACCTGCCTTGAAGAAGACTGCAGACTAGAAGCCCAAAACACCAAAGTTTGCCACACTTAGACATTTGTGGAGCCTAATTTCATAGCCAATAACCAAAGAATGATAGAAGGCAGGGAGTTGAAACTCCAACAAGGTGAAAAATACAAGGGAACACTTAGGACTTAGTCATTTTTTTGGGCTTTTCCCTTGCATTTCAAAAGGCAAACACATCAATACCTATGAAAGATATATCTAATTGGTTCTAGTCTATAGGTTCAACATTGAAGGCATAAATTGGGATTTCTTGATGGATTTTTTGAGGAAAAATATGGCATTCTTCGGAGAAAATTTTTGCGGGTACCAACAACTTCTTTGAAGGTTTGTAATATTTTAATTTATTTTTTTGTTGATCATATTAGTGCTTGGTTAATTTGTTGATCATTGCAAAGAATATCTTCTCTTCCCAAGTGAAGAGTGTCCACTCTACTAAATTGAACCTAGCCAAAAATCATAGTGAAGAATTGAAGATAGAGAGGGGCAAACATTTAAGGGATCCCCATGAACATAAAGACATTGGATTTTAAAGATATGAATTTAGATTTGGGGTTGGGATTAGGACTGACGATCTTATTGGATTGTAAAACTTGGCATTGGATTTTAAAGATATGATATGACTCTGGTATTGAGTCAAAATAACTTTGTGACTTGATGAGAGCTTCAATCAATGTTTCCCACTTATGAGCAACCTATCTTCAACATTTAGACTAAATTTCTGCAAAACTAAACCTCTAACAATCTAACTTATATGGATTTGGTTTTGGTTATGTCAAATATGAAAATAATAGATGATTTGTAGTAATAAGTAGTGGACTTAATATCTCATCCACTCATAAACTTGACAATGCTCAGTCCAAATTTAGAACTAATTTAATGAAGCTCCATTTGACATGTAGTTAACCAATTGTGTATGTTTACCTATGAATCGAAGAAAAACTCTTGTTCTTTGTATATTTTTGTTACTAAATTATGTTCACACCTAATTTAGCAAGGCCTGAGTAGCAGTTGTCACGAGAGGGATAAAAGAAAAAATTTTAAGTGTATGATCAATCGGTTGAATGTATGAGATCTTGGCAAGAGAATAGAAAAGATCATTTGTCACGATAATGTGATAGTCCAATCAGAACTGTCAAACCATCCTGACAAATGAAGTGTGATCAAATGACAGGAGATGAAACATTCAATGAATGACAGGTGGTATCTAACTAGTTTTATCTTTCAATTATAATTATTCAAATATCACAATTCAGTGCAAAGGAAAGGTATTTACAAAACTATCATATCATTATCATGTTTTAAACATATGTTTCAAATCAAATTCAGTTATTATATCCTATGCACTTGATTCACAAAAGAAAAACATATATAAATCATTTGCATAAGGTAAAGTAACTAATCATATTTAAGAGAATGTTTAAAGGTGTCCCACACAAGCCATGGGAGTGACTAAACTAAGCAATGCAAACATTGTGCAAGCTATACATCTATAGATAAAAGGAAAAGAAAAGAACATATGAGGAAAATGTATATCCATATTGCCTTTTTGAAAGTTGATCTTCATGTCTTCATCTTTTGCTCCAGATCAAGATAGTGCACCTACAAAATTTGGAAAAAGCCCTGCTAGAAGCTCCAGATATGCAAATTCATCATATGCTTTATCAATAGACATATAAAACTTGCAAACATTATGCATTAAATGTGATTGCATCAAAATCAGAGATGTACCATAAATCAGATCATCATGAGAAAGATCAATCAACTTCCAAAAGGTATGTTTTATGCTAACTTGTTTGTTCACTATGCACGTATAGGAAAAGTACTGTTGCTAATTTGAAGACATTAAAGCATGTGGAGAAAATGTGGCTCCCACGAGGGTAGAGCCCAACATGCTTCCTTCTTATTCACCCAAGAAGGATATCAGATTGCAATAAATAGAGTACACTACTAAAGAGATGTTATGCATTGGAATAGTCAACATAGAAGATAGAGTGAAGTGATCATAAGAGAAATGAAGAGGAGCAGTTGCTCCTATAAACTATGATCACTCCAAAAAGAACTCATCAAAATTAGATAACTATGTTTTACTTCATCATATACATGTCGTAGAAAAGACAGAGGTACAGTGATCAAAAGAATGGATTACAGCCATAGAAGCATAAAAGAAGCCAACCATCCAAATACCAAGAAATACTATTGCAGCCAGTCATTATCATGAAGGTTCAATAAAGGGTTGCATAGAAGGAGACCTCCAAAGTATCAATAGTATACATAGATGAAGGGTTGTCAGAGCTTCAAGCAATATCATACAAAGTACAGGCAAAAATAGATCAACTTCAAGGCAGAATAGTCCCATTAAGAGTATTACCATCAATAGGAATAATGGAGCAACATTTAGGACAGGTATTTTTCCCACCTTTTTGTCATGAATGAAATATGATATTACTAAAGAATAGATGAATAGTCCTACGTCATCCAAGGTAACAATCAAAGTGTATACACATGGATGGGACAACCTCATAAGTGAGAAATCCTAATGCAACCACTTGCAACATGAAACTTAATGCATACACAGTACAAGATACATCATGGTAGAACAACAATCATCATGACTGTCTCAAAAGAAAAGAAGCAACTAATATAATTATAAGAAGGTATAGTGGTATGCAACTTGATAGTCCTCATAAGGAATAAATGCACCTTTGAATCATGATAAAGAGGACAATCATAGCATATGAAATAGCCATAACAATAGATAGAATAGTGTATCCTGAGACAGTAAAGAGAAGGAAAACTATTTGGACAGCCATAAAGGCTATGTGACAGTAGTCATAAGTATCTGCAGACATGACAGTCATAAATACAATTCAATGTGTGAAGTAATAGTGCAAAAGAGGTATATGTGCCAAGTAGCATCCCTGAATGTCATCCACTACAACAGTTAGTTTGGCCAAATAAAATAGAACAAATATTCACCACTTTTTGTTGTGAATGGAATGTAATCTTGGTAAGAAAATATTTGACTATTAAAATGGATGATATTTTATGCATGACCATACTATGAACAGCAATCAGCAAATGCATAGGGCAGTCATGTATAAACTGTTAGAAGGTACAAGAAACAATGACAAACATAGGAGAAGCCTTTAGGTGAGACAATCAATCATTATGATTAGACAACATTCACAAATGATGAAAGTGAACAATAGTATTTCTATTCCATTTTGTCATAACACCATTGCCACCAAAAATAAAACTAAGGATTTGCAAGAGCAAGGTGATAAGAGCAACAGTTATCAAACATCAAGCATATTTTTTAAGGCCTTCACCATCCAAGGAGAGGGACAAGAATATAACTAAAGATAGTATGACTATCAGGAAGTTAAAGAACAATGGTAGGAATGCGGTATAATGGACAATCATCAAAAGAGGCAGTTATCTAGCATAATAGTCACATAAGAAAGATATGTCCATCATAAAGTTTTAGCTATAACAATAGAGAGAAGTCTTATGTGGAGTAGTAAAAAATGCATGAATACAATCACCAATGTCATATGATGAGACAACATTGATGAAACAAGCATTAAACTCTAACATCAATGAAAAAGTCTCCATAGAAAGGTAAGCCATGTCATAGAGACTCAAGCCTAGTAAAGTAGAAATGAACAGCCATATCGAGAGATGATATCAAAACCAAACAGCTGAGAAGGCAGTCATATTCATTGAAGAACAAGATATTGTAGTCATAACAAACTCGAGTAAGAATCTATCTCTTGGAATAGCCTTAGAAATGATAACCATTAAAAGAAATAGTCATGGTTCCCATAGCAGACATTAAAAGCCTATCAAAGCCTGCAAAGAATATACAAAGAACAGTGATCTCAAGAGGCAAAACAATGATAGCAAGGTCATATGAAGGTTTAAAAATTTCATAGGTCTATATATGTTTCATAGAAGTCAACTTTAGGGGGCACAAGAGTGGCAGTGATTCATCCACAGAAAAGCACTTCAGTCACAGCTGATGGTAGCACTTCAGTCATGACAGAAGGAGAAAGGGAGTACATTATCCACAAACCCTAAGACAGTTTCTTCATAAATAATAAAGTTACATTCCATATTTATGAGCTTCCTAGAAAAGGCCATCATAAAGTCTTCACCGCGGAGGCCGCAAGAAAGAGAGCAGATATTGTATGAAATAAAGAAGTTTTCTTCTTCCTTCATGCCAATGTAGCAAGGAACCAAAGATAAAATAGCTAGATCGAGCCTCAAAAAAATGCTTTCCTTTTACTTCTCTCTTCTCAGAAAAAATTATAAAAGATGCAAGAAAGGTTTACCTAAAGTATATGGCTTCAGAATAGCCTGACAGAGTAGTGGTCGAACCTCAAAGATGCCCCTCAAAGAAGCTCAAACACAGTGACAGCCTCAACACAGAAACAAGATGAAGGACAAATACAGAACAAAAATGCATCAGAGATAAGTGCAGTCACGGCTATAGGAAATGGATTTGCCTCATAGATGAAAGAGTATGGTCAAGAATGTGATAGGAAGAGCACTTACCTTGCCATTTCATGTCGAGATCTTTAGAAAATCCCTCAGAAATGCAGAAAACTGTGAAGAGTTCTTCAAACCCTAGCTAAGTAGCATGGTGGTGTAGAGAAATGCATGAGTGAATAATGAGATAAATTTTAGGGTTCAAATTTATTTTGCTTGAGATGCCCTAGGTCACCGGCTAAATCATTTCTTTTGACATATCTTTTTGGAAATCATTACAATGTAATTGAGACTGCGGTCAACAGCTTTGAATGTCATCATACCTAGTGATCAGCAATGGGGCCATGAGGGTAAGGTTCTTTTTACTCTTTTGGTTCTCCAAAGTCAACAAAATCAATGAGGCAAGGTTAAAGACCTATGCCTTAGATTATTTCTTATAAAGCATGGAGATAAAAGAACAAGGGAGAAAAGGTTCGAAGGTGAGTTATATTTGCATGGAGTGATAAGGTGCTTTATGTAATATATAATGTATGATGCGTACATACATAGGAGCTATAAGGGGGCTTGATATGTGATATGAATGATGCATGAAGTTATAAGGTATATGATGCATAATGATGCATGGAGTGATAAAGTGGTATATTTTTATACCTTTTATGCATGTATGATGCAATGATGTATTTTTCCTTTTTGAAGGGAGCAATAAGGTTCTAATTAATGCATTTATTATTTCTTAATAATGCATAATGTAATTTTTGCATGAGAAGGTCTATTTGTTGCATGGGAGGTATAAGGAGGAAGATATTCTTTATCTTTGCATGCATGATGACCTAGTTCTCTTGGCATCATTGTTAGATGCAATTATGCAAATCATGTAAATCATAGAGGGAGAGATAAGGTGTTGTTTTCTTTTATCCTTTCTTGCATGATTTTACAACTAAAAATAATGTAAACAAGTAATAAAGTAATATTTTATAAATTACTTTATTATTTTTTCACAAGTTGTAAAATCATGGGGATAAGGCAAAGTGTAACTCATAATAGAGTAATTATCTCATAAATACTCTATTTCTTGCCCACATTATTGACACATGCAAAATATACATAAATGAAGAAGTTGAGTTAACTGAAGACTTTGGAGTCCTTTTTGCATGGTTTGGACGACAAATTGGAGAGTTTTGGTCAAACTTTTGGTCAAACACATGGAGGAGATCAGTTTGGAGCTATTTTTACTCATTTTGGAGTAGTTTTGACCATTATTTTAGGGATTTCCTTGTTTTCTTGTCGATCAGTTTAGAGGGCTTAGTTTTAGAGGCACTTGACCTTTCTAGGTCTCTTGGAGAGAGCATATTATATATTGTAAGAAAAACTTAGGTTTTTCTAGTTCTTGCCTTTTTTGCTCTTTCCACTTTGAGAGAGAAAGAAGGTTTTGTAACTCACTTTTGCAAATTTATAGAGATTACACTAGGTTACAGGTTCTATACTTTGTCTTTTATGCAATTATTTCCTTTAGTTTTTAGCTGAATCAAGTGTCTACCTTTCCATTAATGCAGCTTTTGTGAATGATTTGATGAGATTTTATTGTAATTAAACATTAGAACCTTTAAAATCATTGTCTCATTTATTATTGCATGTGTTAGATAGCTTTGAAAATCATAGGTCTTAGGCTATGCAATTAGAGAGTTTTCCTTTTGTGTTGTGAAAAAACACTTTTCCTTCAAAAATAAATATTTCCAACCTTCCGCAAAGTCATTTTTGTGATCAATTTGCTAAAAGTGGTGTGGATAGATTTTTTTAAGGTCTATTGTGAGTTAGATTACCAAGTTTTTCATCACTTTCAGGTGCATCACCATACTTTTCTATAGTTATAGTACTTTTAGAAAGATCCTTTTTAACCCTTTTCCACATCAAAGTCACAAATCCAATTGAATATTTTAAGGGAACCAACCCATAATCTAGAGATTCAAGCTCACCATAGGTCACCCACATCCTGAGTTTGATCCCATGTTACACAAGATTGATGAGATTCACAGCTCTACATAATGGGTGCAATCCTACTCTTCAATAGTTTTTGGCACACCTAGTGGGACTTTGAACTAATTTTTAGTTAAGAAAAAAATTTATTATTTCTTTTGTTTTGGTATGATCGATAGATTTTATAGCCTTTTTAGAGGTGTTATTTCAAAAATACTTAGCGACTCTAACTTTCTGATTTGAATAGATCAGATTTTTACATCTTATGAGAAGGATTCACAAGATCAGGTGTTGTTTTCTTTCAAGTAACTCTGGTTTCAATTTTTCCAGCTCTTTGAATGAGTAGGCATGTCTACCTTTCATGGGAACATGTCATATCATCCATCATATCATAAAAATACTACTAATCCACCATCTTATCAGCCATATCATATCAACCATACTGCTGGTTTTACCCCTAATTCCTTTGATTTATAAAGAAACCAACATGCACAGTACTCTTGCCTCCCCCCACCCCAGTTCAGCCTTGTTGGTAGCCAAATTAGCTTCAAGAAGCTTGTTTTCTTCAAAACTAGTAGCATATCTTTCCCAACCAACTCCAAGTGAGTGTAAAAGAGGAGATCGCAAGCATAAAGAGTATATCACTTGATCTCAATAATGTAGTGCTAGAAATCAATAAGCAGATAGAAGAAATCAAGAAATAAGAGGAGTATGAGCAATAACAGGAGGAGTTAGGTTATCAGGCCTACCTTCATGAGCAAGAGTTGGAGGCACAAAGAATACTTTTGAGAGGGAGATGCTTGCAAAAGAGGAGCAGATGAAGTTTTTGCTTGCACAAGCACAAAAGTATCAGATCCAAACAGCTCATTTCATTCCAGATCAGCCCTTTCAGGATGAGATTAATATGTATCAAATTCCAAGTTTTAAGCACAATACGCTTCCTAATCCTCTTGAGGTCAAGATCCCAAATTTTAGAGACCCTTTACCATTGCTAGAGCCTATATTGGAACAATATGAATCTGTTATTCCTCGGGACCAGCCACTTCAAGAGCCTTTTATCATCCAGGAAACTCAAGAAAATCTCCAAGTTCCCCTATCAGATGAATTTGATTGTCCTATCACTATTTGCCTTTATAAGGATGGACCTATTGTCTTTCAAGATAGCCCACTCATCATAAAGAAAGATGGGAATATAAATTTAGTGCATGCAATTATGGAGCATTACTGATAAAAACAACAAATGATTGAACAAGAGAAAACCCTTCAAAAGGAGTCTTTCAATACTTTAGCTAATGATCTTCCCTATTTTGTTGAAATTGAGGAAAATGTTTCAGTAGTTATCTCAGAAGATCAATTAGAGTAGCAGGGTGGAGAAGTAAAGGAGACTGATCAAGAAAATCATCTTTCAGCTTCAATTGATGAGTTACCTAGTTTCATTGAACCAGATGAGGAAAGCATACCAAAAGAAATATTAGAATAGCAAGAAGACATCAAATAGTATGAGGAGTTGTTGATTGAAGCTAAATAGTTTGACAATGTGATCTTGTATCAATTAGAAGAGTATGAAGGTAAACTTATTATGCAACTTACACAACTAATTGAGAGTTGTTATGAGGTAATAAATGGTCCTCTTTTACCAAAACTTCAAGAGGAATGTGATGATGTTTCATTTTGGGATGATCCTGAGTCCTTTGTGTCAAATTTAGATGGCAAACAAGGTCAGTTTGAACATGTTTTTGTGAAAGAAGTAGAGACTAAGTGTCAGGATCTAGCTAATTTGTTTAATGAACTTCTTGAATTTATGGATAAAATGAAGACATCACATGCATCCTAACATCAATGCCTATTTTTGAGCAGTAGAATGATGAAATTCATGCAAATTCAGTGCAAGATTATCAGTTAGATGAGAGCATGTTTTCAGGTATCATAGAAGTTTTTTTTATCTAACATTGATAATGATCTGATACCATGTGAATCAACACCATCTAATCAACATATTCAAGTCAAAGAGGCAAACATTCCTTCATTTCATTCATATGAACTAATTTTTCCAAATCAAGTTGAGATTGCAAGCGAAAATAGGACAACAGATCCTAAGCAAGAAAACAACAGTATGAGCAAAAAGTTCATCATTGCAAGAGGGTGTCCAATCAGGGATTTAGCTGGTAGAGAGCTTAATAAGGAGACATATGTTACTATTGTACCAAAAAATGAAATTTCATCCTTAGAACAACACAATGAGATCATCTTTTCACCCCATAACAGCAGTATTTGTGATCAGGTTTAGATGGTGAGTGATTTTGTTTGTGTTCTTCAAAAAGTTTTGCAACATTCTATAAGGTATGTCCTTATGAATCATATCTTGTCAGTAGCAAAACAACTTGTAGAATATCCTTTCATAATCAGAAAGGGAAATTATTTTACAAAGCCAGTTAATGGATTTGCTTGACCAATAACTGTGGTTGGTTAGACTAGGGTAGAATAGGATTTCAGTTCAGTATTTTGTTTTTCAAGAAGTGCACATGCACATTTTCTTGGCCATGTCCTAAATAGGTTAGAATAGTTTCATTTCAGTATAGTTTTACTACTGTAGTTTTCTATCAATTTGAGTTGCAAATGGTTTTTCAAGGTTTCAAGCAGAAAAAGGCTCATATGCACAATGGAATTGCAAGGCTACTGATTCTATTTTGTTTAGCAAGCAAACTCCCCTGAGAGGTCACCAAAAATGTTACTAAATTATGTTCACACCTAATTTAGCAAGGCCTAAGTTGTAGTTGTCACAAGAGGGATAAAATAAATTCTTTTAAGTGTATGATCAATCGGTTGAATGTATGAGATCTTGGAAAGAGAACAACAAAGATCATTTGTTAGGATAATGTGACAGTCCAATCAAAATTGTCAAACCATCCTAAAAAATGAAGTGTGATCAAATGACAAGAGATCAGACATTCAATGAATGATAGGTGGTATCTAATTGGTTTTATCTTTTAGTTATAATTATTCAAATATCACAATTCAGTGCGAAGGAAAGGTATTTACAAAACTACCATATCATTATCATGTTTTAAACATATGTTTCAAATAAAATTCAGTTATTCTATCCTATGCACTTGATTCAGAAAACAAAAACATACATAAATCATTTGCATAAGGTAAAGTAACTAATCATATTTAAGAGAATGTTTAAAGGTGTCCCATACACACTGTGGGAGTGACTAAACTAAGCACTACAAACATTGTGCAAGATATACATCTATGGATAAAAGGAAAAGAAAAGAACATATGAGGAAAATGTATATCCATCATTTCCTTTTCAAAGGTTGATCTTGATTGGTTGGTTGATCTTCATGTCTTCATCTTTTGCTCCTGATTAGGGCAGTGTACTTGTAAAATTGGGAAAAAGCCCTGTTAGAATCTCTGGATATGTAGATTCATCATATGCTTTATCAACAGACATATAGAACTTGTAAACATTATGTATTAAATGTGATTTGATCAAAATCAAACATGTGCCATAAATCATATCATCATGAGAAAGATCAATCAACTTCCAAAAGGCATGTTTTATGCTAACTTGTTTGTTCATTGTGCAGGTATAGAAAAAGTAATGTTGTTGATTTGAAGATATTAATGCATGTGGAGAAAATGTGGCTCCCACAAGGGTAGAGCCCAACATGCTTCCTTCTTATTCACCCAAGAAGGACATCAGATTGCAATAAATAGAGTACACTATTCAAGAGATGTTATACATTAGAACAGTCAACATAGCATATAGAGTGATGTCATCATAAGAGAAATGAAGAGGAGCAGTTGCTCCTATAAACTATGATCACTCTAGAAAGAACATATCAAAATCAAATAACTATGTTTTGCTTCATCATATACATGTCATAGAAATGAACAATGTTTCCATTCAGGAGAGATCAATATGCAAAGGCAGAGGTACAGTGATCAAAAGAATGGATTACAGCCATAGAAGCAAAAAAGAAGAGAACCATCCAAATACCAAGAAATACTGTTGCCACCAGTCATAATCATGAAGGTTCAATAAAGGGTTGCATAGAAGAAGGAGACCTCCAAAGTATCAATAGTATACATAGATGAAGGGTTGTTAGAGCCTCAAGCAATATCATACAAAGTACAGTCAACATTAGATCAACTTCAAGGTAGAACAGTCCCATGAAGAGTATTACCATCAACATGAATCATGGAGCAACATTTAGGATAGGTACGTTTCCCACCTTTTTGTCATGAATGAAATATGATATTAGTAACGAACAGATGAATAGTCCTACGTCATCCAAGGTAATAGTCAAAGTGTATACACATGGATGGGACAACCTCATAAGTGAGAAATTCTAATACAACCACTTGCATCATGAAACTTAATGCATACACAGTACAAGATACATCATGGTAGAACAAAAATCATCATGACTATCTCAAAAGCAAAGAAGAAACTAATATAAGTACAAGAAGGTACAATGGTATGCAACTTGACAGTCCACATGAGGAATAAATGCACCTTTGAATCATGATAAAGAGGACAATCATAGCATATGAAAAATCTATAACAATAGATAGAACAGTGTATCCTAAGACAGTAAAGAGAAGGAAAACTATTTGGAGAGTGATAAAGGTTGTGTGACAGTAGTCATAAGTATCTAGAGATATGACAGTCATAAATGCAATTTAATGTGTGAAGTAATAGTGCAAGAGAGGTATATGTGCCAAGTAGCATTCCTGTATGTCACCCACTACAACAATTAGTTTGGCTAGATAAAATAGAACAAATATTTACCACCTTTTGTATGACCATACTATGAACAGCCATCAGCAAATGCATAGGGCAGTCATGTATAAACTATTAGAAGGTACAAGAAATAGTGACAAACATAGGAGAAGCCTTCAGGTGAGACAATCAAGCATTATGATTACACAACATTAACAAATGATGACAGTGAACAATAGTATTGCTGTTCCATTTTGTCATAACACTATTGCCACGAAAAAAAAAATTAAGGATTTGCAAGAGCAAGGTGATAAGAGCAGCAGTTATCAAACATCAAGCATATTTTTTAAGGCCTTCACCATCCAAGGAGAGTGATAACAATAGAACTGAAGATAGTATGACTATCAAGAAGTTAAAGAACAATGGAAGGAATGAGGTATAATGGAATGTCATCAAAAGAGGCAGTTATCTAGCATAACAGTCGCATAAGAAAGATATGTCCATCATAAAGTTGCAGCTATTACAATAGAGAGAAGTCTTATGTGGACCAATAAAAAATGCATGAATACAATCACCAATGTCATACGCTGAGACAGCATTGATGAATACAAGCATTAAACTCTAACATCAACAAACAAGTCTCCATAGAAAGGTAAGCTATGTCATAGAGTCTCAAGCCTGGCAAAGCAGAAATGAATAGCCATATCAAGAGATGACATCAAAAAGAGGGTTTCCAAATAGCCGAGAAGGTAGTCATATTCATTGAAGAATAAGATATTGCAGTCATAACAAACTTGAGTAAGAATTTATCTCTTGGAATAGCCTTAGAAATGATAACCATTAAAAGGAATAGTCATGATTCCCATAGCAAACATTAAAATCCTATCAAAGCCTGCAAAGAATATACAAAGAACAGTGATCTCAAGAGGCAAAACAATGATAGCAAGGTCATATGAAAGTGTAAAAATTTCATAGGTCTGTATATGTTTCATAGAAGTCAACTTCAAGGGGCACAAGAGTGGCAGCGATTCATCCACAGAAAAGCACTTCAGTCACAGTTGATGGTAGCACTTTAGTCATGGTAGAAAGAGAAAGGGAGTACATTATCCACAAACCCTAGGAGGGTTTGTTCATAAATAACAAAGTTACATTCCATTTTTATGAGCTTCCTAAAAAAATCCATCATAAAGTCTTCACCATGGAGGCTCACAAGAAAGAGAGTAGATATGGAATGAAATAAAGAAGTTTTCTTCTTCCTTCATGCCAATGTAGCAAAGAACATGATCTAAAATAGCTAGATCAAGCCTAAAAAAGAATGCTTTCCTTTTACTTCTTTCTTCTCAGAAGAAACTACAAAAGATGCAAGAAAGGTTTACCTGAAGTATATGGCTTCAGAATAGCCTGACATAGTAGCAGTCGAGCCTCAAAGATGCCCCTCAAAGTATCTAAAACACAGTCATGGCCTCAACACAGAAACAAGATGAAGGATAAATAGAAAACAAAATTGCATCAGAGATAAGTGCAGTCGTGGACATAGGAGATGGATTTTCGTCATAGATGAAAGAGTATGGTTAGGAATGTGACAGGAAGATAACTTACCTTGCCATTTCATGTCAAGATCTTCAGAAAATCCCTCAAAAATGTAGAAAACTATTAAGAGTTCTACAAACCCTAGCTGAGTAGCACGACAGCGCAGAGAAATGCATGAGTGAATAATGAGATAAATTTTAGGGTTCAAATTTGTTTTGCTTGAGATGCCCTACGTTACGAACGAAATCATTTATTTTTACTTATCTTTTTGGAAATCATTACAATGTAATTGAGACTGTGGTCAACAACTTTGAATGTCATCATACCTAGTGATCAACAATGGGGCCATAAGGGTAAGGTTCTTTTTACTCTTTTGGTTCTCCAAAGTCAACAAAATCAATGAGGCAAGGTTAAAGGCCTATGCCTTAGATTATTTCTTGCAAAACATGGAGATAAAAGGACAAGGGAGAAAAGGTTCAAAGGTGAGTTATATCTACATGGAGCAATAAGGTGCTTTATGTAATATATAATGTATGATGCATGCATACATTATAGGAGCTCTAAGGGGGCTTGATATATGATATGCACAATGTATGAAGTAATAAGGTATATGATGCATAATGATGGATGGAGTGATAAGGTGGTATATTTTTATACCTTGTATGCATGTATGATGCAATGATGTATTTTTCCTTTTTGCATGGAGTAATAAGATTGTAATTAATGCATTTATTATTTCTTAATAATGCATAATGTAATTTTTGCATGAGGATGTCTATTTGATGCATGGGAGGTATAATGAGGAAGATATTCTTTATCTTTGCATGCATGATGACCTAGTTCTCTTGGCATCATTGTTAGATGCAATTATGCAAATCATGTAAATCATAGAGGGAGAGATAAGGTGTTGTTTTCTTTTATCCATTCTTGCATGATTTTACAACTAAAAATAATGTAAACAAGTAATAAAGTAATATTTTATAAATTACTTTATTATTTTGTCACATGTAAAATCATAGGGATAAGGTAAAGTGTAACTCATAATAGAGTAATTATCTCATAAATATATTATTCCTTGCCCACATTATTGACACATGCAAAATCATGCATAAATGGAGAAGTTGAGTTAACTAGAGACTTTGGAGTCCTTTTTGCATGGTTTAGAGGACACATTGGAGAGTGTTGGTCAAACTTTTGGTCAAACACATGGAGGAGAGTAGTTTGGAGCTATTTTTGCTTATTTCGGAGCTGTTTTGACCCTTATTTTTAGGGATTTCATTGTTTGCTCACGGATCAATTTGGAGGGCTTATTTTTAGAGGTAGTTGACTGTAGTTGACCTTTCTAGGTCTCTTGGAGAAAGCATATTATATATTGTAAGAAAAACTTAGGTTTTTCTAGTTCTTGCCTTTTTTGCTCTTTCCACTTTCAGAGAGAAAGAAGGTTTTGTAAATCACTTTTGTAGATTTATAGAGATTACAGCACGTTACAGGTTCTATACTTTGTCTTTTATCCAATTGGTTCCTTTAGTTCTTAGCTGAATCAAGTATCTACCTTTCCATTAATGTAGCTTTTGTGAATGATTTGATGAGATTTTATTGTCTTTAAACATCAGAACCTTTAAAATCAATGTCTCATTTATTCTTGCATGTGTTAGATAGCTTTGAAAATCATAGGCCTTAGGCTGTGCAATTGGAGAGTTTTCGTTTTATGTTGTGAAAAACCCCTTTTCCTTCAAAAAGAAATACTTTCCATCCTTCCTTAGAATCATTTTTGTGATCAATTTGCTAAAAGTGGTTTGTGTGGATAGATTTTTCTAAGGTCTATTGTGAGTTAGATTGCCAAGTTTTTCATCACTTTCAGGTGCATCACCATACTTTTTTATAGTTATAGTACTTTTAGAAAGATCCTTTTTAACCTTTTTCCACATCAAAGTCACAGATCTAATTAAATTTTGTAAGGGAACCAGCCCATAATCTGGAGGTTCAAGCTCACCATAGGTCACCCATAGCCTGATTTTGATCCCATATTACACAAGATTGCTGAGCTTCACAGCTCTGCATAACAGGTGCAATCCTACTCATTAACAATTTTTGGCATGCCTGGTAGGACTTTGAACTAATTTTTAGTTCAAAAAAGAACTTATTATTTCTGCTATTTTCTTATAATCAACAAATTTTACAGCCTTTTTAAATGTGTTATTTCAAAAATACCTAGTGACTCTAACTTTCTAGTTTGAATAGATCAGATTTTTGTAGCTTATGAAAAGGATTCACAAGATCGGGTGCTAATTTATTTCAAGTAATTCTAGTTTCAATTTTTTCAACTCTTTGAATGAGTAGGCATGTCTACCTTTCATGGGAACATGTCATATCATCTATTATATCATGAAAATGTTGCTAATCCACCATCTTATCAGCCATATCATATCATCCATGCTACTGGTTTTACCCCTAATTCCTTTGATTTACAAAGAAACCAACATGCACAATACTCTTGCCTTCCCCCCACCCTAGTTCAGCCTTGTTGGCAACCAAATCAACTTCAAGAATCTTGTTTTCTTCAAAACTAGTAGTATATCTTTCCCAACCAACTCCAAGTGAGTGCAAAGGAGGAGATTGCAAGCATAAAGAGTATGTCACTTGATCTCAATAACATAGTGCTAGAAATCAATAAGAAGATAGAAGAAATCAAGAAACAACAGGAGTATGAGCAGCAACAAGAGGAGTTAGATTATCAGTGTTAGAATTAGGGAAGACAACTAAGAGGAGGGGTGAATCAGTTGTCAAACGTTAACACTTTCTGCAATTAATTCTTCTCTACCACTTATTTACAAATCATTATTATAACAATGAAAGCATGAATCAATAACACATGGGCAAAAACATAAATAACACACTTGACACCAAGATTTTTAACGTGGAAACCCAGTTAAGGGAAAACCATGATGGAGGTTAGTCCACAAAGATTAATACCCTATTAAAAGTATTACGAATGGGGAAGGCACATGCCTTCGGGCTCACTGTAAAGAGCTCACTGCTAAAGGAGGCTCACTACCTATAGAAATGATTACAAGAAGATTACAAAGTGATTGAATTGATGAATTGCATCTACTAATGTAGAAATTCAGTTTTGGTTAAGCACAAAATACCAATCTTACACACTTCGTCTTTATTCCACCCTATTTCACTTTTCTGCCATAATCCAAGCTTTGATCCTTTCCTTCGCACTTCTTCTCTTTTTCATACTTACTCCATCACTACATCAGTCTCCTCTTTCATAAGACTTGAATCCATTGGCTATATATATCTACATCAAGAAATTTTATCAACTGTAGTCAGCTCAAAGAAAACTTAGAACATTTATGAAGACTTCTACTCTGTTGGCTAAATCCATGAATAATCAGCAACATGGACAAAAACCTTATGTTCACAAATCAATAACCATGTCAGCTAATATCACTAGTTATCACAAATTACTTAACCAACAACTTTTCTTCATCCGAAACAAGATCAAATACTAGGTCGACCTATTCTTCTTTTGACTATACTGACTAACTGGAGCCTGATACTCAGATGCTTATAGATTTTGAATACTTCATCACCGGAGGCTAAATTCCCAAATTTAGATAGTCCTGACAATCCTTATTACTCCCTTAGATCCGCTGCACATTGTGATTTACTACCAGAGAGATCTGGACTAAGATACTAGACCTTGTCACATGCTCTATTTCTAACTTCTGGACTTAGACAAATCCTCACTCTGACTTCTAGTATGAAAAAATCATGTAATGTGTATGTGTAGGATAGACTTAGCTGCCATCAATGATAACACCTGTCATGTGTAGCAGTGTCTCTTGCCAACAATCTTCCCCTTTAGCATTGATGGCAACACTTAGTGAAAAATGACTAAGTGTCGGAACAACTCCCCCTTTCTATGTACACTTGTGCTTTTCACTGATCTCCAAAGCTCCCCCTTTGCTGGATTCCTCATTTTTCACTGCTCTTGAATCCCGCTTTGACATCAATGGCAAAGGGTAGGTTCCATAAATCAAAATTTACACAAAAATTCTACATATTAGGCCACATATGTACAAACAATCCTTAAGTCTTATTTACATAAACTTAAGTACATCACCAAAAATGTTCTTCAATCATGCTAGCTCGCTATCCCAACTTTTCTTCAATGTGTTCAAAATTGAGATGTGGCACTAAATAGGAATGCCTGTGATTCTGCCATCCACAGATCAATGGGATCACTTGACTGAGCTACATCTTGGGCTTCAGTTAAGACATTGAACATTGCTTCCAATTTGGGGGAAATTAGTCCCTGGAGCTCACTCATTCTTGCCTCTATCCTTTCCTTCTCTTTTGTCAATTTCTTAATATCTTCAATCAGGTTGATCACTTGACCCTCCTTACTTGCCATTGATGTTGTCACCAGATCAAAAGAATTGGATACACAAGATAATTTTTTCTTAGACTCCTTTATTTTATCTTCTATATCATCTATACCTTTAGGACAGGATAAACAAAATTTGTATATATTTCCTCCTTCTGCAAGAGTATTTTGAATACTCTTTATACTGCCATCCAGTACCATTCTATCTACTCCAATCAATCCTTTTAGAGCATCAAATCTTTTATCATTGAATTCTTTTTGAACCTTGACTTCTGTAGACTTCTCTAGAGACTCAAAATGAGAACCTACTAAGTTTATCAGGTTCATTAACTATTCGGAGGGGGAAGCTAAAGAATCCTTCTGAAAAGTGGGCAAGATCTTCTCCAAGATCCCTAATGCCAGACAAAGTAACTCGATGTCTTCTATGTGAGACTTCAGTATATCTTCTCTTACTTTGGCTTGAGCTATAGAAGCCAATTTTATCTTTTGCACTAGAGATAAGGCATCAAAGTTTATTGGACCTTGAATTATGTCTTGATCTTCTTCAATTTGTTTGTCTCTCTACAAAATCTCCTTCACTGCTTCTACAGTGTCTCTTGCCCAAAATAATGATGTATCTATTTGATCCTTACTAGCATTGTCAGTCGAATTGTTTTTCTTGGGCTCTTCATCATCCTTTACAGTTTCTTCTTCCTTTTCATTCTTCTCCTTGACCTCTTTTGCTTCATGGTTCTTAGCCTTTTCTATTTCATGCTCTTCAATCTTCAATGAGGCATCTTCAATTTGATCATCTATTTCTATATTCATCTCTGTATCCTTTTTGTCAGAATGATCCGGAGGAGTTAAAATACCTCCTGCATTAGCAGTTTCATCTATAATCTTTTCATCTTCCTTGTTTATTGTTTCCTCTTCGAGGACAAAGGAATCATCTAATCCAACTTGTTTCTCATCCTTTTGCTGCTCTTCAACATCTGGGACTGGTGTGTCATCAACAGGTTCATCTGACACAACAAAGAACTTGTTCTTGTCCAATGCTTTTCTCAAAATTTGTTTAGTTTCTTGGACTACTTCTATTTCTCCAATCATTAGTTTGTTCATTCTTGTCTTACTCTTGAATTCATTTTTGACCTCCTTCAAAATTTTATCTGCTTCTCTACTTGAGATCACCAGACATAGGGTGGTCAACACATGTTCCCTCAGCTCCATATCTTTTGACTTGGTAGCTTCTTTTTTTATTTCCTATTGGTTTCAGGTTTTCTGAGTTCAACATGCAGTTTCACACTTAGCTCCTCATATGTCCCAAATCTTTCAACTATTGTGTCCTTTGGCTTGCCCAAAAGGCATTGAGCACACATATTCAAAATTTTCTCATCTACCTCATACCCCATGGGCATGATCCAAATACTTATGGGTTCTACTACTTGCATTAAGCACTGATTAGTGTCCACCATGAAACATATGTCATTTTTGTATTTCTCAACAACTAATCTAGGGATTCTTTCCCTAGAATGCATCATACTCTAAATTTTTTTAAAGTATCCCCAGAATGCAATTTTCTATGCATTAGAGTCTCCAATGTTGTGTAGATGATCTCTTATTTGCATTGCAACTGGCCTGTCATTTGTCTAGTGTGCACCCTTTAGTCCAAGCACTTCATTCATGAAGTAGAAAAAACAAGCATATAACCAAAGAACCATATTTGAAGGTGTTTTTCTTCTCCTTCTTGATTTTATTCAAATTCTCAATTAATTGGTTATGTAATAACTCACACAAGTCATAATTTGCATTTTCTTTCAACATTTGGTATGCAGCATATATGGTCATTCTTGACACAAAATTCTCCCTGCTGGAGTGATAAATCTTGTAACCAATTACCATAGAGGCAAGCTTAACATCTGGAGCAATAATGTGATTGATGGTCATTGCCCTCTTGTCGAACTTGGCACCAGTTACATCAATAATGGTCTGGTTTTTCGTAGATTTCAACATGGGTAAACCACCAGTTGAATTTAACCCAATTACAATCCTAATAACATCCTTTGTAATCTTGAATGGTTTCAATAGCCATATGAACTCATCATGCATTTGGCTCAAGATGTATCGAACCCATTCACTCTCATCAAATGTTATAAATTCAATGACCTATAAAAAATGTTTGCTTTCTAGGGATTTGTATTCTGGTTTTAGATCATAATTATCATTCTTAAGGTAGTTGTCAAACAAATCTAGCAATTTTAGGTTACCAAATTCATCTATGCTACAGTGAATGTATGCCCTAATATCCTTGACATGCAGTACTCTGTAAGGCACACCAAAAAATGCTCCTAATGGTTTGACTTTGACTGATTTGTGTGGATGCTTCTTAAATATTGGTTGGGGCCTTTCAGTAATATCAACAACATGAGGAGTAGCCATCTCAAAGATTACAGGTTTAAAGCTTCATAGAAAAATACCTTTTTCTTCCATGGAGTTAGGGTTAGCTGATGAATTCCCTGATCACACTTCAAATCCTTGAAATCTTAGCTCAAGTGTTCTTCTGCTTGCTCTCTTCCAATGCAAAGTGGTTAAATTGCACAAGTGAATGACCTTTTATCCTCTATAAAACCTAAATTGTCATTGTAATAAATGCTCTACCCTAAAACATCCAGTTACACTATTTTTGCAAGTAGTCAATCTTTAATTGCTTTGCAATCAATCACATTGTCTTCTTTTCTTTCAGAATTTGCTTCAACAGGTCTGCAATAGGATTTTCTAACTTTAATCATTGTGCCAGATTCAGGCACCCACTTACTGGCTGGGGGAATTTGTTTTTCTATGTAGCTCCCCCTGAGCTAGAGCTCCTAATTTAATTTCTAGAGGAGTTACCGACACTGAATTCTAATGTGGACCCATCATCATTGTTCATTGCACCTTTCTTCACCCATGTCTTGATCATTTCATTCTAGACCTGATCTACATCAACTTGGCTCTTGCCTTTGTCTTGTCTCTGCTTACCCAGTTTTCTGTTTATTGGACCTCTCCTTTCATTTTTCTTGCTTCTGCATAATCTTGCAATATGACCGGATCGGTTACAATTGAAGCATACATTTCTTAGCCCATTTGATTGATTGTCTCTTGATCTGCATGAATTAGCCATATGTCCAAATCTATTGCATGCAAAGCATTTGTCATTGAAAGAATTGCCATTTCCTCTATTGTTAGAGTTATTCATTATCATATTTCTGCATTCATTGAATCAATAACCATACCTCTTACATGAGAAGCATTGATTGGAGAAAGATGGACCACTTTGATTTACTCTGCTTCTGCACTGAGCAGCTCTATGACCAAATTTATTGCAATTGAAACAATTTCCATTGAAAGATGGATATCTTTGAGCATTAGGTTGTCTTACCAGAGGTCTTCTAGGTTTGTTTGTCCCATTCCTTGATTGAGAATTTCTTTGTTTGGTTTCAGATCTTTCACCTTTCTCATACCCAAGACCATGCTTATCATCAACCTTCTTCTGACTCTCAAGCAACACTTCAATTTTAGCTGAGCTTATCTTGAACTTCTCCTTGTATTCATTTGCAATTTCTAGGTCATGTCTGAGAGTGATAATTTGCCTTTCAAGTTCCTCCTCATTATATCTGTATTCTTGTAGATCAGATTTTAGGTGGCCAATTGTTCTGTCCATTCTGCAGCATTCTTCTGTTCTTTCCTTTAGAATTTGATTAAGATCTTCTTCAGTCTTCTTCCTTTCCTCAATTTCTTTGGTTAGCCTCATCACCCCAAATTCCATCTCATGTTTTAGAACAGAAACTTCTTTTGTCAGCTTCTCACATTCCTTTGTCTTTTCTTCCAAAGCCTCATTCATGCCATTTTCTTCAGTAAGATTAGCTGGTTGATGAAGTTAGTTCTCCATTGATTTCTTTAATTTATCTTTTAGTAAGTCAATGCAATCATCAACATCCTTAAGGTTTGCTTTCAAGTCATCTACTTCTACTTTGGACCAGTCAAGATCTTCTAAATCCAATTGAAGTTGTTCTCTAAGTGAACCCATTGAAACTCCTTCCTAGATCTTCCTCAAGTTGTTAGGCTTCTTCCAAGGAATCTCGCTCTGATACCAATTGTTGGAATTAGGGCAGACAATTGAGAGGGGGGTGATTCAGTTGTCTCAAAACTTTAACACTTGTAATTAATTCTTCTCTACCACTTATTTAGAGATCATTATTATAACCATGAAAGCATGATTCAACAACACATGAGCAAAAACATAAATAACACACTTGACACCAAGATTTTTAACATGGAAACAAAGTTAAGGGAAAACTATGTGGAGGTTAGTCCACAAAGATTAATACCCTGTTAAAAGTGTTACAAATCGGGAATGCACATGCCTTCAGGCTCACTGCTAAGAACTCACTGCTCAAGGAGGCTCACTACTTATAGAAATAATTACAAGAAGATTATAGAGTGTTTGAACTGATGAATTACATCTACTAATGTAGAAATTTAGTGTCAGTTAAGCACATAATATTGATCTTACACACTTCATCCTTATTCCACCCTATTTCACTTTTCTACCATAATCTAAGCTTAAATCCTTTCCTTCATACTTCTTCTACTCTTTTTTGCACTTACTTCGTCACTACATCACTCTCCTCTTTCACAAGACTCAAATCCATCAGCTATATATATCTGCATCAAGAAATTTTATCAACTGTACTCAGCTTAGAGAAAACTTAGAACATTTATGAAGACTTATGCTCTATCAGATGAATCCATGCATAATCAGCAACGTGGACCAAAAACTTGTGTTCACAAATCAACAACCATGTTGGCTAATATCACTAGTTATCACAAATTACTTAACCAACAACTTTTCTTCATTTGGACCAAGATCAAATACTAGGTCGGCATGTTCTTCTTTTGATTGTATTGACTAACTGGAGCCCAATACTTAGATGCTTATAGCTTTTGAATCCTTCATCACCAGCAGCTAAATTCCTAGATTTAGATAGTCCTGACAATTGTTATTACTCCCTCAGATCTGCTGCACATTGTGATTTACTACCAAAGAGATCTAGACTAAGATACCAAACCCTATCACATGCTCTGTTTCTGACTTCTGGACTTACACAAATCCTCACTTTGACTTCCAGTATGAACAAATCATGTAGTGCAGATGTGTAGGATAGACTTAGTTTCCATCAATGACAACACCTGTCATGCGTAGCAGTGTCTCTTGCCAACAATCAGGCCTACCTTCATGAGCAAGAGTTGGAGGCACAAAGAATACAGTTTGAGAGGGAGATGCTTGCAAAAGAGGAGCAGCTGAAGATTTTGCTTGCACAACCACAAAAGCATCAGATCCAAACAACTCATTTCATTCCAGATCAGCCCTTTTAGGATGAGGTTAGTATGTATGAAATTCCAAGTTTTAAGGATAGTGCGCTTCCTAATCCTACTGAGGTCAAGACCCAAATTTTAGAGACCCTTTAACATTGCCAGAGCCTATATTGGAACAATCTGAATCTGTTATTCCTCATGACCAGCGACTTCAAGAGCCTTTTATCATCTAGGAAACTCAAGAAATCTCCAAGCTCCCCTATCAGATGAATCTGATTGCCCCATCACTATTTTCCTTTATAAGGATGGACCTATTGTCTTTCAAGATAACCCACTCATCATAAAGAAAGATTGGAATATAAATTTAATGCATACAACTATGGAGCATTACCAATTAGAACAACAAAAGATTGAACAAGAGAAAACCCTCCAAAAGGAGTATTTCAATACCTTATCTAATGATCTTCCCTGTTTTGTCGAAATTGAGGAAAATGTTTCAGTAGTTATCTTAGAAGATCAATTAGAACAGCAGGGTGGAGAAGTAAACGAGACTGATCAAGAAAATTATCTTTCAACTTCAATTGATGAGTTACCCGATTTCATTGAACTAGATGAGGAAAGCATACTAATAACAGTATTAGAATAGCAAGAAGACATCAAATAGTATGAGGAGTTGTTGATTGAAGCTATATAGTCTAACAATGTGATCTTGGATCAATCAGAAGAGTATGAAGGTAAACCTATCATGCAACTTACACAGCTGGTTGAGAGTTGTTATGAGGTAATAAATGGTCCTCTTTTACCAAAAGTTCTATTATTATTTTTTTGTTCACACTTAAAAATTAGTTGGATCTAAGTGTAGTTGTTTAGAAGGAATAATAGAAAACTTCAAAGTTATGCACTCATTGAATAGTTGATGCCTTGACAAAGCAGAGAATGATATCCAGTTGTCAGGATAACCCATCAATCCAATCAAGACTGATAAGTTATCATGACAAGAGAACTAATTGTCAAGAAATCAAACATTCAAGGAGATACAATTGTTCTACATAGTTTGATCTTTCAGGAGTTGTAAGTTAAATTGATTATTCAACTAATCAGTTTTCAATGAAAGGAAGAAAGATATTTTGTATTACACTATTATTTCATGCCATGTTTTGAACATACATTCAGGTATCTGTTACTTATTCACATGCATTGATTGAAAAAGGAAATACATATACATCATATGCATAAGAGAAATTAACTAATCATATTTAAAAAGAAGTGTTCAAATGTGTCCCACACAAGCCATCGGAGTAACGAGACTGAGCAATTATAGACATGCAAGCTATGTATCTATTTGATAAAAGAAAAAGAAATGAACATCTGATAAATCTAAACATCCATCATTGCCTGATGATGGAGATTGTTGTTGAAGCTGGCCTTCAAGTCTTCAATCATCAGTCTTCACTCCAAGCCATTATCATTTGAACCTGCAAAATTTTAGGGACAACCCTGTTAGTGCTCCGGATGTTTACAATTATCACATGCTTTTATTAAATAGAGACATCTATTTATCATATCATGCATTCATATAAGAGATCATATTAGATATATGACACAAATCAAGAAGAAATCAAGAAGGAGATCAATCAATGCTATCGGGTACTTTTTTATGCTAACTTGTTTGTTCATTGTGTAGGTATAGGACAAGTTTTGTTGCTGATCTGAAGACAAATAAGCATGTGGATTAAATGTGGCTCCCACAAGGGTTGAGCACAACATTCTTCTTTCTTACTTAGTCAAGAAAGATATCAAGAGTAATGGACAAATGACATCATATGTTGCTTCCTCATGCTATGTTATCAAGAGCTTACGTTCATATGAGATACATCAAAAGCAGAGACACCATTCAATGCCTTGCTATGCAATAAAGAATATAGGTATAATTTCAAAGATGATACATCATTCTACATTAGGTATTCTTCATATTGTCCTCATATTGCTAAAGATGATCAAAGTTTAATAGTTATATAACATTTGAGTTGCAAATGTCTCATATAAATAGTAAAGTAAAATACCACATGGAACAATAGATGAGAGAGCATCCAAGACAAGAGATACAGTGCATACTAAGAATGTCTTATTTACATGCTAGAGGCAAAGATGCAAATGACAGATGCATACAGCATGCTCTCTAAAGGCACTCATCAAATGATAAACACTGTCACTTGTTACCAGAGATCTTAGAAGAAGAACAAGCTAGGAACAAGATTCATATATCATCATTGACATGACAGTCAAGAAAAAATTCAAAATCAAGAGATAGTCATATCTAGAATGGAAAGCTGCAAATACATTAAACATAGTGGAATCTTAGGAATGCCACAGTCCAGAGATAACAAGGTGGATTCCATACATTTCATCATCTATTTTGATCAAACAAACTCTACCTCATACACTTTGGAGCTACAATGATGCTATGGTGCAGTAAAAAAGGTGCCATGCCTTAAAGAAAGATACAGATACAGTCACCTTAACCATGAACAGTCAAGACAATGACCAATGAAGTAGTTTATACAAATAAGAGTCAGGATATATCATAAGTTGCCATACCCATCTACAGAAGTGCATCAATGATGAAGGAGGAGCATCAACAGAAGAATAAGACTTATATCAAGTGCTACAGTGATGATTGACAAAAGAACATGAAATTCACAAGGTAAACCATACTCTTTCTTCTATGACATTTGTTCTATCATGATATAGTCATAGTAATCAATTACCATGGTCAAAGATTAAAAAAAATGCTTGATATACGTGTTACTGTGAGGCCCAAATGATAAGATAAGCAGTCATTATGCACAAAGGTAGATACAGATGTATTTTAAAAATGCATAACAACTAAGGAGATATATGAACATGTGAAGGATGCTATAGGTATAGCTTTAAAATGCACCAAGACAGGTACAGGTGCAAGGAGAGATAAGAACATAACATCTATGATAAAGTATAAATCTAGATGCAACAAAGACAGTACCTAGTCAAAGATAATGCCACATGACAAAAGCTCATCATATTATAGTTTGCAAGTTGAAGAGTACAAATTTGTCATATGCAAATAAGTCAAAGAATCCATTTATGCTACAACCTTCCAGAAATGATAAAGATAGCTACAGGTGGAAATAAATGAATAACTTTTTATCATACAGAATATCAAGAAACTTGCTATTATACCCAATAGCTACAGTGGGATAGTCAAGTGAAATGTATCATCATTAAATGCCATGAAAGTCACAAAGAGAAGGAAGAGAAGGTGCTATGTGAGGCTCCATTTGTTAATACTTCAACTCTTAATACTTTTGCCTACAGTGAGACCATAGTCAAGGAATTGCTATACAGAAAGAGAGACTATTATGATAAAGAGTAAACCCATCTGATAAAAGATCAAACCCTAATGTCATTTTTGCAAACAAAATCAAGAGGATTCAAATAAATTAGAGTGACCATAACAGTTTGAAGCCATGAAAGTGTAAAATGAGAAAACCCTTGATAGAGGGTTCAAACCCTTGTTTTTTCTCTTCAGTTACAGTCAAAGCAGGAAAAGATAACAGTGAAGAGCATGGTCGTGGTAGTGTGAAGGATTTTTGTGCAAGAGGGGTTGAAACCCTGGCTTCCAAACTGAACAAACCCTCAACATTCTACATTTTTTGGTGCCTATATTTAGATAGAGCATGACCATAACAAGTAGAGGCCTTAAAAATGCAAAAAGATGTTAACAAACCCTCAGGTTTTCTACATCTACAGACAAGTCAAAGCCAAAAGGAGATATATATAGTCATGGCCAATAGTGATAAGCCATTTTTTATCAAAAAAGTGCAATAGCCATGACCACATACAATCTTTTTATTCTTCAAAGTGTAAAAACCAAAGATAAACGAAGTTACAGAGGTGAAGAATGACAAGTATTTACCTCTTTTTCTGACAGGTAAAGAAGATCTTCCCACGGACTTACAGTAGTATCAAGTTCTCATGAACAGGTTACAGATGCAATGAAAAGAAGATGCAGAAACAAGAAAGAAGGTAATAAGGAATGCATTGCATATGGAGAGCCATGAATGAAGAAGGAGGGTGCAACCATAAAAGAAAAAAGCCACAGATCAAATATAAATGCCTTATATGAAACTCAGGCAGGGTTACCTTTTTTATGAATGATGCAAAGTTCCAAGATGCAACCAAGGATGCCTTCGAAGGGAGAAAGACCAGAGCCATAATGAAAGCATTCAAACCCTAGGTTGGTGGAGCAAAGATGCAAAGCTTCGAAGAAGGAAGTCAAAATGAACAATGAACAACTTTTAGGGTTGGACTCTTTGTTTTGTTCGAAGGATTCTTTTCTCTCAAAGTGTATTTTTTGACTTACAAAAAGAAATAATTACTTTATCCAAAGGAGTGCCATGGTCAAGACCTTTTTCTTGAAGATCCTAGCCATCATAGCATGGAGTGGTCAACAACAGTGCTTTAGACTTGATTTTTATTAAGTCAAGAGGGCCGATATGATGAAGGGAAAGGCTTTATGCCTTATAAACTTCTTAAAGATTCCTTGGTGGTTGAATTATGCATAGACAAAGTTTCACATGTTAATGTTCCTTGTCTTATTCAAAACACCAAAAGGTTGAATACTTCCTAATTATGCATGATGGCTAATCAAGCCAAGAAGGTGTGATTTTAGACATGGCATATGTTTAAGACTATGCATGGATTTTTCAAAGGTAAGCATTTATGCATGATAATAGTATGATGGTGCAGTGATGGGTCATGGAGTTATTTTTCTTTCTTGATCTCAAATTGCATATGGGGATATAAGGAGGTTTAGAAACTATAATGTATGTGCACTAAGGCAACAAAGGGGAGTCATAAGGATGTTTATGCATTTTTTTTTTTGCATAGAGTGTCATGATGCATGGAGTGATAAAGATATAATTTTTTTGCCTTAATGTATATTTAAATCATGCAAAATAAGGATATTTTCTTACAAAGAGTTATAAGGACTTTGTATTTGTCCCTGAGTCCTATTTTTTGCTCATATTATGCAAAATAGGCAAATGTAATTGGCGTGATAAGGAGTCATATTTTTTTTCTAATCATGCACAATTTTAAAAAAATATTAGTTGTAAATAAATAATAAAGTAATATTCTATAAATTACTTTATTATTTTTCACAAGTTGTAAAATTGAAATTAGAACAAATTGTAAATTACTTAATTATTTACTCACAATCAATTTTGTTCATGCAAAATCATGCAAATTGATTAGTGGAGTTAACTAGGTCACCTAGGAGGTTTTGCATGACTTTTAGGAGTTTTTTTAGGGTCCTTAGTCAAATTTTTTGGTCAAACATATGGAGAGGCCCAAATTGAAGCTATTTTTGCTCAATTTGTAGTAGTCTTAGGCCCTAATTTTGAAGATTTTGGAGGTTGCTTAGGAATGAGTATTTTTTAGAGGTAGTTATCTGCAATTCTATATTTTTTGCATGCCTCTTAGAAAGAGAAAACCTATTTATTGTAAAGAAAAAGTGTGTTTTTGCTAGTTCTTGATTCTCATTCTGATTCAGACAGATTGGAGAATTCCTGTAGCTCACTTTTACAGTTTTATTAAGAGATCGGCAGGTTATAGGTTATCTTTTGTCTTATTTGCAAAGCCTTCCTTTGTTTATTTCAAATTAGTTGAATTACCTTTCCTTTTTGTGCTAAATGTTGAAGTGATTTCATGAAATTTTGTTGTGTTTTATTTTTAAACCTTCAAAATTATTGTCTCACCTCTTTGTTTGCAGCATTAAGGCATATATTCATCATAGGTCTTAGGTTGTGTTAACTAGAAATAGTCTTTTTATGCTATGAAAAAACTATTTCCTTCATAAAAACCTGTTTTCAAACCTTCCTTAGAATCACTTTTGTGGTATTTATGCCAAGTCTGAATTGTGTAAAAGTCAGTTTTCTAAGCAAACATTGTGGATAGATTGCATTATTTCTACCCAAATCAGGTGCATCACCATTTTATCTTTTATATTCAATTAGTTTCTTTCTTCCTTTTTCCTAAAAAGTAAGAATATACATCTCAATAGAACATTTGAAGGGAAGCAGCCCACAATTTGGAGGTCTAGTTTCATCATAGGGCACCCATAACCTGAAATTAGTCCCATGTTACACGAAGCTGCAGTACTTTAACCAACCTTGCATATGAGTGCAATTCCCAGTGATAACAGTTTTTGGCATGCCCAGTGGGACTTTTAATTGATTTTTAATTCAAAAGGACTTATTTCTTTTTACTATTTTTGGTATGAGCAGCATAATTTCAGCCTTTTAGAGGTTCACTATCAAGTACCTGGTGACTCTAATACTTTGGTTTTTTCAGATCAGATCTTGCAGCCTATGAAAAAATACCAAACACAATCAAGTAAAAATTTTGAGAAGCATAATCAGTTATCTCCACCAAAGGGGGGTATAAAAGTAGATAAAGAGTCTAATACAACAGATTTATCAGTTGTTACAGATCTACCTAGTACACATCCTGACTTTGCTTCACATCAAAATCCATTGTTTGCAGTACATCATCAGAAATTTTCAGTTCTCCACCAGCAAGCCCAAGAGAGTAGATTCATGTTTTCCAAGAGAAACCTCCTCTTCTTGAGTTTACAAAGGAAGAACCTATGTTACAAGAAATTTTCCAAATAGTTTCAGTCCAAACACCAGCTCAAGTTCTACCCACTCCAATGTCTTTACTAGGAGGAGGAGTATTACCACCTCCTGGTGGAGGAGGTGGAAGAGTGTTACCACCACCCGAAGGTGGTGGAGGAGGTGGAAGAAATCTACCACCACTTTGAAATCAACCTTTTGTGTCATTTAATGGAGGCAGCCCTTTGAATCTAAATCAGCATGATGACATATCGATGGCTACAGTGAAAAGTTTACCAAGTTTTATAGGAGAAGATGGGACTACACCCATTGAACATATCAGAGATGTGTCTTCTTTATGTGTTGTTCACCACATCACTGAAGAAAACATTGCAATCAGGTTGCTGATAGTATCACTAAAAGGTTAAGCTCTTCAATAGTTTAAAGGCTTAAGAGTCAATTTAATTAGATCTTGGGATGAATTAAGTGCTACTTTAAATAGGCAATTTCAGGAGAAATTTGATCATTTATCATTAGTTGAACAAATGACTACTATTAAGAGGGCTCCACAAGAGCAAATGAAAGATTTTAATTTCAAATTTTAGAAAACATGGAATAGAATCCCTGAAATAGTGAAACCATCACCAGAGCATGCTTTTTTGTATTATTTAAGGGCATTAAATTATGATATTATTGTTATGATACAATCTATGGGAGGAGTAACTTTACTAGCTACTTTTGATATTGCAAATAGAGTATAAAATAGTTTAATACAAGCTGGTAAGATAGCATGTAGGCCTCCAATGCCAATCTTTTTAGATATACAGCCTTTAATACCAATTTCAGCCCCACATATTTCAGAAATACCATCTTTTGGTTATTCAGCGAATACACAAAACAATACAGATCCCATTCATTCTAAATTTTGAGAGTTCAAAGAAAACTAGTAAGGTATAGAAAAAATACTACAAATTGTGAGTAATGACTTAGTGAATCTAAAAATTCAAACAAATCAGAATAACAAACCTTACCAAGTAGTCCTTTACCAAGCAAATAGACCTAGTTATCAGGCAGATTATCAGGGTCAAAGGAGGAATTATAACAATAGGCCAAATCAGCAATACAATCCAAATGTTGTTAGTAAATTAAAAGAAATAGTGCCTATATAGAACAACATGGTTCAAGACTATGCGTGGTGTTATCTCTGTAATCAACCTCACAATCAGGCCATTTGCCTCAATGGAATAGTAAATCAAGCTTTGATGGTACATAATAACTATACTGCTGCTGAAAATTCAGCAAGTGATGTAAAGAACCAGTTGGACATTCAGACCCAATATGTTAATCCTGATGTAGCTTTAATGAATTGGTAGGCTAATGAATTTTTTGGTGTAAATCAGTTGCTAAGTCAAAAGCAATCTTTTAGTAATAATGCAACAAACACAAGATTGAAAAAGAGAGCTATTGACTTGCAACAACAGTCCAGAAATACAAATTAGCAAGCCGAAACTGGTAAACACCAAGCTGAAAATTATCACAGCCAGCTGATAAAGGGAAAAATATAGTTTCTACAGCTTAGAATGAACAAAATCAAGCCTCTAGATCAAAGGATTTGTACATTTTGTCAAAACAGCCAACTACAGAAAATAAATAGCTAGCAAAAGACCAACTAGAGGTTGCTGTCCCAAAAGTACAACAAAAGGTTAGTGGCCCTATTTTTAATATTTTGGATCGTATGAAAAAGACAATAGTAAGCATTTCTATTTTAGATGCTTTACATATTCCAAGACAAAAAGATTTGTTACAAAATGCTTTATCTCAGTTGCCTTTGTCAAATGAAGTACAAAAATCACATCAACCTCAGATTATGATTGCAAATGAGATAGAAAAAAGAATAGAACAGCCTAAACCAGTAGGCAAACCTCCACCATTTTATGTCACTTTGATTGTAGGTGACTATTTAGTACATAATTGCATGATAGATTCAAGAGCCAGCAGCTCAGTTATGCCAAAACATCTAGCTGATAAGTTAGGTTTGAAGTATGAACCTATTGATAGAGGTGTACAAATCAATAGAACTGAAGTGAGTACAATTGGAATGTTAAAAAATTTGGGCCTTACTTTACATGCTTGTCCAAACTTTGTTAGATACCAAGACATTTATGCCATTGATCTGCCACCTACCTTTGCTATTTGCTTATCCAGATATTTTACAACAAGGTTAGGAGGGTATTTATCATCTGATTTGATACATTTATTCTTCAGAACTAGATATGGAACCAAGGTTACAATCAAGTCTAAACCACTAGCAAAAGACCATTTGGAACCTTACACACCCAATTCTATAATTGAGAAAATGGATGAGATTGGCCTTGGTGTATACATGATTCAAGAAAATAATACAGTTAGTCTAAATCTGATTAAAGAGGAAAAACAACAAACTATAGAGTCTAAAAATAATGTTTGGGAACTATATTTTGATGGTTCTAGAAGTAAAGTAGGAGCTAGAGGAGGTGCTATTTTAGTTTCACCCATAGGTGAGAAATATTATTCATCTTTCAGATTTGCTTTCAGCTATTCTAACAACTTAGCTAAATATGAGGCTTTAGTTCATGGACTAGAATGGGCAAGGAAAAGAAAAATCAAGTCTTTAAAAGTTTTTGGAGATAGTGAGTTAGTGCTTAAACAATTCAGAAACATTGCTGCTACAAAAAATGACTTACTAAAATTATACAAATATAGAGTTTGGGGCATGATAGAAGAGTTTGATGCATTTAATCTGATATTTGTACCTAGAACTGATAAGAAGCAAGCTAACAAACTAGCTGCTATAGGAGCTGAGTATGATATTCCTACTAAGATGAAGAATATTCACTCTCCTTTATATGTTAAAGTTGTTGTTAGACCATCAGTTCCAGATAATAATGTCAATTGGCAAGTGTTTGACAGTGATGAACAGATTGTAAATTTCTTAATGGAAGAAGCTAAATTTTCTGCAGGTAATCAGTAGAAATTTGAACAATAATATGATGATCAAATACTTTGGTTAAGATCAAACAAGCTTCCCAAGGGCTTAGCGACCTTGGAATCTATCTTTAATACTGATGACCAAGCAAGAAAAGAGAAGGCCATCTTGTCAATAAAGCAAGAACATTATGAACCTATTGAGATCTTTAAAGGAAAGTTGCTCGAGCTGAGAAAAATATGTACAAAACAAGAACAACAAGCATTCATCCAGTTTTGTCAAGAGTTTAGTGACATTTTTGTATGGGAATATGGGGATTTGAAAGGTTTCAACCCTGAGTTAGCTCAACACACAATAGAGCAGGAACCCAAAGCTAAACCTGTCAAACAGAAGCAAAGGCCATTGAATCCCAAACTAGAAGTGCTCATGAAGGCAGAACTCAATAAACTCATTAAAGGTAATATCATTTTTCCTATCAAACATACTTCATGGGTTTCTAACTTGGTTCCTATCAGAAATAAAAATGGAGAAATCCAATTATGTGTTGATTTTCATGATTTAAATAGAGCATCTTTAAATGATCATTATCCTTTACCATCTATGGAATAGATATTGCAGGTTGTTTCTGGATCAGAGAGATTTTCTTTATTGGATGGTTATTCAGGTTCTAACAAAATTCTTGTAAAAGAGGAAGATCAATACAAGATAACTTTTACCACAAAGTGGGGCACACTAGCATATAGAAAGATGACATTTGGCTTATCAAATGTAGGTGTAACATTTCAGAGAGCAATGGACATGGCTTTTCAAGGTCTGATTAATAAAATTATACTTGTATACTTAGATGATGTGATTGTTTTTTCTAAAATAGCTGAAGATCATTTTCATCATTTAAGACTAATCTTTGGGAGATGTAGAGAATTTGGGGTATCATTAAACCCAAAGAAGAGTATTTTCTCTATTCATGAGGGTAAACTATTGGGACATATTGTGTCTAAGAATGGAATATCAATTGAATCTGAAAGAATTACTACAATATTGGCATTATCTCTTCTTGCACATAAGAAAGGCTTACAGAGCTTTCTGGGAAGAATTAACTTTGTAAGAAGGTTTATTCCAAACATAGCAGCACTTTTACAACCTCTTACAGCAATGCTAAAGAAGAATATTCCCTTCAGCTGGACCAAAGGAGGAAAGCAAAGTTTTGAAGAGATAAAGGAGGCACTTGCTACTGCTCCAACTCTGATAAATCCAAATTTTGATAAAGACTTCATTCTATATGCATTTGGCAGTGTGGATACTATATCAGCTATGCTTTGTTAGCAAAACAATGAAGGAATAGAACAACCTATGGCATTTTTTAGCTAGGTTCTACATAACTACGAGGTAAGACATTCTTTTGTTGAAAAACATGTATTAGCTATTATCACAAGCTTAAAGAAATTCAAACATATACTTTCAAATAATAGAATTCAGTTAATGGTTGCTCACCCAATAGCGAAAGAATTTTTGCTCAGTAAAGATTTAAATGATAAGAGAGCAGGGTGGATAACAAAGGTCATGGAATATGACATACAAATTAAGGTAACCAAGCTAGTCTAAGGCAAAGGATTGTGCGAACAGCTTGCAAAAAAAGAAGGATATAGCAAGGAACTTGAAGGAAAAGCTGAGACATTGCTTCAAAACAACGAAGCAGTGGCTGTCCCAGACCCCCCTGCAAGTTGGGTGCATGATATGATTCATTATCTGCACACTGGTGATTGTCCACAAGGCCTAGACAGATCTAAAACAATATATTATAGACTATAGGCAATCCCTTATGCTATAATTGATGGAATTCTATACAAAAGATATTTTAACAATGTTTTACTGAGATGTGTACATCCAGATCAGACTCAAAGGATTCTAGAAGAATTTCATGATGGACCTGCTAGAGGTCATTTTGCAGCTAGAACAACAGCTCTAAAAATTATGAGAGCTAGTTACTATTGGCCTGACATGTTCAAAGATGCTCTTGAATGGGTAAATAAATGTCTAAAATGTTTAGTTTTTGCAGGTAAACAAAGGCTGGTAGTAATGCCCTTGCATCCAATTCAAGTGGAACAACCTTTTGGCAAGTGGGGATTGGACTTCATTGGTACTATCAACCCACCTTCAAGCTAAGGACACAAGTGGATTTTGACTACTACTAATTATTTCACTAAGTGGACTGAAGTAGTTGCTTTGAAAGATGCTAATGAAACATCAGTCCTGAATTTTTACCAAGATCTAGTGTCTAGGTTTGGAACTCCTGACTCAATTATTTCAGATTGGTCTATCAAAAACAACATATTCTTGAATACTTCATCAAATTATTACCCTCAAGGTAATGGACAGGCTAAATCAACTAACAATAATCTAATTAAGATTATAAAGAAAATAGTTGATGAGAATCAGAGATATTGGCATGATAAGTTAAAGTTAGCATTGTGGGCTTATAGGATTACACCTAAAAGATCAACAGGTAATTCACCTTATGTTCTTACATATGGAAAGGAAGCCAAGTTACCAATAACAGTGGAGTTGCCAACACTTGGCTATATAAAAGATCTAGAGTTACTTGAAGAATAGCCAATGGAAATTAGGCTTGCACAGCTGATTGAACTTGAAGAGATTAGAAAAGAGGCCTTAAAAACATTGGAAGTACACCAGGCCCAAGTGAAAAGGGATTTTGATAAAAGAGTAGTACCAAGAGTTTATAAAGAAGGAGATCTAGTTTTCAAGTGGAATGAATTGAAAAGTAGACTAGGACAACATACAAAGTTTGATGCAATGTGCGATGGACCATATATAATCACACAATGCAAGCAACACAATGCATTTCAGCTTACAAAGTTAGATGGTGAGGTGTTGCCAATCCCAGCTAATGGGATTCACCTCAAGATATGTTACTAAGTAAGGAAGCCTTATACTGCAAATAATTGCTTTTGTACAGTTAGTTTCAGTTTTCTTGTTTTGTTTCCAAGAAGTGCTTTCACACATGTTGCTGATTTTGTTTTATGCAAATCAGTTTTAGTTTCAGTTTTCAGTTAGTTGTTGCTACTATTTTTAGTTAGTGTTAGTTGCAGAATTTCTCTAAATTCAGGACAGAAATGACTCTATGCCCGATGAGAAGGCAAGGCTATTGGTTCTAAACTGTTTAGTAGGCAAACACCCTTGAGAGGTTGCCAAAAATGTTACTAATTTTTTGTTCACACTTAAAAATTAGTTGGACCTAAGTGTAGTTATTCAGAAGGAATAATAAAAACTTCAAAGTTATGCATTCATTGAATAGTTGATGCCTTGACAAAGCAGAGAATGATATCCAGTTGTCAGAATGAACGATCAATCCAATCAGGACTGATAAGTTATCATGACAAGATAACTAATTGTCAAGAAATGAAACATTTAAGGAGATATAGTTGTTCTACATAGTTTGATCTTTCAGGAGTTATAAGTTAAATTGATTATTTAGTTAATCAGTTTTGAATGAAAGGAAGAAAGATATTTTGTATTACACTATTATTTCATGTCATTATTTGAACATAAATTCAGATATCTATTACTTTGTCACATGCATTGATTGAGAAAGGAAATACATATACATCATATGCATAAGAAAAATTAACTGATCATGTTTAAAAAGAACTGTTCAAATGTTTCCCACACAAGCCATGGGAGTAACTAGACTGAGCAATTGTAGACATGCAATCTATGTATCTATTTGACAAAAGAAAAAGAAATGAAAATTTGATAAATCTAAACATCCATCATTGCATGATGATGGAGATTGCTGTCAAAACCAACCTTCAAGTCTTTAGTCATAAGTCTTCACTCCAAGCCATTATCATTTGAACCTGCAAAATTTTTGGGACAACCCTGTTAGTGCTCCAAATATTTACATTTATCACATGCTTTTATCAAATAGAGACATCTGTTTATCATATCATGCATTTAGATAAGAGATCAGATTGGATATATGACACAAATTAGGAAGAAATCATGAAGGAGATCAATCAATGCTATCAGGCACATTTTTATGCTAACTTGTTTGTTCACTGTATAGGTATAGGACAAGTTATGTTGCTAATCTAAAGAAAAATAAGCATGTGGATTAAATGTGGCTCCCACAAGGGTTGAGCCCAGCATGCTTCTTTCTTACTTAGTTAAGAAATATATCAAGAGTAATGGAGAAATGACATCATATGTTGCTTCCTCATGCTATGTTATTAAGAGCTTATGTTCATATGAGATACATCAAAAGTAGAGACGCCATTCAATGCCTTGCTATGCAATAAAGAATACAGGTATAATTTAAAAGATGAGACAACATTCTACATTAGGTGTTCTTCATATTTTCCTCATATTGTTAAAGATGATCAAAGCTTAATAGTTATATCACATTTGAGTTTCAAATGTCTCATAGAGACACATTTGAGTAAAATGCCACATGGAACAACAGATGAGAGAGCATCCAAGACAAGAGATACAGTGCATACTGAGAATGTGGTATTCACATGCTAGAGGAAAAGATGCAAATGACAGATGCATACAGCATGCTCTCTGAAGGCACTCATCAAATGATAAAGATTGTCACTTACTACTAGAGATCTTAGAAGAAGAACAAGCTAGGAATAACATTCATATATCATCATTGACATGACAGCCAATGCCAAATCCAAAATCAAGAGACAGTCATATCCAAAATGGAAAGGTGCATATACATTAAACATGGTGGAATGTTAGGAATGCCATAGTCCAGAGATAACAAGGTGGATTCCATGAATTTCATTAACTGTTTTGATCAAATAAACTCTACCTCATACACTTTGAAGCTACACAGATGCCATGGTTTAGTCAAAAAGGTGCCATGCCTTAAAGAAAGATACATATACAATCACCTTAACCATGAATAGTTAAGATAGTGACCAATGAAGTAGCTTATAAAAACAAGAGATAGTCAAGATATATCATAAGCTACCATACCCATCTACAGAAGTGTATCAATGATGAAGGAGGAGCATCAGAAGAAGAATAAGACTTATAACAAGTGCTACAATGATGATTGACAAAAGAACATGAAATTCACAAGGTAAACAGTCCTCTTTCTTCTATGACATTTATTCTATCATGATATAGTCATAGTCATTAGTTACGATGGTCAAAGATAAAGAAAAATGCTTGATATACGTGTTACTGTGAGACCAAAATGATAAGATAAGCAGTCATTATGCACAAAGGCAGATACAGATATATTTAAAAAATGCATAACAACAAAGAAGAGATATGAACATGTGAAGGATGCTACAGGTATACCTTTAAAATGCACTAGGACAGCTACAGGTGCAAGGAGAGATAAGAACATAACATCTATGATTAAGTATAAATCCAAATGCAACAAAGATAGTACCTAGTCAAAGATGATGCCACATGACAAAGGGTCATCATACTATAGTTTGCAAGTTGAAGAGTACAAGTTTATCATATGCAGATAAGTTAAAGAAGCCATTTATGCTACAGCCTTCAAGAAATGATAAAGACAACTATAGGTGGAAATAAATGAATAACTTGTTATCATATAGAATATCAAGAAACTTGCTATTATACCCAGTAGCTATAGTGGGATAGTCGAGTAAAATGTATCATTAGTAAATGCCATGATAGTCATGAAAAGAAGGAGGACAAGGTGCTGTGTGATGCACCATTTATTAATACTTCAACTCTTAATACTTTTGCCTACAGTGAGAGCACAGTCAAGGAATTAGTACACAAAAAGAGAGACTGTTATGATAAAGAGTAAACCCATCTGATAAAAGATCAAACCCTAATGTCATTTTTTCAAACACGATCAAGAGGATTCAAATAAAGTAGAGTGGCCATAACAGTTTGAAGCCATGAAAGTGCAAAATGAGAAAACCCTTGATAGAGGGTTCCAACCCTTGTTTTTTCTCTTCAGTTATAGTCAAAGCAGGAAAAAATAATAGTGAAGAGCATGGTCGTGGCAGTGTGAAGGATTTTTGTGCAAGAGGGGTTGAAACCCTGGCTTCCAAACTGAACAAACCCTCGACATTCTACATTTTTTGGTGCCTGTATTTAGATAGAGCATGACCATAACAGGTAGAGGCCTTAAAAATGCAAAAAGATGTTAACAAACCCTCAAGTTTTCTACATCTACAGACTAGTCAAAGCCAAAAGGAGATATATATAGTCATGGCCAATAGTGATAAGCCTTTTTTTATCAACAAAATGCAATAGCCATGACCACATACCATCTTGTCATTCTTCAAAGTGTAAAAACCAAAGATAAACGAAGTTACAGAGGTGAAGAATGACAAGTATTTACCTCTTTTTCTAACAGGTACAAAAGATCTTCCCACGGACTTACAATAGCATCAAGTTCTCAAGAATAGGTTACAGATGCAATGAAAAGAAGATGCAGAAACACGAAAGAAGGTATTAAGGAATGCATTGCATATGGAGAGCCATAAATGAAGAAGGAGGCCACAACCATAAAAGAAAAAAGCCACAGATCAAATATAAATGCCTTATATGAAACTCAGGCAGGGTTACCTTCTTTATGAATGATGCAAAGTTCCAAGATGCAACCAAGGATGCCTTCAAAGGGAGAAAGACCAGAGCCATGACGAAAGCATTCAAACCCTAGGTCAGTGAAGCAAAGATGCAAAGCTTCGAAGAAGGAAGTCAAAATGAACAATGAACAACTTTTAGGGTTGGACTCTTTATTTTGTTCGAAGGATTCTTTTCTCTCAAAGTGTATTTTTTGACTTACAAAAAGAAATAATTACCTTATCCAAAGGAGTGCCATGGTCAAGACCTTTTTCTTGAAGATCCTAGCCATCATAGCATGGAGTGGCCGACAACAGTGCTTTAGACTTGATTTTTATTAAGTCAAGAGGGCCGATATGATGAAGGGAAAGGCTTTATACCTTATAAACTTCTTAAAGATTCCTTGGTGGTTGGGTTATGCATAGACAAAGTTTCACATTTTAATGTTCCTTGTCTTATTCAAAACATCAAAAGGTTGAATACTTCCTGATTATGCGTGATGGCTAACAAAGCCAAGAAGGTGTGATTTTAGACATGGCATATGTTTAGGACTATGCATGGATTTTTCAAAGGTAAGCATTTATGCATGATAGTAGTATGATGGTGCAATGATGGGTCATGGAGTTGTTTTTCTTTCTTGATCTCAAATTGCATATGGGGATATAAGGTGGTTTAGAAAATGTAATGTATGTGCACTAAGGCAACAAACGAGAGTCATAAGGATGTTTATGCATATTGTTTTGTGCATAGAGTGTAATGATGCATGGAGTGATAAGGATATAAATTTTTTGCCTTAATGTATATTTAAATCATGCAAAATAGGTGTGTGAGTGAGGCTCTCATAAATGGGTTGGATTTGCTACTCTTTCATTCATAATTCCCTAATCAGTACATAGAGATGATTGGATTTTAGAGATATGAATTTATATTTGGGGTTGGGATTAGGACCAACAATCTTATTGGATTGTAAAACTTGGCATTGGATTGCAAAAATTGGCATTGGATGTTAAGGTGGCATTGAAATTTAAAGATATGAATTTAGATTTGGGGTTGGGATTAGGACCAACAATCTTATTGGATTGTAAAACTTGGCATGTTGAGATCAATAATAATTTTGAAGGTGGCACACACCTATTGTTGTCTTATTTAGAATCAACTCGGGAACAATGCGAGTGAGTTAGACTTTGACCTAGCACATTTAATTGCACCCTTGCTAAAGGATCCCACCTAATCACTCTTTCTCTCATGGAAAGAGTGAGTTAGATGGTGATGGGACCAAGAGGTTATTTTATTTGTGGGGAATAAGAACATCATGGATGGTGGTTATGTTATTCATGTGATTCGTTCACGTCTAGGTTTGATGATTATCGTGATTGTCAAGGTTTGATTGTTGTTCTAGTGAAAGCATTGGATGAGTCTTGTTATTATTATGTGACTCAAAGGGTTACTTTATCTTAGTCTATTTAATTCATTTTTCATGTAAAGGAAAAAAGTGTTTAGTCTTCATTATTCTAACTCAAAGAGTTCTTTGAGGACCCTAACTTCTTTGTTATGGATCTCTTCTATTCATCCTCTTTGTTCATTATGTTGATTAATTATCCTCATGATTTCTGCTTATTCTTGGGTAATTTCCTTTTTGGGGTTTTCCTAAGTTGGCATGCTTTCCCTAATTTCCTCTTGGATTGTTTTTATCCAATCTTCTCTCACTCTAAGGAACATTGAGTACAAATGCTAAATTAAGGAGATGGATGTCCTATTTTTTTTTTAGAGTTGTATGTTTGTGTGCCTCATGATGTAATTGAGATCTTTTCTCTTCATTTTGTGTTTTCATGATTTAATGAGTTTCTAAATACAATTACTCTAAATGAATGCAACTTTTTTTTTCACTTTTTCTCGACCTTTAAGTATGATCTAATTACTGTTGTATTGAAAATAGAAATTTCTTGTTAGTGTAGATCTAGCATGACTTTTTCCTAAATGAAAATTTTCTATGTTTTTGGTTTTTTTGAATCTCAAATTTGGGTGTGAATTATTCTAAATAAATGAAATGCATCTACTTAACCACAATATAAAATAAAATCTAGATCTAGTAAAATAGTAAATTTTAAAGTAACCAAGAGAAAATAAGAATGAATTTTTACTTTCCTGAGGGTGAGAGGAAGTGATAATTACTACTCTAAACTCTATTTTGAAAACAAATCAATGGAACTTGTAAACAAATGATTGACATTAATGCCAGACCTGTGTCCTTAGAGATCCCATATAATCTTATCTACTCCTCTATAGAAATGGGGTCCTCCTCTTGATGACAAGGATACGAATAAAATTGGATTGGTTGTGGGTTAGAAGCTTCCGAAAAATATAAAGAAAAAGGATCTCAAAGTCCTATATGAGCATAAAAATGTTATGGGGGTTGCAGTGTATAAGCTTGATCCTAGAAAGGTGATTCACCATGGGAATGAGAACTCTTATAAATAAAAAAAGAATACATGAATGATGACCAAGTTATTCTTAAAGGAGATTAGTAACGGTATGCTAGAAGCTTAAAATCTTGGGAAAAAAATGATGCAAAAGGCTCTTGAAGTCCTATACAAGCATAAAAATACTATGGGGGCTGCAATGCATAATATTGATCCTATAGACATGACTCACTATAGAATGAGAGCTCTTAGAAAGGAAAAAAAAGAATTCATGAATTATAATCAACCTCCCATAAAACAAGAGAGAAGAGGGGTATTTATAGGTTAATAATAAACACTAATTGGGAGCTAATTGTATGTAGTGTATGAAAATTGATCCAATAAAGAAAGGACTAGTTCTATTTGTCAAATATTTTCAATGACACCACACTAGGAACAACTATCTCTTTTAAGAAAGAAAATAATTTGCTACTACAATAACATAATGAGAAAATTAATCTACCTAAACCTAACATGTTTTACCCTTGAGAAAATAAAGTTTTCTAACAAGTTAAAACATAATGAAACACTAAAAATACCAATTTACAAATTTACCAGATACAAATTTATCAAATCAAATACAAAGCTACAAATACAAGGTAGAGAAGAACATGAATATAAAATCTAGAAGCCTTTGTAGAGGATGCTAGCATGTCACATGTACACCTACATTTCATGCCATACTATAGTCCATATGGTGGGAAATGTAGAGTCTTAAATCTTTTCTTAGGAATCATACCTAGTTTGCATATAAACAAAGCAAGAACAACAGAGAAGCCTTCTAGGTGATAAGAAAAATTCAAATGACAAGATTCAATTTATTTACTCAAATAAGAATGATAAAATGAAAAGAAAGAAGGAAAATATTTGCAAACTATCATGTGACTAGATATCTTCACATTGAGAAATTTGTAGCTATTGGAGAATAAAAATGGTTGGGGCTATATAGGAGTTTGTCAAGAATGATCAAACCCTTGTATTGGTCTTTCAACCTTCACAACAATCAATGATGTAGAAAATAAGTTGTGTGTGCTCTTATCTTACATTGTGTCTAAGAAAAAATAACAACAACAATAAAATTCTATGAATGATATAACTAAGGTCTACATAGGTTAGCAAACTAGTGTGTGTAAAGTGGATAGAAGGATGGTGAAAATCCACCAAATTCTTGCAACACAAAATGATTTCTACACTAAGAAAGCAATTCTAAAGAGAGGAAAATGACTCTATCACCTCCAATGGAAGAGATGAAGCCTACACAACCAATGAGCAAGGAACAAGTGAAAGGCCCAATTGGATGTTGTGGTCCCAATCCTTATGAAGACACCAAAAGATTGTTGTAACTATTTATATAAAGAATTGGAGGATCAAAACAACATTGTTCTATGCTAAGGGTTGCAAGAGAGTTCTATAGAGATTGTTGGAGATTGTCAAAAGATTGATGGATTCAAGATAAATATAGATCAAAGCATGAAAACCATAAAATAATGAAAGATAGAAAATCTTTGAAAAGGAGGACCAGGAGTCAAAGGATCCATTAGGGCATGCAACAAAAGCATTATGGGCATGTGCAAGAAGTTGAGGGACCAAAAAATGGCCAAACAACTTTCTGGTCGAAAGAGGACAAAATACGACTATGTTATAACATGACCACATTATAATGTGTTATGTTTTTGACTATTTTACATAAAACAAAAGTGAAACTCGTGGACCTCATTCACATTCACAAGTTTGTAGAGCTCAAAATGTGACTAGGGTAAATCTGCGAGTGTGTTTGAAAGATATTGGAGGATAAATCACATGAATGCTATGCCACCACACCATTCCCGCACTCAAGGATGTCATCAATGAGCTCCATGGGGTTAAGAAGGTAAGGTTTATTTATATCTCCCACACATAAAATATTTGACCAATGTTACATACAACTTTTACAAGTGGTCCCAAATAAATATGTAATGTGCCTAAACACATCAATTAAGATGCACCATAAATAAATATGTATTTTATGTAATTTAAATAATTTTTTTTTATGCAAGGTGTACAACACACCTTTTCCTAACACATACAAGGCTTTCCTCAATCTATAAATTTTGTGTTCTTCACCCATAATTTGATATCTAGGTGGTTGCTCCTTCTTCTTCATTTGAGAGATTTTCCATTTATGTTAAGCTGCTATTTCTAAGACAACTTTGACTATATCTAGTCTAGCCACTAAAGAAAAAGTCTCTTTGAAATTGATTGATGTTGTTGTGAAAAACCCTTTGCAAGCAACCCAGCCTAGGATTTTCAACATTTTCATCTGAATTGAATTTGGTTTCATAGACCTAATTTACACCAATTACATATTTTCCTACCAGAAAATTTACAAGATCCCAAGTATGTTTTTTATTTATGGAATCAATTTCTTCATTCATGACCTTCAACTAGTTTTTATTCTCATTTGCTTCATGAAAAGATACTAGACAAGGTTCAATAAATAACATAAAATCAAAAATTAATCATTGAATGAGAACTTTGGTCTACCTCATATATTTCCTTTAAACTTTTCATCTTCTTTGGTGTTGAAGTGCTAATTATATACTTGTTGGAATGGAATAAAGTGGAATAGGGCTACTACTATAAGTTGAAGGTTGATTTGAGCTACTACTTGCTATAGTTTATTTTGAATCGTAACATTTTCATTAAAGACTTTAATCTCAATTTGTTGTTATTGTTGTTGTAATAAATTTTCACTCTAAATCCATTCCTCATCTTCAATAAAATCCACATATCTACTAATGATGACTTGTTTAGTGATTGGGTTATATAATTTATATACTTTTGCTTGCTCACTATATCCTACAAAAATACAATTTTCTCTTTATCATCTAACTTCTGTCTATTTTCATTAGGGACATGTGCATATGCAATGCAGCCAAACACTCTCAAATGACAAATACTATGTTTCTTCTTACTCCATGCTTCTTGTGATACTTTATCTTTTATACTCTTTGAAGGGAAATGACTCAACATATACAATGCACAAGCTACAACTTCAGCCCAAAACACATTTGGTAAATGTTTGGCCTTCAACATGCTTCTGACCATTTCTATGATTATTCTATTCTTCCTTTTGGAAACACCATTATACTATAGTGTATACCTTGTAGTGAATTGTTTCTTGATTCCATGTGGCCAAGTGCAAAAATTTAAAAACTTATTTGACACCTATTCTTCTCCTCTGTCTCTTCTCAGCACTTTTATATAGTGTTTACTTTGTTTCTCAACTAAATCTTTAAACTATTGAATTATTCCAAAGGCTTCTAATTTCTACTTCAAGAAGAACATCAATGAAGGTTATGAAATACTTACTATTCCCAAATGGGGGATTTTGCATTGGGCCACACAAGTTTGAATGTACAATTTCAAGAGGAGCTCTTACTTTATATGGCATGTTTCTCTATGTTGCTTCCAAGAATACAACTCTCACGAGTTTTATTAGGCTATTCAATAAAGGGAAATCCTTTCACCATATTCCTTTTATATAATAAATTCAACCCACTAAAACTTAAATGCCCAAATCTCAAATGCCACAACCATGATTGATCTTTTATAGTGGCTTTGGAAGAAATAGGTCCAATTCATTTTAAATATATCTAATGGAAATAATTTTATTTTTTTCATTGACATTTTTGTAATCAACTTGTTACTTTCATTTTTGTATAAAATCACACACACACACACCATTTTAAAAATAAACTCTATAACCCTTTTGTACTAAATACCCAACACTAATTAGGTTATGTTTAAGACCTAGAACATAATACGCACATGGGATATGCTTCTTATCTCCTTGCTTTGTTCTAATCTCTATGCCCCCTTTACCCATGACAACTAATTTTCTATCATTCCCTAATTTGACTTAAGATTAAATTGATTCATCAATTCTTGAAAACATCTCTCTATCTCTAGTCATATGATTACTACAATCATTGTCTAAATACCAAACATCTTTTTTACTTTCTTTAACAACATTACAAGCAATAAGCATGGAAACATATTCTTCAATTTCATTTTCTCTTGAAAATTTTCTTTGCTTATTCTAATCGTATATCTTCTTCATATGTTCATAACTATAATGACCATATTTTTTCCAATAGTGTTATTGGATGCTTGATTTATCACACCTTTGATTGTTTCCTGATGTATAGTTGTCACTTATTCTTCTTCCACTTGCTTCATGCTAGTTGTGATTTCTCCTTCCTCCTTTATTATGATTATTGATCACGCTTCTTGTAAAAATTCTTATTCCTCTACTTATATTGCTTCATTTTCCTCTTTCAAAGCTTGGAGATGCTCCTTGTTGAAATTATTCTTTATCCTTGAGTGATACTTGTGATTTGGATGCTTATTTTGGGGAGGAGTTGGTTGACCAATTCAACCTTTGCTAATGAGTTTGTATTGAACCCATTAATTCATCTAGAGATAATTGTGACAAATCCTTTGATTCTTTAATAGTAATAACAATGAGGTCAAACCTTGTCAATAGACTCCTCAATATCTTCTCCACTATTCTTTGATCATCAAGATTTTATCCATTCATTCTAATTTAACTAACAACATCTATTGCACAAGTGAAGAAGTCACACATGGATTCAAAATCTCTCATTTGTGAATTTTCAAATTCCCTTCTTAACATTTGAAATATTACTAACTTCACTTTGCTAGTACTTGTGTTTCTCAAAATGTGACTTAGACACAACACAAGTGACTTAGACTTTGATGTGGCACATGAACCATTTCCTTGTAGCTGGCACCAACCTAGTCACTCCCACTCTCATGGAAGGAGCCAGTTGAGTGGAGGTAGAACAAGGGGGTTGTTTTGTTCTCAAGGAAGCAAAATATCATAGATCACAATTGGGTTGATTATGTGATGTGTGAATGTATATGGTACATAAAAGTTTTTATGAATGTTGTGATGTTTTCGTAAATGTTGAATGGTCATGGTGATTGTGATTGTTATATGACTTGAAGGGTCACTTGCTCTAAGCTTAGCACTAAACTTGTTTTGTTTGATTATGATATAGAGGTGATCTAACATCCTTTATTCTTGTTCAATGTTGTTAAATGAGCCTCCATTGATGTTCTTCTACTTGTCTTCTTTTTTTTGTTTCTTGTTGAAGAGCCTCAAGATGATCTCTTATTCTTGGGATGTTTCCTTGGTGGGTATTGGTTGAAGGATGATCTCCCTAATGATTTTTAAGATAGATTTAATCCAATATTCTTTATGCCTAGGCATATTGAAAGCTTGGAAAAAATGGGGAAGTTTTTGTTTGAATGTTTTGATTGATGCCTCATGACAAAATCAAGGGATCTTCTTTCTTATTTTGTTTTTGATGTTTTTATGAGTTTCTAAATGCAATTATTTCTAAATGAATGCAAGATTATTTATTTATTTTTGAATGAATTAATTACTATGAAAGAAAAAATGAATGGAACTAAACAACTTTCCTAATCCAATGTAATCTATGCTTTTGTATGTTTTTGTGGTTCACTTTTTACTTGTAATCTATTAAATTTTGAAGTTATTCTAAGTATAATGAATGTAAAGATATTCTAAGAAAAAATTTAATTCTATCTATGAAAATAAAATGAATAATGTTTTGCACAATAAAAGCAAATCTACTCTATGAAAGTAATTGTTGATGATTACAATATACAGCGTTCTGGCCCTCCTTCTAGCGCCAAAAAACTGTTGATGACTGTTTTGATGCAATCATAACAATAAGTTTAAATTCACATATCATGAACTGAAACTATACTTGAAAGATAAGAAGGAATCATTTAAGATTCAACTAATCCCAAGTCTACAATGGTTCGGTTGGTCAAGTTCAGTTGGTCAATGTGAAGCTGTAATGTTCAAGGGGCCTTACGTAGTTTAGGTTTGTTTGGTGGCTTACTGGACTAAGAATATGCAAAAAGGTCATAGATTTCAACAAGTATTCTGTTCATTTGCATAAAGGTGATACTGTGCTGCAAGTTTCAGAGGGCTTTCTTGGATTTTTGCAGCTTTCTTCTTTATCTGTTTATGAAGACTATCTACTTATAGCTCTGTTATACATGCTTCTTCAAATTTGAGACAATTTCCTTTGGATTTCTACGTTTTCAGCTAAATATTTCAGATGGGTTGGGAAAAGTTAGAAAGATCTACTCTATACCTCATTTAATCTACCGAAGGATCTAATTGTTTCTATTATGCACTATGTAAATACCACAGTAATTTGATCAAATCCACAGTAAAAACCCTAAATGTAAGTTCTGAGCATTTTCACAAACATACATTTAAAATTGCAAGCTCTCAAAGAAGATATTTCAAAACACAAAGAAGAGCAGGAGAACACTCAGAAGATAGATGCAGAACTCCAGATTCTATTGTATTAGAAACGAATAGTCATACATGATTTACAATGTAGGAATGACTCTTAGTTTCATTGATCATACTACAGAGAACTTACAAGCTTTACAGATACAGTAAGGCAGCCAGACATTCCACGCGCACCTTACTGCAGACAAACAGGCGACCTCCTTCTTCTACACTAAACTATGCCCAGAAAGACTCTACAATTCTGGCAAAACACTAAAATCCCTGTTGTAGCCCCTGTTGTAGCCCCTGTTGTAAAGTATTACAGTGTAGAGAGGCACAATATATAACATTCTGATTGTCCTCACTACAGCAAAAACTTAACTGAACCCCTGGTTCAAACCCTTGGTTACAGCAATAAATGCAGGTGAACCAGCTCTCAAAAATATCTCTGAGCAGTGTCAAATCTGGGTGAAATATTGCCCCTTCTGAGAAGTTCCGGCAGCTGGGTAATAACTTCTGTTTGTCTGTTGTAGTAATGCCTCCAGCTGCAACTCTATCTTTCACTTGAATGGCCTTGACTTTTCACACTTTATCCTTATCTTCTTGCTCCTGAGATCAGATTTTCTTCCTCCATGAGGTCACTGTGTTGACTTTCCAGGGCTTCCTCAACTGCAAGCCTGCAAGACAAGACATGCAATAAGTTTCACATTTATCATAAAAACAGCATGAAATTAAAATAAGCGTTTAAATCCAGGTGACCGCGCAAGATTGTGGAAATCGGATCAGAAATCTTCTCAAAACGCGTCAAAAATGCGTTCAGACTGCTCAAACTTCATCAGGTCAACCATCGCTAACCGAAAAATGCCAGAGGCGCCAAAAAAAACACTTTAAAATTCCACCGCCTCATTTCCCGCCCATCGGCATGATCATCGCCATCGGCGTGTCAAAAAAAAACATGTTGGTCGATATACTTCATCATTATGATATTCCAGAAATATGATGCTCTCCCTTCTGAAGGTCCAGATGACGTCATCATGATGTTCAGTTAAGGTCAGGGAATAATTGTGATATCGGGTCACCTAAGGAGCATGATCAGGATGATGAACGTAATATGATCCTCTTGCGACCAAGGTAACCCTCTCGAAAGATCAGGAGGATGATGAGGATCATCATCATATTTGGGGCTTCTGTCGAACATAGAATAAGACATCATCATCATATTTCGCGAACCAGATCGTGCTTGAAAATATATCCTGTTGAAGGAAAAATGTAATGATGATGATCATCAGGATATTTGCTTCTTCGTTTATTAGATCGGGATGACGTCATCATGATATTCGGAGCCTCAGTTAAACTTAGAACATGACGTCATCATGATATTTCGCCAACCGGATCATGTTTGGGAAATATCCTACCGAAGGGAAAATGTGACGATGATGATCATCAGGATATTTTCAAAAGGTTGTATTTCATCGGCAGGAGGACTTTACGAAATATCGGGTGAACAAACAAGATCATGATGATCTTGATAACAGGACAGGATAAAACAATATGATGATGACCCTCCTCATCGAATTATCATGATGACGTCATCATGATATTTTGTCTTCGAAGCACAAGGATGAGTTGAGGTCATCATGATATTGCGCTAGGGTGATATTGTAAAAAATGATCATGCTGTTTAAGGAATGAAATATCACCCTCTTCTGAATAGATAGGGTGATCATCATGATATTGCAAAAAAGGCGATCAAGAGGATATAAAGTCGTCATCATCATCTTTCGAATTTCAGCAAATATCATGATGATGACGCTCCGATAGGTTTATAGCATGCGCATGTAAATATGCCGATGATGAATTTTCTAAGTCAGGGTGATCTTATAATATTAGCATGCTATTTAAATTTTAGGCGATGCAAAGATATCATGATGATGCTCGCGATACAAAGACCGCTCGACGGGGAACTTACCTTGATTTAAAGTTGATATCATCATGATATTCGGGCTTCAGGATTTTATCGGGGGGGGGGGTCAAATATCATGATGATGATGTTCTTCATGTAACCAAAACCGGGTTTATAACGTATGACCCTCCTAAAAAATATCATGATGCTGACAATGCGCGTAAGGCCATTTGACGGGTAAAGGGCACTACCACCTAAGATTGACGTCCGGATATTGCAACTGCATGATTTTTATCGGGTGATAGACCAAGATCATGATGATCTTGACAACATGACTTAGGATATAAAAATATGATGATCCTCCTGCGAATATCAGGTTTGACCAAAACTTTGACCGTGCATAACTTTCACATATGGAAGAATTTTCGAGTGAAGTAAAAGGCAAACCTGCATGGAATTTCAAGCTCTTTCTAAATATGAGGTCATAGAAACAAAATATGAACTTTGACAAACTGACCTCATGATGATGACCTACCTTATCCAATCCTTCATGATGATGATGCACCTGACCTTCATTTTTACCAAACCGCCAGAAAGCAGACAAACACAAGCAGAAGCAAAAAGCAAAACAACAGTAGGGGTCCCCATTTTGCTAAGGAGCATAATGGGGCGTGCTGTGAACATCACAACAACTAGCAACCAAAATAAAACAATTAAATTCAGAGTGTTCAAGGAAACTAGATGAAATGAACTCATAACTTCCAACTATCTTTTCCTGCAAATTACTATTCAGCTTGAGACTCAAAGTATTCAATAAAGATGCATGAATTTCCATTTTCAGTTTAGTTGTGTGCATGTGATTAATTATCCTCATCTTGAAGATCAGTTGAACAAACCAGTGACTGACATTAGCCTACGTAGGTGAGGATATTCCCTCATAGCCGACCGGATAGAGCCTTGCTGCCAGCGAGCGTCTATAGCCCCGGCAAGGTTATCGTTACAATTCTCCTAAGTAGAGCCCCACTGCCAGCGAGTGTCCATAGCCCCGGTAGAGTTACTTAGATGGCTTAATCTGGATTTTCAGTATAATCCGCTTTATTTATTTATTTATTTATTTATTTATTTTTTTATTTTCTAATTTTGAAAGATTTCATAAGATATAGCAATTTGTAACTTCATGATGCAAGGAGTGGGCACTTGCTGAAATTAAGCTGAGAATTGTAATGGTAGCAAGGGTGACCTCTGATTTTTCACCTAATATCTACACTGGTAGGTTCAATAAACCCAAAGATTTTAGGTGTGTCATCGTGAGAAACCTGCTTCGAATCCTCAATCACATTTATTGAATACAAAACTTCAGAAGATGAACAACTCTCTACATTCATGACAGTGACAGGTTATGTGTAAATTGCAAATGATTAACCTGAATATCCTAAATTATATACTGTTTTGAATGGTTGCTAGTTTTGCTCCTTAATACTCTACAGTAAAATAAAGATCCCTGCTGAGGAGACAACAAACAAACCAAACAAACAGGCTGTACAAACAACACAACAAAAGAAAAGAAAACTATACAAATAGAAAGAAACAAAAAGCAAAAAAAAGCAAACAGAAGACAAGCTATACAAACAACTAACCTAAAAGAAAAAAAAGCAAAAGAAGAACTGTACATTATCTACAGCATTTTACATTAAGAAAGAAAGGACTGCCTCATCCTGACCTTCAAGCCTAGAAGTAGTGTTTCAAATGCTGGCCATTAATTGGTAATGGCACATCTTCTCCAGTCAAGGTCTTAAGTCTAAAGGTGTTATCTCCTATTATTTCTGAGACTTGTAATGGACCCAGCCATAATTTATCGAATTTTCCATGGCTTCCTTTCTTTTCATGTGCTTTGTCCCAGCACAACACTAAGTCTGATATCCTAAATGTCTTGACTCTTGCCCTTTTGTCAAACCACCTCTTAACAACTGCTTGGTGTTTGGCAAACTTCTCGAGGGCTTGACCTCTTTTCTCCTCTAGTTGTAACATTTGCACTATTCTGGCTTCCCTATGGTTATCAAAGCCTAGATATTCATTGGCAAACTTCCAGGTTGGTATTCTCAGATTAACCAGAAGTATGGGATCAGTCCCATAAACTAAGTGATAAGGTGTGCTACCTAAAGCTGTTTTGAACTTGGTCCTGTCTACCCATAGTGCATATCTTAACAGGGTATTCCACTCTCTAGGACTTTTGGCAATTAACCTCTTGATGATGTCTAATAAAATTTTGTTTGTTGATTCAGCTAGTCCATTACCTTGAGGGTAATAATTTGAAGAAAACCTTAGAATGATCCCATATTCAAATGCCCATTTAGAAAATTTTAAAGAAGAGAAAGCAGGGCCGTTATCACATACCAATGAATAGGGTGTTCCAAACCTGGTGATAATGTTTTCTTCAAGGAACTTGATAACTACCTCAGTTGTGGAAAACTTGCAGCAGGTGGCCTCAGTCCACCTTGTACAATAGTCTGTTACCGTCAATATAAATTTGTGTCCTGCAGAAGATGGGGGATTGATGACTCTGATAAAATCCAAGCCCCACTGTGCAAATGGTCTGGACTTGATCACAGGTTGCAGTGGATTGGCCAGATTTCTCCCTTTGTCTGCTGCAGTCTGACAGGTGTGGCAGCTTCTGATGTGACTCTTAGTATCTTTGAATATAGTGGGCCAGTAATAGCCCGCTCTCAATATTTTGTGTGTTGTAGCTAAATGGGAACCATGACCGGTTCCGTACTTATCATGTAGTTCTGTCAACACTTTATCAGCTTCAGTTCTGTTTATGCATCTCAAATAAATTCCATCATGGTTCTTCCTGAATAGAAGACCTCCTTGCGCCATATAATTTTGTGCCTTAATCTTCAAAGCTCTCCTCTGAGAAGCCTTCATCCTGCTTGGGTACTTTCCAGCTATCAGGAAGGTGCTTAAATCATCGTACCAGCCTGATGCGTCTTGGGAATTCAATACATATTACTATTTTATCAGATTTGGATCCATGTTTGCTATTGTCTGTACTAGCGCCTGCCCTCTAACCAGCTTTGCGGGAATGATCTCCATGTTGAATTCTTGCAATGTGGTGATCCATTTGGCTCTTTTTTCTCCAGGCTCATTTTGCATCAGCAACATTTTTACTGCTGCGTCTGGTACTATGGCTTTAATCTAGCTGCGCAGAATATAGTGTCTAAACTTTTTCACAGCCTTTACTAATGCGAATGCCTGTCTTTCGATATCTAGATATCTCAGCTGTGCATCCTTCAGGGGCACACTCATAAATGCTATGGGCCTCTCTTCATTATTTTCACCTTTCTGTGTCAAGGCAGCAGCGACATAATGAGAAGATGCAAAGGAGTAGATGTAAAATGGGCTTGTGTAGTCTGGACTTGCCAATACAGGGGCATTAGAAATTGCCTCCTTGATATCTTCAAATGCGGCTTTGGCCACTGGCGTCCATTCCATCAGTGCATCTTTCTTCAACATGGCATTCAACGGCTGCACAATCTCTGCAAAACCTGTTATAAACTTCCGAATAAAGTTAATTTTACCAAAAAATGATTTCAATTCTTTCCTACTGTTTGGTATTTGCAAATTTTTTATGGATTCTATTCTATCCGGATCAATTGAAATTCCATTTTCAGAAATGACATGGCCTAATAATTTACCTTCAGTTACGCCAAATATACATTTCTTAGGATTAAGGGAAATCCCATACCTTTCACATCGCTGGAGTACTTTTCTGAGGTCCTCAGCGTGGGTGGATGCATCCTTGGAATACACAGTTAAATCATCCATATACATAACAATGCATTTACCTGATAATCCACGAAAAGCAACGTCCATGGCCCTCTGAAAAGTGGCACCTGCATTAATTAAACCAAAAGGCATTCTTCTATATGCATAATTTCCCCATTTGCAAGTGAAGGTGGTTTTTAGTCTATCTTCTCTGTCAATTAAAACCTGGTTATAACCTGAAAAACCATCTAAAAAAGACATCATCTTTGCGCCATTTACTACTTGCAGTACTTCGTCTATTGGGGGCAAAGGATAATTATCTTTTTCAGATGCCTTGTTTAAGTTTCTAAAGTCTACGCACAACCTGATGTCTCCGTTTTTCTTCCTTACTGGTACCAAGTTAGCTACCCAGACAGAATGTCTGACTGGGAAAATTATTCCAGCGGACAGTAGTTTTTTAACTTCCTCAAAGATTAAAGGCTCTAGAATGGCATTTACAGGCCTCTGTTTCTGCCTAAATGGTTTGACTTCTTTTCTTAAAGGTATTACGTGAGTTATGATGGACTCATCAAATGTTTTCAAGTCTTCATAAGTCCATGCTATGACATGTTTATATTTTTTCAGAACGTCTAGAACCTCTTTTCTGATTTTCTCAGAGCAAGCTTTCCCAATTAGTACATTTTGCGGATTTAGCTCAGTCCCTAAGTTATGTAAATCACACTTACCCCCTTCTGTTTTGGGTAAGTCTTTCTGTCTTATTATTCTGTCGAAGTCAAAGATGTGTTCTAAATCAATTACTCCTTTTGGTAAGAAGTTGCTCTTTAAGTTGATCATATCTTCTTCGTCCCATGTTACTTCAGGTCTTTTTTGTTCATCAATGATTTGGGCCTCAAATGCCTCATTACAAGTCAGAAAATTAATAATTTGCTGATCCTCTCCAAATACCTGAAAGTGTGTAACGTTGTCTGGTATGCTGGGCACGTTAACTAACTCAACAGCAAATCGTCTTAATCCGGACAGTGTCAATGGTTCTAATGTACCAGTAGCAACTGCTAATGCATCTGGTCTGTGGTTCAGCTCTCTAGGAATGTGCTCTATGTTAACAGCATCAAACGAATCCATTAAATTCCATACTCTATGTCTGTAACTGATCATTTTCTTATAATTACAGGCATATAGTTTCCTCACTTGTCTGACTACTAATTCAGAGTCTGAAAATACTCTAATGGCTTTTACCCCTTTCTTGATGGCCATGACAAGTCCTAAAATTAGGGCCTCATATTCAGCAATATTGTTAGTGCAGGAAAATTGTAATCTATATGCTACCAAATGAGATTTACCTTGAGGATCTATGAGTTCAATACCTGCACCTGCGCCCTGTTTTGATTTGGACCCATCACATTTTAACTTCCACATGCCATCCTTACTTTTTTGATCTTTTACCTTGGCATACTTTGTCTCTTTTATTGCCTGTGGGGTGTTGTCTTGTTTATTCATGGGTTTTTCCATTTGGTTATCTTGCATATGTGTGTTTGTAGTTTGCATCTCAGAAAGATAACTACCCTTGTCCTCTATTTCTTTCCCTAGATCTGGAATCAAAGCACTTATATTATCTTGAACATATCTCTGTGCTGGATCAGGATTCTCATTTTTCTCTTGTGACTCTATCCTCCCTATGCACTTTTTGTATTCATATTCAATGATGTCTTTGCATATTTCACAATTCTCCTCAGCATGCTGCCTATCATGGACTCTACACCTATTTTTATATAACTTACATTGGACTGGGAGATTGTGTGTAACGCACTCTTCCACCTCTTGTCTAATGGCATGACCAAATTTGTCTATTGCATTGTTTTCCTCATCTGAAGAATTTCCGTCAGACTCAATGAATAGTGCCATTCTATTGCTGACACACTTCTTTCTAATGTTTAACATCATAATCTCTTCAATCTGCATCCCATTGTTGGTAATTCTATAGACACCTGGTTCAACAGCAGCATATAATATTTCATTAGTTCGATTATACTCTGTTATCATATGTCTCATTCTGGGTTCTGCCTCTATTCTGATCTGGTTTGGGATGCCTCTCCATGGTAACCACATGTGTGAAAAGTCAGTAGCCATATATCCGTTTAATGTCTTGGACCAATCCCTACTTAGCAACATTCCATAATTTACGGGTATATTCACTACTTGAATGTCAATAATTTGGCTTACCCTAGGGTCTGAAGCTAATTGCACTTGTATGTTCATGAGTTCTCCTATCACGCTAACCTCGGTCTTATCTAATTGCGTGACAACCTTGGCAGATTTGGTGGGAGTTAGCCCGAGAGTTTTACATATTCCTAAGGGCATTACGTTGGCTGAAGCACCAGAATCTACCATGCAATTGTGTATATTCTTCCCACACAACCTAACAGTTAACAAGAAAGGTTGAGTATCCCTCTTATCCGTATGTATTACCACATTTGTATTGGAAGGCTACTCAACTTTCTTACCTTTCTCCTTAGGTGGTGAATCACTATTAGGAACAGTTATATCAGCAGACACCTTGTTTGTCATGGATGTATCCAGGGATTTTAAAAAAGCATTTCTGATCCCTGGGGTCTTCAATAATTCATTTAGAGGTATACTGACCTTAATTTTCTTTATTTCCTCTGATAAGTAACTCATTAATCTTGTTGTCTCTATTGTTTCTGTTTTACTTGTTTGATCCTTTTGCACTGCTGTTCCATTATTTGTGTGCTGACTAGCTTTAAGTATGGCAGGATTGTTGCTAGCATTCTGATCTGGGGGTGTATTGATGTTATTCGGGGGAGTGGAAGTGGTGAAAGGTCCTCCCGGCCTAGGGTTGTTCCTCAAATTGTAGGTGTGGCTTTTATTTGTCTGTTGAAAGGCCCGCACCTCCTCTGTTTCATTTAATATCTCGTTTTCAGATTCAAAAGGAAACTGAAAAGCATTTAACACAAAGGCTGATTCAGGATAAAGACTTTCACAATAGTATGGTTCATCCTCTAGCAATTCATCCTCTTTCTCTTCTGCAGTTGCGAAGGTAATCGTTTCTAAGACTAATGCTGTGTCATATTCTGAGGGTACTACCTCATTACCCTTAGGAATGAGAAATTCAGAGGTAGGAGGCTGTACATCTACGTTTAAAATACTAGCTGCCAAGTGGAACTATGGACAGTCGTGCTCAGCATGGGCATTGGTATTGTGAAATCTGCACCAATTTTTGGGTGCTGTATTGGCCATTTGTATGTTAGTTATTTGTTTTGCACCATGATTATCTGTATTCTCAAAAGGAGAAGCCAGAGTACCGTTGTTGGGCCCAGTGTTCCATGTCTTGGGTGGCCTAGGTTGATTCTAATTTTTGTTATTATTGCCCCAGGTCCTATTATCTATCATTGGCCCCCTATTTTGCATTGGTTGCCCCTGACTGGGGCCTTGATGCTGATTGTAGTTTTGGTTCTGATTGTACTACTGATTTTGATTGAGGCTATAATTCTGATTTTGGCCTTGGTTGTGATTTTGATGGGGATTGTAGTTTTGGTTGCTTCTTCCATAAAGGCCCTCGTTTCTTAGCTGTGTCACTTCGGTTGTTAATCTTTTCAAATGTGCAGTAATCTCTTTGATGTCTTCCCTATCCTCTTGTGCTTTTGCCACAGTTATATCCCTAGGAAGTTAGAAGAAAGGCGGACCATTATTTTGACTGTTATTGGAAGTACTAGCCGTGTAAGGAGTTATAGCCTGGATTGGAGTAGGATTATACACAGGTGTGTAAGAAGGAACCGAATTTACTAGTGGAGCATGCTGTACAGGGACTCCGTTCCATGGGTGTGCCTGATTCTGCACCCCAAAATTTCCTCCAAATGGACTGTAAGTTGTATGTCTCATTTCTTGGTTCACTGAGGCTGCCTCTTTATAGGCTTTGGATATTGAATCTATGTCAGGTTTTCTTTTGACAAACATGGCAGTTAAAGGATCCAAGGTAGCATAGTACATAGCCAACAAGGGAGCATCATCTATGGTATAAGGGGCTACTAGCCTAGAATAGGCCTTTTGGAATCTGTCATTGAAATTATCAATTAGCTCTCCCTCACCTCGTTTTATAGCAGCCAGTTTATGATACAAAGCACAAGGGTCAATGGGTCCTCTAAATCTTGACAGAAATGCTTCTTCCATAAGTGCCCAGGAAGAAATGTAACCATTGGGTAAGTTTACATACCAGCTAGAGGCCTGCTCATTAAAGGTGTAAGGGAACAATCTACACACAACATCCTCGTGCTCTAACATAGCCCTAAAACATGCTTCCTTAAATATTCTAATATGATCTTCTGGGTCTTGATGCAACTGGTATTTGGGACATATCTTTTCCGGATTTTTTGGCATGTCATGATAATCATTGAAGAATATGGGAGAATTGACATCGAAATAAGCCATTGCAGGTGTTTGAGCTTGACTTGAACTTGCAGAAATACCTGGATTGATTGGTGGATTAGGATTTAGAGGAGGATTGAGACCTCCAGGAGTGCCTGATCCAAGATTTAAAGATCTGAACAGTGATCTATCAGGACTTACAATACTACGGATGTTAAAATGTGACCCAGGAGGTGTTCTAGATGAACTTCCTGCTTGCGATATCTTTGGATTCCAAATTAAAGGGCTTTTACTTCGCCTTGTATCAGGTAGTTGCACAAAGATATCTCCTGAACTGGACCTAGACCTAGTCACTCTGTTACTGTCGTTAGCCAGTTTGAAATGAAACCTAACTGAGGAAGGCCCTCCTTCTAGCGCCAGAAAACTGTTGATGATTACAATATACAGCCTTCTGGCCCTCCTTCTAGCGCCAAAAAACTGTTGATGACTGTTTTGATGCAATCATAACAATAAGTTTAAATTCACATATCATGAACTGAAACTATACTTGAAAGATAAGAAGGAATCATTTAAGATTCAACTAATCCCAAGTCTACAATGGTTCGGTTGGTCAAGTTCAGTTGGTCAATGTGAAGCTGTAATGTTCAAGGGGCCTTACATAGTTTAGGTTTGTTTGGTGGCTTATTGGACTAAGAATATGCAAAAAGGTCATAGATTTCAACAAGTATTCTGTTCATTTGCATAAAGGTGATACTGTGCTGCAAGTTTCAGAGGGCTTTCTTGGATTTTTGCAGCTTTCTTCTTTATCTATTTATGAAGACTGTCTACTTATAGCTCTGTTATACATGCTTCTTCAAATTTGAGACAATTTCCTTTGGATTTCTATGTTTTCAGCTAAATATTTCAGATGGGTTGGGAAAAGTTAGAAAGATCTACTCTATACCTCATTTAATCTACCGAAGGATCTAATTGTTTCTGTTATGCACTATGTAAATACCACAGTAATTTGATCAAATCCATAGTAAAAACCCTAAATGTAAGTTCTGAGCATTTTCACAAACATACATTTAAAATTGCAAGCTCTCAAAGAAGATATTTCAAAACACAAAGAAGAGCAGGAGAACACTCAGAAGATAGATGCAGAACTCTAGATTCTATTGTATTAGAAACGAATAGCCATACATGATTTACAATGTAGGAATGACTCTTAGTTTCATTGATCATACTACAGAGAACTTACAAGCTTTACAGATACAGTAAGGCAGCTAGACATTCCACGCGCACCTTACTGCAGACAAACAGGCGACCTCCTTCTTCTACACTAAACTATGCCCAGAAAGACTCTACAATTCTGGCAAAACACTAAAATCCCTGTTGTAGCCCCTGTTGTAGCCCCTGTTGTAAAGTATTACAGTGTAGAGAGGCACAATATATAACATTCTGATTGTCCTCACTACAGCAAAAACTTAACTGAACCCCTAGTTCAAACCCTTGGTTACAGCAATAAATGCAGGTGAACCAGCTCTCAAAAATATCTCTGAGCAGTGTCAAATCTGGGTGAAATATTGCCCCTTCTGAGAAGTTCCGGCAGCTGGGTAATAACTTCTGTTTGTCTGTTGTAGTAATGCCTCCAGCTGCAACTCTGTCTTTCACTTGAATGGCCTTGACTTTTCGCACTTTATCCTTATCTTCTTGCTCTTGAGATCAGATTTTCTTCCTCTATGAGGTCACTGTGTTGACTTTCCAGCGGCTTCCTCAACTGCAAGCCTGCAAGACAAGACAAGCAATAAGTTTCACATTTATCATAAAAACAGCATGAAATTAAAATAAGCGTTTAAATTCAGGTGACCGCGCAAGATTGTGGAAATCAGATCAGAAATCTTCTCAAAACGCGTCAAAAATGCGTTCAGACTGCTCAAACTTCATCAGGTCAACCATCGCTGACCGAAAAATGCCAGAGGCGCCCCAAAAAACACTTTAAAATTCCACCGCCTCATTTCCCGCCCATCGGCATGATCATCGCCATCAGTGTGTCAAAAAAAACGTGTTGGTTGATATACTTCATCATTATGATATTCCAGAAATATGATGCTCTCCCTTCTGAAGGTCCAGATGACGTCATCATGATGTTCAGTTAAGGTCAGGGGATAATTGTGATATCGGGTCACCTAAGGAGCATGATCAGGATGATGAACGTAATATGATCCTCTTGCGACCAAGGTAACCCTCTCGAAAGATCAGGAGGATGATGAGGATCATCATCATATTTGGGGCTTCTGTCGAACATAGAATAAGACATCATCATCATATTTCGCGAACTAGATCGTGCTTGAAAATATATCCTGTTGAAGGAAAAATGTGATGATGATGATCATCAGGATATTTGCTTCTTCGTTTATTAGATCGGGATGACGTCATCATGATATTCGGAGCCTCAGTTAAACTTAGAACATGACATCATCATGATATTTCGCCAACCAGATCATGTTTGGGAAATATCCTACCGAAGGGAAAATGTGACGATGATGATCATCAGGATATTTTCAAAAGGTTGTTTTTCATCGGCAGGAGGACTTTACGAAATATCAGGTGAACAAACAAGATCATGATGATCTTGATAATAGGACAGGATAAAACAATATGATGATGACCCTCCTCATCGAATTATCATGATGACGTCATCATGATATTTTGTCTTCGAAACACAAGGATGAGTTGAGGTCATCATGATATTGCGCTAGGGTGATATTGTAAAAAATGATCATGCTGTTTAAGGAATGAAATATCACCCTCTTCTGAATAGATAGGGTGATCATCATGATATTGCAAAAAAGGTGATCAGGTGGATATAAAGTCGTCATCATCATCTTTCGAATTTCAGCAAATATCATGATGATGACGCTCCGATAGGTTTATAGCATGCACATGTAAATATGCCGATGATGAATTTTCTAAGTCAGGGTGATCTTATAATATTAGCATGCTATTTAAATTTTAGGCGATGCAAAGATATCATGATGATGCTCGCGATACAAAGACCGCTCGACGGGGAACTTACCTTGATTTAAAGTTGATATCATCATGATATTCGGGCTTCAGGATTTTATCGGGGGGGGGGGTCAAATATCATGATGATGATGTTCTTCATGTAACCAAAACCGAGTTTATAACGTATGACCCTCCTAAAAAATATCATGATGCTGACAATGCGCGTAAGGCCATTTGACGGGTAAAGGGCACTACCACCTAAGATTGACGTCCGGATATTGTGACTGCATGATTTTTATCGGGTGATAGACCAAGATCATGATGATCTTGACAACATGACTTAGGATATAAAAATATGATGATCCTCCTGCGAATATCAGGTTTGACCAAAACTTTGACCGTGCATAACTTTCACATATGGAAGAATTTTCGAGTGAAGTAAAAGGCAAACCTGCATGGAATTTCAAGCTCTTTCTAAATATGAGGTCATAGAAACAAAATATGAACTTTGACAAACTGACCTCATGATGATGACCTACCTTATCCAATCCTTCATGATGATGATGCACCTGACCTTCATTTTTACCAAACTGCCAGAAAGCAGACAAACACAAGTAGAAGCAAAAAGTAAAACAACAGCAGGGGTCCCCATTTTGCTAAGGAGCATAATGGGGCGTGTTGTGAACATCACAACAGTAATGAAAGTAAATCTTATTCTAAGAAAACAATGAACTTTTCCTATCAAGAGAAAGACAAACCAAGTTTTACTTCCTCAAGAGAAAGATTTGTTATCTAAATTACTAAGAGAGCATGAAAAAAGTATACAAATCAAGTGGCAATGTTTGGCATAAGTCCTCAAAGGTCCTATGGCAACAATTTATTCCTTTGCAACATCAAAGTCCTCCTCTTGGTAACAGGGATAAAAATAGGGATGTGAAGGGAATTGGATTGAGCTTAGAAGCTATAAAAATGAAAAGGGGATGGATTGAGCATATGCATGTTATTGTAAAAATAACAAAAGGCTGTTGAAGTCCTCTATAGAGCATAAAAATGCTATGGGGGAGGCTTTGCAAAAGCTTGAGCAATACAAAAATGCAATAATGAATTTGCCTCAAATGAATAAAGGAGGGGGTATTTATAGGTTTAGAATCGACATCAAAGGTGGTGATGATTGGGAAGATAATTAAATCTATTAGGGAGTGAACAAACACTAATTAGATGATAACAAAAGTGAGAGAGGAGACCACATAAGGCTGATTGAAAGATAATAATAGAGTGATAGGGATCTAACAATAGAGTGATTAAGAGTCTATAACTAGTTAGGGGAAGTCAAGGACCATTTATGCATGGAGGAACTCACAATCAAAAGCTTAAAATGGAGTTAAATTGAACTAAATTGGAAGAAATATCACATGTCAAAAGATTATAGGGTTGCCTATTACAAGAAGTGGGTCGACCCTTTTAGTAGGGTAGGTCAATTAGGTGATCCATACTTAAGTTACATGGTCACCCAGGTGACCCTACATGTCATACGGGTGACCCACTCAAAGTGGATTAGGTAGGTGGCTAGAAGGTATGCAAGACTTTGGAAAGTTAGTCAGAACGTTGGCGAGGAATAATCAAAGGGGATAAACACAAGGGGACACATCGCCAAGAAAGAAGCTATTGAGACATTTATAATTTACACCTTAATGAGTGTGATTAGGACTCTAAATTATCATCGGACTGCCATGTCATCATGTGCACCTTTTTTGTACTTATAGTACCATAATAATTTGTAGGGTCTCCCATGCTTCCTTTAAATTAGCTTATGTTACAATCCTTGGAAACATGTAGTCATCAATTACTTCTATTATGAAGAGTATGATGTTTTAGCCTTCTTGTGATTTTCCTTCAATAAATCCTTCTAATTTTGAGTGAGAGGATTATATGTTGCTTGATTTTGGGGTTCTAGATACCTATTTTCTACCAACTCCCACAACTCTTGTGATCCAAATTGAATCTTCATCTATATACTCTAATATTCATAATTCTTTATGTTACAGTTTAGGCTAATTAGAGCAATAAACACTAACAATTATATGTAGATTAAATAACCCAAATATAATAATGAAGAAAAAAACAAAAGAGTTCAACACAGAAATTTAACGTGGTTCACCCAAAATAGGCTACATCAACAGAAACCCATCCATCCAATGATTTTATTATCCAATGCAAAATAGATTACAATCTCATGAATCTCATCCTGCAACATACATCCTAGCCACCTATAACAAGCTTCTTGAAAGCTTCTAGAATTAGGGTTTTACAATGTTGTTTTTCTTTTATCGGTTAACAAAAATTAACAACTGACCCTAAACCCAGGAGAGGATATGTTACGAGTGTACAATACTTGTATGATCAGTCACCACATACCAACACTTTCCATTTAGACATAAAAGTGATGGTTGTGTCAGACTACTAAGTTCACATTGGCTATTGCAAATCAATTCATTTACTTGACAACTTGTCTCCTTTGATAACCCACTCCAATACCACTTTGATAGAACAAGTAGAAGCCCAAGAGTGTGTGGAACAAAAATAATAAAATTTAAAATATTTCTACATGAAGATGATAAAGGACACACAGACAAGAAAATGTGTACATTCAAATCAACAATTTCTATTTATAAAAAATGTTGGAGCATTTAAGCACAATTTCTTCTTCTCTTCTTAAAAAAAAAGACTACTACATATACATAGTGATCTCCTATACACTCCCTCTTTCTAAAGAGTTTTGGCCTTGCCCCAAACCCCGACGAGGATACGTTATGAGTGTATAGTACTTGCATGATCAGCCACCACATACCAACAATCTCGCACTTGGAGACTGATCAAGCTCCACACCAAACAATCTCCCACTTAGAGACTGATCTTGGATGACACTGCTACACTTGCAGCTCCCACTGGATTACAGGCCTTGCTAGTTTCTTATATCCACCATTATCAGTCATGAAGGCCAACAAAAACTGATGAGGAAATCAATTTCTCCCATGTAACTGCCTTTGTAAACATATCTGCAGGATTCTCACTTGTGTGAATTTTCTCTAGCTTCAATTGTCCATCCTCCAAAACTGACCAGATGAAGTGGTATCTGAGTTGTATGTGCTTAGTTTTTCAATGCAGAGCTAAATTCTTCTAGCAAGATGAATGGTACGCTGGCTATCAGTGTACAAGGGGCTGTCTTCTTGTTGTTGCCCAAATTCCTCTAGAAAATGTTGTAACCAAATCATCTCCTTGCTAGCTTATGTAGCAGCAACATACTCAGCTTCAGTGGTTGAAAGCACAACAACCTTTTGCAGCCTTGAAATCCAACTGACTGCATTACCTCTTATAGTAAAAATGTTGGGAATTAAGGTGTCTCAACCTTTGCAAATTCCTAATGTTATATTTATTTATCCCATGTTGAGTTGGCATAGTCAGTACCTTGTGTATATGCAGGAGGATAAATTTTGGTGACTTTGGCAGCCGTGGTTTCCTCCTTGAATAATTAATGGGGGTTTGGGGGCAGTGCCCCCAAGACGGGGTCAAGGGGCGTAGCCCCTTGCGAGGTCTAGGGGTAGCACGAGAGAAAGGCATTTTTGGGCATTCAAAGGAGGTTATAAAATGTAAGAGGAATATGATATTTTTAGTCAGTGTATGACAGATTCTCTTACAGCTGTAAGGTGCGTAAGAGTATCTGTCGTAACCTATCTTGGGACCAGGCACCCACTTTGGGATGGGATGTTGGACAAGTGTCCTTAGGCGTGGGTTTTGGGGCATGAGTCCAAGATGGACGCCCATCTCTAGAAGGTTCCATATTTGCCTTGTAAACTCTATATAAACAGGTGCTTGGATGGGAGATAGATAACTTTGGTACAAGTACTGTTATGCTGCTGGAATATCTCTAGATTTGACATTCAAAGACTCTTGAAAGAGCATTGGCTTTGAAACTATATTGTAATATGTTATTGTTTACTATAATACATTTGAGATGTGTTTTGGAGTGTGGGGTTTTTCACCCATAAGGGTTTTCCCCACATATATCTTGTCTCTCTTCTTCTGTATTCTTTATGGTTCTTGTGTTTTGCTGCAATATCTCATGTTAATGGTTTAACATTGCTATAATAGTTAGGATAAAGTTGAATTTGCATAGCCCTCTCCTCATTAGATTAGTGTAGGAAGCGTTTTCCACACACCTAGCTTCCTTTCAAAAAACATACCCTGTAGTACTCCTCTTGCTATTAATATCACCCACCAGATCAGAGTCAACATATCCTTTTAGAGAAGAATTAGTTCCTCCAAAACATAGTTTCTTTGAAGTAGGATCTCTCAAGTATCAGAGAATCTATTTTACCGCATTCCAATGTTCCATTCCTGGATTGCTCATATACCTACTCACAACTCCCACTGCATGTGCAATATCTGGCCTTGTGCATATCATTCCATACATCAAGCTACCAACTACTGATGCATATAGTATATTAGACATTATGTCTTCCTCCTCTTGTGTCTTTGGACACATCTCCTTAGTCAACTTAAAATGACTAAGCAAAGGTGTACTAATTGCTTTTGCATTTTGCATGTTAAACCTTTTCAACACCTACTCTACATACTCACTTTGAGACAAAAATAATTTTCTGTTTGTCTTGTCTCATGTGATCCTCATACTAAGGATTTGTTTTGCTGCACCCAAATCCTTCATAGCAAATGAATTTGCTAATTTCTTCTTAAGTTCATTAATATGTTGCATGTTAGACTTGGCAACACGCATGTCATCAACATAAAGCAACATGATAATATAGCTGCATTACCCAATTTCTTAAAATAAACACAATAATCAGAATGACATCTTTTGTAACCTTGTTCAGCAAACTTGTTGGCATAATAGTCATAGTAACAATGGTATTACATTGTTAAATTTGCATTTATAGATTAGTTTATGCATATTAAATAAATGTTAGTAAATAAAGCAATAGTTAGTTAGTTAGTTTGTGGGAGTTACATTCCCATATGGAGGTTATGTAGGTAGTTATCAAATAGTTAAAAGGAAGAGGCTTTTATAAAGCCAATGTAATACAATGTGAAAATCATCCGAAGACAATAATATATTACTCTATATTTTATGTGTATTACTGTGCAAGTGCAATGATGTAAATCTATGTATGCACACCATTTTTCAATATGGTATTAGAGTAAACTTCATTCTTGTGCCTATGAGAAAATGAGTGCTAGGTTTTGTAGAGATTCCAACTAGTAATATTATGTTTGAGATGGCAGAGTAAATTCATGTGCTTGCAGCATCGAAAGAAGTACATATGGGTGGTATTGCTTACATAACTAGCACAAGTTGAAAGAGGGTGGTGGAGTTATTAGGGTTTAAGCAAGGTGCAGTTGTTTAGATTATTGATTCTCATGGCATACTAGTGAGAAAGCTTGAAGAAAAATCATGGAAAATGAATAAGGCAATCTGCACAAGCTCATGACTGATTCATTTGAATATAGAAGGTGTTGTCTACTCTTGGAGCTTCCACGTTGCTGATGCAAATACAGATTCTGATCTCGTTGAAAATCCTTTTATAGATTTCGCTCATGAACTAGTTTGTTACTGAAATGAAGTGCTACTAGGTATAGAGAGGAAAAAGTGCCACTTTGATGATCTAAATTATTCCATTGTAGTGGTCTCTCTATTTTTGTAGGTTTTGGTTAAGCATTATTTTGTGTGCAGCCTGCCCTACTTAGGTACCATTCTTTATATATTCATTGCTTTTGAGGATATTATGTGCACAAAGATTTTAATAATGAAGAATTTTTTAGGTTTTAAAATTAGATCAAAAGAAAGTTTTAGGGAAAGGCAATTATTTGGAAGTGTGTAGGTATAAGGTAAGAAAAATTTGCTTTTGGTTTCTATTTTGAAGTGGCACATGAATATTTTAAAGTGGTGGTCAGAAATTCAAAGAGGGATCTTAAATTTTGAGAAAGTGTGATAATTTTGTTATGGTCAAATATAACGAAGGTGGTTGTGAAATTCTAGAGTTTTTATATTTGGAGTAATAAGGTAAAAATTGTTGAAGGCTTAATTTGATGAATGTTTAATAATATCTTGGGGATATAAGGTTGATTAGTGTATGGGTCTATCATTGGTTCAAATTGACATTATCATCTTTAAATCATGAATGCACATATGTCAAAGATCACTTATGCTTTCAAGGAGATCTTTTCTATTCCTGATGAGGCCTCCAAAGTCTCATCCAAGACATCAGTTGGTTAAAGTGTAACAAGGTCATATTGGAGGTAGGCAGCATAGGAGGACGGAGGAATTTTCATCATCTAAAGTTAGCTTCTCGCTTTGAGATGATGCTTTGCATGAGAAGCATTTTTGGCTTTAGTTTTTTTTACTTTTCCTTGTTGTTGCTGATAGATTTGAAGAATACATGTTTTGTGAAGGTTATGTTCTAGAGATAGGTTTGGGATTTGGTGTTGAACTCAATCTAGATTGTTGTCAAGCGAGCTTCAAAGTATATGATCAAGAATTATACCCTTTTGCAGTCACTAGATAATGATAGAGATCTGTGGTATCTCTTAGGGATTGTTGTTGAATAATTCAAGACTCTGTGATTTGAGAGTTCTGGACTGAGAGCTCAAGAACACAGCTTGAAGCTACACCTTTTAGAGGGTCAAGAGACAACTTGATGGAGCCCCGCTTGGTTTAGGATTTGTTCTTTTAGGAGAAGATCTTCTATAAAATATGTATTCATATTATGTATTTAGCTTTGTTAAGTATATTAGCATTCAGGGGAGGTCCCTTGGTACTGTTGTAGGAATAATGTAATAAGGGGGGGGGGAATGTTGGCATAATAGTCATAGTAACAATGGTATTACATTGTTAAATTTCCATTTATAGGTTAGTTCATGCATATTAAATAAATGTTAGTAAATAAAACAATAGTTAGTTTGTTAGTTTATGGGAGTTACATTCCTGTATGGAGGTTATGTAGGTAGTTATCAAATAGTTAAAGGGAAGAGGCTTTTATAAAGCCAATGTAATGCAATGTGAAAATCATCTGAAGACAATAATATATTATTCTATGTTTTATGTTTATTACCGTGCAAGTGCAATGATGTAAATTTGTGTATGCACACCATTTTTAAATAATCAAATTTTAAATACCATTGCCAAGGTGCTTACTTCAGGCCATACAAACTCTTCTTTAACCTACACACAAATGCCTCCTTACCCTTGACTTGATATCCTTGTGGTTGCTGCATGTATATTTCCTCTTCCAAATCCCCATAGAAAAATGTTGTTTTCACATCTAGTTGTTCAAGATGCAAGTAAAAAGATCTATTTATTCAGTCCTACCAAGACTTGTGTGTCAAATAAGGTGATTCATTTTCCCAATTTAACAGTCTCAAAATATTTTTACAAGGTAAATTCCATTATAGAGTCTATTTTACCAAATGAAATGACAAGTATCCAACTTCATCAGTTCACATTTGCCTGCTTATTCCCAGCCAATGCCAAAAGAGAAGCTTGGAAACAGGGTAAGGACATACCTCAAGGCATAAAGGAAAAATTAATAGGGCATGGACATACATCAAAGCATAAAGGAAAAATGAATTTCATCGAATGTTGTAGTTGCAAATGCCCTGGTAAACATGTCTACAAAATGTGGAAGCACATGCAAGGCATGTGAATCTGTTTGACAAAATGAATCAATGAAAAGTGATCTTAGGAAATGCAACAACTGCAGCACATGCACAAAATGGATTTGTTGAAAAGGCTTTAGAAACTTTCAAGCAAATGAAATTGGAAAATGTAAAGACAAATTTTGCAACCTTTGCTAACGTGCTCCCTGCCTATGCCTGCATGGGCTCTGGAACAGGGTATGGACAACCATCCAAGCATAATGAAAAGGGGATTTTTGTTAGATATTATAACTGGAAATGCTTTGTTAGACAGAGATGCAAAATGTGGAAGTTCAGACAGGGCACATGAACTGTTAATATGCCTAAAAAAAGACTGTAGAATTGCACAAAATGGATTTATATATATATATATAAAAGAACTTTGGAAACTTTTAAGCAAATGAAATTGGCAGGCATAAAGCCAAAGACCATAATCTTTGCCAACGTCCTCCTGGCTGTGCCAAAATGGATGCAAGGAACAGGGTATGAACGTCTGTCAAAGCATAACAAGAGGGGAGAATTTGGCCATAAAAATGCTCAAGTAGACATGTATGCAAAACATGGAATGACAAACCAAGCATGCAAACTGTTTGACAAAATTTCTCAAAGAAAGGTTATCTCATGGACTGCAATGTCTATAGGACCTGCACAAAATGGAATCATTGAAAAAGAGCTAGAAACTTTCAAACAAAAGAAATTGGCTAATTTAATGTCATATTCCACAGCCTATGGTAACATCCTTCCTACCGATGCCTACATGGGAGCTTTGGAACAAGGATTTGGACATCCATGATCACATAATGGAAGGAGGGTTTTCATCAAATGTTATAGTTACGAGTGCTCTAGCAGACATGCATGTAAAATATGAAAACATTGACACAACGCATGAGATTTTTGACAATCAGCCTTAAAAAGATGCCTCAAATAGAATGCCATGATTGCACGATACACACATAATGAAATCGGCTAATGTAGAGCCGCACTCGACAACCTTTGCCAGCTTCCTCTCGGACTATGGACAAGCATGAAGACTCTATAATGGCATATGGACATCCTGAAGATGTAATGGAAGAAAGATCTTTGTTAGATATTATAGTCCAAAATACTTTGGCAGACATGTATACGAATTGTCCAAGCATAGACAAGGTTCTTGAACTTTTTAACAAAACGCTTCAAAGAAATTGTTATCTCATGGATTGTTATGACTATAGGACCTACACAAAATAGATTTGATGAAAAAGGCTTTAGAAACATTCAAGCAAGAATGAAGTTCAAGAATAGAGTATGGGCATCTATCCTAGCATAATGAAAAAAGGGGGGTTTATATCAACAAATGCTACTTCCATTCACCAAAACTTTCATAAAAACTTATACACAGTTTTCAAATTGCAACACATCATCAACATGAATTTCAAACTAAAATTTATTAACAAAAAATCAAGAACCAAACTTTCAAGGGAAAAGAAATAAAATGATGGAGAGGAGAACTCTTACAAATTTTTCCAGCACTCCAAACTAGATTTTTGTGTCTCTTCATCCTCCTATCTATGCTATATATAGAAAAACATAACCCATATGGAGGAAAATCCAAGTCTTGAGTCAAGTCTTCTAATTAAATGCTTTCTCTCTATTTTCCAAATTGTCATTTAATTTTTGTGGAAAAAGACTTGTAAGTGTTAAATGTTTCCTCTCAAATTTTCCAATTGTCATAAATTCAATGAGAAAAATCTCATTTTACTAATTTTGAGTCTTGACTTGAGAATGATGGGGGGTTGATTCTCATTTATTGCTCTTTCTAGAAGTGTATCCCATCTCATTTATTTATTTAAAATTGTTTATTATTTTTTTAAAATGAGACTATGTTTATATTACTTAATTCTACTAGCTTTTATGTGGGTTATTCAAAAGTGGGTTGTGACATCCTTCTCCCCTAAATTTATGCATCGTCCCAATGCATGTTAGAAATAAGTCAAAACATATACATATAGAAATAAGCATCGTTTACCATCAGTATAATTGCCTACCTTTAAATTCCATCCTTCAATAAGGTAGATTAAGGAATTTATCATAGAGTATATCATCTAGGCATAATTGTCTATATCATCTAAACATCATTATTTTTAAGCAAACTTTAAAGTTTGATGAGTTTATAAATTAACTAGAGTTTTCAATATAAGTGTGGATAGAGCTGTTGCATTTCCACTGTGTCTTCCCACGTAGCGTTCTCAAGTGAGTACTAGTCCCACTAGACCTTAGATTAGTCCACTATCTTGTTGCAGAGCAGGAACTAGTGGCTCTTGATGATTCTGCATGGCTCTATTATTATTGTCCTAGGTTCTTCCACCTACAGGGCATTCCAATTAAGAATATGCTTAGGTTCAGGTATATACTTTTTTAAACTGGACACATGGAACACATCATGAATGCGGCTTAGTGCGGGAGGTAAGACCAACTAGTAAGTTATAGGATCGATTTCCTCAAGTACTTCAAAAGGCCTGACAAAGTGAGGAGCTAGTTTTGATTTCCTTCCAAAAGAATTGTGGGTGGCAATTGGTGAAGAACTATGTACCCACTCACAGTTGCATCAAACATAGTGCAAGACAGAACTACATGTTCGCATTCCCCATGTCAATTACATCCAAAGAGGGCCTTGATCCCGTGGATACATGGTATGTAGGTAGTCTGGACAGTGAAGGATACCCCTAGTACTTAGGTCCCCTTGGATATAGAATACTCTTTTATAATCAACTTCGTAATCTCAATCCCTAGTTTAAAGTTCTAGCTAGGTAACTTAAGAAGTCTCCTAGTACTCAGAAGAATCCTTGGGATGGATTACTTGTACCTAACTTTGCCGAAACTAAGGTGTGTACAAGTCGATGTTATGTATCCCCCGATTGACATCCTTAGCACAATGCTTGGGCAGACTTTGGTCTCCAGGAAGTGACTCAAGAACCTATATTGGTCCCGAAGGAGTCAAAAGTCTCTGGCCAGAGCATAATGATTCCTATCCTATTTAGCCCATTTGGCTTTCATGTTTACTTATCCCAGATTAGATAGAGTCTTGGTCCATCTGACCAACTAGGCCATTTGGCCACCATTTGTTCTACTTGTATTAGGTAGCGATAAGGTCTGTTAGACCCGGTTCCATATGAACTTGTTTTCCCAAAGAATAGAAGAGCCCAGTTTGGCTTAAGCATGTTCCATTTAAAGATATGGCTCATATTGGCTAAAGTTTTCCTGAGTACCCAGTCAAATTCTTGATATATCCCATATAACTTGTTGTTAAGGTAAAATTTTTAAAAATTTGAGTTTGGACCAAGTGGGTCCTTACATGTGGTATCAGAGAAAGGTTCAAACACTCGGCTTGGAGGCCTACTAACTTAAAAATAACAATAATTGGTATTTGATATAAGAATTGTAATAAATCTATTTACCATCAATTTGCATATTGAAAACCTAAAATTGTAGCAAATGGCAAATTACCTTTCTCCTCGTTTTCATAATTAAATGGCAAAAACCCAAAATTTGTGAGATCTACGTGGAGAGCAACCAGTCAACTATGAATCAGTTGAAAACCCACTTGAGAATCCAAAGGCCAGTATAGAAGCAATTATTAACTTGCTGACAGGGCATAGAGATAAATTGGAAAACCTTGAGCAAACTGTGCAAGACTTGAAGGATAAATAGGGGACAATAGAAAACATTCTAGAACCTCAAGATGAACATTGAAATGAGGAAGTACCCATAGCTCAAACAACTAATGAGCTAAAGATTCCTAGGTCTCAACATGAAACTACCGTCTTAGATATCTCACAAGATCTTAAGAAGATAACTCCAAAATTTGACGGTAAACATGTGCGAGATGCTGCGGAAGGATGGCTCACTGAGATGGAAAAATATTTTGAGCTAAGGAACTATTTAGAGAATATCAAAGCAACCTAGGGAGCTTACCAACTGGAGGGAGAAGCTGCCAGTTGGTGGACAAACATAAAAGAACAATATTGCTATTCATTTAGGAAAACCTAACTTGGAGGTAGTTTGTGAGCCACTCCCATGAGAGATGGCTGCCACAGTTATTTTATGATGAGAAGATGACCAAGTTTCTAAATCTCATATAAGGAAATCTCATAGTCCAATAGTATTGGGACAAATTTGCAAAGCTATTGAAATATGTAACTCCTATCTATAAAAAGGATGAGAGGTCTCAGGCAAGGAAGTTTCTTTTAGGATTGAATACTTATATTGGGGTAGAAGTGGATATGTTTGCCCCTGAGAACATGAATCAAGTCTTGGAAAAGACACTCAAACAGGAAAAGAAATTACAGGCACTATTAGTGGAAAAGCAAAACTTTTGGGACAAGCAATTTGCCTTCAAAAGGAAACTAGACAATAGGGGCAATAGAGGAGCTCAAAAGAACAAGAAGAGAGATTGGGTAGAACAAAAGCTATTGGTAATCAAAATTATATGAACAAGTACAATGGTAATGCTAGAAGGAATGATCAGAATGCCCCACATCAAAGTTCTAATGGACCCCCTAGTGGATGTTTTATGTGTGGAGGCAATCATTATGCAAGGGATTGTTCAAAAAGGAATGGGTCCTTACATTCTGCAACTTGATTTTTATCTTTCCTTTTCCAACAATCTGACAGGGTTCATCATCACCCAAATATACCTATCCAAAATCACCTTCAACATAATCTACAAAATATTTCCTATGGGGTGTGGCATGAAATGAAGCCCCTGAATCTATTACCCAGGAATCATTAGCGTTATCTAAACACAAAATTAAAGCATCATCCACTTCAATGGTCAAGTAGACAATAATAATTTTACACCTCATTTACAACAAAAAGTGGCAAATATTTGTCTTCTTTTTATTGGCTAAAATTGACTTTTGACTGTTGAAATAGATGATGTTTAAAAACAACCTATGGTGACCGACCTATGCACTTGCTTTAATGCACACTAAATGGTAACTTGCTATGTGCAAAACAAAAAGTATTGCGAGTCATTCATATGTAATTAATTGTTCATGTCGTAAGTCTAGTTTCAATTCTACATTTTTGAAATTGAGAAGGAGGAGTGTCTACAATTGTTCGAGCTGTGAATTATGTGCCTCTTGCCAAGATTTGCCTATTGGTTTCTAGAATTCACAACACAACGAGAGTAATCGGTGAGTTCAATTTTTTTACCATCCTCTACTATCTTTAGAAAGGGAATGGGTTGCATGTTGCTGCAAGATTGTTCATAATTTTGGTATTTTATTTTATTGCTATTCCTTTGAATTGTGAATTGCATTTTAGAAATTAAATGTCCTAATCAACCAAATTGCTCCACATTATCATTTATATCCCTTTTCAATTTGAAGACCTACTTGTTGCCAATAGTTGTTTGCCCCTTAGACAATTACACAAGCTCCCGCGTTTTATTTTTATGTAGAGCTCTCCTCTCATCATCCATGTCTTTTCTGCATTTATTTGCATCTTCATCTTCGCAAGCCTCCTGATATGAGCTAGGCTCATCAACATCAGTAAGTAAAGCATAAGATGAATTACAATTAAGAGAGTACCTTGCTGGTGGTTTGATCACTATAGTGGATCCCCTCAGAAGGGGTAATGTGTTACCTTGTGGCTCATTTGGTTGTTGTTCAACATCATCATATAACAGATTCTGATTATTATCTTGTTGATTTTCATTTAGCACCTCCATATATAGAAACATACTTTTCAACCTCTACTAGAATAGTTTCTATACTTTGTTGTTCTTTACTTCTTTGCACTAATTTTTCATTCAAATAAACATCTTGGCTAATAATTATGAGAATTTATAAACAATTAAGCTTGTACATATAGAGTACGGAGTTTGAGTCACTCTAGGAGTGCTCAACAGAAGGTGGTGAGTTTGTTCCTCCAAATGTGGAGAGAACATGCGACATACTGCCACATACCTTTGAAGAGCTTTGACAAACTCTCCAAGTCAGCTCATAAAGCCACCTAAGATGACTTATAACATGTGTAGATAATTACATACATAATTACTTAAATAACTAATAATAAATATCTACACTAACACCCCCCCTTTAAGCTCAGCTTAGGTGAGCACAAAGATGGATGGGTCCTAGCAACTAAGCCTAATCAGGTACTCATATACAAAAAATCTCTCATGAAGTGGAGATAAGGTAGAAAACCCTATGGGAAAAAACTACCCTCCAAAAGAGAGAAAATAAAGAACTAGAAGGCACCCCCCTCTGAAGAGGATGACCTCTCTAAGAGTTGACCAAATTCTCTAGATGATGTCTTTATAGAAAGAATCTATGGATTCTCTCTGTGAAGCGTCTCTAGAATCTCATGTAGTAAAGGAGCAAAAACAACTGCTAGAAAGAATCACTAGATGCTGTCTTGTGGAGCGTCTCTGGAATCTCATGTAGCAAGAGATGTAGCTACTATCAGAATAGTAAGATGAGCCTATTATAAAGAATTCTTGGAAGTTCATGAACAAGCAACACACAACTCTCAAGTAGCAATAGGTATGAGAAGTTCAATCTAGAACAAAAAGTAAGAACTATTCAAACAAGAATTGTTTGGTAGAAAACAATTCAATGATCCTACTACATAGAACCATTGGAATTTCTTAGAGAAGTAACACTAAGCTCTGAAGTCGCAATATGAGCATCATCCCCACTAAATATAAAGTGAGAAAATGTGAAGTTACAGGAGAAGTGGCAAATCTTCCCAATTGCAACAATTTCTCTGCTTTGAGAATCTCGAATCAATGCTAAAGCGGACATAAACTCAACTGTCTTATTTGAACAAGTGAGTTGATATATAGAAAGTAGATTTTTTGTCAAGTTAGGAATGAACAAGACATTATGGATGTATCCATTACCTATTTTTACTATTCCTTGTCCACAAACAATATGATAACGACCATCTATCAAGATTTTGGAGATGTCGATAAGATCAATTGACATGAAAACTTCTAGATAAGGAGACATATGATCGAGAACTAGAGTGAAGAACCCATCGATTTATCTCAGAATCATTTGAAGACGTCATAGGATGTAATTTCCCCTTCTAGACACATGGTTAGTCCATCATGGAGTTCCCGTGGGCTAGCAATTTGGTTAGGAAACTGTGGTTAGTTTGGTTCTGGAGGTCCTAGGCAGTGATAGAGTCTTGGTTCGCATTTAGTGGATCCAGTTGGCATCCTCATGGTTGGTTTAGTGGGCTCTTGGTCGTTACTTACTATTTTTAGTAAGTTTGGGTACTGTGTCGGTTCAGGATTTTCAGAGTTGGATCAGATGTGTTTCATCGAGACCTTTCCGGTGAGCTAAAGATCAGTGAATTCTGACACTGGCTTCATACTTATTTTAAAGTCTGAAGATTTATTAATTTATATTAATATGGATTTTATTATATTTTGCCAGAAAAGTGAAATTAATGAAATAAAGACAAAGGCTTATGTCTTGACCTTGGGTGCTCATCCCTAGGAGGCATAAAGTGAAATTAAATATTATTTTCCCTCCTAAATGCCCACCGCCTATCTTGGAGGAAGATAAAAAGGGTCACTTGGAGCTCATTGGGGTTTATGCTATGTTTTGATATTTGCTTGTGAGAGCTCTGCTAGGGTTTCTGGAGTTTGAGAATTTGCATTAGGCTATTGGAGACAGAAACCTCCATTAGTGATAGTATCCCACAGATGTGAAAGACCACCCAACGGTGCCATTGACAGTGGATGTATTCAGCATTCACATATGTGCTGAAATGGAGACATTTGAGGTTGTTTCTTGTGCTGAGTGAAAGATCTTTTTCTATTGCTGTTATAAGTTGCTAATAGATGATATAGAAAGTAGAAATTAGAGTGTTTGAAGTAGCTCCTTGCTGCTGTACCTTTCCATTACTTGGCTATACTACATAAAAAGGAGTTTGAAGTATTGTAGGGAAGCTTTTCTCTTTGCTTCTACTACTCATTCATGGTCTTTGGGAGGTGTTTAGTGCTTCAGTTGTTGCTCTTATATTTTGTATGAGTCATTTGTGACATTCTATAGAAATTTGATGCATTTCTAGCCATACCCACTTGCTGGTCCATTTCCAGCGGCCGTACCAAGTTGCATATTTTCATATGGGTATGTGATAGTAATTGTTTCCTGGCTATTTTATTATCTGGGTTGTCTTTAGTTTCTGCAGATTCATTGTATATTTTCTAGGTTTAGATTCTATGCTATATATTGTGTGCTCTGGCACTACATCTACAAGAAAACATAAAAACCCCTTCAGCATCTTCTGTCTATCTGAAAGAACACACAAAAATCTAATAAAAATCACACAATTAAGATTTTAAAAAAATACAAACATGTACGACACATTACAGTGGTATCAGAGCTAAAGATCTTGCCATCCTGTGAGTTCAGTTTTGACATGTAGAAGTAAAATGAGACATGCGACCAGCTGATAGATATCTATTCAGAAGTACAAGGGTAAGACAAGGAACACAAGCTCCGCAGTTGAATAATCTAGAGAATCCAGTTCCCGTAGTAGATCCTTTTGAGTCAGATACTGAGATAGTGGTAGCAACTACTGAGGACAATTCTCAGGTATCACGGACGGACCCATTTTCTAGAGAGATTCCACCAGTTACAGGTCCTACAGGAGATATGGGTGACAGGGAAGAACCAGAACTTAGTGCACGTGACATTTTGATCGCACTTACTCGAGAGATGAAAGAGTCTCAACGTGAGATGGTAGAGGCATAGGCTGAGTTAGCACATGCCATTGAATGGATGGGTAATGACTTAGACAATCACCGTGACAGAAATAGATACAATGGAGATGACAGAAACATGTACCATGGAGGTGACAGAAACATATACAACGGAGGTGACAGGAACAGGTACCAGGACGGTGATAGAAACAGACATGATGGGGGAGAAAGGAACAGGAATGATGGGAATGACAGGCACAACGGTGATAGGAATTGGGAAGGACAGAATAATGGGGATAGGTATCATGATGATAGGCACAGAGATAGAGATGATGATTAGGCTTCGGTTAATCACTGTAGGGCTTCACAGTTCACTGCGGGAGATAGACCTGGTATTCTGATATTTGCTCCCAGGAATCAAGTTCCTGAATAGGATCCTACTCAGGTAGAGTTCCAGGAGGAGATTCTGAGGGACAGGAGAGCATCCAGTGAGGGTTTCAGAAATGAGACGACTTTTGCTGAATATTATGAAATGAGGACTAGGTGTAGACCTCGGAGGGGAGGTAGATCACAGAACCAAGAACTGCAAAGGAAAGTAAGTAAGATGACACTTCCTTACTTCGATGGATCAGGTAAGACCACCGCGAGAGCTTGGGTCTATAAATTAGATAGCTATTTACAGATTAGTCCCATGCCAGAGGAGGATGCTATTACTTATGCAACTCTACACTTGGAGGGGAATGCTCATAAATGGTGGAGTAACGGGAAGGTTACATTGGGTCACGATCAGGTCACTTCATATGTGGAGTTTACAGCTAGACTAATCGACAGGTTTGATAAAAAGGACCCAGAGTTACAATTCAAGGAGTTGACTCAGTTGAGATAGAGCGGATCAGTAGACTCCTACATTACTAATTTCCAGGATATATCTATTATGGTTTCAGATATTACTAAGCACAGGTTGGTTGTTCTTTTCATTAACGGATTGTCAGATCAACTTCACGGATGGGTGAAGGGTTTAGACCCTACTACACTTTAAGAGGCCATGAAGAAGGCCCAAGACATGGAATCATCAGTATGGAGGAATAAATTTCAATCCAAAGGATTTCTGCCAAGGAAAGATAAGGAGAGGGATAGGAGACCATTTCAGAGAGATGCAGGACAAGAGCATAAGAGTTCTTCTAGATTGGACAGTGATCAGCTAAATGACTTGAGGAGAAAGAAACTCTATTTTCATTATCGAGAGCCTTGGGATCCCACGCACAAGTGTGCTGTCCAAGGAAAAGCCAAACAGTTAGAGTATTTTTCAGCCGACGAGTCTGTTGATGGGGAACCCCACTTGGATTACCATTCAGAGGCTGAGGGTGGAGAATCAGAGGGCTCAGGGGAAGCATCAGATCGAGAGGATGATCTAGCTCAACCCACAACCCATATCACGAGTATTTAGAAGGAAGGATCATTCAGGATTAGAGGGGTATTGAGCGGGCAGCGATGTATTGCCTTACTTGACACAGGTGCCACTCATAACTTCATAGACGAGGGCTTGGTCACCAAGAGAGGGCTGAAAACTAAGGAATTTAAGGGCTTTAAGGTAAAGGTTGCGGATGGGTTTGTACTTACCTGCACTAGGAGGATACCCAATCTATCAATCCAACTGAACAGATACACTTGCCAATTAGAGTTTTATGTTGTCGGTATGGGTGAGATGGATGTTGTGTTGGGTATGAAGTGGTTGAATGATATTGTGGAGTTCACTCTCAACTTGCGGACAATGAAAATGAAGTTTGAGGTGGACAGAGTTAGACATGTGCTCAGAGGCATTTCAAATGGTGGATTGAGAGTTGTTTCTCTCAAGCGGATGGAGCGACTGATTCGACATGATCAGGTGGAGTGGGCAGTTGAGGTTATGGTGATGCCTACAGTAGATCAGCAGAAGCATGTGTATCCTCCTGACATACAGTCTATACTTACTAAACACACCAAAGTGTTTAGTAATATTCCACCAAGTAAACCTCCTGATAGAGGTTTTGAGCATGTGATTAAGTTGGAGGAGGGTGCTAAGCTAGTAATCATGACACCATACAGGCACCCAAACAGGTATAAGGATGAGATCAAGAAGGCTATCAAAGAGCTACTCGAGATGGGTCACATCAGGCCTAGTAAGAGTTCGTTTGCATCATCCGTGGTATTGGTAAAGAAGAAGGATGGGACTCTCAGAATGTGTATCAATCATAGGGAACGCAATAAAAAAACAATCAAGAATAGGTACTTGATTCCCAGAATCGATGAGCTGATTGACGAGTTTCATGGAGCTTGTTACTTCTCCAAGATTGATTTGAGATCCGGTTACCATCAGATACCGGTCAGAGATGAGGATGTGGAGAAGACAGCATTCAGGTGTCATTATGGGTACTTTGAGTTCCTAGTCATGCCATTTGGTTTGACCAATGCTCTAGCTACCTTCCAGTCCTATATGAACAAGGTGTTTAGAGAGCAGTTGAGGAGATTTGTGCTGATTTTCTTTGATGATATACTAATTTATAGCAGGACATGGGAAGAGCATCTGAAACACATTGACATTGTGCTGAGCATCTTAGAGAATGAGTCGTTGTATGCCAAAATGTCAAAGTGTGAGTTTGGGATGACTGAGTTGCTACACTTGGGTCATATCATTAGTGCTGGTAGTGTGAAGGTAGACCCAAAAAAGATTCAGGCAATTGTGGATTGGCCACCACCAAAAAATCTCTCATATCTTAAGGGATTTCTTGGCCTCTGTGGATATTACCGCAGGTTTGTGAAGGGGTTCTCTCAATCAGCTACTCCCCTTACTGATTTGACTTGTAAGGATGCTTTCAGTTGGTCTGATAAGGCACAGGAGTGTTTTGACAGGTTCAAATAGATCATGAGTACTTGCCCTGTGTTAGCCATTCCTGATTTCAGCAAACCATTTGAGCTACAGTGTGATGCCTCGGGCGTAGGCATTGGTGCAATAATCATGTAGGATAAGAACCACATTGCATTCGAGAGTAGGAAGTTGAGGGGTGTGGAGAGGAGTTACAACATATATGATAAGGAGATGTTAGCCATCATGCATGCACTAGCTAAGTTTAGACAGTATCTGGTGGGCAATAAATTTGTGGTTAAGATAGACCACAATAGTTTGAAGCATTTCCTTGGACAAAAAGATTTGAACGAGAGGCAACAGAAGTGGGTCAGCAAGTTACAGGCCTACGACTTTGACATTGTTTATGTCAAAGGAAAGAAGAATGTTGTTGCTGATGCGTTATCCAGGAGACCTCATCTGTGTGCACTAGGTGCTATAGCTGATGATTGGAGAGAATAAATTTCAGTAGAATATGTTAAGGATGAGTGGGCTACTGGAGTGATTGATGGTACCATCAAAGATGACAGGTACACGGTGGTAAATGACTTGATCATCTACAAGGACAGGATATTCTTGGTGTCGGGTTCACAGATGAAGCAAAAAGTTTTAAGGGCATTTCATGACTTGCCTATGGTAGGGCATCTAGGATACTTCAAAACTTACAGACAGGTTAGAGAGAGGTTCACCTAGAAGGGCCTCAAGACTGAGGTGATGCAGTATGTGAGAGAGTGCCCAATATGTCAACAGAACAAGCAAGAGCACTCACTTCCAGGAGGTTTATTGCAGCCCCTGCCCATTCCTAACAGGAAGTGGGACATCATTTCTATGGACTTCATCACAGGGTTACCTAGAGTCCAAGGCAGGGATTGTATTTATGTGGTCGTAGACAGGTTGACGAAGTATGCACACTTCTTTGCCATTCCTATCACTTATACTGCAGCTCGGGTTGCAGAGTTGTTCTTTCGTGAGGTATTTCAACTTCATGGGTTACCCAGGAGCATTATCAGTGACAGGGACAACAGGTTCCTCAGTAATTTTTGGCAGGAGCTTTTTAGGTTGTCAGGGACAGAGCTCACACCCAGTACGAGTTATCACCCCCAGACTGATGGTCAGACGGAGATAGTGAACAAGTGGGTGGAAGGATACCTCCAAAACTATGTTTCAGGGCAGCAGAAGGCATGGGTTAGGTGGCTTCATATGGGGGAGTATTGCTACAATTCCACTTACCACATGTCCATCCAGATGTCACCCTTCATGGCATTGTATGGTTATGAGGCACCAAGGTTTGTTGATTTACTGTTTGGTCATAGTAGGGTGCCGAAGGCCAAAGACTTCCTTCAGGAGAGTCAGGATATCATGAGGGCATTGAAGGAAAACATACATAAAGCTCAGAATCAGTAGAAGTAGTATGCAGATCAGCAGAGGACTGAGCGATCAGTTGAGGTTGGTGACATGGTTTACCTCATGCTACAGCCTTATAGGCAATCTACTCTTAAGAAGAGTGGAGCGAAGAAGTTGAAGCCATGGTATTAGGGACCCTTTAGGGTCACCAGGAGGATTGGTGAAGTGGCTTATGAGTTGGTGTTACCAGCAGGGAGCCGGGTACATAATGTGTTTCATGTTTCTTGCCTCAAGAAGGCACTGGGGCACAATGTGACACCTTCAGTTGAGTTGCCTCCTTTTGATGATGAGGGGAAGTTGATATTGGTACCTGAGGCAATCATTGACACCAGGGATTGCAATTTGAGGAGGAGGATTATTAGAGAGTACCTGGTCAAATGGAAAAACCTGTTGGTTGAGGATGCTACGTGGGAGAACAAGCAGATTTGGGAGCATCCTAAGCTAAGATTGCTTGAGGCAAGCAATCTTAGGGAGGGCAGACTGTAATGTCCCCTTCTAGACACATGGTTAGTCCATCATGGAGTTCCCGTGGGCTAGTAGTTTGGTTAGGGAACTGTGGTTAGTTTGGCTCTGGAGGTCCTTGGCAGTGACAGAGTCTTGGTTCGCATTTAGTGGATCCAGTTGGCATCCTCGTGGTTGGTTCAGTGGGCTCTTGGCCATTACTTACTATTTTTAGTAAGTTCAAGTACTGTGTCGGTTCGAGATTTTCAGAGTTGGATCAGATGCGTTTCGTCGAGACCTTTCCGGTGAGCTAAAGATCAATAAATTCTGACACCATCTTCATACTTATTTTAAAATCTGAAGATTTATTAATTTATATTAATATGGACTTTATTATATTTTACCGAAAAAGTAAAATTAATGAAATAAAGACAAAGGCTTATGTCTTGACCTTGGGCGCTCATCCCTAGGAGGCATAAAGTGAAATTAAATATTATTTTCCCTCCTAAATGCCCAACGCCTATCTTGGAGGAAGATAAAAAGGGTCACTTGGAGCTCATTGGGGTTTATGCTATGTTTTGATATTTGCTTGTGAGAGCTCTGCTAGGGTTTCTAGAGTTTAAGAATTTGCATCAGGCTATTGGAGACGGAAACCTCCATTAGTGACGGTATCCCATAGGTGTGAAAGACCACCCAACGGTGCCATTGATGGTGGATGTATTCGGCATTCACATATGTGCTGAAATGGAGACATTTGAGGTTGTTTCTTGTGTTGAGTGAAAGATCTTTTTCTATTGCTGTTATAAGTTGATAATGGATGATATAGAAGGAAGAAATCAGAGTGTTTGAAGTAGTTCCTTGCTACTGTACCTTTCCATTGCTTGGCCGTACTGCATAAAGAGGATTTTGGAGTATTGTAGGGAAGCTTTTCTCTTTGCTTCTACTACTCATTCATGGTCTTTGGGAGGTGTTTAGTGCTTCAGTTGTTGCTCTTATATTTTGTATGAGTCATTTGTGACATTCTATGGAAATTTGATTCATTTCCAGCCATACCCACTTGCTTGTCCATTTCTGGCGGCCATACCAAGTTGCATATTTTCATATGGGTATGTGATAGTAATTATTTCCTAGCTAGTTTACTATCTGGGTTGTCTTTAGTTTCTTCAGATTCATTGTATATTTTTTGGGTTTAGATTCTATGCTATACATTGTGTGCTCTGGCACTACATCTGTAGGAAAACATAAAACCCCCTTCTGCATCTTCTATCTATCTGAAAGAACACACAAAAATCTAATAAAAATCACACAATTAAGATTTTAAAAAAATACAAACAGGTACGGCACATTACATAGGAACCCAAATACACACCCCTTTGAGTATTTTGTACCTCAATTTGCATAATTACCCCATTGAATTAGGCACTTTATCATGTAGTGCTATAGGACTAAGTAGGATGATTAAAATCGTGCCCTAATACTTAATGAATTTACAAGAATAATTTCATTCAGCACTAACAATTTTTAAAAAGAACCTCCAAATGTCCAAATTTTAAATTACCCCTATTTGTAAGAAATTTTGTCCAAATATTTAAATGCCTCCCTAAGATTTGCATGTAATTTCTTTAGTACTTTTAGACAAAACAAAATTGCCTATTTAAAATACTAAAATAAATTTTAAATGCCTTTTAGAGAGCAAATATTTTGCCTTGTAATTTTTTAAGAAGAAAAATGCCTTACAAATTAAAATAAATTATGGAAAACTAAAAAAACAAGGGCATATTAGGGAAAGCAGCCAAGTTTGGGAAATGGCAGCTAGAATGGGATGAACAGGGGAAATGGTAGTGCCAAATATTTAGATCCATAGGTACATATAAGGGGATATGCAGAGATTGAGTGCATGTGATTAGCCTTTCATCCTTCCTTGGCACGAATGAACCTCAAATACAATGCATAAAGCCTTGTGTGGATGTCTGAGGTCAAACCCAATGCCTATTTTGCAAGGTCCAAATGTGCACGTTGTGGATGAAGGGTTCATTTAAGGCCACTTTAGGCAGGCCACACCTTCCTCTATCTAGGGCACGCCTTCAAACACACCCCTCTCTGTAAAGATTGATGGTGCTTTAGAGATCAATGGGTAGAAGTAAATGGCGCTTCAGAGATGACACTTCAAAGAAGGATGGGTGGCACTTCGCATAGGTCTCATGTGCATCCAAACAGGGCTGAATTTACCTCTAGGAAAAGGTTTTCTACCCTGTGTGAGGTAGGGTGTGATGCCAATGAATCTTCTCCTTGCCTCCCAAGCCTCCAAACCTCTACAAGTAGATTTTATGCCTCCTTTTGATGGAAGAAACTAAAGACTTAGACGCCTCTTTCGATGCAGATCATTGGAGACTTTGATCTTCTAGTGGGTTCCTTCTTTCATGGTTCAAACGACCTTTTTCAAGACTTGGATAGAATGCCTTTTTGAATTCTTTGGATCATCCTTCAAGACTTTCAATGGCTTAGACCATATACCCACCAAGATTTTGGGCCTTAGCCTGGTCGATGCCTACAGATCGAGCCTCTTCCTTTGCAAGTTGTAAGGCCTCTACAGGGTACGTGCCTTTACAAATATGCAGTGTAGGGCCTCCAGAATGGCTTGAACAAGATCACCTCATAAGCTCCCTTCTAGGTCTTCACACTATGGCTTCCCTTACGAAGGATTGAAGTTACTTGCCAAAGCATGGACTCCTCCTTTCTCCCTTTGCAGTGTTCTTCCAAAACAAAACAAACAAACTATCTCAACCTCTGTAGTCAACCTCCTCCCCCTTAAGGGTCAGCTCTACAACTAGACTTCAACACAACAAATAAACTAGCAAAATATTAAAAATTCCTCTGATACCATATGAGAATTGAGCCAAGATCAACTAAGTCAAAGTCTAATTACCAATTTGAAGTAGATTGATAAACAATTAGGCTTGTACATATAGAGTACGAAGTTTGAGTCACTCTAGGAGTGCTTAATGCAAGGTGGTGAGTTTGTTCCTCCAAATGTGGAGAGAACATGCCACATACCACCACATACCTTGGAACAGTTTTTAAAAACTCTCCAAGTCAGCTCATAAAGCCACCTAAGATGACTTTTTACATGTGTAGATAATTACATGCATAATTACTTAACTAAGTAATAATAAATATCTACACTAACAATAATCAATTTGTGGGAAGCAGTATCTTACAACTTGTACCCTTTGTACCTTCTGCATAGCCAAGAAAAATACATTTCAGACTTCACATACAACTTATTCCTATCCTCTTTAGGAATATAAGCATAAGCATCAGAACCAAAAAACATGAAGAAAAGAATAACTAACAGGTTTACATGTCCAAACTCCTTCAAGAATTTGATGATCTAGAGTTGTAGTGGGTGATATATTAATCAAGAAATAAGTTGTATTAACAGCCTCAACCCAAAAATTTTGCTCCAATACAATAATGCTCAGCATACATTTAGCTCTTTCCATAATTGTACGGTTCATCCTTTCAACAACACCATTTTGTTGAGGTGTTCTAGGAACTGTCAGCTGCCTTGAAATACCATGCTTGCTGCAAAACTAATTAAACTCACTTGAACAAAATTCCACTCTATTATCTATTCTAAGACACTTAATTGTCTTACCTTTCTGATTCTCTACCAAAGCTTTAAACTTCTTAAAATAAGAAAATACATCAGATTTCTTCTTCAACAGAGAAATCCACACATTACAGGAATAATCATCTATAAATGAAACAAAATATGATGAATCTCCAATTGATCAAATAGGTGCTCAAGGCGAAGTATTTAAATGAATTAAATCTAGAACTTCTTTACTTTTGGTAGTGCAACTAGAAAAACTCAACCTATTCTGGTTTCCAAACAAACAATGCTCACAAAACTTCAAATCTCTAGATTTAGCGCTTGGGAGAAGATTTCTATCTAGCAATACCTTGAGATCGCATTCACTCATGTGGCCTATCCTTTGGTGCCAAGTAGATAATTAATCCATTTCTACATCTTCTCTCCACTACAAATTTCTCAGACCAACCTGTAGAGATTGCCAACCTTTACCCCCTTTAGCACCACCAACACTCCCTTTTTGACCTTGAGACAACTATTTTCTCCACTGAATTGGTAACCTTGCTCATCAAATACTCCAAGTGACAACAATTTTTTCTTCAATCCTAGTACATGTCTTACATGCTGAAGATTCCTTACAATCCCATCAAACATATTGATTTTGACCTCTCCTTTACCAATAGCTTCACATGGGTTGTCATTTCCCATGTAAGTCATACCTCCATCACATGATTGGTAAGAAGAAATCAGTCCTTGTGAGGAGTCATGTAGAAAGAGGCACTAGAATTAATGATCCAAACATGATGAAATGAACCTCTCTAATTAGCAGACAAAACCTCTCCATCTTCCAATGGTTCTCCAACTTCTGTTACATTTGTCTTCAATGGCTGCAAGATAGGATTTTCTTCATTTGATTTCAGCAACATGCAGTTCTTTTTGACATGCTGTATTTTTCCACGGTTCCAACATTTAACTCTTTTCTACCCCTTGGATTTTGACCTACCTTGTCCATGCTCAACTTTCTCTCTTTCAAGAGTTATGCGCCTTGCAACAAGGGCATCTGTAACAACTCATCTCATGTTCTGTAATTAACCAACTTAGTTAGCATTAAGTACAAGGTCATGATTAATAAAATCATAGTTAAGACAAGAAATAATCAATTTCATAATCAAATTTTTTTTAATGCGTCTGGTAAACTTTTTAATGTGACCGGCGACACTAGTGCGACACGCCCTTCAGCTCCACACGAATGCTTTTGCCCAGAGAAATGAATCGACGAGGCCACAACACAGGGGACCTCATCCCCTAGCAAGAACACTTCAAACCCATGAGCTCGTTAGCCCAACAAAGGCGTAAAGCCTGCGAGCTCATTGGCTCAGCGGGGGTTTGAACTCTGGTGGCTGTCACTACAACTAAACGACTTAACCACCGAACCACGCCTTTATCGGTATTTCATAATCAAAATTAATATGCATGTATTTTTTGGATATTTCAAACAAAATATATAACAATTCCAAAGATAACATACTAGTGAATTCCTTTCACTATACATTTACAATGTTTTTCTCATAGCATCAATGATAAATTTACACATAATATTTTACTATCAAGTCATATAAAAGAATGTACTATATCTGGAACTTTGGCATATGTCTTCACAAGTCTCGGCTTGTCTTCTGCTTGGGAAGGAGAGCATCACCTGAGTGTTTTTCCTCCAACCATAGACCAGCGGTTCCCTACACAACTTCCTTCCTTGAAGCAGCCCTACCCTTCATGAAGGGAATAGATATTCGGAACCAATTGGTTGTCATTTGAGTATCTAGTGTTGTGTCCTTCATAATATTTCACGGTCATACAAGTATAGATCCACTCTAACTATTTATGACACTACTAGAAGTATTATGCTATCTGGAGCACAGTGAACTAACTAATGCCTACAGAGACAGATGCATTACTTTGGCCAAAGATTTATATACATACATGTTTCACAATGAACGTAGTCAAATGTTCACACACCTCAACTCGACTTAGAAGCTATCTCATCCTATAGTGATCATAATCTGACCCCTCTAGGTCATAGTAAAGATATATTTAAATCATCATTAGTCCGTCTACTTGGACTTCTCAACTCTGATTTCAAGAGTGCATTCATTATTTGTCTTGTTGCCTATGCAACATGGAATCTATGACTCTAGGTCACTCTATTCCCATTCTTCCTTTTTACAAGTTTATATGTTCATGGTTTCAATTTAAAAAACATCCCCGGTCTAAGTTTTTATGGCTACCTTGTTTCAAGGTTTTCATCAAATTCACATAGATTGTAACACATACCAATATAGTCTAATAAGTTGACAATATTAAATAGACCTTTGTTCAAAAGAATTTAGAAGGGTTCTTGATACCCTGTACTTCATCCATGAAGCACTACCATTCAATAAAGAAACATATCCATAATACGTTTTCAACAAATGAGTTATCATACTCATTTTCATATTCTTTCCTATATGGATGTAAAATAATAGTCGAGGGTTTACTCCCTTGACATGGAAGATTGACATGCACTTAATACAACCTATACAAGTTATCAATAACAAACTAGTTTTTCACCATGGATAATAACAGTCATATTACTCTTTCATGCATAAAGACTACACCTGAAGGTATAATGTTATCTTTCATAATCACACAAGTGTTTCACTTCTCATTTTATGTGCCTCGAAAGCCTCAATGGCATGGAAACTGTCAAAAGCATTGATTATCATGAATGACTCTTTATTCTATTATGCATGGCCATCGACATTTTTAATTGTCTTACCTTTCTACAATGTATTGGTTTTCATCCTAATCAAATGACTTATGATTATATTTAACATGGTTTGCGGCCTACTCAAATGACATTATCATTATATAGTATGCATGGCTCTCGGCCTACTCAAAGACTTATTAGTATGTTTTCAATAATTATAATAAAGGTTTGTTACTCTCAGTCTTATCAGCTTCAAGGGGCACGCGACTTCTATAGTAGTGATCATAACCATTCAGCCCCATGACCTCAACAATATTGTCAACATGTAGTTCTCATAGCATAAGATAAACACATTATCTTTAATCATTTGGCCACGAAGGCCATAACAAAGTTAACAACATACTAATGTTATCATAAAGGATACACACAACATTTCTCAAGCATTCGGCCATGAAGGCCTTAACAAAATTATCAATTATAATAATGCTTTCATAAAGGATGACACAGTCTATGTTTAACCACTATGTGGCTATCAGTAGAGGAATTATGTATACATCTACATATTATAGATTCACACAATTGTAACATATAGTCTTACCTGAGGTGATAGGCATGTAAGCAAGCCACTGTTAGCTAAGAGTAAATCTATCGAAGCCACTATTAGCTCCTTCTTGCGAGCTCCCAACTTGTAACTCGCTATTCCTGTAGCTTGTTCCTATCACCTTCCAAACAAAAATAATATATCGTATAATCAAAAGATTACCATCACTTTCTTTGCATGCTTTTTTTTGTAGCACAACACATAACCACCACCTTTTCCAAATGGAGGTGGATAAAATGATTGGCATATACCTTTTCCACTTTGCAGGTTTTTAGACTCCATAAAGACCATAATATCTCACATTTAGGAGTAATCTGCAATGTTTAAGCTTATGATAAGCTTCATCACCACTTCCACTCTCTCCACTCATTATGGATAGTGGAACGGATGGCAACAAGAAACATAAACTTATATATCAAAGAGCTCGACTGCTACAAGTGGATAAAAAGATAATCATATCTCACATAGTATAATTTACATAAAAATGATGTTATAGGATTATCAAAATAATGTAGGGTATTAGTAAATTATATTACCATCATTAAGGTGGTATCATTAATATATGCGAAGATGGGGTTGAGTCTCACTCCCCCTCTTTGCCATATTAGACCTATAGTCAAAATAATTAAATGATATTCACAAAATTTAATTTAGAAATAGATAAGTAAACAAAGGAAAACTTGACATCAAATGAAGGTTACTATCGACTATATGAATGTTCTGAGAACATTATCTAGTCAAATCGACATAGACGACGTCGAAAGATCTTAAATTATCTTGCCGACATTGGTCGAATTAAAATTAACTTAACAAGGAAAATGACTTATACTCACACTATCTTGCATGGGTTCACAAAATATTAACTTCGATACTTAGATGGCAATCAGAATTTTTCCCAACATCTATCTCCTTCTCTGAGGTGATACTCTCCTTCCATCCTTGGAGGAAGATTCTTTTCCTGGTTACACTCACAACCATATAACCATGATTAGTGTAGATCATCATTTAATTCATAAAATACTATGATAAAATAATCTTATCAACATGTAATCTCATGTCTAATCTAAACATCAGTCGATATCCATAAAATCAATGAGTCTACTTGATATTTTCCACAAACATCAAATTCTTAATCTAAGATTAATTATCCTATTCACCACATAAAAGTAAGATTAAACTTAATCAAAAGTTGGGCATGTAACATATCTCCCCCCATAAGAATCATCGTCCCTGATGGTTTAATGTTTCCAAAAATAAAACCAACATAAAAAAAAATGTTTACTCATCATAGTAAAACATTTTAAAAGATGCGGGGAAATCTTTGATAAATATCCTCATAATTCTCTGAGGTGGCATTCTCTTCTGCATATTGGTTCCATTGGACCTTGCATTGAGTTATCTCTTTATTATGTAAGCATATCTTACATGTTTTGAGCACCTTGATGGGCTTGATCACTACCACCCCTGGGTCCTTCACTTGTATGGCATTCCAATCAAGAACATGAATATGATTATCTCATGAAACAAACTTTTTCAAATAGGAAACATGGAAAACATTATGCATCATGGCAAGAGCTGGTGGTAGAGCAATCCTATATGCAACTGGGTTGACCTCTTTGAGAACTTTGAATGGACCCACATATCTAGGAGCTAATTTGGACATCTTTCCAAACTTAATGGAGCTCTTTTGGGGTTTGACCCTTAGAAGGACTTTTTCTCCCATTGAGAAATGCCTTGCGATGCATTTAGCATCCGCATAAATTTTTTTCCTATAATTGGCTTCTACTAGCCTTTTCTTAATCAGATGGACTTGCTCTTCCATTTCTGATAGCATTTTTGGACCAAGAATTATCCTATCTTCTAAATTATCCCAACTTATAGGAGTTCAACATTTTCATCCATATAATGCTTCAAATGGAGCCATCTTAATTACAGAATGATAGGAATTATTATAGGCAAATTCCACCATTGGAGGAAGATAATCTTCCCATTCATATTGCTGATCCATGTAATGCATTCTCAATAGATCTTCGAACACTTGGTTTACCCTTTCAGTTTAATCATCCATCTTGGGGTGATATGCAGAGGTTATATTCAATTGAGTTCCAAGTGAGGAAAATAAGGTTTGCCAAAACCTTGATGTCATACGGTCATCCCTATCTGAGATAATCTTCTCAGGAATACCATGTAATCTAAAAATTTCTTGCACAAATTTGTGGTCTATGACTGGTGCTCCATCTATCAAATTCCTAGGCATAAAATGTCCTACCATGGTGAATCTATCCACCACAACCAAAATGGCATTGTGCTTATTCCTTGACATAAGAAATCCTTGCACAAAATCCATCCTAATGATTTTCCATTTCCATTCTAGAATTTTATGAGGGTATAATAGTCCTACCAAGTGATGGTGTTCCACCTTCACCCACTAGCATTCCAAACATTTGGCTACAAACTTTACAGCATCCCTCTTCATTCCCTTCTAGAAATATAAGGGATTCACATCAGCAAGTAACTTTGTTACTCCAAGATGTCCTGAATAAGGTGTGGAATGAACCTCTTTCCACATGATATTACTTAACTCCTTAGAGTTTGGAACATATATCCTTCCTTTATACCTCAATAACCCATCTAGTTCAAGGTAAAATTCATCATATTTTAGATTCTGGGGATTCTGCAAAAGAGTCTGTTTTACCTACTCGTAAAATTCATCTCCTTTAGACTTTTGTAATACCTGATTCTTAAAATCAGAATGTATGGAGATCATTGAGGAGATATTTCTTCTCTTTCTTAAGGCATCTGCCACTTGGTTTTTCTTTCCTTGTATTTATTTAATCTCAAAATCATAATCTGAGATTAACTCTAACCATCTTCTTTGGCAAGCATTTAGGTGTGGTTAAGTGAATAGATATTTGAGCCCTTCATGGTCTATTTTTCAGTTCAAAAGGCATTCCAAACAGGTAATGTCTCAACATTTGCAGTGCATGAGTTACTATTGCTAATTCCAAATCATGAGGAGCATAGTTTTGTTCATAAGTTTTCATTTTCTTAAATTTATATGGGGTTAAAGCAAGAAGTTGAGTATACATTTCACGAAAGTTTTCTGTGGATGAAAAATGCCACTTGGAATGGGTACTTGTTTTGAAAAATATGGGTACCCATTTAGGATTGGGCTCCCAAAGCAAAATAGGTACCCGTTATGAAATGGGTACCCGTTTTAAAAAGAAATAAAAAAATTAGCCATAGGCATACAAAAAAAAACTTTTTGAAAATGGGTACCTGTTTTAAATTTTTTTTTTTTACATGTCTATGACTAATTTTTTTATTTTTTAGAAACGAGTACCCATTATTTTTAAAACAATTACCCATTTATAATGGGTACCTATTTCTAAAATTTTAAAATTTTAAACCCATCAATTTGCATTGGTTTTAGGCTTGGAAACCGAAGCGTTAGCTTTGGACCTACAACTAGGAGACCATGAAAACAGCAAGAGAAAAAAGTAGTTTTACCACTATGGCTGACAACTTTTTTTTCAGAATATTTTAACAAAATTAAAACCCATTATAGATCTCAAAGACTAGTTTTCAAATATGTAATTTTTTTTTACTATTGAACATAATTTTCTATTTATTATTTATTTTCCAAACAAACTCATAAACTTGAAATAACATAGGTTACTATTTTTTAATAACTTTTGATTTTGAAAGTTTCTTGAAAAACAATTATGTCTGACCAAACTAGACATCATTCTCTACATGATGAAATTTTTTTTAGTGAATTGATTAGTTTAGCTCAAATTATGTTGGCCATACACGAGGGGTTTTAAAAACACTAATTAGGGCCATTAAAAAAATAATAAAAAAAATATCTATAAAAAAATTACAAAAAATATCCTGACGAATTCAACATCCTGAGAATCTTTTGACAAAAGGAATTATAAAAATACATTAATTTAGGTCAAATTATGTTGGTCGTACAGATGCATGCTTTTGCAAAAAACAAGGGACTTTTAAAAAGCCACTTTTTGTACATCCAATAAAAAACTAACTTGCATCATTTGGGTATTAGAAAAAAATACATATTTGAAAACAAGATATAAAATCCTACATTTATTATTTTTACATAATCTTAATATTTTATGTGCAAGTGCTTCAAATTGTCACTCCAAGTATGACAAAATTTGAAAAATAGGAAAAATACTTCCACTTTTTGGCCAAAAAGTGAACTCATCTTATTGCACTTACTCTATGCAATAACTTGTCCATCCTAGACAAGTACACCACCTAAGCCTTCCCCTGAGGCATTGGTAATGACTACAAAATGACCTTCTAGGTCAGGTACCTTCAAGATAGGTGTTGTAGTCAACCTTTCCTTCAGTTGCTCAAATGCCTCCTGGCACTTGTCTGACCAATCAAATCTTTTTCTTTTTCTTTGCAAAGAAGTAATAGGATAAACAATTTTAGAAAAGTTTGCTACAATTTTTTTATAATACCCTGCTAGGCCCATGAAACTTCAGACCTCATGTACATTTCTTGGTGCTAGCCATTCCAGTACGGCTTTAATCTTAGCCAAGTCCACAACTATTCCCTTAGTTGAAATTATACGGCTCAAATACCACACTTCCTTTTGAAAGAAAGTAAAATTAGAGAGCTTGCCATATAGTTTATGCTCTCTTAGCCTCTAAAAAACAATCCTTAAATGTTGAAGGTGTTCTTCCTCACTCTTAGAGTAGATTAGGATATCATCAAGAAAAATAAAGACAAACTTGTCCAAGTAGTCTCTAAACACACTGTTCATTAAGTTCATAAACGCTGCAGGCACATTTGTTAATCCAAAGGGAAAAACAGTGAATTCGTAATGCCCATACCTTGTTCTAAAGGCTTTTTTGTGAATATCCTCATCTTTTAACCATAACTGATGGTACCTAGATTGAAGATCGATCTTAGAAAACACAGTTGCATCTTGTATTTGATCAAAGAGATCATCGATGTGGGGCAATGGATATTTGTTCTTTATTTTTACTTTATTTAGCATGTGGTAATCTATAAATAACCGCAATGCACCATCTTTCTTTTTTACAAAAATCACTAGTGGTCCCTTGGGTGACACACTCGGTCTTATCAGTCCTTTATCAAGCAATTGCTATAGTTGAGTCTTTAGCTCCATTAACTCACTTTTGATCATTCTGTATGGAGATTTAGATATAGGTTATGATCCTAGAATTATATCTATAGAGAAATGAAAAGCTCTTTTAGGAGGTAATCTTGGTAGCTCATTCGGAAACACATCCTCAAAATCTCTAAGAAAAGGGAACCTATCCATATATGATCTTTCCTGATATATGGACTCCTTTTCAACTCCTTGGAGTTTTTGAGATTCATAAAATATCAAATCATCATGGAAATTAGTTTCCTTAAAGCTATTTATTTCTTCCATTTTAATAGAGAATAGCTAACATCCATTTATCTGAGCTCTTTTCATTTGTAGGGAAGAGATTTGTCTCAGTTCAACCTCTCTTGGGTTAACTTGCAGAGAAACTTTATTCCTAAGGTTGTCTAGACATTCTATTGTTTTGTCATAACAATCCACCTTAGCCTGATGTCTCCATAGCTAGTTAATCCCAAGGATAACATCATATGAGCCTAATGGGGCTACATAAAGGTTCACTTCAGTGGAGAAACTTGGAAGTTCAACCTTAGCCTCAAACAAACATTTCTCTACAAAAGCTTTGGTATGATTTTCATATTCAACTGACCAAGTATTTGCCATGTATCCATCTTTTCTAGAAATTTTACTTAAAACTTTAGGGGAAATAAATCACTTTGTTGCACTAGTATCTATCAAAACTGAAATTGGAAAATTAGATAAAATACCTATAGTTTCAATAGGAGTTATTTGATACTTAGCTTGCCTATTATCCTAGGCTGCATGTATGCATTGTTGGAATGCTACTTGCTGAGAGGGTAAAAAATTTCATCGTGGCTGAGTTCCCTATGTCTTGTTAGATACTTGTTGGCATAATGATCACCGCCACATGTATAACACCCTCCCACAGGTCCTCGCCTTTCATGAGGCTTCATAGGATTATCTCCATTTTTCTTGGAGTTATTATTGCCCTTTTTTTCAGCCTTGGATTCATTTTTTTTGTTCTTAGATCCTTTATCATTTTTCTTAGAAAAGTCCTACTTTTTTCCCTTTTTTCTTAAAAGATTAGGAGGATTGGGAGTAATTATACTTTTTCGATTCATTTCCCTATAAGTAGACATGGATTTCAATTTTTGTTCCTATTTAATAGCTTTCTCATAAACCTGGTCCATTGAAGTGGGACCATGCACATCAACTTCACCCCCAATCTAGGTGTCCAATCCCATAATAAAATTTCAGATACGAAACCTTTCATCCTCTTGATATTGTGGAACAGACTTGAGTAGGTGAGTGAACTTTTCCCAATACTCGTTCATAGTTAAATCAACCTATCTCATATTTTGAAAGTCTATAAGATTTTGGTCATAGTATAGCTGAGACAACCATCTTTTCCTAAAGAGTTCCACAAACCTTTCCCAGGTTAGACTTGTGGATATCAAGCCTAACTCCATTTTCTTGTTCATCCACCAAGTGGATGCTTCACCTTCCAATTGGTATGCTCCCCAAACCACTTTGGTGATTTCAGGATAGTTTCTTAATTCTAAGTATTTCTCCATTTGTATAAGCCATGCCTTCGCGACATCTTTGCTTACAGTCCCATCAAACTTGGGAGGGTTTCGTATCTTTGGTTAATTCCAGAGAGAAGTGGTTTCTTTTATCCTCTTCATGTCTTACCTTAGAGTTATTCTCTCCACATTCACTTTGGGTGGTGTCCTCATGACATGCCTCGTCATCACCCCTGTGATAGGCTTCCCACCTGGGTCCATACTGACCCCTGACCTACTGCTCGAGAGTTCCAATTCTCACTCTTGTCTCATGGAGCATAGCAAGGATCTTGTCGAGTTTAAAATCAAAGTGACCTGAAGGTTGCCCTTCTTCCTGGTTATCTCACATATTGGTTCTTGTCTGAACTGTGCTATAATCTACTTCTTCTAAAGTTTGTAGATTAATCATTTAATTAGTTTTTCATTCTATCGAATCCATTCATAAATGTAAATCCATTCTCATTCAAGTAATCTTAATAAGAAAGGAAAGATTTGCCAAAATTTCAAAATGCATTATAGTTTCCATGGATTACATATAATCCATCCATAGTTACAAAATTATTTTCTTTACATCTTGCTACTACAAGTCATTTTCAGACTGAAATATCTTCCCAAGTTTGTCCTCACCCTTGAGGTTTATCAAATCAGATTTAGGAGGTGGACGTACTCACATGTACTCATCCACAACCTTCTGAGTAACATTAGGATCCTTAAGATCATTTTCCAAGATTGGTTCTTTAGGTGCAAAGGGTTTCACTGATTCATTTTCAAAGATAGAAGCAGTAGCCCTAGCCACTTTCTCCTTCTCCTGCTTGATGTGTTTAATAGCATCAACAAAAGTTTCATCATCAGCGAACCATGCACCTATCAAGAAACCAATTTGGCCAAGGCTTTTCATTCTTGAGGCATGCTCCTTCTTAGCCTTAAGTTAACGTCCATTTCTTGTTACCTTCTTCCTAGGTGTCGTTCTTATTCTTACCATTCTGGCATAAGAACATCCAAACATTAGCAATTGTTAATGTCAGACAATTGTTTTATGTAGTGAGCTCATAGGTCCATGTATTAAACTTGGGAGCTCTGATACCATATGTAATAATTCATCTCACATATTCCATAATTAACCAAATTAATTAGCATTAAGTACAAGGTCATGATTAACAGAATCATAGTTAAGTAAATAAATAATCAATTTCATAATCAAAATTAATATGCATATCTTTTTTGGATATTTCAAACTGAAATTTATAACAATTCCAAAGATAACATACTAGTGGATTCCTTTCACTATACATTTACAATGTTTTGCTCATAGAATCAATGATAGGTTTACACATAATATTTGACTATCATGTCATATAAAAGAATGTACTGTATCTGGAACTTTGACATCTATCTTCATAAGTCTTGGCTTGTCTTATAATTGGGAAGGAGAGCATCACCCGAGTGCTTTTCCTCCAACCACAGATTGGTGCTCCCCCACACAACTTCCTACGTGGAAGCAACCCTACCATCCATGAAGGGAATAGAGACAAGGAACCAATTGGTTTGCCATCTGAGTATCTAGTGTTGTGTCCTTCATAATACTTCATGGTCATACAACTATAGATCTACTCTAACTATGTATGACACTACTGGAAGCATTATGCCATCTAGAGCATAGTGAACCAACTAATGCATGTAGAGACGGATGCAATACTTTGGCCAAAGATTTATATACATATACATTTCATAATGAATGTAGTCGAATGTTCACACACCTCGACTCAACTTAGAAGTTGTCTCATCCTATAGTAATCATAATTTGACCCCTCTACGTCATAGTAAAGATAGGTTTAAATCATCCTTAGTCTGTCTACTTGGACTTTTCGACTATAATTTCAGCAGTGCATTCATTATTTGTCTTATTGCCTATGTAACAATGAATCTATGACTCCACGTCACTCTATTCCCATTCTTCCTTTTTACAAGTTTATATGTTTATGGTTTCAGTTTAAAAGACTATCCCTGTTCTAAGTTTCTATGGCTACCTTGTTTCAAGGTTTTCATCAAATTCATGTCGACTATAACACATACCAATATAGTCTTATAAGTTGACAATATTAAATAGAGCTTTGGTCAAAAGAATTCAGAAGTGTTCTTGATACTCTATACTTCACCAACGAAGCACTGTCATTCAATAAAGAAACATATCGATAGTACATTTTCAACAAATGAGTTATCATTCTCATTTTCATATTCTTTCCTATATGGAAATAAAATAACAGTCGAGGGTTTACCCCCTTGACATGCAAGATGGACATGCACTTAATGTAGCCTATACAAGGTTATCAATAACAAATTGGATTTTCACCATGAATACTAAGAGTCATATTACTCTTTCATGCATAAAGATTACACCTGAAGGTATAATGTTATCTTTCATAAACACACAAGTGTTTCACTTCTCATTTTATGTTCCTTGAAAGCCTCAATGGCATGGCCACTGTCAAAAACATTGATTATCATGAATGACTCTTCATTCTAGTATGCATGGCCATCGACCTTTTTAATTGTCTTACCTTTCTACAATGTATTGGCTTTCGGCCTGCTCAAATGGCATTATCATTATACAGTAGCATGACTCTCCACCTGCTCAAAGACTTATTAGTATCTTTTCAATAATTATAATAAAGGTTTGTTACCCTCAGCGTTATCATCTTCGAGGGACACGAGACTACTACAATAGTGCTCATAACCATTCAGCCCCATGGCCTCAACAATATTGTCAACATGAAATTCTTATCACATAAGATAAACACATTATCTTTAATCATTTGGGCACGAAGGCCATAACAAAGTTAGAAACATACTAATGGTATCGTAAAGGATATGCACAACATTTCTCATGTATTCGGCCATGAAGGCCTTAACAAAATTATCAAATATAATAATGCTTTCATAAAGGATGACACAATCTATGTTTAACCACTATGTGGCTATCACTAGAGGCATTATGTATACATCTGCATACTACAGGTTCAGATGACTATAACATACAGTCTTACCTGAGGTGATAGGCACATAGACAAGATGTTTTTAGCTAAGAGTAAGCCCATTGAAGCCACTATTAGCTCCTTCTTGTGAGCTCCCAACCTGTAACTCGCTACTCCTATAGCCTCTTCCTATTGCCTTCCAAATAAAAATAATATATCATAATAATCAAAAGACTATCATTCCTTTCTTCGCATGTTGTTTTTTACAGCACAACACATAACCAAGTCACCTTTTCCAAATGGAGGTGGGTAAAATGGTTGGCATATACCTCTGCCACCTCGCATGTTTTTAGACTCCATAAAGACCATAATATCTCCCATTCAGGAGTAATCTGCAATGTTTAAGCTTATGATAATCTTCACCATTGTTTCCACTCTCTCCACTCATCATGGATAGCAGTACGGTTGGCAACAAGAAACAAATAAAATTATATATCAAAGTGCTCGACCACTACAAGTGGATAAATAGATAATTATATCTCACATAGTATCATTTACATCTAAATGATGTTATAGGATTATCAAAATAATCTAGGGTATCACTAAATTATATTACCGTCGTTAAGGTGGTATCATTAATATGCAAACATGGGGTCAAGTCTCACTCCCCCTCTTCACCATATTAGACTTATATTCAAAATAATTAAACCATATTCACAAAATTTAATTTAAAAATAGATAAGTAAACAAAGGAAAACTTGACATCCAATCAAGGTTACTATTGACTATATCAATGTTCTGAGAACATTATCTAGTTGAGTCGACATAGACGACATTGAAAGATCTTAAATCATCTTTCTGACATTGGTTGAATTGAAATTGAATTAACAAGGAAAATGACTTTTACTCACCCTATCTTGTATGGGTTCATGAAAGATTAACTTTGATACTCAAATGGCAATCTAACTTTTTCCCAACATCTGTCTCCTCCTAGGTTATACTCTCCTTCCATCCTTGGAGGAAGATTCTTTTCCTGATTACACTCACAACCATATAACCATGATTAGTGTATCATCATTTAATTCATAAAACATTATGATAAAATAATCTTATCAACATGTAATCTCATGTCTAATCTAAACATTAGTTGATATCCATAAAATCAATGATTCTACTTGATATTTTCCACAAATATCAAATCATTAATCTAAGATTAATTATCATGTTTACCACATAAAAGTAAGATTAATCTTAATCAAAAGTTGGGGATGTAACAGTATTAGAGGAAGAAATCCCTTGAGATGTCTTCCACTTGGAATCTTCACAAATTATGGCGGCTATCATATCTTCAAAGATAAGTTTCCCTTTTGGTGGTGAGTTATTGAGAGCCATAACTCTTTGATCCCAAGTTTCAGGCAAAGAGCACAATAGTATAGCCGCTTTATCCTCTTCTTCAATTTTTACCTCCATTGAAGCCAACAAGTGCTAATCAGTGTGTTGAAATTATTGAGATGATATGTAACTGAAGAACTATTGTGAATCCTCAAGTTATACAATTGCTGTCATAACATAATTTTGTTTGGCAATGACTTGGTCTCATACAACTTTTCAAGCTTAGTCCACAAGTCATGTGTCATTTTCTCCTCTGCAACATTGAATAAAACTGAATCAACTAGAGATAACTAAATTATAGCTCTATCTATGTTATCTTGTTCATCCCATTCCTCTTGCTTCATGGCTGTAGATTTTGATGCTATCCCCTTAAGAGCCAAGGCGCATCCATCCTTCACTAATAAGGTTTGAACCTTTAGTTTCCACAAAGAAAAATTGGAACCATCAAATTTTTGAACCTCAAATCTCATAACCATGCCTCCTGTCATTGCTTTTCACAAAGATTAAAACCCACAAAACAATTTCTGTACAAAATCATGTGCTCTAATACAATTGTTAGAAAACTAAGCAGTGTAGAATTGAAATATTAATGAATTAGCAATAAAAAGAACAAAAAAGATAACATAGATTTATATGGAAAAGTTGATAATGTACCAAGAAAAAAACATAGGCAAAGATCTCTCAATTTTATTCTCAGAATAAATTACAAAAACTTTTCTCGTGCCTAAACATTCAAGCTCGACTAACTTAAATAACCACGAAAATACATGCAAAATACAAATCAAATCTAAAGATATATTTTTCATGCATAAAAGCGCAAGTAGCACTTCCACATGCAATTTTGCATGGTGTACATGTGGTACTCGTTGTCGACTGCTCATCACTGCTGGGATAAGTAAAACTGACTTCACATTCAACATTAAGATCAATGTAAAAGCTAAAATTAACAAAAAAAATATACCACTTATCATTATATTATTATATTTGAAACATTCCACCAAAATAAACACAAAACTAAATAAAAAATAACATAAATATATAAATTAATTAAACTCTTTCTTAATTTATACCTTATACAACCGCCCTATTGAGAACAACCCAAGATTGAATCGTCGCATGAAGTTTTCTAATTATTTTTAAAAAATTGAGTCAATAAAACCAACTAGGAGCTAGATTAACAAATGACAAATACTATTTAGAAACATAGGTATACACATGTCAATACCTACATACACTATGTGTGAAAGTCAATAAAACCAACTAGGAGCTGCATACATTAACAAATGAAAAATACTATTTAGAAACATAGGCATACACGTCATACCGACATACTGTGTGAGAGAGAAGACGTGTGAAAAATATTTTACATGGTATATTTATATATTATTCTACATGATATTAGAATATTTCCGCCCTTACAAAGACGTTTTGAACCAGCTAGGTCATGTCTATTTCAAGGTTCGTGAAAGGGCAACCACTAGTGGAATATCTCCTCCTTGATACTTATGGAATACCAAGTAGCTGGTGTGTTTTCAGCAGTGGGTCAATTATGTAATATTTTATTTTCTGAGTAGAAATTCATAGTTACCAACCAAAACACCCTCCTGGAAATGACAAAATGTACAGTCATAGCGATAACAGTGAAGCGTATAAGGTCTCATAACCCCATCTTTTAATCAAATGACTTGTCGTACTAGTGAATAAGTTATCTCAGATATCCGTCCAGACGATTCACAGTTTCTCGTTTCTCTCCTGGTTGAAAACCCAGGTAGACATTAAACTTCTTCTGCAACAAGATCCCTAATCCGGTGCATCTGTAAAAAGTCATGGTTATTTTATTCGCTCTAGATTATGTGACTCAAATTTTGAAACAATGTATAAATTAAAGAAACCAATCTTCTTTCAAATTTCTATAAAAGAGTCTTTACACCAAATTAAAGGCAATCTGCAAATGATATTTTACCTATTTAGCTAACTTGAGAATCCATATCTTTCAAGCTTCCGAGGCCTGAACATCCATGGAAGTTTAACATCCTAAGCTGAGCTAACTTGCTCACCGCATAAGGAAGGCTTTGTAAACCTTCACAACCATGCAAGTTCAACACTCGGAGTTGTTCCAACTCACCCATTGAGTGGGGAAGAACCCGTAGGCCTCTACATCCGTACAAATTCAACACTTGTAGTTGAGCCAAATTACCTACAGTGCTGGGAAGGGTTTTGAGATCTGCACAACCTCCCAAATACAACACTTTTAGCTGCATCAAGTTGCCTACAGTGTCAGGAAGGCTTGTTAAACTTGCACAGCCGCGCAAATTGAACTGCTTCAGTTGTGACAAGTTACCAAGTGTGTTTGGAATAGTTTTGAGACCTACACAATCCTCCAGATGCAAGCATTGGAGATTCACCAAATTGTCAAGTGCTTTTGGGACTTTGGTAAGAGTTGCACACTCCTCTAGACTAAACATCCTGATTTGGGACCAACTGCTATCAAACTGGAGTCTGTTTCTTAATATTAGCCATGTATAGATATCACTTAGAAATTCACAATTTCTAATTCTTATCCATATCAAATTTGGAGCTACCTTCCCAATGTTGCTCAGCACTTTTGTATTTTGCAAAAATAGGTAGCGCAGAGAAGGCATGCTATGCATGATAACAGGCTCTCTTTCATTCTGTCCTGTGTAAATAAGCAATTTCACTCTCTGTGCTCTGTCTCTGTTCAAAGCATTATGTGTACTCATAGGCAGCCACAGTCTGCTATTATTATCAGCTTCCTTTTGAACTCCTCTTCCCATTTCCTGCAAAAGGTCATGCATATGGAGGAGATCTTGAGGGCCACTGATGTTTATAAGCATTTTCAGCAAAAGATTCTTGATAGCTATTTGAACTTTATTTGGGTATAAAATTTCCCAGAAAATAACAGTGTCTCTTTTCTTTTCACCTACGAAGTTACAAGCTATATCCAAAAATATTTCCTTCTCAATGTCATCAAGTCCATCATAACTGATTCGAAGTAGTCTGGATATCTTTGGATTTTCTCCAATGTTAAGGAGAGTTTCTTCCCAACGTTGAATGTCGTTGGGCTCATTCTTATCAAACAAATGTGATCCAATGACTTCTAATGAAAGAGGATTCCCGCAACAGGCTTGTGCAATTCTCGTAGAAAGCTCTTCAAAAGGGGCATCTGGAAATGGCCTAGAGAAAGAATGCCAACTAAACAACTGGAGACCTTCATACTCCTGCAATCCACTCATTTTGTGAACTGACTCGATCTTAGCAAGATTGAATATGTGTTGGTCTCTGGATGTAATGATGATTCTACTACCATGGCCAAACCAATCCCCATTGAGCGCATGCAATTGGCTTCCATCATTCACACCGTCCAAGATGACAAGGGCACGAACTCCACGCAGTCGATCTCTCATCAGAGCTTTTCCCTCATCAACACTTGAAATTTCTCCATGGTAATTTACCAGTCTCCTTAAAATTCTTCCCTGCAAGTCCACAAGTCTAGTGTTTTTTTCTACAGTAGCTGCAATGTTGAAGACAAAGCAACAAGCATCAAATCCACCATGGATTTTATTGTAAACAGCCTTGGCTAAGGTGGTTTTCCCAACACCACCTGAACCGCTGATTCCCACTGTCACAGTGCTGTCCCACGAACTCAGATTTAAACTATAAAGTAGGTCATACATATCCGTTTGGAGTCCCACAAGCTGCATAGGTACATCCAGCGGAGTATTCTGGAAGGTATTCAACACATCTTTCACAACTCTTTTCATTATTCTTCCTTCGTACCTGCAAATCACGTTCCGCATATTACACCTTACCATGCAAATTAAAAGTTATAACTAGTTTGGCAAAACTACTGATTTAATCATAGAGATTCTAAGTCTATTGATTTCCACAAAACAGCTAGCTTATAGTAGACAAAAGGAGTTTTAGAAGGTCTCCAATGTATTAATAAAATAAAAATAACAAAGAGTAAAGCAAAAACATCATATTCTGGTTAGAAAAATTTAGTAATCAAACAGTTTTTCAACTATTTCACAAGTAGGTACTCTCTACAATATGTCAAATTATGATTTAGTGTTCTACTCCTATTAGTATCATCTTAATGTAATTAAGGTTAAGTAGGCCATTCATTTTTATGAGAATGGGTTTGTGTGGACCTCTACTCATTAAATATGGATCAATAAATTTAACTCAAAAACTACAAAATTAAATCCTGATATCAATATCTAGTTTTCCAACTAAATAAATAGCTAGAACAATGCCCAAACATTTACATGAAAAACTTTTCACAACACAGCTTCCCAAAATGTAAATATATATTTATAAAGATTCACTGTTTTGTAGATTTCTATAATAATTCAACCAGAAACAAAAGTTGTATTTTGGTTTTTGCCATGGGTTAATTTGGAAAAAAACATGCCAATTAATTACCCGAATTCTGCTCCCCTAGTCCAACCAGAAAAAAAAGAGATTTGATGAAGAGCCTTCTTCCATTCCGCAATTGTATTTTCATCCTGCCGATCTAAATGGCTGTAATGATTTTGGAATGCCTGGGCGAACAGACCTCCATTTCTTTGAGGGTAGCGAACATCACAGGGCTCCACATCATAAAAAAGAGGAATGATGAAACCATTCGATCTACACATCCGCGCCGTCTCCTTCAGACACCAAGGTGACTCTGCGTAGAGTTTGGAAAATATGGGGATGAGAATATGGCTTGTTTCAATGGCCGTTTGCAAGCTGGAATCGATTGCTTTGCCCTTCTCCAAGTCTTCACTGTCCAGGAAAACCCGAAGCCCCGCTACATAGAGAGATTCCTGGAGATGATCAACAAAAGTTTTTCTCACATCTTTTCCACAAAAGCTGAGAAACACATGAAACTTGTTGTTGACATCGAAGGGGATTTTGATGGTGGGAGGTTGATACTGTGTGTAGATCTCCATCACTTTCTCTGCACAAGTTTGAGGACCTTAACAATATGATCTCGAGTGTGCCACAAAAGCAATTGCAAAAGAGAAAGTATGGATATGAAGTCCAAATGCAATTGGGAACAAGCTAAGCCAAACACAAAGTGTGGAATTTCTTGGAAAGATTTACCTATCCACTTGGAAACGCTTCCAAATAGATTGCCTTTGCCAGGAAAATTAGTTCACAATAATCCACTCCCGTTAATTATATACTTTTTTGTGGGCACATCTGCAAAACCCACATGAAGATTATGGAGAGGACCTATTTCTTCAACAGCAAGTAAAGCTTAAACAGTGCGTACATTGTAAACGTAGCAAAACAAATTGACCTTATCCGAAAACAGTCCATGAATATGTGTTAAACAAGTCGAAGAGGTGAATCGAAATCAGCAGGAGTTCAAAATTTTATAAACACCTGACACAACAACGTGCCGGCTGTCTAGATGGGCGATTTCTGAGTGTGATGTTTGTTTCTAATAATCAATTTAATTGTGGAAAGTCAGATTAGTGGAGTGTCGGTTCAGAGCTAAAAAAATCATGATTTTAAAACAGGGTAGATACTGTCAAATTTCAGACACAGCTTCTAGTAGATAGATTTTTGGGTGGAAAGACGTGACTCCGACTCGTGAGATCCACGCGGCGAGAGAGAAAATCTAGTGTAACAAAGTCGTGACATTGCGTGGAGGTGATGTATCCCATGGTGGTGTACACAGTTGGAATCGATGGCTTGAAAATTGTTAAACAGGCTGATCGACCATGCAAACGATCCTGGACGAACACATAGCATAGTTACCTTATTCACGATTGTTAAGTGCAGAGGCTATAAAACAACACGGGATCCAAAACAGACAAGGGAAGGACGACCATCAATTCTGGCCACACAAATTTTGTCAACAAAAAATATACAAATGGGTGGGGTGACGTGGGAGAAAAGATTTAGACAGGTTCCAGCTCAGAAGTATGCAGTCTCACGCAATCCTTGGCAATGGGAGTCTTGAGAACGAGCAGCTGGCATGCAAAAGTGGATGTTCGAGAATCGAATATGCTTCTACTATGAGTCAGTTTTATTTCAACTTTTAATCGATTTTTGTAATGTAATGGCTACTTAAGATCTACTGTGAGCAGCTCTACTTGACAATGGCGGTGGTAGGAAAAAGCTCTATTTTGAACAAATCTAGATGCTCATGTTCTACTGATCCTTATGGGTAATAAAAATAAATTAAAATTTTTGAAAGCCTAGTATAGAATTTTCAGTAATAGTGGGTTAGTTTAAAAAGCATAAAATTGTTTGTTTATTTATATTATAAAATAATGTTATTTATATTAATTGTATAAATATTTAAAAACACATTATATCATAAAAAGGATGGGTAGAAAAAGTACACCTCATAGTTTAGGTAAGGTGAAGTTCTAAATAATATATAGAAAGAGATTATTACAATAAGTTGTTACAAAGCAAGAGTTATTGAACCATTAGCATGAGGGAGGTCATGATCATTTGGTTTCCACACATCAAGATTAACTTGGCCACCTAGGCTTCCAACATGTAAGAGTGCCATCATTAGTTTGTTCGTCTTGCACATCTCTAGGAGGTTAATTAGTAGCCCTAGGAGGAGAAATGGTTAATGCAAGTCGAGGAAACTTGCTAGCATCAGGGCAATTGGAGGATTTTATGTCATGGGCTTGAGAGGAAGCTAAAGGTTGACAGAAAAGCAAAGATCATTCATGGGCACTACAACCATGAGCTTTGCATTGAGAAGCATGAGAATCATATTTATAGGCATGATGACTTCTACCATGTCAATGCCCTCTAGGAGGGGATTGGCCCTTATTGGAAGGAGAGGTCTATAGAACTTTGGGAATCATACAAGGTGCATACCCTAGTGATAAAAAAGAACATGCAGGTGGGCCACTTCAAGGTACAATTTTATTTGCTTGTACTTTTATCTACATTAACGCATTTGAACAAATCATAGATTGAGAATATATGGAGAAATTATTGTCAATAATATATCTTGCAAAGAGAGTAGATTTCCTATCTTCCAAAATACTAAACAAAATTTCCACTTTGAATGCATGCCATATTTGCATATTTTTAGTAGGAAAATCTTAATATATAATAGTGTAAAGGAAAACACACATTCTTAATGTTAACTTGGGCTAATTAAATGAAAGCTCACAAATTAAGTTAACACTAACCTAGATTATGTTAGGAAAAGGTGTCTCAACCTTGCATTCCCGATGTTTGTATTCGTTAACTATTTGGGATTTATTTTAATTATTTATTATTTTGTCTTCACGTGAGGAGTGGGACATCCCATTTTGAGATGTCACTCTTTACCAAGTGTCAACTATTTGGATTATGTCTAAAAAGTTGTAAGAGCATCCAGTGTGATCATGATTAGTAAAAACATCTTATGACATTGTAATATGGGAGTTACTTATGAAAAATTATGACATGTAAGATCATGTAAGAGGGGGATTACATCGAAATCTTGACCAATAGTTATGATAGTCTTATGATCTGCATTTCATAAAACATATTTGAATGGAGCATGAAAACAAATTGGGGTGCCTAGGTTAGGGTGGTCAAATATAACAAATATGACAAATGATAAATGTGTAAGGAATATGCTAAAAATAAAATAGAAGACCAAGACCAAGGGGCATTGGAATATGCTAAAAATAACAAGTTTCAAAGGCCTACTATCCAATGGGTGCTAACTTCTAAATTAAATAAGTCATGGGTCTAACATGTATGTGTTGGTAGGACACAAGAATGTCACTTATTGTTCGGGGCATTTAAAAGAGTGACAAAGTGGTTTCTTTTTTTTTTTTTTTTCAAAGGGGTAAAAACTTTAATGAATCATAAAATCATTACAAAGCAGAAAGAAACACCCATAAGGGGCACAACAAAATCAAGAATTAAGTAACACCCAAAAAGCTCCTCATATCCTCCATAACCCAATCTTCAGGAATAGGGGCCAAATCACCAGGAAGATTGCCCCAATCATCCACATTCCATGTCTCCATCTGCTTAGACACCCATCTTGCCAAACCATCCGCCACCTTATTCCACTCCCATGGCACATGACAAAAAGTAATAGAATCTAAAGCATTGCTCAGAGAAATAATTTGTTTAGCCACCACTGTAAGTTGCTAGTTCACCTCCTCAAAATGTCTCTTATTCAGCATATCAATGACCACCTGAGAATTTGATTCACAAATAATCTGCCGCCAAGCAAGGGCACAAGCACACTCTAATGCCAGAAGGATAGCAAGAGCCTCCATGAGATTATTTGTATGCTGACCTTTATATATAGAGAAGAAAATAATTACCACCCCCAAACTATCCCTGCTAATGCCACCAACTCCAGCATGGCCAAGATTACCTCTAGAAGATCCATTAGCATTGATTTTTAGCTCCCCCATAGTGGGAGGACACCAACAACCAGTATGACAGACCCTCATTCTCCCACGCCCATGCTGAACTATCCTCAAATGTTTCTGTCCACCCCTAGAGAGACCCAGGGCTTCAACAACATCACAGTCTCCAGAAGCAATAGGGACAGACAGATCTCACTTAGCAGCCAAAGTTTCCTGCAGACCGCCCAAAATCCTCAACCAGAGCTGACCAACAAGTAGCTTCTTGTCCAGAAAAATTCTACGGTTGCACTCCAACCAAATATGCCAAATTATCAAACTAGGGCTAATGATCCAAGCAATGAGGAGAAAAGAGGTCTTTACAGGGGGAGGCCCCAGACTCCTCCAAAAATTCTCTAAAGAAGAAGTATGTCTACATGGTATACGCCAAAGATTCCACTAGAAATGCCAAATAACTTTTACAAAGGAACACTGAAAGAAGAGATGGGGGATGCACTCCTCATGCCCACCACACAGAACACACTTAGAGGGCCCTTGAAACCCACGTTTCTAGAGGTTCTCCCAAGTAAGGTACCTCCCTTAAATAACTAACCATGAGAAGAAGTTACACTTAGGCCAAGCAAACTTATTCCAAACCTGTTTCCACCACAAGACCTCTGAGCTCCCAAACATTTGCTTATCAAGAACTTGAGAACCTGAGGCAACAATAAATTTTCCTTTTGGATCAGGACCCCAAGCCAACACATCTCTCCCAGGAAAAGAAGTGCAGACACGCCTTGATAGGATCCCAGAAAGCTCTTGATAATCCCCAGCTGCCCCACTAGGAGGCCACTCCTATGAAACCGTCCATCTATACACACTAACTTGTCCCAAGTTATGAAGGGTTTTAAAATCAGCAACATGGCACCACCCAGCATCAATAAAATGCCTACTCAAATTCTGTAGGTGGGAGTGGGTAAACAAAATGGGAGGATAACCTTTCCAAGAATCATGCCAGAAGAGAGCATCCTGCCCCCCGTTGCAAATCCAAAACAACCCTTGCTTGACCAACTTGGCACCCCTTTTGAGGGTACTCCAAATCACAGAACCCTTCCCCTCCAAACTGAATTGGGCAACATCCACACTCTCAACTACACCCAGATACTTTGAGTTAAGAATTTTTGCCCATGATTGATATTGTTGCGAACACCACCGCTAATATAGCTTAGCTGCTAGAGCTTGTCCATTCAAATTAGTTCTATGCAGATCCAGACCACCAGCCTGCTTCAGCCTACAAATAGCTTCCCACTTAACCAAACTCCACTTCCTATGAAGGAGGTTGCCAGACCAAAGGAACTACCGAGATAAACTCTCAAAGTTTTTGATAAAGCTGGAAGGTGCAGAGAGAACAAAACATCTGTACAGAGGAAGAGCCTGGACCATTGACTTTAGAAGAGTCACCCTACCTGCAGAAGAGAGCCACCTTTTAGTCCAATGACTAACTAGATTTCTAAACTTATCCATAATCTCCTACTAGAATAATTTAGGAAGCGAATGAATAGCAAGCAGAATACCAAGATACACAAAAGGGAGAGTACCAATCTAGAAATGAAGGATACCAGCAATTCTCCTCTGAATAGCTTGCAGAGTATGAAAGAAGTAAATAAAAGACTTCCCCTCATTAATTTTCTGACCTGATGCAGCCAAATAACAATCCAGAATCCTGCGCCAACTAGAAGCCTCCTCAACCTTGGCTCTGCGCATCAGAGCTGTGTCATCAACAAACTGTAAATGTGATTGAGGGGGAATATTGTTTCCAAAACTCTAGCCCTTAATCAAACCAGTCTCCACCTGGGATGTAATAAACCTCCCCAAACCCTCCGCCAATAAGATGAAAAGATAGGGGGATAAAGGGTCCTCTTGTCTGAGCCCCCTAGAAGCACCAAACAACTCTGTCGGCTCACCATTAATCAGCACCAAAAAGGAAGGAGAAGTAACACAACTCTTGGCCCACTCAATCCATTCACCAGCAAAACCAAATGTTCCTAGAATCTTAAATAAGAAGGCCCATTTAACTCGATCATAAGCTTTAGCCATATCCAACTTAATAAACATAGCTTTCTCTTTAGAATGATCCATAGAATGGATCGTCTCGGCTACAATGATGACACCATCCATAATCTGCCTACTAACCACAAAACCCCCTTGCTCTTCAGAAATTAGCCTACTTAGCCAGGGTTTTAGCCGCTCAGCAATCAACTTAGTAATAATCTTATAAACCACATTACATAAGGCAATGGGCCTAAAAAGATCCAGAGAATTAGCCCCATCCTTCTTTGGGATGAGAGAAAGGAAGGTAGCATTCATGGACTTTAGCATTTCTTTATTCATGAAAGATTCCTGAATGACCTCCAACAAATCCAACATAATCACTTCCCAGAACTCCTGGTAGAACTAAACGAGGAAACCATCCGACCCTGGAGCTTTTCCCTTTTTCATCTAGAACACAATAGTTTCAAGCTCTAACAAAGAAATGGGATGAAGCAAAGAAGCATTCATTTCACTGGTGACTAAGGGCAGAATACTATTCAAAATATCAACTTCATCCTCCTCCGTAGGAAGGGAATCCTCAAATAGTAGAATAGAAAAGAAACGAATAGCCTCAGTAGAAATAGAAGTAGAGGAGGAGATAATCTCCCCATTCGAAGACTTGAGAGAAGAAATGATATTACCTTGTCTCCTATCTTTTACTGAATTGCGGAAGAAAGAAGTATCCCTGTCTCCCGCCTGAAGCCACTCGATTCGGGACTTTTGTTTCCAAAAAATTTCCTCACGTAATTCCCATTCCTCAACTTCCTTCACAGCAGCAGCTTCCAGCAAACCCAGATCCTCAGTGACCCCTGATCATGAATCTGCCTGGTGATCGAGTCCAAATGAGCTTGAGCAGACTGTTTTGCATGGAAAACATTACCAAAGTGTTGCCTATTCCATGATTTCAACCTATATTTCACATATTGGAGCCTCTTGGAGAAGGAGTACATAACAGTCCCATGTGACGGCTTCCCCAAACTCTAGCAACCAAGAAGAAGATCATGGAGGGAGTCATCTCTTAACCACATGAGATGAAACTTAAAAGATTACTTTACACAATGCCGGGGAAGCTTAGCAATAAGTTTGATTGGCCAATGATCAGAGCTCTGCCCATCCAAAATCTTAGAGCTAGTCAGCCACCTGTCCCCCAGCCAAAAATTGGACACCAAGAATCTATCTAGACGTTTAAAAATAGTAGCGTCCCCACATCTCCTATTATTCCAAGTAAAGACCCCATTAACAGGCTCAATGTCAACCAAATTCAAGAGAGCCACATTAACCTGTAAGATATCAGAAGAAGGCTCCAAGCGAGTAATGGCTCCCCTCTTCTCTTCTAGAGAAACAACAACATTAAAATCCCTGGCTAAAATCCATGGGAGATAAGGATCAAAAGTCCTCACATATCTGACAAAACCCCACAACTTTACCTTGCCATGAAGGTCAGCCGGAGCATAGATGTTAGAAAAGAGTATTCTCTCTCCAAACTCAAGATGAGAAGCAACACAAGAAATCAAACCTCTGCAAGAGTACCACCAAATTGGCCTGACTCTACATGGGTTCCATAAGCATGCAACCCCACCAGAGGTACCAAGAGCACCAACACATTGACACTGACCACGACTCTAAATCTTTGAAGCCACACTCATCATACTATCAACTGATAACTTAGTTTCCTGAAGGAAGACCACATTAGGAGGATGAATACGAACCAAATCCTGAATAGCCTTTTATCTAGGGATGCTATTCATACCCCTCACATTCCAAGAGAGCACAATCATCATTGGGGTTGGGAGAAGTGAGCATCAATAGTCCTCACCGAACCTGACTCAACAAATGTCTCACCAGCTAGCTTTACCTTTTCCAGGTCCTTTTTTTACCAACCTTAAGAGGTTTCTCAGGAGCTCCTTTTTTGAGGGTTTTTGGTTGTAAACCCAAGGATGGGGAAGGAGCCTTACTTTTTCCTAAGTCTGGAGTACCCCGCACTTCAGATAGAACACCCCCAGCACTAGGAGAGCCACCAAAAGCCTCTAGCACCAAATCTAACACACCTTGAACATGAGCTGGAGGAGCCAATTCAGTGTCCATTTGAGTACCCTGCTCACCAAGATAATCTGAACTAGGAATCACATTAGGCTGATCCCCATGAACAACCTCAGTAAAAGATCCAACTGTTGCCTGCAAGTCCACCTAAAAACTTTCTTCCTAGACCAAATCCTCCAATGTCTCAAATCGGTTGAAGGTTTCCTCCTCCTGCCTATCCTTGAGGGATCGCTTCAGGCCTCGACCATGATTACAAGACTTAACTGGAATAAAACCTTCTTTATCAGCCCCACCTCCCTCCATGGGGGCTTTACCCTTGTCTGCTTTCAAATCAGGCTGAGTAGGAGCATTACTTGAACCAGCTACACCAGAAGCTCGAGGACACCTCTGTTGAAGATGACCATATTCATTGCATAGCCGACACCTGAAAGGTAGTGTCTCATAATCTAATGGTTGAGTCTAGGAGCAAGACCCAACCATCATATCAATAAAATTTGGAAGCGGCTGGCTCAAATCAATTTCAACACAAACCCTAGCATAAGAAAAAATTCTCTTGTTCAAAGTTTGCTAAGAAGGACCAATAGGTTTTCCCAACAACAACGCAATCGACTGCAATATATCACTTCTGCAGCATTCAAGTGGCAGCCAAGGAAGATGAACCCAAACTGGGATTCTAGAAGATAACTCCTCCACTGAGTTAAAGCCAACATGCCAAGGTTTGATGAAGAGACCCACTTGATTATAAAAATATGGGCCCCCTTCGAAGGCCCTATTTCGATCTGAGACACACAAAAAATCCACCATAAAGAAGTTATTTGTAGCCATCAAAATATCAAAATCTCCTTCCGGGTTCCATGTCTTGCAAATCCATGCATCAAGAAATGGGGGAGAAACCCTCATACCCATGAACTTACAAATCAAAACATGATTGCAGTAGTAATTAATATCCTCAGCTACCGACTCTGATTGTATTACTAAAACTAGACGCTCTTGGGCCCTCTCCAAGCATCCATTCACCTTTGGCAATTTAAGGGAACCATTTCAGACCACATCCGATCCAGAAGAAGACTGAAAGGGTATTCCAGCATCCTCCCCAGCCATGGAAGAAGCATGACCCGCCATATCCAAAGGCACATTCAAAGCCATTTATATCAAACGAGAGAGGGCTCAAAATGCCCCCCCACACCACACTAAATCCAAAGCAATGGCTCCAAATAGGTGCACCACCACAAGAGACAACACCTCAAAGGAAGAAACCCCCCCAACATGTAGCAAACATGAACCAGAGAGCATACAATAAAAGAAAACCAAGAGTTGGAAACCCTTGAACCTTGCACAACACTACCCGCACCAAAGAATGCCTCATAGCCAACTAAAATTAGAAAAAAGAAGAAACAAAGAAGAAGACCCGGTCCCCTTGACCCCTTACTGACATGTAAATCCCCTACGCATAGAGAAAGCTCGAACCTACAAGCTAGGGCTCCGGTGCCCTAGCTTGCTCTCCCACACACGCTATCACCATCTCCCTACATGTAATTTATTTTAAAAACTCGACAAAGTGGTTTCTTTGTGTACAAAGTGACAAAACATTAAATGCACTGCAAAGGATTTTGTAAAATGTTTGAAAGCAATCACAACATAATGTTCCAAGTAAGAAAAGCATGATTACATTGATTGAATTAATTTTGCATTAACTAATTTTTCCCCAATGGGTAATCAAACCCCTCTACCATTTAGGGTGGCTATTGTGTGTTGGCCATTTAATCAAGGGGTTAATGCACGAACAAATATAACAATGAAGGTTAAAAATTCTTTAATACCTTAATGATTGAAGTGATCTCTTCATGAATAGAGTTATTGGCCATTAATAAAAGAATTGCCTCTTTATGTCATAATATTATTTTGCTACAACAATCTAGTCTTTATTTGGAACCTATTCTATATTATTGAATTCTCTAGCTCTTTGTGAAATCATAAAATCTAAGATTTGGAGTTGTGAACTCATTAAAGAATTGCATTAAAGGTGACTTCACTAGTTTAATCTTTGGTTGTCATAGAGAGTACATCCACAAATTCGCAAGTAGATGTGTTATCTATTATCATGTTGAGCCAAGCACCTATGGTGTGTAATTCCATGTGAGTCTCTAATTTTTGGATAAGTTCATCCATAACATCTTTATGTAAATGCATTATCAAGCATAAATTAGAAATTGTCTTGGACCCTCAAAAATTAGGATTTATGGTTTGAATATTCTATAAGGACTTTTGTGTTTATTTCTTCAAATTGTCTATCATTATGTTTATGTCATAGTACACCTATAGCCATTTTTATGTAATAAAAACCCTAGTTTATTGTTACCATATTTCTACAAAGACTATTATTATCAAGAAACCCCATCTCTTTTGTACTACAAAAGGTAAGATGAAATTTATGAAAACTACTTCAAAGCTAACTACTGAGACCATCTAGTGGGCTTCAAAGAAGTTCAAGAAATAAAATAGAAATGCCCCTATTATTGAACATTGTGTGAATTTTAACGAGGGAATTGTTATGCCTTGCATACATGCCCCATCTTTGTTTTTTAGAATAGGGACCCACCCTCTTTTTCTTTTCCTTTGTGTTTCCTTCTAGGTCTTTTTTTTTTTAGTTTTGTGCTTTGGACTTGGATTTATTCAGCCTCATTGGATTTTAGTTTTTTGTGATTCTTTGTGTTTAAAAATCCATAAAAAATCCATAAAAATGTGTTTGAGTAGGTTAGGTGTGATGAATTTTGTGTTTTCTACCATTCGTGAGTTTTTGGGGTTCCAAGGGACTTTGGAACACATTCTGAAGTCCCTATGTTTCCCCACTCCCTTCTTTGAGTGTTTGTTTCTTTGGGGATATGTAAGACTTTGGAGGTTCTAAGGAGTTTTAAATTTGGTCCAAAGTCCCCATGTCCTTCCGCCCCCAACATCCCTACCTTTTTTATGGAGCCTATGGTGTTTACTCTTTAGGGGAGGCCTATAGTACCTCATGGTTCTTGAGCACTTTTAGACTTGGTCCAAAGTTCCCATGTCCTTTCACCCCCCACATCCCCAAAAAACCATAATCTATTATTAATGCATTCATTTGGGGTGCTTGGGTGCTTTATATATAAATTTTGTATCTCTATTTTTCTCACATTGCACTTGCATTTTCAATCTCTAGATCCCAAGAAGAACATTCCTTGTGGTTTCAAGATCTCCTTCACTTGATTTTCGTGCCTTGTAATTGAGTGTAGAAAAGATTTAGCATGTGGGATTTGTTGGTTCATAAGGACTTTCATCTCACCATGCACGTTCTTTGTTTCAATCATTTTCTAGGTTGGTTTTCTTGTTTTCCTTCTAATTTATGTGTTTGAAGTCTGATTTCAAACAGTCCTAGATGTTTTAGAGAGATGCATTTATATTTTATCTAGTTTTGAGTGTGATTTTGAGTTTCAAACGCTAGGGTTTGCCACTAGGTTTAAATTTTCATTTGGGTTTTAGGTCCAAGATCCTCGTTAAGATTTTTACCACATGTCTTTAAATGATTGAGTAGTGAAAATGATGCAGGAGCATCTAGTGGTGTAAGAACAATCTTGCATCACCCAAAAAAAGATGATGATTCAAATTGTTGATGTTGTTTTCATTTCTTTTCAAAATTTGTATTTGTAGTTCCATAATCGCTTGAATAATGATGTAGAACCTTCAATTTTTCCAAACTACTAAAAATAGCAAATTGTTATTTTTGGAAAGTTTGCATTTGGGCATGGAAGTGAAAATTTACAAAAAGATTTGTAAATAAAAAAATAAGAAATTTGAGGAAGGAATCAGGCAAAGATCATTTGTGAGATGAAAGATATTAAAGTTTTTGTTTCTTGAAAAACCCCTGAAAAAGTTTCAAAGTCAAGTTTGAGGCATTAAAAGGCCCTGTATGTCCCTAAAAATGGGTAGAATCAGTAGAGTACATTCTTAGCATGTAGAGCACTCTGCAATCTTTTTGGAACTTCAAACAGTTTGTCAATCAGACACCCAGATCAAAAGTTATGGCACCCAGAAGTTGACCTATTTTTGAAGGGAGATGCAAAATTTGAAATTTGGCTAGAGGCTACCAAAAAGGGCTATTTATGACCATCTTTGGGAACCCTTGGCAGTAGTAGAGATAAGGGGAAAAGTATAGAGTCAAGAGAAGACATGAAAATAGAAACCCTAGTGGATTTGGGGCTATAAAAGGTAGATGGTTCCAGAGTCTAGAGATAGGAAGCTGTAATGGGTTGCAGCCTATGGAGGATTCATCCTGTGATTGGATTTTAGCTTCTATAATGTAATGTGTTGTCCAAATAAATAAAAGAACATTCATATTTTCTATGTGCAATTTTTATTGTTGTGTGTTTTGTGATTTACCCCCTTCATGAAGTGGTATCAGAGCAAGGGTTCTTGAGTGTGTAGACAGATCGATGACTGTGAGGCAATTTGCACTAGGACCCGAGGTTGTGGGTTTGTTGCAGAGATCAAGATGCCTCCACGAAGAAATTGTGGTGGGAGAAATGCTTTGACAGAAGAGGGTTTTAGATCCCTGCAAAAGCAAATTGATGCATTGCAAGAGGAGCTGCAAAGCGGGTTTGAGCCAAGAACAACAGAAGAAAGAGAAGATGAAGCTGAAGAAGAGCTATCTGAGGGAGAACAAGAAGCTACAGGAGATCCTGTAGAAGTTAGGTTTTTGAGGGTCATTTCAAAGATTAGAAAGAGACCAAGGATTGAAGTCCCTACCTATTCTGGGAATCTAAACTCAGAAGAGCTTATTGATTGGATCAATGATGTGGAAGAATATTTTGAGTATGAAGATGTGGAAGATCTAGAATAGGTCAAGTTTGCAAAATTAAAGTTGAATGGTCATGCTAGGATTTGGTGGAAGGAAGTTCAGTTAGAGAGAAATAGAAGAGGAAAAGGAAATATTACCAAGTGGGATCAGATGGCAGACAAACTAAAGAAGCAATTCATTCCTGTGGACTATGAGTTGGAGTTGTTAAAGAAGTTGCAAGGATTGAAGCAAGGTAACAAGTCTGTCAAGGAGTATACATAAGAGTTTTATAAGATTACTATTAGGAAAGACCATGCAGAGGCCAACAAGGAGAGGGTATCTCGATACATTAATGGGTTGAGGCCAAGCACTACAACAGAAGAGGCAATTTGCACCTAAAATAGTCCCAAAATTTAGTGCATTTGAGTCCATGAATTAGACACTTCTGTCGGCACAAAACTCGGTGCCCAATAGCATCTCACTATTGCGCAGGGTTTAGCGCTAGATTTTAGTGCTAGGATTAACACCAGAATTAGTGCTGGATTTTGTTGCTTCCAGTTTGGCTTCTGATTTTGATTCATGTGTTGCTTCCAAGTTTGCTTCCAGGTTGGCTTCCACTTTTGCTTCTAGTTTTGCTTCTGATTTTGCTTCTGGTTTTACTTCTGATTTCACTTCTAGTTTTTCTTCAAGGTTTGCTTCCAATTTTGCTTCTAATTTTGCTTCTAGTTTTGGTTCTAGTTTTGCTTCTAATTTTGCTTCCAGTTTTGCTTTCAGTTTTGCTTCTAGGTTTGCTTCCAATTTTGCTTCTAGTTTTGCTTTCAATTTTGCTTCCAGGTTTGCTTCTTGTTTTGCTTCCAGTTTTGCTTCTAGGTTTGCTTCCACTTTTGCTTTCAATTTTGCTTCCGATTTTGCTTCAAATTTTGCTTCCAGTTTTGCTTCAAACTTTGCTTCCAGTTTTGCTTCCAATTTTGCTTCCAATTTTGCTTCTGGTTTTACTTCCAGTTTGGCTTCTAATTTTGCATCTAGTTTTGCTTCCAATTTTGCTTCCTGTTTTGCTTCCACTGTTGCTTCCAATTTTGCTTCTAATTTTTCTTCCAATTTTGCTTCCGATATAACATCGCTTGTTTCTTCCAATTTTGTTTCCATTTTTGTGTCTTTTGTTGCTTCTAAAAATGCTTATTGTTTTGCTTACATTTATTAATTTTTTATGTTTTATTTCAATTTAATTAGTTAAATATATCATGCCTCTTAAATAACTCATATGATTATAAAGTAAGTAATTTAATTATTTAACTCATATGATTAAATAACAAGATAATTATTATAACATGATCATCATCTATAATTAAAACAAGTGAGTCAAATATCTATAATTTAATTAAATTTGACAACATCCGTCCTGAGCAGTAAATTAAAATCATCATACGTAATAAATATCCATCCAAAAATCATCGACCACTTTCAATATATATAAATTGACAAGTCAATATAGATAAGATCATCATAATATATAACTAAAACAAGTGAAAGTCAAATATGCCAGTAGATCAATAACATGTCTAAATGATACATGTACAAATGATATAAGTAAAAATGATAAATTACGTAACTCAAAAATGATACAAGTCAAGATGATACATGTCCAAATGATATAAGTCAAAATGATACATCAATTTATGATACAACTCATTAATATGGCACTGCAGGCTGTGAAAATGATACATATGATAGCTAGCAACTATGAAAAGAGGCATCATAATGATATATCAACAATGAACCGTGATGCAATCTATATGATCATGAATGTCACTGGCTACTACAAGCAACTGCCTCATCATCATCATCACCATCGTGATCATCATCATCATCACCATCATTGTCATCATCATCATCGTCATCGACCTCAGTGTCTTCTGTATCTGTATCATCATCATCCTCTGCCATGTGATCTATACCAGAACCAACATAATCTGGATCTCTATCATGAGGATCATCTTGATCTTCTAAAAGACCCGTGTTTTAAAAAAAATATTTAAAATGAAAAGTTATTATTTATTTCATGCAATAATTTATTTTTCTGTTATATATCTAATATTACAACATATGAAATGAAACCATAATCATATTACATCGTATCAAAATGCACATACCATAATAAAATTTTAAAAAAGTTACAGCTAATATGTCATTCCAATGATGTAAAACATGCAACAATTCTAATAAACGTTAGTAAAGATCATAAAAAAATTGTTATAAATTTAACTATCAACTATAAATTCTATTACATAACCTTAAGTGCTACAAATTGCTCGGTCCAAAGCTCCCATTTTAACATAGGCAGGGAGGATGGTGGCAAAGGTTGTGGAATTTGTCTTTACACCAGCTAATTGCATTTGCTTTAAAATTTCTGAAGCCTTTTCAACAAATCCATTTTGTGCATATCCTGCAGTCATTGTAGTCCATGAGACCACATTTCTTTGAGGCATTATGTCAAAGAGTTCCCCTACCTTGTCTATGCTTCCACATTTTGCATACATGTCTAATAGGGCAGTTGCAACTACAACATCTGATAAAATTCCTCTATAATTTATGTATTGATGGATGTCCATACCCTATTCCAAAGCTCCCATTTTGACACAGGTAGGGAGGATGTTGGAAAAGGCTATGGAATTTGTCTTTACACCAGCCAATTGCATTTGCTTTAAAATTTCTGAAGCCTTTTCAACAAATCCATTTTGTACATATCCTGCAGTCATTACAGTCCATGAGACCACATTTCTTTGAGGCATTCTGTCAAATAGTTCACATGCCTTGTCTATGTTTCCACATTTTGCATACATGTTTAATAGGGTAGTTGCAACTACAACATCTGACAAAATTCCTCTATCCTTTATGTATTGATGGATGTCCATACCCTATTCTAAAGCTCCCATTTTGACACAGGCAGGGAGGATGTAGGCAAATGTTGTGGAATTTGGCTTTACACCAGCCAATTACATTTTCTTTAAAATTTCTGAATCCTTTTCAACAAATCCATTTTGTGCATATCCTGTAGTCATTGCAGTCCATGAGACCACATTTCTTTGAGGCATTCTATCAAATAGTTCACGTGCCTTGTCTATGCTTCCACATTTTGTATACATGTCTAACAAGGCATTGCAACTACAACATTTGAAAAAATTCCTGTATCCTTTATGTATTGATGGATGTACATACCCTATTCCAAAGCTCCCATTTTGACATAGGCAGGGAGGATGGTGGCAAAGGTTGTGGAATTTGTCTTTACACCAGCTAATTGCATTTTCTTTAAAATTTCTGAAGCCTTTTCAACAAATCCATTTTGTGCATATCCTGTAGTCATTGTAATCCATGAGACCAAATTTCTTTGAGGCATTCTGTCAAACAATTCACGTGCCTTGTCTATGCTTCTACATTTTGCATACATGTCTAACAAGTCAGTTGCAACTACAACATATGACAAATTTCCTCTATCCTTTATGTATTGATGGATGTCCATACCCTATTCCAAAGCTCCCATTTTGACACAGGCAGGGAGGATGTTGGTAAAGGTTGTGGAATTTGGCTTTACACCAGCGAATTGCATTTGCTTTAAAATTTCTGAAGCCTTTTCAACAAATCCATTTTGTGCATATCCTGCAGTCATTGCAGTCCATGAGACCACATTTCTTTGAGGCATTCTGTCAAATAGTTCACGTGCCTTGTCAATGCTTCCACATTTTTCATACATGTCTAACAAGACAGTTGCAACTACAACATCTAACAAAATTCCTCTATACTTTATGTATTGATGGATGTCCATACCCTATTCCAAAACTCCCATTTTGACATAGGCAGGGAGGATGGTGGCAAAGGTTGTGGAATTTGGCTTTCAAACAACTCATACTTGTAGAGTCATGGTTTTAGGTCACGTATGTTATGGTAACAATAAGGGATTCCAACTATGGTTACAATAGCTAAGACTGCCCTCATTTGTGACCGTAACAAGGTTCTTAGACAACACTATCTTGCTCTTCACACTGGGTGCTATATAGGCCAAGATTGGGTTGAAGAAATCACTTGATGGTTACCTATATAGTGATACCACACCCTAATACCTCATGGATTCTAAATAGCTTGAGATTTATACATTACTCAACCAAGATGAAACTGTATCACTGTACCACACTTAACTATGACAGTCCTTTCTTGACAACAATTTGTAATCTTTAGACTATTGGGATACTTTCCACAAATAAATATTAGGTCAATGACACAAGGCTTTTAAACAAAAACCATAATCCTAACTCTATATCCATCCCCTTGGGAGTCTCAATGGTGCAGGAGCACCCCTTCAATAAGCCGAATATGCATCTGAGGGAGAAGACTAAGGTTTTAATATGTTTTATTCATTTCTATGTTTGTTCATGTTGTCATGTAGTATTTGTGTCATCATTTCATGTTTGTAATAAAGACCCCACCATGTGAACTGAGGTCACAAATTTGGCATCCTGATAAGCCAATTTGGACATCTTGGACATTTGGGGTATGTGGAGGATTAAATCAAATGTGTCGTGTTGTTAGGTGTTTTTTTGTCTTGTGCTAAACATGTGTCATGTGATTAGTTAGTGTTTTGGCTTATAATCTTGGTTAAGCAAAATCCGAACCAAAAAAAAGAGTTCGTAACCAAACAGGCAGAGGTGGTTGAGGAATGGTTCACCTTCCACCTTCTGTAACTATTAAATGTATGAATGTTTATAATCAGCCTATGTTCTTTGAGACAGGGAGGGAGATGAAGTTGGAGTGAAGAAATATAAATTATGTCAGTTGTGTTTTACAAATTCTGGGTTCTGTGTAAATTCTTTGTGTATCGAATTGTTCTGTGTATATTATCTGTATAGAATTGTTCTACACTTAATCTAGTTTTCTGTTGTCGAGATGCAAGATTGAAACCATTCCACTAGTGGATTTCATTGAAATTAGTGTAATGGACTTTGTACATAGTTTTATGTTTTGTTTTCTTTTGTTCGTGTTTATGGCGGAATGGGACAGAGGATCCAATCTCTGGAAGAGTTGTTGCAATAGGGAGCCTAGCATCTCTATGTGCTAGGGATCAACAGAATAGAGACTGCAAGTTTGGTTGTTGAGGACGTCCTCGACATAAGATTTGGCGTTGTTTTAGTGAAGATACATTTTCTCTATATATCACAATTGTATCAGAGTACATTTGGTGTATATCCTGCAATTGTATGTTGAAGACAATCTATGTGTATATCACAGTTGTATGCGAGTGAGATTCAGTGAGTATACTTCTTTTGAATGTCCAAGATTGTATATTGGAATGTACATGGTTAATATGCATTTCATAAGATATAAGTGACGACCGACTATAGCGGTCAAAACGGGTGGAGATACAATGGGTGACTGGCGATAGAAGGTTAAACAATGCATATCTGAAATTGAAAGTATCGGTGTGAGAAGAGTCATCGGAAGGTTAGTTGAAAACTGAACCGATAGTATATGTTTGGCAGTAGTTGAACTGATTCAAAGGTTCAACGGGTTCAATTGGTTCATTGGAGTAAGTGGTACATCGACTGAAGGAATTCTAGGTTGGCCAATAGTAGTAAGTGTTTCCGATAGTTGAAGTGACAGTTGAACTAGTTCAACGGTTCAACGGGTTTAGCAGGTTCATCGAGTTACAAAGGTTCATTTGCTTCACCTGTTCAATAAGGTGTAAATGGGTTCGAGAGGTTCAAACGGTTCAACTGATAGTTGCCGATAGCATTAAGTCTGGGCGATGGAAGTATGTTGAACCGATAGTTGAAGGTTCAATGGTTCAGTTAGTTCAAGTGGTTCAAAGGTTCAACCACAGTAATAGTTCAGTATTTTAGATCTGTTTTAACCACTTCATTGCATGCTCTACATCAAGTGGTATCAGAGCAAATGAGTATCCTTTAGGTAGAAGAAGAAGACAAGATGTCAGACGAAGAGGGGTCACAAGAGTACCCAGCAAAGATGACCAATGCTAAGTTGGCTGCCTTAGTGAAGAAGCAAATGGTAGAGAGGAGAGTAGCTCGGGCTCAGAATTAGGCCCTGAAAGAAGAGTTAGAGAAGTTGAGGGATAGAGTAGAGAAGGGAGAAGAAGATTCTAGTGAGCGAGAAGATGGGGATGAAGAGGAGATCCCTAGGCAGGAAGAGATAGAGGTTCCTACAGACCAGAGACCCTTACTTAATGCCCTCAAATCCATGGAGAGGACCATGGATATTAAAATAGACCTGCCAGTGTTTGCAGGCAAAATGGAGCCTGATTCAGTGATGGAGTGGATAGACTCCTTGAATAACTTCTTTGAGACTGAGGAGATACCAGACCACCAAAGGGTGAGAATGGCTTAATCCAAAATGAAAGGGGCTACACTAAATTGGTGGAATTTCATCCAAGATGATAGGGTGAAAGAAGGAAAGAACATAGTTGCTACTTGGAAGAAGATGATGGCTTTAGTGAAGGAGGCCTATGTTCCATTGGATTACAACATCCAATTACATAAGAGGAAACAAAAATTGAAGCAGAAGGAGTTAGATGTTAGCTCATACACAGAAGAGTTCATGAAACTATGTGTCAAGACAAAGGTAAAGGAGAATGAGAAAGAGAAGGTGGCAAGGTACCTCAATGGATTGAGGTTTTCCATCCAAGAAGACATAAATCTGCATAACCTAGAAACAGTCCAAAAGTGCTACCAATTGGCACTCAAAGTGGAAGAGAAATTCAAGAGAAGACAAGAGCAGAACAGTAGAGGAAGAGGGAGATAGCAAAGGGGAGGAAGAAGTCCTTTCAGAGGTAGAGGAAATGGATTTGGATACCAAGGTGAATCAAACCAAGAGAGCAACAAAGGAAATAGCAGTCAAACCCAAGGGGGAAGTTACAATCAAAGAGGAAACTTTAGGGGTAGAAGACCACTATTTAGAGGGAGATCTCAGAGCAGGGGACCTCTCAGATGTTACAATTGTAATCAAGAAGGCCACATAGCTAGCAGATGTCCAGGAAAGGCAACAAGTTCAATGGGAGAAAGGAGGATAAATCTAATCCAAGAATCTGATTGTCAAAGTGTGACAAGCTCAAACACTTTTCAAAGTGTGAATGTTCCTGACAGTTATGGATATCCTGAGAGTGGAGAAGCTTTGATGATTAGGAGAGTAATGACCACCATGAAGGTGCCTGACAAAGAACCCCCACAAAGGAAGTCTCTCTTCAGAACTACTTGCAAGGCAGGAGGAAAGGTATGTAAAGTTCTTATTGACTCTGGATCCACTAAAAATTTTGTGTCATTTGAAATGGTAGAAAAGCTTAAGCTTAGAAGGCTGTCCCATCCTTGCCCATACAAGGTCTCATGGCTCACCCAAGGTCAGCAAACAGTTGTGGAAGAACAGCCTTGGGTGGTGTTTCAAATTGGATCATACAAGGACATATTGTTGTTTGACATTGCCAAGATGGATGCTTGCCATCTCCTATTTGGAAGACCATGGTAGTATGACTTGAAAGCACACCATGATGGAGTTAGAAACACATATTCAATCACCAAGGATGGTAAGGTGATAGAGTTGCTACCATTAATGGAGAATGAGGTGGAATCAAAAGGGAAAGAAGTCAAAGCGATGATGGTAGAAGGCAAACAATTCATGAAAGAGATAGTAGAAGAAGGAGCAGTTGCATATACTCTAATTCCATGCCTAAAGGTGAACAAGGAGCAGCAGCAAGAAGTCAAGGGAAAGAAGAGGCAAATGTTCATAGATCCAACTATCCAAGAGCTATTGGACAAGTACAAAGGCATCATCTCTGATGGAATGCCAAGGTCCCTACCAATTGTAAGGGACATCGGCCATTGCATAGATTTGATCCCAGGATCTACACTTCCAAACAAGGCAGCATACAAGCTTACCCCAGAACATAATCCAAAAGTAGCAAAGGAGATTGAGGAATTGTTGGAGACAGGCCTAATTGGCAAGAGTTTAATCCCATGTACAGTACCGGCAGTCCTAGCACCAAAGAAGGAAGGCACTTGGAGACTTTGTACTGATTCAAGGGCTATCAATAAGATAACAATTAGGTACAGGTTCCCAATCCCTAGGATAGAAGATTTTCTTGATTGCTTGGAGGGTGCTAAATATTTCACAAAAATAGATTTAAAGAGTGGCTATCATCAGATTAGGATTAGGCCAGGAGATGAATGTAAAACTACCTTTAAGACCAATGAGGGGTTGTATGAGTGGAAGGTCATGCCTTTTGGTTTGTCCAATGCCCCTAGTACCTTTATGAGGTTGATGAATGAGGTCTTGAGGGAATTCATAGGTAAATTTGTCATAGTATATCTAGATGATATCCTAATTTTTAGTAATACAAGGGAGGAGCACCTCAAACATATAGACCTGGTCCTCAAAAGGTTACATGAAGAGCAGCTAATGATCAACTTAGAGAAGTGTTTGTTCATGCAGGAAGAGATCATCTACTTGGGATTTGTCATCTCACATAACAAACTGAAAATGGATCAAGAGAAGGTAAGTGCCATATTGTCTTGGCCAACTCCTAAAACCTTGAATGATGTTAGAAGTTTCCATGGGTTAGCAACCTTTTATAGGAAGTTTATAAAGGGGTTTAGTCATGTTTGTGCACCCATGCTTGACACCATAAAAGGAGGACAAAAGTGCAGATTCACTTGGACAAAGGAGGTAGATGATTCATTTGAAACATTGAAGAAGAAGGTGGCAGAGCAGCTAATCCTTGCACTTCTGGACTTCAACAAGATTTTCCAAGTAGAATGTGATGCAAGCCATATGGCAATTGGAGCAGTACTCAATCAAGAAGGTAGGCCTATTGCATTTTTTAGTGAGAAACTAAATGATGCAAAGAAGAGATACTCAAAAAGTGGAGGCACTACTTGATGCCCAAAGAATTCATAGTGTTCACAGATAATCAGGCCCTTAGTTTCATAAATAGCCAAGAGAAGTTGAACCATAGGCATATGAAGTAGGTGGAGACTTTGCAAGCTTTCACCTTCACACTCAAGCACAAGAAAGGGGTCAAGAATAAGGTAGCAGATGCTTTGAGCAGGAGGGCTCTAACCATCAATCAGATCCAATTAGAGATGTTGGCATTGACTCTTTGAAAGCTATGTATGATGTTGATGAAGACTTTGAAGAAATCTATAAGGTATGCATTTCCTTTGGTGACAAATATCATGTTGAGTTCTCTGAATTTCTGATCCAAGATGGATTACTTTTCAAGGGTGGATAGTTGTGCATTCCACGGTGTTCTATGAGACTGAATATCATTAGGGAGAAACATTGTGGGGCCATGGCAGAACATTTTGGTCTAGATAAGACTCTTGATCTTGTGAAGAGACATTACTATTGGCCCAAGTTGCAGTCAAATGTGAGGAGATTTGAGGAGGCATGTGTGATATGTCAGAAAGCAAAAGGGAGATCCACTAATGCAGGTTTGTATCAGCCACTACCCATTCCTTCTAGGTCGTGGGAGAGCATAAGAATGGACTTTGTATTGGGTTTGCCTAGGACAAGGAAGGGATATGATAGTGTTTTTGTTATAGTAGACAGATTTAGTAAAATGGCACACTTCTTGCCATGCAAAACCACTTGTGATGCTTCATATGTTGCAGATCTATTTTTCAAAGAGATAGTGAGGATACATGGTTTGCCATTGAGCATAGTGTCAGATAGAGATGTGAAGTTTATTGGCCACTTTTGGAGGACTCTTTCGAAGAAGCTCAGAACCAACTTATCCTTCTCATCAGCCTACCATACTCAAATAGATGGGTAGACTGAAGTGGTTAACCATTCATTGGGAAATCTGCTAAGGTGTTTGACAAGGCAGCATGGATCGAAGTGGGATAACATCCTACCACAAGCAGAATTTTCCTATAATGACACCATTAATAGGAGTACAGGGAAGTCACCTTTTTAGGTGGTATACGGCATTCATCCAAGGGGTATTTTGGAGCTGAGAGATCTGCCTATAGGAGAGTCTATTAGTGCAGATAGAGAAGCCTTTGCATCATCCATCAAGGAGGCGCATGATCAAGTCAAGAACCAACTCCAACAAACTATATTGAAGTACAAAACATATGCTGACAAGAAGAAGAGGGATGTACAATTTGATGTTGGAGATTTGGTGTGGGTTAATCTGAAGAAGGAGAGACTCCCAAAAGGTAAATATACCAAGCTAATGCAAAGGAAGATTGGACCATGTCAGATTTTGAAGAAGTGTGGACAGAATGCTTATGAGATCCAACTTCCTCCTGACCTTGGATTGTCACCCATTTTCAATGTATGTGATTTAACTCCATACAAGAAGAATGCAGATGTAGAATAGGAACCATTGTAGGGTACAACAGATGATTATATCCCTAAGCATGATCGACCAAAATTGAAGAAGATATTAGACTCAAGAGTGACAAAGAAAATAAGGAACAAAGAGTACATGGAGTACTTGGTGGATTGGCATGGGAAACCTGATTCAGAGGCAGTTTGAATGATTGAAGATCAGATCATAAACAATGGTGTAAACCTTCAAACTCTGATCTCAAGTGGGCTTGAGATCTCTTCTCCCAGGGAGTATGGTGCAGGAGCACCCCTTCAACAATCCAAATATACATCTGAGGGAGAAGACTAAGGTTTTAATATGTTTTATGCATTTCTATGTTTGTTCATGTTGTCATGTAGTGTTTGTGTTATCATTTCATGTTTGTAATAAAGACCCCACCATGTGAACCGAGGTCACAAATTTGGCATCTTGATAAGCCAATTTGGACATCTTAGACACTTGGGGTATGTGGAGGATTAAATCAAATGTGTCATGTTGTTAGGTGTTTTGTTGTCTTGTGCTAAACATGTGTCGTGTGATTAGTTAGTGTTTTGTCTTATAATCTTGGTTAAGCAAAATCCGAACAAAAAAAAAAGAGTTGGTAACCAAACAGGCAGAGGTGGTTGAGGAATGGTTCACCTTCCACCTTCTATAACTATTAAATGTATGAATCTTTATAATTAGCCTATGTTCTTTGAGACAGGGAGGGAGATGAAGTTGGAGTGAAGAAATAGAAATTCTATCAGTTGTGTTTTACAAATTCTGGGTTCTGTGTAAATTCTCTATGTATCGAATTGTTCTGTGTATATTATCTATATAGAATTGTTCTGCACTTAATCTAGTTTTCTATTATCGAGATGCAAGATTGAAACCATTCCACTGGTGGATTTCTTTGAAATCAGTGGAATAAACTTTGTACATAGTTTTCTATTTTGTTTTCTTTTTGTTCATGTTTATGGCAGAATGGGACAGAGGATCCAATCTCTGGAAGAGTTGTCACAGTAGGGAGCCTAGAATCTCTATGTGCTAGGGCTCAATAGAATAGAGACTGTGAGTTTGGTTGCTAAGGACATCCTCGACATAAGATTTGGTGTTGTTTTAGTGAAGATACATTTTCTATGTATATCACAATTGTATCAGAGTACATTTGGTGTATATCCTACAATTGTATGTTGAAGACAATCTGTGTGTATATCGCAGTTGTATGCGAGTGACATTCGGTGAGTATACTGCATTTGCATGTCCAAGATTGTATATTGGAATGTACATGGTTAATATGCATTTTGTAAGATACAAGTGACGACCGACTGTAGCGGTCAAAATAGGTGGAGATACAATGGGTGACCGGTGATAGAAGGTTAAACAATGCATATTCAAAATTGAAAGTATTGGTGTGAGAAGAGTCATCGGAAGGTTAGTTGAAAACTGAACCGATAGTATATGTTTGGTAGTGGTTGAACCGATTCAAAGGTTCAACGGGTTCAATTGGTTCATCGGAGTAAGTCGTGCATTGGCCGAAGGAATTCTAGGTTGGCCGATAGTAGTAAGTGTTGTCGATAGTTGAACCGACGGTTGAACCGGGTCGACGGTTGAACCGATTCAAGGGTTCAACCATTCAACGGGTTCAGCGGGTTCATCGAGTTACAAAGGTTCATTTGCTTCACTAGTTCAACAAGGTGTAAATGGGTTTGAGAGGTTCAAACGGTTCAAACGATAGTTGCCGACAACATTAAGTCTAGGCGATGGAAGTATGTTGAACTGATAGTTGAAGGTTCAATGGTTTAGTTAGTTCAAGTGGTTTAAAGTTTCAACCACAACAATAGTTCAGTATTTTAGATCTATTTTCACCACTTCATTGCGTGCTCTACATCACTCAAGGGCCACCTTGAGACAAAAAATGCTAATGTACTATTCTAACAGTTATGATTGTCCTCCATCATTTCATTGTGCAGTTGAAACTTGAGATGAGTATTGGGGAGATCTCTATTTGTAAAAACATGGAAAATACTCATGGCAAGATCTCTAAAATAGGCATATTCAACTTCAAGCATTTCTGCAGACTCTAGGAAGGTGGATATAAACTTAGTGACTTTACTTACCACCACAAAGACTATCCCCTTTGTGACTATGACAAGGTAACACTGTCATGCTCTTTATGACAATCCCTTCTCCATTGGGTGATGGCCTAATAACATTTATCTCCTTTGTGATTTCAATGCCTCTCTAATGCACTATCATAGGAGTCTTGACAGTCTTTATGTATTAGTGAAGATGGCTTCCAACAAATCAGAAAGGAGGGGTTAAGATTACATACAAAGTCCTAGTCTTCATACCCTAGTCACATATCACCCCTCTAAGAAGACCTCAAGACAATTGCCCTTTAATATAGGTAGTCAATGCAGTTTTAAAAGATAAAGTGCAAGAGGCCAAAGGACAAGAAAACTTAAGGCCTTAAGGGGTTTAAAGGAATAAAAATATAGGCTTGCAGACTCGACTTAAAACCCTAACCCTAGGTGGGTACCACCAAAACCCTTTAACTTGGCACTACAAAACCTTGTCCAATCTGATCATGGCAAGCTGAAATCAAGCATGTACACTGACATATGATAGATAAGTATGCCTACCAAGTGGTTTCACATATAAATGAATAGGCTTTCAATTATAACCCTTCAAAGTAGGCCACTAAAGTATATTATACAGGTGCATTTCTGAGTGCTACACTCAGATTTTTCAATATGGGAACCTAAATTTTTTGCAAAAAATGGTAGGAAATTTTAGGTTCCAACAAGTCCATTAGTTAGAGGTAGGCAAACAAGGGTTTTCTGTTCATTATTAGCCCATTAAACTTAAGCATATGAGATAGCATGACCCACACAAAATGTTGTGGATAATGACCACAAGATTAGGTTAATTGCAACCACTTTTTGTAAGCAAGCACAAGACTAGTATACTCATTATGATCTTAATGGCACAAAGAAGGGTCCCCAAAGATAAAAGAGTAATCATTTGTCATCTAAGAGAAATCTTACATTTAAGGGCACTAGGCCAATAGAGAAGCACTTTAGAACTCATCCTACGCATCAATAAACAACTCAACACAAGAAATTCAAATTGACATATTAACACAACAATATCCAACTAAGTTATTGAAAGTCAACTATTGATACCTCATTCTCCATCCAGATTACAAAATTGGTCCACTTTTTTCTTTGTAACATTCCTTTTTCAAATTGGCTTGGATGCCAGCCATATTTCTCCTCCTATCAAAACATGGCACATAGACTAGTTAAACTAATTAATATGCAATCATTCAATTTTTCCTAGGAAATTAAAAAAAATATACCATTTAACTTATTAAATATACTTACAAATGTACAGATCAAGGCTTGTAAACCTTTCTGGCCACTGTGATGTGTAGAACGAAGTTTGTCAAGCCTAGCCTTGGAGGCCTTGTCCTAAAACATATACTAATTCAATTTAACTATGCACAAATAAAATTTAAAAGTCATTTAATAAATTTGATATAATCTTATGAGAAAATTCAAATACATGCGTACTCTCCTCACCGGACTTCCTCTGTGCATCAGACTTCTCATATGCTTTTACAAGCTCTTTCCATACTTTCAAACTTACATCAATTGGCCTTTTTTTGAGCCTTTGCTCGGGAGGGAGTTTTTTTATCTTCTTTGTTTGGTTGCACCAAAATCTCTTGCAGTTTTGAGACATTCGTAGCTTTATCTTCTTTACAGACCAACTTGTGCCAAATTTAATCTCCATGTCATGGATAACTACTTTTTGCAGGTGCATGGGTATCTTTGAGAATGGAAAATGTATATGGTTTTTGAACCGTTGAAGGCATGATTCCTTCAACCTATTCACAAATGTTTTTCCAGCATCCGTCATTCGGACGTCCCCTGAAACCACATCATATTTTATCTTGGTATCATAGGTACCAATGCAAGATGCAAAACATGGCATGGTGGTCGAAGAAGTCTGTGTCCCAAGAGTGGGTGGGACATTGCAAGCCTCTGTTCCCTGTTCAACATTCTTAGAGGTTATTTTTATTGATTTCCTCCTAGATCTTTTTCTTGATCCATGACTGGTTGGGGAATCAATTGATTCCCTTTGACACTGTTGATTTGGTTGTAATGTTTCAGGGGCTTTACCAGATCATTTTTCTATGTATCTAGCAAGCATTGTCAAGTCCACACCATCCAATTTGTTCACTACCTCTACCCCCAATATGGAAGCCAATGCCTCTTTATCTTTGTTAGTATCATGTTCCTATTAAATAAATTTCTTCTTTTAAATTTACAAATAAAAAACTAAAAACTAAAAATCAAAGAAACAATGGAAACATTTACAAATCTATAAATTGACAACGAATTACCTCATTATGGCCAGAGTCTACTCCCTTTGCTCTCTTCCTTATATTGCTTGACATTTTGAGGTGACCTAGGGAAAATTATTTTCATTCATTCTGTGGAGGCAAACAAAGTACACACTGCTAGGTATGAAAGTTTTCATCTAGTTTTTCTATATTCCTCAAGGTTTTTGACCTTTACTTTGTAGAGCAAATCATGAAGTTGTTTTCCTATGAATTAATTGGTGCCTTGGGATGGAATCTATAGTTCCTGGCCTAATTTTAGTTTTCTCACCCTCGTCTCAAAAGCCCTATCTCCTCATATTGTCTCAACCAACCTCTATTTTAGTTTGCTCACAATCGACTTGTCTTAAAGCACTCGACTACTTTTTTAGGAAGGAAACGAGAAAGTTGTGTTCAGAGAAAGGTATTGATGGTAATGATAAGCGAACCTAGGCATTGGGGTTTGAAAAATGTGTTCACTACCCTTAGATGTAGAGGAAATAATGCAATGTCTACAATTTTACCCTCCTCCTTTGCAACCACATGAGACTTGAACAATTCGTCTGTAAACAAAACAATATTTACAACCCTTTCTTCACAATCCTCTCCATTTAATCAAAACAAAAATATATTTGGGAATGAAAATTTTTTATTGTAATTGTAAACTTACCTATGGTGTCGAAAACTAAGTCAAATTTCTCATCTCTTCATGTGGCATTTTTCTCGTCTCTTCACGTGGCATTTTCTCCTGTAATTGTCAAATTTCTCATATATTAATTCAGGCAGGACTCCAACCCAAATGCTCAATCTCCAAACAAAAAATGAACACCAAAAATCAATAAAGTTTTGTTTTGTTTGTTTTGGGGTATGTGTAGGTGGGAATTTTTAAAATTGTTTTCATCCAGTAGTCGGCACTATAGTCAGAGTAGTTAACGCCAACTTTAGCACCGACTTTTAGGCCAAAAATGTAATCTATTTGGGGTGCCAAAGGTAGCACAAAGTGCACCTAATTTAGTGCCAATCAGTGCAAAATAATGTATTTTGCTTGGAAGTTGATAAAAACATAACCTCACCAAATTTGGATTGTCCTTATAATAAGTAACTATATCTTATTTCCATGATAGAATTTTGACTTCATGCTTCTCTTATGATTAGCTTAATAATGACTCACTCTTTCACCACCTTACATAGATGGTTGGTGACAATCCTTATGCAAGTGATATGGCTTTGGAAAAACCTAACAACTCTTCTCTTACTATCATGATGACATGATATTGCAAGATCCAGAGGAGGCCATGGAGAGAGGACGTGGACGGTGTAGAACTACTAAATCGCAGAGAGGAAAGTGGGTGGAAATAGATATGACAATGGAATCTGCAGATACAATAGAGGTAAGAAGAGAAAGCAACCTCAACCAAAGGAGGAAGGTGTTTATGAATTCACAAATGCTACAACATAGAGGAGATAAAGTCATTTTTTTGTCCACAAGGCCTCTGAGGTCAAACTTATTGGTTGAAAATGCACATGAATGGTGATTAAATGTGATTCTATGATCGAGGGAAAAGTTTGAAAATTAGGATGGCCAAAACATGATACCAATATGTCAAATATATGACTAAATTGAGGTTTTGTGTTGGATAGCATATTCGTTGAAATGATATAATTGGTGTACTAAACATTATTTACTATGTTGTGTATTATAGGGGCCAAACGAGGCCATGGCAACAAATCGTGTCATATCAAATGAGGACACAACGGATGAAGTGGGAAATTAGGTACTCAAATCCAATTTCCTTAGGAAAAAATGATCTGATGGCATTTTGTGATACGTCCATCTTTTTTCATAGTATTATTGAAATTTATAATGTATTATCCAATCTTGACATAAATTAATGCATGTTGTTGATTATTTTAGATGGAGATTGGAGCAAATGTAGAGCATGAGCATTCAACTAGAAAATGAAAAATATATGTACATGGACATGGACCTAAAACTGTTAAATCACATAGACAATAGTGGGTGGAAGAGGATATGACAATGGATCCTGCAGACACAACAAATGATTGCACTGAACAAGAGGTTGGTCAGGACTATGGTACATGGGATGAATACTTTGAGAAAATTATTGTTTGTGGATGTTCTGTATATATGTTCATACAACCAATATTTTTATTTTTTAAGCCATATTTGATTATATTTCTTTGAAATTGATACATTTATGATTTATCCAATTGTTGTCAAACATTAAATAATGCTTGCGTTTCTTGATAGGTAGAAGATGTTGATGAAACACATACTAATACCCAAGATCCAACTAGGTTATTAATATTTGGACGGGATGATCCAAACCATCCTTTAAACAATACCAGGGCAAAAAGAGCATTATTGAAGATAATACTATCAACTAAGAAATTTGAAGAGCTAATGAGATCCGCATACACTGATTACATGCCACCTAGCCTTAATGATGATGATTATAATAGTGAAAATGTAGTGTATGAAGAAGGATTGAATGAAATGCTTACAGATTTCTTTGGGGATGAAAACAATGAGGACAATAATGATCATATGGTTGATAGTAACAATGATAGCAAGGGTAATTACCACCAATGTAATGTTGATGATAACAACCTGAAAGGCTCCATCAAGTAAGCAAAGAAGACACCTGTGTTCAAATCGGGTGCAAGTAGAACCTCAAAACTGGCATGCCCATTAATATTATTAGAAATCAAGTCACTATTTGGTTGGTCAAACAAAGGATTCACTACCCTACTGAAGTGAGTTGAAATCTATTTCTTACTTTGTAATTGTCAATTGGTGTACATAATTCGTAAACATTCATCAACTTTGTTTATAGTTCTTTAAGGGAATTTTTAAACCATATATTGTATATAAATAGTCCTAGTATAGATTGACATATCAAACATGTTCATCATAAGTCAAAGCATTCAATTGATTTGATCTCTGGCAATCTTATAGGGCAATAAAAACTAAAATATTCCTTGAAGATAATGTGTTGCCATCAACTTGCAGAGAGGCATGTCTGTTGTTGGTTGAGTTGGGGATTGAATATAAGCAAATTAATTCATGTAAAAATGATTGCATTTTATATAGAGATGAATATCAAAACAAGGTAGAATGCCCTATATGCAAAGAGAAGAGATATCATACAGATGTATAAGGTCCTACAGTTCCAAAGAAGGTTTTACGTCACATGCCAAATATTCCTAGACTTCAACGAATGTTTTGTTGCAAGTCACTTGCACAATTGATGGACTGGCATGCAAAGAATAGAAGTAAAGATGGATTCATGTGAATTCCGGTCAACTCTAAAGTAATGAAACACAGAGGAAAAATGGCCCAGAAAATTCAAAGATGAACCCCATAGTATTAGGTTTGGTCTTGCAATTGATGGAGTGTGCCCATTCTCTTTCCTGAGCTCAAATTATAGTGTTTGGCTAGTCAGATTAATTTTATACAATATTCCCCCATGGATGAGTGTTAGAAAGGAGCACTTTATGCTGACTCTCATTGTTCTAGGAAAACATCAAGTTAAAAACATGGATGTTTATCTTGCACCTTTTATTGATGAGATGCAACTCCTATGGAAAGGCATAAGAATGTATGACATATCATGTCCCCCATCAAATAGGTCCTTCATGTTGTACAGTGTACTATGTTGGACTATTCATGATTTCCTAGGACTTGGTGTTTGTTCTAGTAAGATAAAATATTTACGTATTTACACTCATAATATATTTTCATCCCAACTTTCATACTTAGTTTTATACATTTTTTTTTATGTTATTAACATTACTTATTGAATTGCAGGGCTTAAAACAAAGGGGATATTTGCATGTCCAAGATGTGCAGAACAATTTCAAGGGTGGTATTCTAAAGATCTACATAAATTTATTTACGCAAACAACAGGGTTTTTCTACCACTAGATCATAAGTTTATAAATCACCTGAAGAATCAATTTGATGGAAAAGTTGAAAATAGAGGCCCTCCCATGATTATGAGTTTAGGTGAATGGCTTAAGAAGCATGAAGATGTTGAATTGAAAGGTTGGGAGGATTTTTTTGATCGGGGTGATTCAATTGAAGAACTAGAACAAGTTGTAGTTAATATGCCAAAAGGAATGAAAAGAAAATCCATATTTTATGAGCTCCCTTACTAGAAGGATCTATTAATATCTCACCTATTAGATCCTATGCACGTCTTCAAAAATGTCCCATATTCTATATTTCGACATAAATCAGGCAAAGAGAAGGACACCTTGTCTTTGAGGAGAGATATTGCTCTTTCATGTACCAAAATTGATAGAAAACATTTGTGGCCAAACAGGGAAAATGAAACATATGCAGAAGCTCCATGGATTTTTTAAAAAAAAGAACTAGACCAACTAAAAAATGTCATCTGTTCAATAAGGACACCTACTGGCTATGGGTCATCATTGGCTAAAGATTTTACGGTTGATGGACATATCACAGGATTTTAAACACATGATTTCATAATTTTATGAAGGTATTATATATCATCATTTAACATTTACTAGTAACATTGATTAAGTACTAAATATATTTTGATATCGTTATGTTGTGTGAGAAAAAAATACTAATGACCTTTTCATAAATGTGTTTCATAGCATATCATGCCATTGGCAATTAGGGGGGATTCCTGTATTACAGTTGACTTAAGGAATGCCATAAGTTGATTGTCAACATTTACAAGGTATATGGTTAATGTGTGAGAGACATAGATATATTATATTGCATTTTAATTTTTGACTAAAGGTTCATACTAATTTACTATTCTTATATTAGGTGGGTGACCTCCAAGGAGATCCACGAATGTGAAGTGCCAAAATGGAAGAAGGAAATTGCAGAAATTGTATGTGTATTTGAGAAGGAGCTCCCTACAAGTTTCATGGACCTACAAGTCCATTTACTTATACACCTAGTCGATGACATTGAATTGGTGGGTGTCGTATCAACGAGGTGGATGTTTTTCTTTGAGAGGCATATGAAAAATCTAAAAAGATATGTCTGACAAAAGGCACATCTAGAGGGTTGCATGGCTGAAGGGTATGTATTGAATGAAGCATTTTTCTTCCTATGTGAATTTCTTGGTAAGGATTTTGAAGATGGACCATGCTTCTGGGATGAAGAATGAGCATTAGATATTATTGATGGAGAAAAACCACAATCTAATGGTGTTCAAGTAGAAATTAGTAAGTAAATTGATGATCAGTGTGGTTTTTTTTCTTGCAATCATTAATTTACTCTATAATTTATTTGTCAAATTAAGAGCATTACATTTGAAGTTTGAAATAATTGTGTTGACATGTAATAGGTGTAGACAAAAGTGCTATACTCGACAAGTTCATTCTATACCACATGGACTTTATGAACAAATGGATTGATCTGTATGATAAAAAGAGAGAAGTGTTAGAAGCAAGGAGACAATTTAAGAGATCAAACCCAAGGAATACTCCACTTCCCATTGATTTGCTTGGGGAATGGGGAAAAGATTGCACACTATAATGGGTTACTGAAAAAATTCAAAATCAAATAGAAGATGCAGGTATAGATTCAAACATAACAGAAGATGAAATCAACATGTCTAAAGGATGTGAAAGAAAGGTATAGTTAGAATTTTATAAAATGTTGTTTCCTTACAGCTTTGACACTATTAACTATTTTAATATTCGTCATTATATTTGTTTTCACTAAAATAAATGGTCTTTCACAGGTGAGGAAATATCCAGCAATGTGGGCATATGGTCGACATTATCATGTAGAAAGTGTAGATGTAAAGAGACGATACTTCAATTGTGGCATCATGGTTGACTTCAAGCAATCAAGTTGATCAAGCTAAAAAGATAATAATATAATTGAAGGGAATCTACAATATGTTGGGAAAATACAAGAAATTATTGAGTTGGATTACCGCTCTTTTAAATGTTATATTTTTAAGTGTAGATGGTATGAAGCATTTGAGAGGACACGAATACATGATACCCATAGTGGATTGTTTTCTATAGATTCCTCATGTTTCCTACCGAAGGATAAGGAGCCTTATGTTCTACCAATTCATTGTGAGCAGGTATTTCTTTAACTCAAACAAGAAGCAGTAGTGATCACTAATCTATTAATTCATAGTTTATTGCGAATATATACATGTGTTTATTAATCAATAAAATTGTTATACCATACATCTAATATATGTATGTCATTCATGTGCAGGTATTTTTCTATGAAGATAGTTTGGACCCAAAATGGATATTTGTCATACATTATGATCCAAGATTAAGGCATGTATTTGATGATGCATTAGTGGATACTAAGCAAAACAATGATGGACAACAAAATGAGAGAGAGGGATTAGAGAACATCGAAGAAATTGGCATCCATGATGATGTTGAAGATGGTTATGTTCAAGAACAAGAAGACAACAATCCAGAGTTCGATGATGTTATGGAAGACAACAATATGGATGGTATACAAAATGATGATCCAAATACATTTGGTAACAATATAGATAGTCTACAGTTAGATTTCAATGATGATGAAGATGATGGAGGTCAAGATGAGGATGATGATAATATTAAATACTTGAAAGAACATATGAACATTGACAATGATACACTGGATGACATTATAGCAGACAATAAAGTTAATGACCAAGACTTCTAAATATTCAAAATTATTTGCAATCCATGTTTAAAAAAGGATGATTAAATTGTTGGCAATAATGTTAATTAAATGGATTGATTGATGTTCTTCATAACGTGTTAATGGATAATCCTTATGTGATGGAAGTATTAAGTGATATAGGTCAAAGGATAAGCGCATCAAGTTCCTTAAATAGTGGGCGTTACCTTGTTTCACCAATGACAATTTACTTTCAAGTTTGCTAGTGACTTCAGAATAGATTAAGGAGCTTATGCAATTTTGTCAATTAAATCATCCACTTCACTTAACCCAATCTGGTATATGATTTGGATTAATGTTTTCTATAAATCTTTAAACCCTGCTCCTAAAACAAAAAAATAAATTTGGATTTTGAAAATATACACAAGGGAATGATTTTCAAAAGAGAATGACCAATGCTTGCCACATGAGGAATTTGTTTATCTTTAATTATTTTTCATATATATCCTTCATTGTATCTATGCCATGTTATCTTGTGATAAGTACTTGAGTAAGACCATCAATGAAATATGAAGTGGACATATTATCATCTATATTAGCTAATTGATTGCACAAATATTTCAATTTATCAACGACCTCATGTTTCTATTCATTTTCAACACTTTTAATAAAGACATCATGATTATAATATTCTTCTTCATCATTAGAATGCAACATGTGATCGTCATAGGAAGTAGGAGAAAGAGGTAGTCATGTTTGCAAGGTGAGGGTTTGACCTAGTACTTTGTTGAAGGGGACATAAGGATCATAGATGTTTCTTAGGAATGCAAAATTAAAGGCATTTGGTTGTTTCAATTTTGTTTATTCAAACTTTCAATTTCCTTTTCAAATTTCAATCTTGTTGCATTAAATTCTTCAGTAGACATTGTGACATCACTGGTTGTTTGTGGCACAGGGGGCTGATAGAGTACAATGGCTTGACCTTGAGAAGAATTCACAGCTTGCAATTGTTTCTTTAATTTCACATTTTCAAAATAGAATTTGTTTACTTCATCATTCATTACTTTCTAAGTTTGCTCATTATCTGTTAGCCTTTGTTCTAACCTCTTCACAATAGCATGAGTAAACATAGCAGTATGAACATTGAGAGCAGCTTCTTCTATTGTTGATGTATCTTGTAATGTCTTTACCACAGTTGTACCCCTCATTTCTTAAACAATATCAAGCAATCTTGGTTTGCTTGTATTCTTCTGAGTAGTCCAAAATGCAAGGGTCTCTATCTTTGGATTAAAACCACATCCACTTATGCCATCTTCATTATCAAATTCTAAAACAAGTTGTGGATCATCCTAACTTCTAACTTGGTCAAGAAAAAATACCTTTTTCAATTCAAGGCTAGGGGTGATGAGCATATTACTTTTCAACACCATTTGTCTTGCCTCTTCTGGACTCACATCAATTTCATCTACTTTCAATTCTTTGAAAGTTTGTGTAATGATTTGATCATGTTGTGTTTCATCAGCACCCATTTTATTTATTGCAACTTTTTCATTATATTCTTTCATTTTCATTTTCAGCTAGATGTCCTTCTATTTACCGCCCAACTGCAAATGTTATGAATGATCGTCACGAGATGGTAGGGGAGAAAACCAATTACATTCTCCTCTTGTTGCTCTACCATGGGCCTCGGTTGAAACCCTTGTGGGGACGCGGTAAGTGCTATTACCGCAATGCCGCCGGTTACTTTTCAAACCTCCGCGGGACGGCGGGAAGAGACTAACACCGCCAAGCGTGAGATGAACACTACCAAGTTGCAAGCATCAGATGAACCATCCATGAGGTAGCAGTAGCTTCTTCATATCAACCGCTTCCTACCACCAAGCTGCACAAGGTTCTTTTATGCTCTGTGGAAATGTGGTATGTGCCATATTTCATTCCTCTTGTTCTCGCATAACTGCAAAAGATAATCAATTAACCTGTGGGACAGCAGTAATAAACAAAAACACTCATATAGTCAAAAATAGTCAAGATTGTTTCACAATGTCCATGATATATATGTATTTATTTAGTTGTGGGGGAATGTTGGGGGTGATTGATTTAATTAAATAAATGTGGATTTATTTGTAGACATAAAAAATTGACCAATTGATCATTTCCCTGAATCATAAATATTTCTTAATCCTAAAGATTTAATTAATTTTAATTAATTAATTAAATCCCTTTCATTTTTACCATTTTCCCATAAATAATAAATTAAAATCAATAAATTTAATTTATTATTTGCAACTTGAAACCTAAAACCTCTCGTTAATAATAAATTAAATCTAACAACTTTAATTTATTATTAACCTGACCCATAAAATGCATACCATAACCCTAACTACCTTTTACCGTTCACCAAACCAAAAATCTGTTTAACTACCCAAACTACTACCCAAACCTTATAAAACCTATCTCATGCATCCCTCATGGATCCGGGCCCCGACCATTTCTACATTTGGAGTTATGCAAATTATGCGAGCAACCACATTTTAATATTTTCGGTAACATCTATTTTATTTGGAGTTCAATAGTTTTTATCCTTATCATTTTTGTTGCACTGAATATAGGTTTTACGGTTTGCACAATAGTTTTCAAATCTTTCAATAAAATCTATATTTTGGCTACATACAATGGTGAACCTGACGTGAACATGCCCTTTTGTGTTTTGTTAATCTATCACTTTGCAAGTATTTTTGGTGAGTTTATGTAGGTTTCCTCCTGGCTTACATTTGCTTCCACCATTGGATCCGAAGCAGTTCGTGGGGCTTTAATCTTCAGCTGGCGGATCTTATTTTTGTTCATTGGACAAAGGGGGTTTTGGGTGATGCTCCTTGACGGTTATCTCGCTAACAGCTAGTGGTTGTGGTAACGGTGTTTATTAGGATTAAATCTTCTTTAACCACTAGTTTTACATTGTGAATGTCATGATTAAATATTTCTCTCAATAATAATTCTGAGTGTCTTGAATTAAAAACTATGGGTTCTACTTTTGAAATCTCACAGCATTAACATTTCTCTTTAGTGTGGATGTTACCGTCTCCGTAACTGTTATTGGGTTTTGGCGTGTTTGTTATTCATTTTGTCATAACATAGCGGGTGTAGGTTTCTAAAACAAATTAGAAAGTTCAATTTATCATTTCTGTGGATATCACATTTTCTTAGTGCTTGTTAATTGCTTCAGTTTCCAAACATAACTATTAAGTTTGCTAGCAATCTTGTGATGTTTTTTGGTAAATTGTAGCTATTTACATTGTTATCGATCATTGTTATCCGTTAACTTTGATCTTTATCGGAACCAGTGTTGATGGTTAGGGTTATTATAGTTGCAACTTTCTATTTTGATGATGCGTGTGAAGTCTTGTGTAACCGTCAGCATTAACAATTATGTATTCAAGAGAATAGGCAGTTATTGCAGACATATTTAGCTAATAGGCTTTTATATGTGAGATTATAGTTCTTGGATGTCTCACGCCCTAAACAAACTTCACACTGGAAAATTTATTAAACTCTGGCCATTCTTATCATTGTGTTTTTTTTCAAACTTCCTATAAAATGCAAAACAATTCACTAGAAATTCACTAAACTCGTTGGTTGTCCTCACGCAAACTAGATGGCTGTTCCTATCGGCGTATTTCATGAATATCTTAAAGTGTAAAAGGAATCATTGTTTCTAATCAGCGTATTTCTTAAAACCTCCTATGGATGCAAGTTCTAGTATAAAATTTCAAACTACACAAGGGTCCACGCTGGAGAACATCAAAGGAATGATAGCCACGGTGTGAGATAAGTTGATATGCTCAATTGTAGAAAGTCTTTCAAACCACAGTAAAGGTCTTTTGAAAACTATTTGATATGCTATTATTTTTTGTGAATGTTATTAATGTTATGGCATCACAACGGGTAGCAGTTGGCATTGTTTAAACTGTTGTAAAGTTGTTCATAATTATGAAACTTGTTCTTTTTCTTGTTGTTATCTGATCTCCTTTTATCTAGTGAGTTTGGTGCATTAAATAATAACGTATTGTTTTTCTTCTGGTTCACAGATTTGTTCAGTGCATGAAAAAGGTATCCTGTTTGTTGGCCGGTTGATCGATCTTAACTACACATTCTAGTCATTATTTATGACATATAGCTGGAAGTGCTGTTACAATTGTTTGTGAACATTTAACCATATTTTTAATATGTTATGCAAACTTTAGACTACCGCTATTAACAATTTTGTTAAGTGTCTTAAATGTAGTCTGTAATCTCTGAATGCCATTAAATAACTACTACATAATTATTAGGTTGTTGGTAGGTTATAAAGGCCAAAAACATATTGATTAGAGAGTTAATTGTCAAGTGAAGTCCTTAAAACAGTGACATCCTTTTAATCGTGCTTACCAACATTTGGAAACTTTATTTTTAACTTGCAATCAGAGAAAGCCATTTTCTTGTGACCCGGAGATAAAATTGCCAAAAACACAGAATTTGCAAACTATCAGAGTGCCCATTTTTAGCCCTTGGAGGCTGTTTTATTTGAACAGGCCTAACTTTTTCATTTGTCATCGGATTTTCATGTTTTTGTAGGCGTCTGAAAGCTGATTCAGAGAACTACATCATGATACAATCCATTTTGTCAAATTCATATCTGATTTTCTGGTATAATTCTCTGAAATTCAATCATTTTCAAAAACATCAAACATTTTCTTCTTGTTGTGTACTAATATTTTTTGTGTGGGTTTTTTGCAAGATTGTTTTTGTCTTGGTCTAACATTTTCTTGCAGCTACACGCCTGTCAAAGATAAAATTTTCAAACTACTAATCAGTTTGTTGTAGGATCGATTGTCAAAGAATCTAATCTTGAAACATCATGTCTTCTTTTCATAGATTAGATCACATCATAAGCAAGGGTTAAAATTAACAAGTGTTTGCGATGTCTTGTGGCTTGCAATTTTGTCATTGAATGCATATGCTCTTCTCTTGCGCCATTCGGCGATCTTGAGAATCAAAAGCATTCCTTTGACATTTTGTATAACCACCCACACATTTGGATTTGGAATTAAAATGAACCCCATGCGAGTGTGAGGCAAAGACATTGTGTATGCTCTCTCCTTACGTTTCATGCGATCTGGGAGATCAAAAACAACGTGCTTCCTTGCTTTTGTTATCCTTAGAGTGGGCCTGCTCTTGAGACACATCCGCAAGGAGAACTCATTTGCGACCGCAAGCGGGACTTTCGTCCGGCCCGCTATATAAATTGAGGATAAGGCGAAAGCCAAGTCTAACCTGTATTAGCACTTACCGTACAGTGCTAGCTCGAAAGGAGGTGTACCTTGTGTATATTAAAACTCCTAGTAGGGTTAGTCAAAGCCTTTAGTGGCTTGTTGGATGCTCGTAAGGTGCCAGTCCCCCGGATATTCACTAGAACCCTTTTGTGTAGTGGCCAAAAACCCTCTACTTGTTGATACAGGAGGAAACTCTGATAGCCGTCCCATATTTTCACGGCTTATGGTAGAGATAGTAAGGTACCTCAGGATTTGCGCGTCCTAGGACCTGGAACTTGGTGTGCCTGAGAAGTGAGTGCACTGTAAGGGGGAGCCCGTGCCCCAAGTTCCTGGAGCTATACACCATAAGTAGGCGCGGCTGGGTAAAACCAAGTGGGAACTCAACAAGTATTGTCCTTTCCTAGCCTAGGATCGTGCATGTTTACAAGTGTTTGCAAAACATCCAGGTGTCATAAAAAACAACCAATCAAGTTGTGGGTCTTATATGATTGTTGTGTGTGTATACCTAATCATCATCACCATTATAACTTGTCTCCTACATCATCAGCTTGACTTTCAAAATTGAGAATCTTTTATCCTCATGGCACATCTCAAGTGAAATCTTGTCACTTTAAATCACAAGAAGCTCTTTCAATTGATCATTCATCCATATCCATTCCCAAAATCTCTTTTCCATAGTAGACCCCCATTGTCCTATTGATCATATATCAACATCCAATTAAGAGACGGACCTTTTCCTAATCAATCCCATAACGATCCATTTGCTTAAGAGGCCCTGACCATTCTTAAGTTAGTGTGTCTTTGTCATCTTATCTTTTCTACTCAATAAGCCCTGACTTCTTTGAGTAGAGGTGGCATTTTGGATCTCCTTTCTTCCTTAGGCATATCATCACCCTGAGTGTTTTAAAGGAGCCCCTTATCCGTATCCAATCCTAAGGTCCATCTAGTCTCTTTGAGTCACCATTTTGACTCTATTTCTATCTTAAATCAAACAATTCATATCTACATCTTGATCCATATCATTTATCCCCACTTTTGGAGTCTTTCATATCATTCATATATATCCATCTGAGAGCTTTTTAACATTTCAATTGTCCTCTATTTTCATGGTTACTACCCATGCCCAAGCCAAGAAAAACAATATGGATTTCACTCCTCAAAACTGGCAACCTCAATCCTTAAGATTCCTCGAAGAAGAGCCCATCCATGAGCAAATCAATCCTTCCCAACAAGATACTGGATCATCATCACATTTTCATAATGATACACTTGGAGACCTTTCAACTTATGTAAATGTTTGAGATGACGTATCCGACCAACCAGTTACTCCCAAAACTCCTAAACCCACAAATGACTATACTGAAACGAATCCAATTGCACTTCAAATTCAACAAGATCCTGAAACATTGCAACTTGTTCATCTCACCATGGATCATGATCCTGATTATTTTATGCAATACCTTTATGATTGTGGAGCTAGAGTCCCTAATGATATTTATGAGAGAGAAAAAGCACGAAGAAAAGTAGAAAAAGCTAAAGCCAAAGCTCAGGCTACTTCCTCTCTCCACCAATCTTTTTCAACACCTATGTCAAATGTGTTCCAATCCACCTCATCTATCACACCACCACAAAATTTTACCTTGGGACCACAAGATACTTCTATTTCTACAATCCTATCTCTCTCTTCCCATCAATCATTTTCAACACCTATGTCTATCTCATCACATACTTACACATTGGGGATACCTCCAGACTATTATCCTCCTGTGCTCCAACCTATTCAGTCATCACTTACACCCCCATCGATTCCACCATTAGGAATCTCACAATCTATCCCTGTAATTCAACCCATTCAGTCATCTTCATCATTTCCTTCATTAGGATCATCTCTCACAACCTCTTCCATTTCATTAGTAGGGATCTCACAATCTGTCCCTATATCTTCCATACCGAAAACCTCCAACATTCCCTCATCTCAAATAATTCCCAATGCAACTCATGTGTCCATACCTCAAACTTCTTCTATCCACATCCGTCACATCAACGCTCAACCAAAACCAGTATCCACTTCCATACCCTCAATTTCACGAAATTATAACCCTACCTATGTCTCATCCTCAAAACCCGTTGATCCCCAAATCCTTCAACTACAACAACAACTCGCTCAATCACAACAATTTGCCCAATCGCTACTCCAATCAGCCCAACAATCCCAATCATTGTCACAACATCACCCTCAAACATCACCCCAAACTCAATTACGCAATCAATCAATCACCACTCCACCCATTCAAGATGAAATCGAACGAATCATTGATAATCGGATTGGTGCTCGACAAAAGAAATACTCATTTGCAGAACTATACCCAGATCCATTTGACAAATCTCTAATCATGGTACCTTTTCCTACAAACATTGAAATACCAAAATTTGACAAATACAAAGGAAAAGGTGACCCTTGCGATCATATTCGTGAATTCTGTATCGCATGCATGGAATTTTGACATGAACCTACATAGTTAATGAGACTTTTTCCTAAAAGTTTGGCTGGCTCAGCCCTTGAATGGTTCTCATGTCTCCCAGGAAACATTACATCTTTTGAACAACTAGCAGAAGAATTTGTCAAAAATTTTGCCTACAACATTGAACAAGACACCTCCATGCAAGACCTTTATAACACCAAACAAAAAGGAGGGGAAACCCTTACTTCTTTTCTACAACGATGGAGGCATATTGTCAGTCGACTCCCTTGTCATATTCCTGAGAAACAACTCGTTCCAATTTTTGTGCAAAATCTTAATCAAAAACTAGCCTTTCACTTGCAAGTGCAATGCTCTGATTCATTTGAACAAATCATGACAAAAAGCAAGATGATTGAAACGGCTCTTATCAACAAAGGTCTCATCAAAATTTACAAAGATAATTACAATCGCGATTCCAATAACCAAAACAATGATAAATACCGATATTGGAATCGAAACAAGAACATTGTGAATGATGGAATCACTAATACAAAATATGTTCAACATGTGCAAAACAAACCATTTGTCCTCAATTCTTCATCAACTCATAATACACCTTGGGATCGTCCACCACATATACAGAAGAAATTTACCCTTCCAAGTTTACGACCACCATGCACATTTTCAGATTTGACAAAACCTCTTGAATCCATATTTCAGAAACTTAAACAAGCAAACATGATTGAACTTCCTGACGCTAGTAAACCTTATGATGATAGTCGACCGAAACCCCATTGGTTCCGAGAAGATCAATATTGTGAATACCACCGTGTCAATGGACATGCCACTAATTCATGCATAAGACTGAAGCATTATGTCCAAGATCTAATTGATCAAGGAGAGATACACATAGATCAAATACCTCATAAGTCTCCCAATGAGAAACTCAAAGCCTACCAAGAACCATTTCCTCCACATGGACAAAAAATAATAGAGCCAATAATGTTGATAACACATCACACAATGAAGTTCATTATGACTATAGTAACCACAGCGTAGTTGGCCGTATTGAAGTTTCATATCCTCATGTCAATGTTATAACTATTAGAGGTCGAACTCCCGCGTGTGATGTCACTACACGAAGAGGTCATATTACTGTTTAGGGAAATCCTCCTCCTATTTCCTCCCATAACCCCATGAGACCTCATGTGTTATCCCATAATGTACCTAAATATAATATCCTGGATCAATTGAAAAAGACACCTGCCCATATCTCAATCCTAGAGCTTTTAAGAATGTCCCCCCAACACAAACAAATCTTGGATAAAGTCCTTATAGAATCTCAAGTACCAGGTGATATTGACGTAGATCAATTCCAAGCTATGGTGGGGGCTCTTACATCCACTCCTCGCCTCATCTTCATAGAACCAGAAAACTCCTCTCCAGAACATTTCCATAACGAAGCCCTTCATCTGGAGGTTATTGTCAAACAACATTTCGTGAAACAAGTCCTAATAGATGGTGGATCAGCTTTGAATTTATGTACCCTCAAATTAATAAAACAATTGGGATACTCTGATGAGAACATTGATGAGAAATATCAAATTACGATCAAAGCTTATGATGACGGAGAAAGAAAATCGGCAGGTACAATTAAGCTCCCAATCAAGGTTGGCCCTATTACAATGGAAACTACATGTCAGGTCTTAGATCTTGATCTCCCCTATAACATTCTCCTAGGGCATCCTTGGATTCATGCCATGAGAGCCGTCCCTTCCACGTACCACCAATGCATAAAATTCCCATTTAATAATCATGAGATTACCATACAAGCAGACCCTCGCCCATTTCAATACTGTAGATGACTGGAGGGTCCTTATCGACATCAAAATTATTGCCCAACTAATGAGGTTTCCCAACCATCATCCAAATACATTGACCCATCCACCCTCACCCCGTCTTCTTCATCCACACCATCCACTTCCCGATTGGAGATCAAGGCTAAGATCAGTGCTACAGGCATGGGGGAGTACACTCTATTTCATATCAATGAACTTCCTCTTTCACCTAAGAGCTATGGGCGACCTCGTCCGATTAATCATGTCTTGATTACTCATCCACAGTTGAAAGACTTCAAATATTGGGGGCAACTAAGTCAAGAAACCATTGAAGATGACATCTCTAAATGGCTCTATAGCAATGAAGATGAACAGAGACAATTACCATTGAGTATATATCACAGAGGTTATCCTATCATTAAAAAGTTGGGCTATACAAAAGGTCGGCTTGGGCAACAGCAACAAGGAATCTTAGAGCCTTTAGAATTTCATCGCCGACCTAAGCATGTTGGGCTAGGGTTTGGATTCCCCAAGCGTGAGTCACCTGATGTTGAGTTTATCTTAGACGAAGTGGCGAAAGCTTTTCCCGCAGTTGAGTCATTTAGTCGAGACATTTTCATAGATCCTTTTGAAGCGGCTGCCGATGTTTTCGAGGATAATTCCATCTATACCATCACCTATTCCTTTGATCAACCATCATCCTCATCCACCCCGTCCACTTCCTCTCATTCATTATCCCTTGTTTATCTAGATCTCATTGACTGGGACCAACACAGACCTCCTGTTCTTGATGTCTTTGAAAATGATGAGGCTATTGGTGAATTTCTGGGGCTTCGTACTCATCTACCTATCGGAGATCACAAGATTGGTTACTCTATTGAACTACACTCCGATGCCTACTTTGGGGAATCTGTTAAATTCCTTACTCAAAAAAATGAAAATGTCAAAATAACGTCCCCTGGTGAAAACCACTTTGTGGCACTTTCAGACGATGCAAAAATAAAAATAAAAGACGTATCCACTGGTGAAAACCTTTCTGAGGCACCAGAGGATGAGGAATTTAACCTTCCCAAAGTGGGGGCACACCGAGAAAAGTCCACTATTCTCATAGAACAGACACAAGAGATGAATCTTGGAACTACAGAAGAACCCAAGATCACATATGCAACAAAGTCATTATCAGAATTTGAAACTCGGGACTTCAATTCTTTCTTCAAAAAATGAGAAATCAATTTTGCTTGGTCCTATGCACATATGCCAGGATTAGATCCATCACTGATAGTACATCATTTAACAGTCTGTCCTGGAACAAAACCAGTCAAACAAAAATTGAGAAAGATGCATCCCAAAATTGCTCTAATGGTTAAAGCAGAGTTAGAAAAGCTCTTAGCAGTTGGTTTCATCAAACCGATAGATTATCCAGAGTGGATCTCAAACATTGTACCTATAGCCAAGCCAAATGGAACCATCAGAGTTTGTAATGATTTCAGAGAGATCAACAAAGCTTGTCCAAAAGATGATTTTTCGTTACTGAACATTGATATCATAGTGGATCTGACAGCAGGACATGAGATGTTATCATTGATGGATGGATTTTCTGGTTATAACCAAATTAGAATAGCTGAAGAAGATCAACATAAAACTTCTTTCATTTGTGTCTGGGGAACATATTGTTGGCTTGTCATGCATTTTGGTCTAAAAAATGCCGGAGCCACATATCAAAGAGCAATGACTGTTATCTTTCATGATATGCTTCATAAACAAATGGAAGATTATGTAGATGACATACTTGCCAAATCAAAAACTAGAGAGGGGCACCTATATGTTTTGGAAGACATTTTTTATCGTCTTGAAAAGTACAATGTCAGACTAAATCCTAAGAAGTGTGTATTTGGAGTAACATCTGGAAAACTCTTAGGTTATATTGTCTCCAGAAGAGGAATTGAAGTTGATCCAGCAAAAGTCAAAGCTATAATGGAAATGCCTCCTCCTCAAAATCTAAAACAACTTAGATCTTTGCAAGGAAAATTACAATCCATACGGAGGTTTATTGCTCAGCTTGCTGACAAGTGTCAACCATTTACTCACTTGTTGAAGAAAAACACACAATTTATTTGGGATCAAAATTGCCAAGAAGAATTTAATAAACTTAAAGAATACTTGGGATCTCCTCCTGTGTTAGCACCACCTATTCATGGAAAACCCCTTATTTTATACATTTCAACAACATCAGCAGCATTAGGGGCTTTGTTAGCACAAAATGATGATAGTGGTAAAGAACGAGCAATCTATTATATCAGTAGAACTTTGGTGGGCTATGAAGTAAATTATTCACCTATTGAAAAGGCATGTCTCGCAGTTGTCTTTGCATCACAAAAGCTTAGGCACTACATGTTGAGTCATCATACTAAGCTTATATCAAAGATTGATCCTCTCAAATATCTACTATCTAGAGTAGCCCTGACTAGACGTATGGCAAAATGGGTGATGATGCTTAGTGAATTTGACATTGAGTATGTTGATAGAAAGGCTATAAAAGGACAAATAATAGCAGATCAATTGGCTGAAGCACCTATAGAATCAGATCATCCAATGGTAACCGAATTTCTTGATGAATCAATCTTGGACATAGAAACTATTCCCTCTTGGCAATTATATTTTGATGGTTCTCATACTCAACGTGGCTCCGGAGTTGGAATACTCTTTGTTACACCTCAAGGCGATTATATACCAAAATCATTTCACATTCAATTTCCATGTACAAACAACATCACCGAATATGAAGCACTAATCAAAGGATTGAAATTGGCTATAACCTGGAATATCAAAGACTTACAAGTTCATGGGGATTCTCAACTAGTGATCAAGCAAGTGAACAACGAATATCAGACAAAGGATGAAAAGTTAAAGCCATACAAGAAACTAGTGGATACATTTAAAACATATTTCAACAAGATCACATTTGAACAGATTTCAAGGCTTCACAATAAAGCTGCTGATGCTATGGCCACAATTGGTTCAATGATAGAGATACCTGGGAATGATCACAAAATTGAATTCCTAATAGAAAAGTTGTTTGTACCAGCTTTTGATATCCCAGAATCAGAGTTGGTATGTGATATTGTTGGTCCTAACTCCACTTGGTTCAATGAGATCTACCATTACCTTCATAGCCAAATCATTCCACCAAATCTTTCCAAATCCCAACATTGCTCCTTCATTCGTCGTTCTTCCCAATATGTCCTCCTCGGTGATACGCATTATAAAAGGTCACTAGATGGTGTTTTGCTTAAATGTCTTAACACAGAAGAAGCCCATACTGCTTTGCATGAGATACACGAAGGCATCTGTGGTGCTCATTCTAGAGGTTCATCCTTAGTCAAGAAAATGCTTCGCACAGGATACTACTGGCCTACTATGGAGCAGGATGCGCATGATTTTGTTAAGAAATGTGTACCTTGTCAGCAACATAGTGATCTAATTCATGCACCAGCACAAGAATTACAAACTATCACTACTCCATGGCCATTTTCACAATGGGGGCTCGATCTCATTGGAAAAATACATCCATCTTCCTCAGATGGTCATAAATTTATTATCACTGCTACCGAGTACTTCACTAAATGGGTTGAAGCAATTCCTCTTACTTACATTACGGGAAAGCAAATATCTAAGTTCATTTTCCATTATATCATTTGCCGCTATGATATTCCTCAAGCCATAGTCACAGATAATGGTCGCCCATTTAAGAATCAAGATGTCAAAGAGCTTTGCAATAAATTCAAAATCCAACATCACTTTTCTACCCCCTATTATCCGCAAAGTAATGGCCAAGCTGAAGCAACTAATAAGACTCTTTTGAAAATCCTGAAGAAAACAGTAAACGAGGCTGGCCGTGATTGGCACTTGCAACTTCATCCTGCTCTTTGGGCTTATCGAACTAGTATCCGTACTCCTACTGGTGCTACACCATATTCCTTGGTATATGGTTCAAAAGCTATTTTACCCATTGAGATCGAGCTCCCTTCCTTGCGAGTATCCTTACAACACTTGATTTTAGATGAGGAGTATCAGATATCAAGACTACAACAGCTTGAATTGTTGGACGAGAAGCGACTTACAGCTCTTAATCATCTAAAAGCTTATCAAAATCGCCTGCGCCGAGGTTACAACAAGAAAATGAAGCCTCGTAAATTTGAGCTTGGAGATCTTGTTCTACTAGAAAATCAAAGGAATCTGGCTCATCGTGCAAAGAAAGGGAAGTTTGAACCTAACTGGTTGGGACCTTTTGTCGTAACCAAGAGCTATGGATCAGGAGCTTACCAACTTTCCACTCTGGAAGGTCAACCTTTGGAAGAGCCTATCAACATAGCCCATCTCAAACGGTTCTATACCTGACTTAGAGTATCCCAGTTAAAAAAGTAAAAAAATTAAAAAAATAAAATAAAATAAAATAAATAAAAAAAATAGTAAAGAAAAATCATTTCGTCCAATGGTGAAAACCACTTCGGTGGCGCCCTGGATAAGTACCATGGTGAAAACCTGTTCGCAGGCGCCATGTGTAGAATTCAAGTTGTCCCCACCATCCTTTAGGTAGCTTTTTCACATCATCCATCTCGCCATCATCCATTTCCCATCCATAATAAAATATGTCCTCCCTTTTGCTCCCATCCATATCTTGCCATATGCATCTACTCAGTATCATCTGGTCATATTGCATTGTCTCGCCAGCTATTCTACGTTCCGTTATCACTAGCCTATCCATTAGTCCTTTCCCATTCCTTCACCTGCTCTCATCCTGGTATTCTTTTGTCCACCTGTGTAGGTCTATGTGTCTTGGTACCTTTGAGTTCCTCATAATAGACTCTTGAGTTTGTCTACCTTTCCAGTCTCATGCAATTCCGTAATAACATTTTTTTTAGCACTGTATCCTCATTCTTCTCCTCCACCCAATCATTTCACTTCATGCAAACACAAAATTTCCAATAAAACAAATACAACCCAATTTTTGGCACTCGTACATTCCAAGCCATATCTCAAAAACACTTTGAAACTCTTAGACTAAATTACGGAACTTAAACACCTAGTGATTCGATCTTGATTGTAGTAACTAAGTTGTAGATCCCCCAAGCCAACCATCTTTTATTTACCTTATCTTATCCAAGGATATATCATTCCCACAACATGACGCTTATCTATTTATTATGTTCATTTTTTTGGCTTGAGATCTTACTGCCTATCTTACTTCTATCATGATTAAATCTTTTGATCCTTCTTTTTCTTTTTTGTCTAGGGGCAACATTGTGTATGCATGTTTTGCTTGTTTCGTTTGCATGTGCTGACTCATTGATGTTTTTGTGTCAGTTATTGGTCCTTGCAACATACCTGCCACACCATCATCATGGTCTTTCATATCATGGTGTCATTAGGCATATGCTTGCTTGCGACTTTCCTCCTTTCTGCATTTGACACATCGTCACCCTGGTCTTTATACCTCGGTGCATAATGTCAGGTGCTATATCAAACATTAGGTTGCTCAAAGTTTAATCAGCATAACTCCATCATCCTTCCCTCCATTTCCTAATTTGCATCCAAAAACCTATGTTTTGATTTTCTTTGAAATGACATCGCTTCACGACATCGTCTCAAAGAGGGGCAAAATGTAGACATAAAAAATTGACCAATTGATCATTTCCCTGAATCATAAATATTTCTTAATCCTAAAGATTTAATTAATTTTAATTAATTAATTAAATCCCTTTCATTTTTACCATTTTCCCATAAATAATAAATTAAAATCAATAAATTTAATTTATTATTTGCAACTTGAAACCTAAAACCTCTCGTTAATAATAAATTAAATCTAACAACTTTAATTTATTATTAACCTGACCCATAAAATGCCTACCATAACCCGAACTACCTTTTACCGTTCACCGAACCAAAAATCTGTTTAACTACCCAAACTACTACCCAAACCTTATAAAACCTATCTCATGCATCCCTCATGGATCCGGGCCCCGACCATTTCTACATTTGGAGTTATGCAAATTATGCAAGCAACCACATTTTAATATTTTCGGTAACATCTATTTTATTTGGAGTTCAATAGTTTTTATCCTTATCATTTTTGTTGCACTGAATATAGGTTTTACGGTTTGCACAATAGTTTTCAAATCTTTCAATAAAATCTATATTTTGGTTGCATACATTATTTAATTAAGGATGAGACTTTAGAGGAAGGGTTAATATTTAATTAATTTCAGAAGAATGGTTAGATTTATTAATTAAATAGCATGACTTATTACACTGATATTAGGAGGAATGATCAAAGTAGTTAATTAAATAAATACAATTTATTTAATTAACATTGTAAGAGGAGATGTGCGATAGATCGGATGTGATGTTAGGCCATGGTAAGATTTAGGTGTCTACATTTCTATCAGTGCATTAGTTTTTGGTTCGATGAATAATGATCACAATTTATCTTTGGTAATTTTTTCCTTCACATTATCATGAGACAATTTTGAGGAACAAAATTCATGACAAATTTCTCTATGGGTTGCCCATGTATTTATTTTCCTTCACTATTAAGATAGATTGAATTAGGAATAGGAGAGCATCAAACAAGGATCAAATTAATGAGTGCAATCATGATTATATTGTTGGATTTCAAACTTTGTCAACAAAGATATACTATCAAATTCCTAATGATGATTTTGATACACTATCAAATTCTTAAGTCTAATGCACTTAAATATCGATCTCATCCTTCAAATTTTCAATAGGAAAATTTGGTTTTCAAAAGGATGAAAATAAGCAAGAAAATCAACAAAATGCTCACCATGTTGTTAATTTACAATCAACTTTAGATGTTATTTCATCTAATTCCCAAGGTGAACTAGTGAGGGATAATCCTATATTATATATTAATGTAATTAATAAGATCATAGAATGCATAAAGGAAAATAGATATGTAAACCAAAACACATTCAAATATAGAAGGGTTCTAACATATATGTCACTTCTATTCAAAATGAACAAAGGAAATATACACAGAGGTAAGATGAAAATTTGTTATATATACCTCACTTTTACTCTACAAAATGTACAAAGTAGGCATTTGTTCAAGAATACCATCAATTATTCTACATGTAGATGTTGACAAATATCCAACATATTGTATGGTACATTTCTTATATGGATGGGATGAGAAAAAATGTACTCAAACTTGTATGGTCATGCCAACTAGTAGATCATTGTGGCATATTGTGGCGTACATGGTGTTGGTTCTCAAAAATGCAAGCTTCAGGCCATAAGAGGTTGCCAATCTCTTGATACATTTTTGGTCAACAAGACAGGGTTTGTGTGATAGGAACCCCTTCTCTTTTGGCTCTACCAAACCTAGGTGGGTATACCTATGTAAATGAGGTACACTTATGTTACCTAATCTAGCAATCTATCCACAATGGCAATTGGAAATGGAAAGATATAGTTCTAATTTGGTATAAATTGTATAAGCAATATCAAGGTAAATCCTATGTTTAACTGATAAAAAGTTTTAAGTAAAATGAAATGGGTGAGACTAGTGCCTTGTTGGGTAAATGGAGTCAAATGAAAATCTGAGATGAGTGGCTTATACTTGGTAGTAATTCTAACTGTTTGGCACACTAATATTGGTTAATAACTTGTATAAACGTGCAAGAAAATAATTAACAAACTCTTCTTAATAATCCAACTGACACAACCAGGTTACTTGTAATTTCTCAAAGGATTTTTAATCCCTACTTGAAGAAACCAGTTGAATAAATCAAACAAGAACAGTAGATGATATCAACTTGGAGACAGAATGCCAACCCTAATTAAGTGGTTCTTCTTATTGATCCAATTAATACTCCCAAATTACTGTGATTGACTAGAAGGATTTAATTCCTTTGAGGAAACCAATTAATCATATCACACAAATACAGCAAATGTGCATTGATAAACTAAGTATATACTTGATATATCAATTTTAATAATAAGGAAGCACTAAAATGGAGACAACCAAATAATTGAATAACTTCAACAAACAATTGATACCAATATGGCACCACAAAATTAGAGATTTTCCATTAACTTCTTCAAAATTATGCTTGCAATATGGTCTTTGAGTTTGTAAATATTATGGAACTTTTCTATTATCTACCACTACTCCCTTCTCCCCCTCTTTTTATCGGGTCTTGGTCTCTCTTTTTATAGGAGAGGTAAACAAGCTTCAGACCCATTACAACAGAAAAGACATAACTATTAAGAAAACACTTTTAAACTAACAAGTTTTAAGAAAATATTTTTAATTAGAAAGACCAATCCGTTATTCACCAAATAGAAACCCATGACCAATCAAGGCCTGAGCAAGGCATTCTATTTTCTGATGTGGTATCTCCTCTTCACATTCAATCTTCTTCAGAACCCAAATATGTTTCCTGCCATTCACTTATTTTCAGATCACTAGGCCACTTAAATTCCTCTGTGGCTGCAAAGCTTACAAGATGGATTTTCCATCTGTTGTCCAAGAGGTTCCTAATGTCCACCACAAACTTTGTGTATCCATTGTTCAACATGATAATTCCATCGAGCAAAGTATGGAACTCAGTGATACGTTTTTGGTCAACAAGACAGGGTTTGTGTGATAGGACCCCCTTCTCTTTTGGCTCTGCCAGACCTAGGTGGGTATACCTATGTAAATGAGGCTAACTTAAACTATGCATTTCCTAATCTAGCAATCTATCCACAATGGCAATTAGAAATGGAAAGATATAGTTCTAATTTGTTATAAATTGTATAAGCAATATCAAGGTAAATCCTATGTTTAATTGATAGAAAGTTTTAAGTAAAATGAAATGGGTGAGACCAGTGCCTTGTTGGGTAAATGGAGTCAAATGAAAATTTGAGATGAGTGGCTTATATTTGGTAGTAATTCTAATTGTTTGGCACACTAATATTGGTTAATAACTTGTATCAACGTGCAAGGAAATAATTGATAGACTCTTCTTAATAATCCAAATGACACAACCAGGTTACTTGTAATTTATCAAAAGGATTTTTAATCCCTACTTGAAGGAACCAATTGAATAAATCAAACAAGAATAATAGATGATATCAACTTGGAGACAGAATGCTAACCCTAAGTATGTGGTTCTTCTTACTAATCCAATTAATACTCCCAGGTTACTGTGATTGACTAGAAGGATTTAATTCCTTTGAGGAAACCAGTTAATCATATCACACAAATACAACAATTGTGCATTGATAAACTAAGTATATACTTGATATATCAATTTTAATAATAAGGAAGCACTAAAATGGAGACAACCAAATAATTGAATAACTTCAACAAATAATTGATACCAATATGGCACCATAGAATTAGAGATTTTCTGTTAACTTCTTCAAAATTATGCTTACAACATGGTCTTTGAGTTTTGTAAATATTATGGAGCTTTTCTACTATCTACTACTACTACCTTCTCCTCTCTCTCCCTTTTTTGTTATCGGGTCTTGGTCTCTCTTTTTATAGAAGAGGCAAACAAGCTTTAGACCCATTACAATAGAAAGGACATAACTATTCATAACTATTAAGAAAACACTTTCAAACTAACAAGATTTAAGAAAATATTTTTAATTAGAAAGACCAATCTGTTATTCACTGAATAGAAACCTGTGACCAACCAAGGCCTGAGCAAGGTATTCTATTTTTTGATGTGGTATCTCCTCTTCACATTCAATCCTCTTCAAGACCCAAATATGTTTCCTACCATTCACTTATTTTTAGATCACTAGGCCACTTAAATTCTTGTGCGGCTACAAATCTTACAAGATGGCTTTTCCATCTATTGTCCAAGAGGTTCTTGATGTCCACCACAAACTTTGTGTATCCATTGTCCAACATGATAATTCCATCGAGTAGAGTATGGAACTCAATGAGTTTAATTTCCCCATCATTCTATACATGTGCCAAACATTTAGGAATCATCTGATCAAACTCTTCTCTTCATTCATCTACACCCTTCATTTGGTTATCATCTTTGAGGATTGATGGTCTGAAACGGCATTTGATGGAGTCAAATGTACTCCTCTTACCTTCCACTTTCTTTTTTGTAACTACCAAATACTGATACTCCTCAATTATGCTTTTCACCATTTCTCGTGTAGCCTTGAGCCTTGATGGGGCATCCAGATCTCTGTGTGTGGTTTTGCATAAAGTAGTTAGTATGTGGAAGGTAGGTTGCCATCTCTTTTGAAGCTTTTCAAGAATGGCAGAATTAGTGTTTATCTATCCCAAAGCTTTGATCAGATTGCTGAATTGTTCATGTACCCCATTTATTTTGTCTTTCAATATATCAACTCTATGCTTTAATATCCTCCTCAGGATCTCTATGATGCAATTTTTGACATCTTCCTCATTATGCTTTTTCATCTTATCAATTTCCTCTTTCATTTGTTGGATCTAGGGATCCTCTATATGGACTGGTGGGTGATAGACAATTAATTCATCTCCCCTTACTGTGGTGGCTTGTTGCAACTATTGTTTCAACTTTCTATTCTCAATGAACAATTTGTTAACCTCATCATTAGATAGCTTTAACCTTTTCTCATATTCATTAATTTTCTTTTCCATGTTATCTACCACATCTCTGGTGAACATTGCAGAGTGCATGTTTATGGTGGTAGCTTTAGTAGGAGTTGTGTCTCTCATAGTTCTAATCATGGCTGACCCCCTCATTTCTTGTGCTACATCAAGGAGTTGAGGCTTCCTTATGTTCTTCTTTGTCCATAGGGAAAGTGTTTGGGTAGTAGGGTTATACCATACTCTTGAGACACCTTCCTTTGAATCAAATTATGTAAAAGAAACATTTTGGACAACTCCATCCCTGGTATAATCAACATATCACTTTTCAACACCATTTCTCTTGCCTCCTAGGGAGTGACATTAATATTATCAATATTCAATTCTGCAAATGTCTGAGCCTGGATCTCAACCTGTTTTGACTCATCAGCTCCTACAAGATTAATCTTCAACTTTTCATCAAATTGTTTCATTTTCATTTTGATCCAGAAATCTTTGAACTCATTATTGTGTATAAAAATATCATCCTCTATGAATCTCAAAGAGGCCACTACCCTCTCATCCTCTTAAATCTCATCAATTCCCTCCTCTAACAACTTGACCTTTGGATCATGAGGCTTTTGACTTTTTGTTGTTCCACTGCCTCTTTCAGTTCAATCAAGGCTAAGACTACTTCTTGTTCTTCATCATCACTTGAATCATATTCCACTAATGGCTCCATCTTCTATTTTTTGGCCTGTGGCTCATGAGTGGGAGATGGAGGGGATGGACGTGTAGGTGATGGGGGTGATATCTGAGATGTGGATGTTTCATGTGGTGGTTGGTGGGGTGTGGTCAATGGAATGAGTCCCTCATCTTGGGCCATTTTGTATAATTCATCAAATTTACTCAAAATGATTTGCATTCTTTTTAGAAGGTTGGGTTCATCTGCAAAAAGCCTTTTAATCTTCTATCTTTTTCGTTCTTCTGATTTTCCCACCTCATCATTGCATTCCACCTTTTTCTGGCCTGCATTACATTAGAAAAATACATCAAATTCTTTATAACATCCTCTCTAAAATCAAATTCATGTGAAATAGCCTTGTTCATCAATAGGGTTCATCTAATCATATTGATGTGACCCTTTGGGTCACATACTCTTTCTGTTCCAAGTTTGAGGGAGTAATTGACCTTTATAAACCTCTGCACTTCTTCAAGCATATCTGACCCAATGGCCAGCTCTTCAAACATAGTCAAGTCAGGCAAAAATGTGCCTTTCCTCTAATTTCTCATCAAGTCATGTTCCATCCAGAGCATCTGCCACATAAACTCTAGGAAACACACTCTTACAGGTACAAACTTAGGTAAAACGTGTGGTGCTTAGTTGTACCCATATACTTTGATAATAATGTGTTGTGGCATAAGGAACCAATCAGCATAATTATGAGTATAGGCTTGGTCTGGCCCATACTACACAGGCCTCATTACCTTCATCAATGACTCAGGCATTCTTGGTGTTGGGTAACCAAGAGCAGCAATCAATCTGATAGAAAAATCATCTTGAAACACTACAAAATCACTTTTTCTACACCTGCTATCCCAAATGTAGCATCAAGTTTGCACAGGGAGTCTAACTCCTCTCTTTTGGGTACACAATTGCATCCTTGTAGTCCACTTCGTTTCATTCTGATACATAATTGACACAATAAAGAATATTTTCTGAAAGTAATAGGGGCCTTGGCTTCCCTAACTTGTAGCAAACCTTCATGTATTTGTTCTTCAATCATAGATGCAAAATCAAATTCTACATTTGACTTAGAATGTTGAACTATCATAGCCATTCTCATCAACCCTATTTGCATTTGCTCCTCTGCATCTATCCCCAAAACTTGACACAATGCATAATAGGTATTCTTGAAATAAACTTGGAATTTAGAAATTTGAAAAGGTTCCATTTTGGAAGAAAGAATAGAGAGCCTTCTATTAGCATCACCCCTCTTCATGTATAAAGGGAGCTCATCACTTCGATATGTTCTCCTCAAGATCTTATATTCTTTCTCAAGTTTCACTAAGTTCACCTCTCTTACAGCTTGTTTATTGAGGTTGAAACATTTGATAATGGCATCTCTATTGATATCCACTAAGCACTCACCATTTGGAAGCTTCACAATTTTGGTTGGGGCATGGTAACTGTGGGCAAGAGCTTTAATTAGCTCAATGTCAATGAAAATGTCAAGAACAGTTAATTTAGCCAGATCTAGAGCCCATGGGTTTGATGTTGGTTCTTGGTCATTCCTTTTTAGATAAAAGTACCAGTAGAGATTCCATCTCGACAGAGGTATATAGGGGTCCCTACAGCCTTGAGTTAAGTCTCTAAAAACCTTTTTAGAACCTTTGTCAATTGAGCCAGGTAACAATGAAAGCAGAGGGGATTGCAATGAAGACTTACTGGTTTTGGCTCCATCCTTCTTAGCTGCCACCTTAGTCTTTTTAGGTGCCATTTTTATGAAATTCAAAAGAAATGATGAGCAGAGCTTACCCAAAAAAATTGCCTTGAAGAATTCTCTTTACTCCTGCGGTTTGAGCTCCTGTGTAATTTGTCTTCCACTACTATGAGTGAGAAATCTTAATTTGTTTAATGTATTTTCAAGACCAAGATGCAATTACTTCTGGCTCATAAATTCACACAATTCAAATCTTTGTGTTGAGCTTAAATCTTCATATTTTGATGTTGATGTGATTGGTATGCTTTAAATAACCCAACAGCTTGATTACCACACTACCATAGGTTAGGTTTTGGCCCCCCGACGTATAGTGGTATAGTGTGTAGTGTATAGTATTAACTCTTCTTACCATCATACCGCAGGTTGTTTAATAATGTTCTATGGTAAGGAGGTATGATATGGGTATTATGAAGGCTAGCCACTCTGATAGAGGTATCACAGTAAAAGGCAAAGATGAATTTATGAATGGTAATAACATGATTTATTATGGAAAAATAAGAGCAAGAGTCATGGATACACAAATAAAACACTCAGAACTTTTATGAAAATTCTGGTTCCAACACATGGACATCATGACCATGTGTCAGATGCATATAGTGCCAATTATATGATCATGTTCTGTAGTACAAATGTCATTAGGTGGTACACGTGTATGGAAGCATAACATGTGGTTGTTGATGTTCCATGTGTCCAACTAGCCACCAACATGTGTAGCAATGTCTATAGCCACACTATCTAGATCCTTGAAGATCTGTAAACCCTGAATAATGCCCCTAATAACCCTAAACCCTAACCCCTAACCCCTAAACCATAAACCCTAAATAATGCCCCTTATAAGCCCTAACCCAACCCTGACCCGCCATAAACCCTAAACCCCTAAATCCTAAACCACAAACCCCTAAACCTTAAATAGTACTAAACCTAAGCAACCCTAAACCTCTATCTCCCTATCTCCCTATCTAGCCCTATCTCTATCATTCCTCTACCTCTCAATATCTCTCCCTATGTGTCTAGCCATGTCCCTCACTCTCTATATCTCCCTATTGGTCCTCTCTCTCTAAACACTAAACCCTATTAAACCTATAAAGCTTAACCCCTGAACCATAAACCCTAAAGTACCCTAAATAATGCCCCTAAACCATAAACCCTAAACCCTAGTAAACTCTAAACCCTAAACTTGAGCAATGATAAACTCATAAACACTAAATAATGCGCCTAAACCCTAACCACTAACCCCAAGAAACTCTCTATCTTTGTCTCTGTCTTTCTCTCTGACCTATATATTATCTACCAGCTCCTAGCTAGTTAAACCCTTTTCCTAGCTTTCCTAGTTTTCCTTTTCCTTTCCAATTTCCCTTTAGATCCTGCACCAATTTTTCCCTATTTTACTATTTTCCACCTCTCCTCTCATCATTTGATCTTCCCATCTAATGAACTTTAGTTTTATCAACTTGTTTCCATTTCATCTGGCTACCAATTTATATCCTCATCCCTCTTTTCATGTCCTAGTTTTCTTGTTTCCATTTGCTTTGTTGATAAGGGAGATGGATAGAGAGAGAGAGAGTCTTATAAGTTTTCCATGCTTGTTCATTAATGATATATATAGGAATGATAGGGGGCCGAGAGAGGCAAGAGATAGAGAGATAGGGAGAGATAGATAGGTAGAGAGAAATAGAGAGGAGATAGATCATAGGGAGAGATAGAGGAGACATAGGGGAGAGATAGGGAGATAGAGAGTGATTACTAGAGAGGTGTCTAGAGAGATAGGGAGATAGAAAGAAAGGAAAGAGATAGGGAGAGATAGATAGGTACGTAGAGTCGAGAGAGAGGAGATAGATTGGGAGAGATACAGGAGATCATAGTCGAGCAAGAGATAGGGAGATAGAGAGTGAGTGAGATGTCTAGAGAGATAGGGAGAGAGATTGAGAGGTAGAGGGATGAAAGCTAGAGAGAGGGAGATAAGGGAGAGATTATAGGGAGATAGAGTTTTAGGGTTTAGGGGTTATGGGTTAGGAGTTAGGTATTAGGGGCATTATTTAGGGTTGAGGGATTTAGAGAGAAAGATAGAGACTTCTTTTGACATGCAACCATAAACCCTGAATAATGCCCCTAAACTTGAGCAACCCGAAACCTCTAAACCTTAAATAATGCCCCTAAACCCTAAACCCTAACCCATCACCCCTAAAACATATATAAACCCTAAATAGTGTCCCTAACTCCTAACCCATAAACCCTAAACTTGAGAAACCCTAAACCCCTAATTAATCCTAAACCCCAAACCCCTAAACCCTAAACACTAAACCCAAGCAACCCTAAACCTCTATCTCCCTAGCTATATCTCTATCTCTATCATTCCTCTACCTCTCAATCTCTCTCCCTATGTCTCTGGACATGTCCCTCACTCTCCATATATATCCCTATAATCTCTTCCGACTATGTCTCTAGCCATGTACCTCACTCTCTATATCTCCCAGCTATTGGTCCTCTCTCTAAACACTAAACCCTAAACCTCTAAACCCTAAGCCGTAATCCCTAAATAATGCTCCTAAACCTTAACCCCTAAACCCTAAACCTGAGAAACCCTAAACCCCTATATATCTCCCTACCTCTAATATTGTCCCTCTACCGGCTCTTAATTCTTCTCCCTATCTCTCTGCAGGATATATATCTCGCTCACTCTAGTACTCTCTCTCTCTCTCGCTATCTCCAAACCCGAGCAATGTCCCTAAACCCCAAACCCCAAAACCCTAAATCCAAGCAACTCTAAACCTCTATCTCCCTATGATCTATCTCTTGTCTCCCTATCTCTATCATCCCTCTACCTCTCAATCTCTCTCCCTATGTCCCTGGCCATGTGCACGTGCCTCACTCTCTATCTCCCTACCTCTCTCCATAGTCTCCTCTATATCTCCCTATCATTCCTCTCTCTATAAACCCTAAACCTCTAAACCTCTAAACCTGAACCCCTAACCCCTAAATAATAAACCCTAAACCCTAAATAATGCCCCTATACCCTGACACCTAACCCCTAAACCCAATAAAAAACCCTAAACCCCTAAACCCTAAACCTATATCTCCCTATCGCCTTTGTCCCTCTACCTCTCAATCTCTCTCCCTATGTCTTTGTCCATGTCCCTCACTCTCTATCTCCCTATCTCTCCCCTCAGTCTCCTCTATATCTCCCTATTGGTCCTCTATCTCTCTCTAAACCCTAAAACCTAAACCTCTAAACCTTAACCCCTAATCCCAAAACCATAAACCCTAAACCCTAAATAATACTCCTAAACCCAAGTAACCATAAATTAGACACTCAATTAGGTGCTAAAATAGGTGCTACATGAGGTGCTAAATTTAGGCGCTACATAAGGCGCTAAATAAGGCGTTAACGCGGGCACTACAACAGGCGCTAAAACAAGTGCTAAACTAGGCGTTAAATGTGGCACTAAATTAGGCACTACAGTAGGAGCTAAAGTAGGTGCTAAAGTAGGCGCTAAGTTAGGCACTAATTGAGGCACTAATTTGCACCTAATTTAGCGTCGACTTGTTCTGGTCAGTGCAAAAAATGCCAAAAACAGTGCCATCCTGATAAATAGCGCCAAATTTTTTAAAAAAATGGAGAAAAATACATTAAAATAGTGGGTGGAAGTAAAAAACAAAGAAAAAAGGGAGCTAATCATAGGGATTTGTTGTAGTGAAGTATTCAAGAGGAGCTGAGCCTGGTCAGAATGACCACCATAGAAGATGCATACTAGTTTTCCCTGAAGGTGGAAGAGAATGAATAAAATATTCGAAAGCAAGCAAAGAGGAAGAGGTCAAGGAGGAAGGATCGGTGGAAGATCCTATGGAGGCCAAAATGAATGTCAAAAGAAAAATGAAGAAGCTGGCACAAGTCAAAATCAGAGAGGAGATAAACCTACCTCCCTCATGACTGAATTTGTGGTGAACAAAGAGGAAGAGGAAGAGGTAGACCTAGGCAAGGACCTGAAAGAGAAGGTTTCAGAGAAACTTGTTTCCAAGGTGGAGAAGAAGGACATTGAGCATACAAGTATCCGCAACATCAAGGAAGGACAAATAGAAATCCTGATGGTAATGCATGAGTTGCACATGTAGATGAAGATGTGCAGTCTAAGCATTCTAAAGATGTTGAAAGGGGAGAAACCCTAGTTGTCAGAAGAAGCTTGTTGAATGAGGAGAAAGAACCATATCAGAGGAAGAGTTTAATCTGCACAAGGTGCAAGTGTAAAGGTAAGTGTTGTGATATTATTATTGATAGTGGAAGCACTGATAATCTTGTTTTAGAGGAGATGGTTAACAAGTTGAAGTTGACAAGGAGAAGGCATCCACATCCATATCAGATTGCATGGTTGCAAAAGTACCATGGAGCTTTGGTCAATGAGCAGTGTTTAGTCAAGTTCAAGATTGGAGACTACCATGATGAGGTGTTGTGTGACATATCATACTGATGGATGCATGCTATATGCTATTGGGAAGGCCATGACAATATGATAGGTGTGTTGTCCATGATGGCCATGCAAACACATATTCCCTAACAAAGGATGGAGTTCATCATAAGTTGAAGCCCTTGAAGCAGGTGGAAGAAAAGGTATGTAGTACTTCCAGAATTTTCTTGGTACATGGTAGGAAATTTTTGGAGGGTATGAAGCATGAGAGTTATACTCTGCATTGATTCCTAAGATTAGTCAAGAGAAATGTGAAGATGTACAAGCAGAAGTTTTAGATCTGGTGGAAGAATTTTAGGACATTGTCTCTGATAATGTACCAGAAGGTTTACCACTAGTGAGGAAGATAAGTCATCAAATGGATTTGATACTAGGAGCTAGTTTTCTGAATAAGGCAACCCATAGAATGACTCTCGTAGAAAATGAAGAGTTAACCAGACAAGTTCACGAGCTGTTAAGGAAAGGACTGATAAGGGAGAGCCAAAGTCCATGTGTAATACTTGCAGTACTAGCACCAAAGAAACATGGAGAGTGGAGAATGTGAACAGATACCTGAGCCATCAACAAAATTAAAATCAAGTACAGATTTCCATTGCCAAGGATGGATGATATTATGGATTGATTGAGTGGAGCCAAGTACTTTATGAAGATTGATCTAAAGAGTGGGTATCACCAAACCTAAATCAAAGAAGGAGATGAATGGAAGACAACCTTCTAGATAAAGAAGGTTTGTATGAGTGGTTAGTCATGCCATTTGGAATAACTAATGCACCGAGCACATTCATATGGCTTATGAACGAGGTATTGAAAGAGTTTTTGGGAAATTTTGTTATTGTTTATTTAGTTGACATTTTGATTTTTAGAAAGACATGGGATGAACATCTGATGCATATTAGAAGAGTTTTAGAGAAGATGAGGGAGGATTAGTTGTTGATTAATTTGAAGAAATGTATTTTTTTCAAAGGAGTTGGTATATCTAGGATTTGTTGTCTTAGAGGAAGGTCTTAAGATGGACCTAGAAAAAGTAAGGGATATCAACAAATGGCCTATGCCAAGGAGTGGTACAAAGCTATGATATTTTCATGGTTTGGCAAGTTTCTATAGAAAATTTATCAAAAAATTTAGTAGCATTTGTATACCCCTAATAGAGACAATGAGAGGGGATAGAAAAGAGTTTAAATGGACTACAAGAGCAGCCAAGAGCTTTGATACATTGAAGCAGAAAGTCACAAAGCAACCTATTTTGATACTTCTAGATTTCAATAAGGTATTTCAAGTAGATTGTGATGCTAGTGGCAGTGCCATAGGAGCTATTTTGAGTCAAGAAGGTAAGCCCATTGCCTATTTTAGTTAGAAGCTTAACGATGCCAAGAATTTTTTTTTTTTTATGTTCAGAAGTGTTATGCAATGGTTTAGGCTTTGAAGAAATGGAGATATTATTTGTTTCCAAAAGAGTTTTTTTTATATACTGATCATTAGGCTTTACAATATCTTAATAGTCAAAGAAAGTTGAACAAGAGGCACTTAAAATGGGTTGAGTTTTTATAGAGTTATACTTTTGTTTTGAAACACAGGAGTGGAAGATCGAATAGAGTTGCAGATGCCTTAAGAAGAAGGCAAGATTTGTTGACAAAAATGAAGATACTGGTTGTTGGGTTCAGTGAGCTCAAAAGTTTGTATCCTGAAGGTCTAAATTTTGTAGGGGCTTGGAAAGCTTGTTTGGAACTTGTTACTTTAGATAGGATGAAATGGTTGGATTTCATAATCCAAGATGGCATGTTGTTTAGAGGAAGCCAATTGTGCATTCTGAGGAGTTCCATGAGAGAGAACCTAATAAAGGAGAAGCATAGTGGGGGATTAGCTGGACACTTTGGTTGAGATAAGACCATTGCTATTGTTGGCAATCATTATTATTGGCCATAGTTGCAGCAAGATGTGAGGAAATTTGTGCAGAGTTGCAAAGTGTGTAAGATGGCAAAAGGAACAAGTTAGAATACAAGGCTATATCAGCCATTACCTGTACTAGAGAGGCCATGGGATGATATTAGTATGGATTTTGTTATTGGTTTACCAAGGACACAGAGAGGACATGATTCCATTTTTATTGTGGTGGACATATTCTTAAAGATGCCACATTTTATTCCTTGTAAGAAGACTAATGATGTTGTTCATATTGCAAAGTTATTTTTTAGAGAGGTGGTGACACTACATGGTCTACCTAAGAGAATAATTTCAAATCAAGATACCAAGTTTGTTGGTTATTTCTATTATCAATCAGATATCCACCCTATGCTAAGTTATTCAACTTAACTATTTGTTGACACATGGGAAATCCTAGGCCTGTGGGTTGCCTAAATTCAGAGTGAACCTCCAGAGTGAGTTGGTTCTCCTAATGATTTTTTCCTAATCTAAATGATTTGCAGAGGGAAAAGGTGAGAGGATGAACTAAAATGGAATTAAAACTTAAATAGAATATGCTCCTGATTTCTAACTTATCTCGATACTTTTACTCACAAACAGCTCCTTAAACATGAACTCTCACAACTTCACTTAGAACATACAATTCAAAAGTAATTTGCATGAAGGATTAGATTTTAACTCAATAAGAAACTAGAATCATATGAGATATTTGCGCACAGTTCTGTAATAATGAGACATGACAAAGGACAAAATATTTGTTGTCACAGTGAGGCATCAAATCAATACTATAACTATGAGGAAAATGAAGTGAAATAGGAATGTTCTATTGTATTAAATGAAAGGAGTACATGAAAATATAATAAAAATTGAGTCAAAAATGTCTACAAACTCTCTGCCTATGTTTAAGAGAGAAGAAACAATGATCTCAACTCCTCGAGAAAGAGCTAGCTTTTTCCAATATATGCCTGCCAAAAAGACCACCAGGACGGAAAAAAGAAAGCTGCAAAAAGCTCCTAAAAATAGATATTCTGATCCATTTTTGAGCTCCTAGAAAAAGCCACAAAATGAGCCTCCAAACTGTCTCCAAATAGCTTGCAAAAACTGCTAAAAAGTCCTCCAAGGTGGCCTCACCAGAAAATATGTTTTATCTACCCAATAAAACTCCATTTTGTCCATATCCTCCCAAAAGAAAGCAAACTCTAAAGGGAAAGATCATGTTTGCTTTATTTTCCTCTACTTTAACTGCATTAAAAATAGCAATTATTCTAAAGCAATTTATAAAACATTGCTTTCAAAAATGCTTTACAAAGATTTTGTAGTTTTATTCTTTTCCTGATTTGATCCTAATTTGATTCTTTGCAAAGGATAAAAATTTAAGGCTTTGGTTTTATCTGCCAAGTACATTATATTTCATTTGGCATATGATTTTCTATAAAAATCATTAAAATTATGGAAGCATAATAAATGATTTGCAAAAAAAATAAAGGCTTGAAGGCCTGCCCTCCATGTGGTCTGCAAAAAAAATATCTAAGGGCATATGGTATGTGCATTATCTCCAAAAGGGGACTAAAAGTGTTTTTTAAGGCATCAAAACTTAGCATAGAATATGCAAAGAGACCTAAGGCTTTCAATACCATTCTAAGTCTTGAGACTTAGGCATTAGGGTGGACAAGATACCATGATGGGTATTAGTTTGGACAATGAAAAATAAACTCAATGTGATAAAAATGCCCACCGAATTTAGGGAAAAATGTAAACTCTAATCACAAAACAACATTCGCCCTACTTTCTCGGGCTCATTTCCACTTTTGAAGTTTCAAAAAAGGGCTCTGCCTAGCTGCCATAGGGTTAGGGTTTGGAGCTCGACCCTTTCATTTCTTGTTGTTTCTGAGCACTTATGGTGAAGATTCTTCAAAGGAACACCTAGGTAGGTCATTATGAATCTTGAATCTGATATTTTCCTTCATCTTTCTGAAGCAATCTGGCCCTACAGGTCATAGCCAAGACTCTTTCCTAATGCAATTTCATCTTGTTTTATCTTCTGTCACATACCATGCTCTTGGCGCCATGAGACTACTGGTTTGAGCTTTCAACAACAATGCATAGGCAGTCTTCAAAAATGGTTTTCAGGGTAAGCTTCATCTTTTATGTTTTACCTCTTTTACCTCAAGATCTATGAGTATAATGCTCGAATTGCAAAAAATAACCAATACATAGTTACTATCTCTATATGTGTAAACTAAATGGAATAATTTTACTTAACTCTGAGCATTGACCAAAGAGATCACATGCATTTCCTAATGAAGGCTGTGAATGACTGATACTTCTGTAATAAAAATGATCTCTTTTAATCATTTCTAGGTGTTCTTTCAAAATCATCATGGCTCGAACTTATCCTCTCCTATTATTTGTAATTCTTTGCATATATAATGATAAGGGCTTTTAAAAAAACAACTACCAGGCAGCCGCACAAACTGGGTTTCCTCTATATATTTGATATGAGTTTCGACTTTTGTAAAGACAGTTGCATATGATATTTTGTTTATTCTTCCATCCCTAGCAGTTTTATGGTGGCCACAAGATATTACTATTCTTAACATTTTCATTTATGAGATAAGGCATCACAAACTATTGTTCCGTAAGAATTTTTTCATGACAATATACATATTGTTCCTCCCTCTGCAATAACTACAGATGAAAATATATGTTTGGCTGCTTCAACTCACACAGTCCTACATATGTGTATTTTTCCTTACCTTTATACCAAATGTAACTACCTTTAGATGAATATGCAACTGATATAATGCCTTCTGATGTCTTAACTCATGTAGTTATACCTCTGTGCTCCATTTGATGATCTATACACTGGCATTGATCATATTCAAACTATAAGATGGCATATATGCTTATGTGTATTTTTCCTGCAACTAATGCTACACACATGGTTGAAACATTATATATCATGAGGTTAAGTTGGACATATTATAACCATGACTTGGCACAAGACATAATGAAGGCAGTCATAAAACTTCTTTCTTCTGACAGTATCTCGAGTAGTGATCACTGTATACCTATGATGTTTTGACTGTTGTCTTTGTATTTGATCAATAAATTGATACTCCATAGCAACAAAAGATAACTACTTGTTTTATAATGTATAAACTGCTTTCTTGATAGCTGCACCTTTATCATGAGATGATGTAGTTCATTTTTCAATTGTAATTTGGCATACAAATATTGTAGTTGTACCTACATTTTATGATGTCACTGCCCCTTTTATGTACACAGCCATTTGTGAAACTCTTCTACTTCTATCTTTGTCCTTGGCTCTCTTTATGAAACTAGATTTTGTACTATGGATAGTGATTGTTCCATATGGATAGTACACTCTTTGTTGTTCCTTACATGTGAACCTTTTGTCATTACTTCCCTATTTCTCTGTACGGAATGGATATTCTGAATATGCATTCCTCGTATGTATCTTCATGGCATCAACTTGACTGTGATACAATTGATCATTAAGGTTGTATGGTTGTCCATCTATGTTATTCATTAGTTTGATCACTCTTACGTGATAAGGATGCTCATTTTCTACAATTGTTGCATTCATTTAGCTAAAGCAATATGTGCATTCGAATAATCCTCTTGTGCTACCTCCTGTAGCTGCACTTGTAAATTATGAATATGGCATTTACTCTGTATATTATGACTAATTTTGGATATTTTAATGGCTATCATGGAGATGATCATGGCTATCCTTGTGATAATATCTCTTGGAATTGATCTCTGACACTCAATGGCATCAATGGCTACCTCTGTATTATCATTTCTTCAACTATTCCAACACAGTGATTTTAATGCATACACATGACAATTTATGATTTTGTGAAATCAAGTAGATGTAATGATAGTGTAATTGATACTTCGATGTTGAAAATACCTTTCATTCAGTCTCATACCTCATTGGGCTGTCTTGGAGAAGTTCACTACTCATGTATGGTCATTTCATCATGTGAACTGATGATCCTCGATGAGCAATGAACCTATAGTGCATGCACTTACTTGATGTGTCACTCCTTTGACTAAATATACTCTATTTGAGCAATATGGATATGCATCCCTATTTCACTCCCCTTGAAATTCAGGGGCAGCATGTTGAGCTCTACCCATGTGGGAGCGCACTTTACACCACATGCTGAAATGGTCTTCAAAAATAGCAACATGATTTCACCTATACCTGCACATGAAACAAACATGTCAGATTGAAATAGTGAAGCTTAATGATGTTCATTTCTTCAGGCTCTCTTGCATGTGGATGACTTAATCTTCTGGCTTAGTGCATCCTAGGCAATGTATTATGTCTCTGTTGATAGGCTCATAGGAAACCATATCCAGAGCTCTAACAAAACTTTTGTCACGTACATGTTCACTCAAAGATCGGGAGTGAGGAGGGTCCAACTACAATGGAGATCAAACCAAGTCCTCAAATAGGCAATGATGGATATGCCCTTTCCTTCTCTTATTTTCAGATGCATAGTATATTCCCTATATTTGTACTAATTTAGCTATTCCAACAGCTTGTGTGGGACATTTGATCTATTATGTTTTTCATTCAATGTAATGTTTATTCCATTTTTGTATCTCATTTGTAAAATTGAATAAACATTGTAATGAAACGAAACAACTTATCTCTCAAGAAAAAATCTGCAATGTAATGAATGATTAACTGAAACCTTTTCCTCTCTTTGTTGTAACCATGCATCATAACTAAATCCTTCAAGCACTCCAAACTATGCAAAATAAGATAACAGGAAAATGTTAAAAACTTTCTCATCTAAAATGAACTGAATGTACTCTAGCTCTACCAATTTGGGTTGTAGAGAAAAATTGGTAACATTTATGGCAACTTCTGCTATATGCTTTCCTGCTAAGCATTAGGACTAGTTGCCTTAAACTATCCATTGGGCATTGAGTCATACTTTTCTCATCTCAAACTCAGAGAACTGAAACTCAGCTACAAACTACCCCAAACAAAAGAAGAAAACTAAACTAAACCATACCGAAAGCACACTAAAAGGCCCTGGTGGCCAGAAAAATGTGCAGCAGCACTTAGGGAAAACAAAAATAACTGAAAGTAAATGTGCATGAAGCACTTATTAATAGCAACACTAACTCTAACCTACTCTAACTAGCCAAAGATGTTGGTCAAACAAAACCATTCACTGGCTCAAGAAAATAACTGCCCTTCCTTACCAACCAAGGATGCCTCTCATGCTTGCAAACTGGCAATAAGGAGTGAAAAACAAGAACACAACTTACAAATTGTTGTACTGCAACCTAAAGATTACAACCAAAGGTTTGAATTTCTTGATCCTGTTCAAACATACCTATGGTTTGCCATAAATGTGCAAGTTGGATCTGTTGTTCATCAATTGTAATCTCATTCTTAGGGGCATTGCAAATCCTTTGAACCTTGTTAGTTACTCCATTGGTTAAATCTCTAATGGGGCACCCTCCTGAAAGGATGTAGCCTAAACTTTTATTACTAATTCCTCACTAGTTACTCACTATTTCAATCTCATTTTTCTAATTGAGATCACTTGAAAACATGTCACCCAACCTTGCACAAAACTCATCAATTATATTAATACACAAAATGTCATCAAACCCACCATTAGTTTCTTGATCCATAATAGGCTTTGAGGTATCTTCCTGACTAATTTCTTAAGAACTTGGAAAAATATCAAGAACCATACCTTGAAAAGCATTTTCATGCTTCTACTCAATTTGAACAATGTTTGCATGTATATCAATTTCTTGACTATCCAAGATAAGGATGCTCTCATTTACCTGCTCGCTAACCAATCCCTTGTTAGAATGGCTTTCATCATTTTGTTGCTCAGAACTGGGCATTGGGTCACTACAAGTATTCGACAGTGTGGCAAGCACTCTACAAGCTAAATATTCAGGATCTTAACAATCAAGCATAAAGTTGTCTTCAAAAGGCTGATCATCTTCAGTTAGTCCACTTGATTTCTCTTCAAGGCAAGTTGCCTTAGTCTCATTCATGTTAGCCTCTTCATTGTAGTACAATGGGAGCTCTGAGAACAAACTTGATGCCTCATCATCATAGAGTATCTGATCTGATTTAACTTTGTGTTCAACCTGGTAGTCAGGATCTTCATGTGAAACAGACATTTTACATTCGTAAACCAAACTGTGTCTTTGCTGAATTGAGGCCTCAATCTCATCCCTGCCTTTATGGAACAACAGTACATCATTTTCCGCAATATCTTCTAGCTGTCACAAATCAGCTGGCAAGTTGGATTCCTGCATGTTGTCTTCATCATCATCAACAAAAGTGGCCAATTGATCAAATAAGGAAACTGAATCATCTTCCTTTTCTGATTTATTCTGCATCGGAGCCTGGGTAATTTGTCTTTGCAATTGAAGATTTTTACCCTCCAATCCCTGTATCCTACTTTGATTCATCTTATAAAAAGCATTAGAAAACTTGTCAAAGGAATCGAAATGCAAAGGGTTCAATATCAAGCCTGAATCATCTTTCTCTACACATGCATTATGCTCATATTCAGCTGGGAGAGCAACACAAACTGCAGCAACCTTTCCATGTGAATCAACCTCTTGCATTGGTTGATCTTCTAAATTTTTTTTATCATTTTCTATAAAACAAGGAGGCTCTTTAGTGCAAACATTGATAGATTCATCAAGAGGAGTTTTTCCTTGTTCAATCTTCTTCTGCTGTAAACGGTAAACCTCCAAAGCTGAACATAATGGGTTTTCCTTTCTAAGTTACTCGATGAAGAGTAAGGTATTCTAATCAAAATGTTCATCATTGGATTCCTTAGGTGGGGAAACTTGGTGAGCTTCATGGATTTCTTGCGAGAAAAAATGTTGCTCAAGGGGCTGATCTACAACTATACTAGGCTGAAAATGAGTATTCTCCTCAACTTGCAAGGGATGAAGATTTTGAAAACTTGGTATTTCAAGCTTGAGAGGCTAGTTAGGGAATCAAGGACTTTATTTTGCCTAAAATTTAGAATCTCAACTTTAGAAACACTAAAAGGCTCATTCTGTTTAAAACTTGGAAATTTATACTTACAAACCTCCTCTCGAGTAGGCTATTCTGGAACAACAGGAGCTGCTTGGGATCAAGCAATTAAAAGCTTTGTTTGTGCAGCTTCCTCCCTTTCAAGATTATCTTCAAACTATCTCCTTCTTGTTGCCAACTCCTGGTCAGAACTAAAGGTCTCATAGGGTGGCTCCTCTAGTTGTTGGAGGTAAGCTTGGTGATCTAACTCCTGTTGTTGCAAATTGCACTCTTCATATGGCCTTCCTTGAAATTCCCCTTCTTATTGGTACTGATAACCTGAGCAAGCCCATTCTTCCTATTGTAAGTTATACTCATGCTACCCCTTAATATCTTCTACTTGTCTTGTGAAATCATGCATGAAATCAAACAACATACTCTTTATGTTTGCAATCTCCTCCTGTTGCTGATTATACTCATGCTGCCTCCTAATCTCATCTATCTGCTGATTATAGTCTAACAGAATATCTCTAAGCTCCCTAATTTCAGAATTTTTAAGCTGATTGGAAGATTGGATAGGGATGGGTAGGCGGTAAGTATCCTGAGTATTTGGACTAAAACTAGCATTATGGCTACTTGTGTGCTGCTGGTAAGAAGGCTACGTAGGGGTGGGTGGGTGGCAATTATATTGTGCATGCTAGTTTTGAAGAGCCATGGAATTGAAAATAGCAGCATGATTGGTCTGATATGGTTGAAAAGGAGCCTTATGGACAACATTTTCATAGTATGATGGTGGATATTCATACTATCTATGAAAGTATGACATTTTTACTCATATGAAAGCTAGAAAATAGAGCAAATTGATGGATTTTGTAACATACCAGCACTTGATCATACCAAAACCAGTAAACTTTAGCTTGGAGTCACCAGATGTGTTTGATTTTCTACCTCCAAAGGCTGAGATCACTGACACACATATCAAATATCAATGATATATGAACATTCTATTGGACTAAAACAGTCAAATTTGTCCCACCAGGCATGCCAAAAAATGTTATCAATTAGATATGTACCCTATGCTAAGTTATTCAACTTAACTATCTGTTGACACATGGGAACACTCCTAGGCCTGCGGGTTGCCTAAATTCAGAGTGAACGTCTAGAGTGAGCTAGTTCTCCTAATGATTTTTTCCTAATCTAAATGATTTGCAGAGGGAAAAGGTGAGAGGATGAACTGAAATAGAATTCAAACTTAAACAGAATATGCTCATGATTTCTAACTTATATCAATACTTTCACTCATAAACAACTCCTTAAACATGAACTCTCACAACTTCACTTAGAACATACAATTCAAAATTAATTTGCATGAAGGCTCGGATTTGAACTCAATAAGCAACCAGAATCATATGAGATATTTGCACATAGTTATACAATAATGAGACACAACAAAGGACAAAATATTTGTTATCACAGTGAGGCATCAAATCAATACTGTAACTATGAGGCAAATGAAGTGAAATAGGAATGTTTTTCTATATTAACTGAAAGGAGTACATGAAAATTTGATAAAAACTAAGTCAAAAATGTCTACAAACTCTCTGCCTATGCTCAAGAGAGAAGAAACAATGATCTCAATTCATTGAGAAAGAGCTAGCTTTCTCCAATATATGCCTGCCAAAAAGACCTCCAAGATGGAAAAAAGAAAGCTAGGAAAAAGCTCCTAAAAATAGATATTCTGATCTATTTTCAAGGTCCTAGAAAAAGTCACAAAATGGGCCTCCAAATTGTCTCCAAACAGCTTGCAAAAACTGCTAAAAAGTCCTCCAAGGTGGTCCCACCAGAAAATATGCTTTATCTACCAAATAAAACTACATTTTGTCCATATCCTCCCAAAAGAAAGCAAGCTCTAAAGGGAAAGATTTTGTTTTCTTTATTTTCATCTACTTTAACTACATTAAAAATAGAAATTATTTTAAATAAATTTATAAAACATTGCTTTAAAAAATGCTTTACAAAGATTTTGCAGTTTTATTCTTTTCCCGATTTGATCCTGATTTGATTCTTTGCAAAGGATAAAAATACAAGGCTTTGGTTTTATCTTCCAAGTACATTATATTTCATTTGGCATTTGATTTTCTATAAAAATCATTAAAATTATGGAGGCATGATAAATGATTTGGAAAAAAAATAAAGGCCTTCAAGGCCTGCCCTCCATGTGGTTTGCAAAAAAAATATCTAAGGGCATATGGTATGTGCATTATCCCCAAAAGGGAAAAAAAAGTGTTTTTAAGGCATCAAACCTTAGCATAGAACATGCAAAGGGACCTAAGGCTTTCGATACCATTCTAAGTCTTGAGACTTAGACATTAGGGTGGACAAGATACCACAATGGGTATTAGTTTGGACAATGAAAACTAAACTCAATATGATAAAAATGCCCACCAAACTTAGGGCAAAATGTAAACCCTAATCGCAAAACAACACTCGCCCTTCTTTCTCGGGATCATTTCCACTTTTGAAGTTTTGAGAAAGGGCTCTACCTATCCACCATAGGGTTAGGGTTTAGAGCTCGACCCTTCGATTTCTTGTTGTTTCTGAGCACTTATGGTGAAGATTCTTCAAAGGAACACCAAGGTAAGTCATTATGAATCTTTAATCTAATATTTTCCTTCATCTTTCTAAAGCAATATGTCCCTACAGGTCACGGCCAAGATTCTTTACTAATGCAATTTCATCTTGTTTTATCTTTTGTCACATACCATGCTCTTGGCACCATGATACTACTGGTTTTAGCTTTCAGAAACAATGTATAGGCGGTCTTCAAAATTGGTTTTTAGGGTAAGCTTCATCTTTTATGTTTTGCTAGAGCTTTTACCTCAAGATCTGTGAGTATAATGTTCGAACTGTAGAAAATAACCAATACATGGTTACTATCTCTGTATGTGTAAACAAAAAGGAAAAAATTCACTTAATTCTGAGCATCGATGAAAGAGATCACATGCATTTCCCAATGAAGGTTGCGAATGACTGATACTTCTGGGATAAAAAATGGTCTCTTTTAATCATTTCTAGGTGTTCTTTCAAAATCCTCATGGCTCGAACTTATTGTCTCATGTTATCTATAGTTCTTTGCATATATAATGATAAGGGTTTTAAAAAAAAACACTACCAGATAGCCACACAAACTGGGTTTCCTTTATATATTTGATATGAGTTTTGACTTTTGTAAAGGTAGTTCTATATGATATTTTGTTTATTCTTCCATCCCTAGCAATTTTATGGTGGCGAAAAGATATTACTGTTCTTAACATTTTCATTTATGAGATAAGGCATCACAAACTATTGTTCCATAAGAATTTTGTCATGACAATATACATATTGTTCCTCCCTCTGCAATAACTACAGATGAAAATATATGTTTGGCTACTTCAACTCACACAGTCCTGCATCTGTGTATTTTTCCTTGCCTTTATATTGGAAATGTAACTACCTTTAGATGAATATGCAACTGATATAATGCCTTCTTATGTCTTAACTCATGTAGTTATACCTTTGTGCTGCGTTTGATGATCTATACACTGGCATTGATCATATTCAAACTGTAAGATGACATATATGCTTCTACGTATTTTTCCTGCAACTAATGCTACACACATGGTTGAAACATTATATATCATGAGGTTAAGTTGGAAATTTTATAACCATGACTTGGCACAAGACATAATGAAGGCAGTCATAAAACTTCTTTCTCTTCATAGTATCTTGGGTAGTGATCATTGTATACCTATGATATTTTGATTGTTGTCTTTGTATTTGATCAATAAATTGATACTCCATAGCAACAAAAGATAACTACTTGTTTCATTATGTATAAACTACTTTCTTGATAGCTGCACCTTTATCATGAGATGATGTAGTTCATTTTACAATTGTAATTTGGCATACAAATACTATAGTTGTACCTACATTTTATGTAGTCACTACCCCTTTTATGTACACAGCTATTTGTGAAACTCTACTACTTCTATCTTTGTCCTTGGCTCTCTTTATGAAACTATATTTTGTACTATGGACAATGATTGTTCCAAATGGACAGTACACTCTTTGTTGTTCCTTACATGTGAACCTTTTGTCATTACTTCTCTATTTCTTTGTATAACATGGATATTCTGAATATGCATTCCTCATCTGTATCTTCATGGCATCAACTTGATTGTGCTACAATTGATCATGAAGGTTGTATGGCTATCCATCTATGTTATTCAGTAGTTTGATCACTCTTACGTGATAAGGATGCTCATTTTCTACAATTGCTACTATTAATTTAGCTGAAGCAATATGTCCATTTGAATAATCCTCTTGTGCTACCTCCTATAGTTGCACTTGCAAATTATGAATATCGCATTTACTCTGTATATTATGACTGATTTTGGATATTTTCATGGCTGTCATGGAGATGATCATGGTTGTCCTTGTAATAATATCTCTTGGAATTGATCTCTAACACTTAATGGCATCAATGGCTACCTTTGTATTATCATTTCTTCAACTGTTTCAACATAGTGATTTAAATGCATACACATGATAGTTTATGATTTTGTGAAAGCAAGTAGATGCAATGATAGTGTAATGGATACTCTGATGTTGAAAATACCTTTCATTTAGTCTCATACCTCATTGGACTGTCTTGGACAAGTTCACTTCTCATGTATGGTTGTCATTTCATCATGTGAACTGATGATCCTAGATGAGAAATGAACTTGTAGTGTATGCACTTACTTGATGTATCACTCCTTCGACTGAATATACTCTATTTGAACAATATGAATATGCATCCCTATTTCACTCCCCTTGATATTTAGGGGTAGTACGCTGAGCTCTACCCTTGTGGGAGCCCACTTTACACCACATGCTAAAATGGTCTTCAAAAACAACAATATGATTTCACCTATACCTGCACATGAAACAAATGTGTTAGAATGAAATAGTGAAGCTTAATGATGTTCATTTCTTCAGGCTCTCTTGCATGTGGATGATTTAATCTTCTAGCTTAATGCATCCTAGGCAATGTATTATGTCTCTGTTGATAGGCTCATAGGAAACCATATCCAGAGCTCTAACAAAAAAAATTTCATGTACATGTTAACTCAAAGATCGGGAGTGAGGAGGGGCCAACTGAAATGGAGATCAAACCAAGTCCTCAAACAGGCAATGATGGATATGCCCTTTCCTTCTCTTATTTTCAAATGCATAGTATATCCCTATATTTGTACTAGTTCAACTATTCCAATGGCTTGTCTAGGACATTTTATCTATTATGTTTTCATTCAATGTAATGCTTATTCCATTTGTATACATCTCATTTGTAAAATTGAATAAACATTGTAATGAAATGAAACAACTTATCTCTCAAGCAAAAATCTGCAATGGAATGAATGATTAACTAAAACCTTTTCCTCTCTCTGTTGTAACCATGCATCATAATTGAATCCTTCGAGCACTCCAAACTATGCAAAATAAGATAACAAGAAAATGTTAAAAACTTTCTCATCTAAAATGAACTGAATGTACTCCAGCTCTACCAATTTGGGTTGTAGAGAAAAAATGGTAACAATTTCTAGAGGACATTGTGGAAGAAGTTGAAGATAGATTTGAAGTTTAGTTCTGCACACCATCCACAAATTGATGGATAGACAGAAGTGGTGAATAGGAGTTTGGTTAACCTTCTACGGTGCTTAGTAGGAGATAAGCCCAAGGGATGGGATTTGATTTTAGCATAGGTAGAATTTTCTTACAACAATTTTGTCAATAGGAGTACAGGAAAATCACCATTCCAGATTGTATATGGGAATAGTCCAAGAAATGGTTTAGAGTTAAGGAAGTTGGACAAGGAAGAGAAGACAAGTGTCGAAGCTAAAGACTTTCTAGAACATCTAAAGAATTTACATGAAGAGGTGATAAAGCACATTAATAAGATGAATATTTAGTACAAGGCTAAGGCATATCAAAAGAAGAAATATAAGGAATTTTAGGTAGGAGATGAAGTCATGGTTCACTTGAGAAAAGAGAGGTTTCTAATTGGAACATATAATAAGTTGAAAATGAAGAAATTTGGACCATGCAAAATCCTAAAGAAGCATGATTTAGGAAATGCATATGAGGTAGAGCTGCCAAGTAGGTTCAACATTTCCCTTGTGTTCAACATTTCTGATTTAACAAAATATCATGAAGGTGTAACAAAGGATGGACCAACAGAAGAATAGTGGAGTATTCTGGCATCTACTTCAAGGGAGGAGACAGAAGAGATCTTAGATAGCCGTGTGGGAAGAAGTACTCAAAACAAGAAAAATGAGGAATATCTAGTGAAGTGGAAAGGAATTTGTCTGTTGAAGATTCTTCCCAGTTGTCTAAGTTAGAGGTTGAGCATTTAGTTTTTCCTCAAACAAACACCTGAGATGTGACAAGGTCACTTCTCAAATTACCATGGGTGTCTGATGCAGGAGCATCCAGTGGTGTAAGGGCAATCTTGCATCACCTAAACAAGATAATGATTCAAAATTGTTGATGTTTCCATTTCTTTTCAAATTTTGTATTTCTAGTTCCATAATCGCTTGAATAATGATGTAGAACCTTCAGTTTTTCTAAACTACTAAAAATAGCAAATTGTTATTTTTTGAAAGTTTACATTTGGGCGAAAATTTATAAGAAGCTTCGTAAATGAAAAATAATACCTTTGGCGAAGGAATAGTGAAAAGATCATTTTTGAGCTAAAAGATATTAAAGTTTTTATTTCTCGAAAAACCCCTGACAAAGTTTGAAAGTCAAGTTTGAGGCACTAAAAGGCCCCGTACAACCCCAAAAATGGGCAAAATTGGTAGAGCTATTTCTTAACACATGTATCGCTCCACGATCTTTCTGGTGCTTCAAACGGTTAATCAATAGGACACTCGGATCAAAGTTATGGCTCTTGGAAGTTGACCTATTTTTGAAGGGAAATGCAAATTTTGAAATTTGGCTAGAGACCACCAAAAAGGGCTATTTATGCCCATTTTGGGAACCATTGGCATTAGTAGAGATAAGGGGGAAAATGTAGATTCAAGAAAAGGCATGAAAATAGAAACCCTAGCAGATTTGGGGATACATAAGGAAGAAGGTTCCAGAGTCTAGAGATAGGAAACTATAATGTGTTGTAGCCTGTGGAGGATTCATCCTCTGATTGGATTTTAGCTTTTGTAATGTAATGTGTTGTAGCCTGTGGAGGATTCATCCTCTAATAAAAGAGCATTCATATTTTCTGTGTGCAATTTCTAATGTTGTGTGTTTTGTGATTTACCCCCTTCATCAAAAAAGGGTTTTAAAACTAGTTTGGATTGTGTTGATTTTACTAGTTTGTGCAGATTTTGTGTTTCATGTGTTTGTGGGGTTATGTTGTCATCCTTGACCTTTTAAACAATTTGTGGTTCCCATGTCCCTTCAGTTCCTACAAGTCCACAAAGTAAAACTTATGATAATATGGAAACCAGGGGGACCTTAGCATTTTGGTACAAGTCTCCATAGTCCTTCAACTGTACATAATTTTTCAAAGTAAAACTTCTGGGGGTTGGGTTGCAATGGTACTTCATCCCTTTATACCATGACCCATGACCCTAAGAGTTCTTTCACTTCACATTCCACCCAAATAGCATTAAGAGAAACATATCACAGACCTTGTCTTAGGTACCTATGTCCTTCTAGATGTTGCAAACTTGCAAAGACATAGAGTAGTCAAAATTTTACAAATTTGATAAATTTTTTAATGGATCATATGTTCTTATTATGTATTTTTATGTTTTGTTAGGGTTATGACTACAAAAGTACCACTAGGAATGAAGTATGAGTTCCAATTGGTGGCTAAGCCCACAAAAATTAGATCTACCTTACAAATGGTCATAGAGACTAACTTGGGATATGTGGAGCTCTAGGATTTCAAAGAGAGAATGTATGGAGAAAACCCCACATATAGGGAAAGAATATTCGTGAAATCAAGGTTTGCTTAGGTAGGAGGCTTCCCATCTTTAACTTACATTACCTAGAATTGCTTATAGCTTGTGCTCAAGCATATAATAAAAAAATAAGAAATATCTTGAAGATTAAATGAAGAACCCTACTAGACTTGACAACTAATATGATTTCGTTCACCTTTAACATACCATATCATAGGCCAATGATATAAATTCTAGCAAAAATTAGCCACAACCTCCTATGAGAAGAATACATTGGATAACACCAAGCATATGAATAAACACTGGATCTCCTAAAGTAGGATAGCATGGTTAGAGGTGCTAAATCAGATGATTACGGTAGACTTTCACATGAAAATAAATGATATGGTTGATTTGTTGAACAAGGTGATGGGGAAAGAAAGTGCTAGGGACTACAACAACTAGATGTACCGGCATATTTCTATTGTCCTAGAAAACACATGGTTCATTGATTAGGCCCAAGTTCTTATTAACAATATTAAAAAACATCTCACCTCTATGGAAACCACTAAATAGTTTTACATGACTTCATATATTGTATACCTAATGGCCAAGCAAACCATCTTCCCAAGTTTGTATAGAGTAGTGAATATACGAGAAGGTGAGAATCTGAACAAGATGTGGGAGTACTAACCACAGTTATAATTCAAACAAGCACAAGTACACTTCAAGAGGGTAAAAGGTGCCTTCTTGTTTTACATAATCATGTTGATAATTGAGAGGGGGGTGAATTAGTTATCCTAATTATTTCAGCTTTCTGAACTTTCTTATTAATCAATGCAGCATTAATTCAAATAAGCAAACATAACCATGAAATGGAAATACACATGACACAATATTTTTGACGTGGAAACCCTGTTAAGGGAGAAAACCATGGGGTGATTAACCCAAGAATGTATTCTCTATTAGAAGAATAGAAATATAAAATGGCACTTGCCAATTAGGGCTTACTGCCCAAGCACACTGCTCACAAGAGGCCCACTGCCTACAAGAGACTCATTGTATACAATTTATAAAGAGTGTAATACAATACTTGAACTGATAAGGAGCATCTACATATGCTGGAGTTCAGTTCCGGTTAGACTCAGTACACTGATCTGCTGCACTTCATCTTTCCTCTTCTTTTGTGTTGCTCTCCTTTCACATACCGAACCTTCCTTACTGCTTTCACTCTCCTCTACTACTTTTCTTCACACATCTAAAAACCATGACACTTCTCACAAATAAATCCATCTTGTATATATATATCTGCACAAGTGATTTCATCACCTTTCTAGTCAGCATCTGGAATATTCAATATTTTCCACAAACTCAGATCTGTCGGCTGAATCCTTGCTTACCAAGTAATGCAGATCAAGGATATACTTGTAGAAGTCATCAATCATGTCGACCAATCATAACTTATGCCTTAAGAACCTTCAACATCATCAGTAACACATCCGGAATAATGTCTGATGTTCTGTTGGTCAGTTCTTCCTTTGTCCACACTGCCAATCAGGAACCCGACACTCAAGTATTCATATCTTTTTCTTCATCTATCACTGGAGGCTAAATCCTTGGAATCTATCAGTCAAGGTAGTCTTCTTGACTTTCCCAAATCTGTACTTCACCAAGATACTTCGTCTGAGAGATCCGGACCTGACTGTTGGACCTCGCCACATGCTCTGTTCTTGCTTATCGGACCACAACATTCTTCAATCTGACTTCCGATATAGACACACCATGTCCTGTAGATGTGTGGGATGAACTTTGTTGCCATTAATGACAACATTCATGAATCCATATAGTGTCTCTTGCCAACAATCTCCCCCTTTGGCATTGATGCTTAGTGAAAAATGACTAAGTGTCACACTATACTCCCCCTTGGCCGATGCTCAGTCTCTATGTATATTTTTCGGAGCTCCCCCTTAGCTGGATTCAACATTTTTCACTACTCATCACTCCCCCTTTGACATCAATGGCAAAGGGTGGGGTCCGCACACCAAAATTTACAAAAAGTTAACTTAGTCACATAAGTATATAATCCGGTTACACTCTACATATACTTTAGTATATCTGCAAAAGTGTTTTTCAATTGTACAACTTTTGTTGCCCAACTCAGCTTCATCCTATCCAAAATTGATATGTGACCACTCAACAGGAATGCAAAAACTTCAGCCTTCTTTAGATCTATCAAATCATTTGTCTTGGCAGTGGTTTGAGCATCACTTAGGGCCTCATGCATGGCCTCCAACTTAGGAATGATTATTCTTCTAAGCTCATTTAACCTGCCAATTCTATATTTCTTTTCTTTCTCTAGCTTCTTAATTTCATCCAAGACTGCAATGGTCTGATATTCTTGATTTACTATGGATGAGGTAAATGGATCAAAATTTTGAGAAAGTTTTGTTAGTTGTATCTCCTGTTCTTTCATTTTCGTCTCAATCTCCATTGTTGCTTTGGACCATGATAGACAAAATTTATATATTTCCCTACCATCTTTAAGAGCATTTTCTAAGTTCTTTATCCCTATATCCATATTTCTTCTATCATTTGATATTAGACTTAGTACTTCAGAGAATCTTTTATCCAAAAACTCTTTCCAAACCTTTTCCTTAGCTAATTTCTCTAAGGACTCAAAATGAGTGCTGATTGAACTAACAAGAGCTTTAAGATTACCTGATGAGGAGGCTGAGTGGTCCTTCTGAAAAGATGGCATGATCTTTTCTAAAACATCAGATGCAGCTTCTATTAGCTCACAATCTTCCATGTGAGACTTCAAGAGTTTTTCTTTTGCCTTTGCATTGGCAAATGAAGCTATCTTCATTGTTTGAACCGAGGAGAGAGAGTCAAAGTTAAATGGACCTTGAAGTAACTCTGGTTCATCAATCTCCAACATTTCTTTTGTCAAGAAGTCCTTGACAGTTTCTGTAGTGTCTCTTGCCAGAGACAGAGATTTCTTCTCTTCTGCACTGTCACTTATGTTCTCAGCTTGACTTTCTTCTCTTCCTTTCGCTTCTTCTTTCTCCTCTATTCTTTCTTCTCCTTTAGATCCGGAGACTGTAGCAGAAACCAGAGGAGAGATATTTGTTTGTTCATGAGCCACCTCTTCCAGAGTAGAGGATTCTAAGCCCTTGTCTTTACCTTCACTGGAGTCTAGTACTTCTTCTGTCATTGCCTCAGTAGATTCTTTTTCAACACTTGTAGCCGAGGGATCAACACCCAAGTCCTCTATAATAGGAATGTTGAATCTTGAGTATGACTTCCGTAGGATTTCTTCTGTTTCTTTTTCCACTTTATCAGTCTCTCCAAGCATGAGCTGATTCATTCTAGTCTTATTCCGGAACTCATCCTTGCAATCTTTGAGGATCATGTCCATTTATTTTGGAGTAATTGAAGGGTAGAGCTGAATAGCTATCTGTTCTTTGATTTCTAAGTCTTTTGCCTTAGCATTTTCTTTTCTCATTTCAAGTTCCTTTTCCAAACTTTTAGGAATTAGAGAAATTATTTCAATCAAGGCTTTATTGTATATGTTCAAGTACTTAACTGTGGCTTCCTCCAAGATTTTCTATCTGCATCATTATATGCATCATAGAATTTTGTTATTGGTTGTAGGTTTCCATCCATAGTAACAGCTTTGACTACATCATCTGGGGACAGAGTGGGCTTTTCAACAAATTCTTCTACCTCTGCCACCTTATCTGCACTGGATACTTTCTTCTTCTTCTTCATCTTCTTGATTTCTTCATCAGATTCTATCTCTTCTTCATCTTTCTGACTAATATAAGACCTTGTGGCCTTTGTCTTAGTTCTTTTCTCTGCTTTACCAGATGATTTTGCTTCCAGTTTTGATGTTTTTGAGCTCTTGTCAGTGGTAGGAGCAGACCTCTTAGAGGATCTTGTCTAGGTGGGGGCTTCTATTGGACCACTTTCCTTTTCAGCACCTTCCTTCTCTTTCTCTGCTCTTTCCATCTTGTCCCTATTGGCATCAAGTGCCTCTTTTGAGATGCCAAAGCTTTTGGCAATGTTTTCTACTTCTTTTCTTACCTTCCTCTTGATCTCTGGATGCCTTAGCTCTACATAGATTTTCACACTTAGTTCTTTAAAGGTTCCAAACCTTTCTGCCTTAGGATCCTTTGGCTGACTGAGCATGTGTTGAACATGCAGCTCCATAATGTTCTCATCAACTTCATATCCCATTGGCATGATCCACACTGTTCTTGGTTCCACTACCTCCATTAGGCATTGATCGGTCTCTACCATAAAGCATACTATGTCTTTGTATTTCTCAACTAGAGATTGGGGGATTCTCTCTCTAGCTTGCATCATGTTCTGAAAGTTTTTAAAGAAACCCTAGAGAGCTGTGTTTTGTGCTTTGTTATCACCAAGTCCATGCAAATAATCCCTGATTTGTATGGCAACTAGTCTGTCATTCTGCCATACCCATCCACTGGATCCGGGTAGCTCATTCATAAAGTAGAAGAATAGATAGAGTATTAGACCACCAAATTTGAAGGAATTCTTCTTGTCCTTCTTTATCTTTTGTAGGTTCTCCAAGAGTTGGTTTAGAAGGAGCTCACACAGGTCATAGTCTGCATTTTTTCTCAGCATTTCATAGGCAATGTAGATAGCAGTTCTAGGTACTAAATTCTCCCTACTAGAATGATATATCTTGTAGCCGATGATCATGGATGCAAACTTGACATTCGGATCAGTGATGTCATCTACTGTCATTGCTCTTTTATCAAACCTAGATCTGGTAGCCTCACTTATAGTCAGATTCTTGATCGATTTGAGAATAGGTATACCACCGGATGAGTGCAAACCGGTAACTATCCTAATGGCATTTTTTGTGATCTTGAATGGTCCATTCAACCACATGAAGTTGTCATGTATTCTACTCAAGACATACCGGACCCATTCATCCTCAGCAAAGCAAGGGAGATGTATACATTGTGCAAAGTGCTTCTCCCAGGGGGCCTTGTATTGGGGTTTGAGCTCAAATGAATCATCTATTAACTATTTGTGGTAGATATCCCTCAATTTGGACTCTCAGAATTCTTCAATGTTTGCGTGAATGTAAACCCTAATATCTTCTGTATGCAAGACACCATGCGGAACACTGGAAAAAGCTCATAGGGGATCTACTTCCAAGGATTTGTAGGGATGTTTCTTGAATTTGGGGTGAGGCCTATTAGTGATCTTCACAATATTCAGAGTAGACATCTTTTAAAAAGATTTGCAGAGAGATATTTTAAGAACAGAAAATACATTTTGTGTCTTTCGGTTTCACGGAGTTGTTGGATTGATTTCTGGATGAATTGATTTTTGCAAATGATCTTTAATGAGCTTGAGGAATTTTGTTGCAGAGCTTCTCTTTTCGTTTCTTCTTGAATGCAAAATGAACAAATGCTTAATGAGAAAACCCTTATATTTCTCTGCAAACCCTAATGTCAAGTTGCAATAAATGCTTGACCTAAGTCATTCCGGTTTGCCTTATTCAGATGACTTGAAGAACCGGATCAATCTTGATCTTAAACATCTTGCGGATCTTCCAAATCTTAACCATAGTTTATTTGGATGTTTCTCTTATGAACCCTTTAATTTGCAACTCTTTTTGTCCCAGTTCCCGCACCAATTGATTGGCTGGGGGAACAAGGTTTTCTTTGTGTCTCCCCCTGAGCCAGAGCTCACTTTTTAATTTATGGAAGGAATATCAGCACCAGAGTCTAGTGCGGATCCATCCCCTACATTCTCGGTACTTTTCTTCACCCAAATCTTATTCATCTCACTTTGAACTTCATCTGCATTCACTTTTTGTTTTCCCTTATCTTGATTCTGATTATGATGTACTAGACCTCTTTTGCCTGATTCTTACTTCTACAGAATTTTGCAATATGACTGGATCTATTACAAATTTGGCAAACAACATTTCTTTGCATATTTGATTGATATCCTCTTGATCTGCATTGATTAGCCATATGACCTATTCTATTGCATGCAAAGCATCTACCATTGAATGATTTGTTCATTTGCATATTTATGCATTCATGAGATTTGTGACCATACCTTTTGCAGTTGAAACACTATCCGGAGAAGGATGAATTAGTCTGATTCATTCTCTTTCTACAGTGATTAGCTTTATGACCAAAGTTATTGCAATTGTGGTAGTATCCATTGAAGGATGGATATCTTTGAGCATTAGGCTGTCTTACCGGACATCTTCTAGGCATGTTCCTTGGATTTTCTGATCCAAAATTCTTCTGACTGGATCCAGAGCTTTCTCCTTTCTCATATCCCAAACCACACTTGTCATCTACCCTCTTTTGACTTTCAAGAAGAACTTCAAGTTGTGCAGAACTTATCTTGAATTTTTCTTTATATTCATTTGTTGTTTGAAGATCCCTTTTAAGAGACAATTTGATCCTCAAGTTTTTCTTCATTATCTTTAGCATCTTCAAGATCAGATTCAAGATGTCTGATTATTCTATCCATCTTGTGGTAGTCTTCTGATTTCTCCTTGAGAGATTGTCTTAGATCATCTTCAATTTTTTTTTCTCTTCAATTTCTTGGGTAAACTTCATAACTCCTGATTCCATCTCATGTCTTACCATAATGATCTCTTTTGATAACTTTTCACACAACTTGGTTTTCTCCTTCAGATCTCCATTTGTATCATTGGCTTCACCTTGACTTGCCAATTGCTAAAGGTGCTCTTTTCTCTTTTTCATAGAGAGACTCAGTTTCCCTTTTAGTTCATTTATGAAATCATCAGCCTATTTGAGTCTTTCCTTCAATTCATTGACTTCAGAATTTGACTGCTCAAGATCATCTAGGGCAGACTTAAGTTGCTCCCTCATACCATACACATCCATTTGAATTCCTAGATCTTCCTCAAGCTGTTAGGCTTTGTTGGGAGGAACTTGGCTCTGATACCAATTGTTGATAACTGAGAGGGGGGTGAATCAGTTATCCTAATTATTTTAGCTTTCTGAACTTTCTTATTAATCAATGCAGCATTAATTCAAATAAGCAAACATAACTATGAAATGGAAATACACATGACACAATATTTTTGATGTAGAAACCCTGTTAAGGGAGAAAACCATAGGGTGATTAACCCAAGAATGTATTCTCTGTTAGAAGAATAGAAATATAAAATGGCACTTGCCAATTAGGGCTTACTACCTAAGCACACTGCTCACAAGAGGCCCACTACCTACAAGAGACTCACTGTCTACAATTTATAATGAGTGTAATACAATACTTGAACTGATAAGGAGCATCTACATATGCTGGAGTTCAGTTCCGGTTAGACTCAGTACACTGATTTGCTGCACTTCATCTTTCCTCTTCTTTTGTGCTGCTCTCCTTTCACATATCGGACCTTCCTTACTACTTTCACTCTGCTCTACTACTTTTCTTCACACATCTAAAAACCACGACACTTCTCACAACTAAATTCATCTTGTATATATATATCCGCACAAGTGATTTCATCACCTTTCTAGTCGGCATCTGGAATAGTCAATATTTTCCACAAACTCTAATCTGTCAGCTGAATCCTTCCTTACCAAGTAATGCAGATCAAGGATATACTTGTAGAAGTCATCAATCATGTCGGCCAATCATAACTTATGCCTTAAGAACCTTCACCATCATCAGTAACACATCCAGAATAATGTCTGATGTTCTGCTGGTTAGTTCTTCCTCTGTCCACACTGCCAATCAGGAACCCGACACTCAAGTATTCATATCTTTTTCTTCATCTATCACCGGAGGCTAAATCCTTGGAATATATTAGTCAAGGCAGTCCTCTTGACTTCCTCAAATTGACACTTCACCAAGATGCTTCCTCTGAGAGATCCAGACCTGACTATTGGACCTCGCCACATGCTCTATTCTTACTTACCGGACCACAACATTCTTCAATCTGACTTTCGGTATAGACACACCATGTCCTGCGGATGTGTGGGATGAATTTTGTTGCCATCAATGACAACATTCATGAATCCATATAGTGTCTCTTGCCAACAAATCAAAAATATGGGTAAGTACACAAAGATGAGGGACCAAAAGGGGGTCTTAAGATGCCACTTTTTTTCTGAAATCAGAAAAGACTGATGTTGGATGAGAAATTGAAGATAGTTATAGTCAAAATTTGAAGATACAATAAAAACAATAGTCATAGTGCTCTGAATCTAGTTTCTAAACTACTATTATTTTTTTTTAAAATGGTTGCTATTAAGGGGTTCAAAAAGGAGGAGCACACAAATTAGTCCTATTTTTCTTAAAAAAACATAACATAGTGTCTGGTGTGCTCCCCCTAAAATGTTAATTTTTTTTTAGTGTTTCAAAAATATCTTTGGTGAGAAATTAGCTAACACCATTTAGTTTATCCCTGATTTTTCTGATAATACTTTCATGGAAAATTGATTTTTTACTCATTTTCAAAGTGGACACATCCTAAAAAAACATAAAATTGACCATGCTCCCCACTAAAAATTTTGAAAACTAATCAAAAATCAATTTTTTTTTCATTATGTGTAGAATGGAGTTTAGTTTCTAAAAATGTAACTTATTTGAAATTTTGATGAATGATTAAAAAAAAGCCAAAAATACCAGACACTGGTTTTTGACAAAAAACAGATACACTAACAAAAGAAATTAAAGTTGAAACCTTTAACATACTCAAAACATGAAAAAAATTATATTGTTGGATAGCTAACAGAGAGCTTAAGATTATGGTGGTATTTTTTTTACTTTTCATTGAAAAAAGTGCAATCCTGATGGGGAGCATGCTCCATATTATGTGGTTTTTGTTAAAAATCTAGAAAAACACATCCTTGGATGACGTAAAGATAGTCCAAGCCTTTGGGTTGGAAGCCCAAGGCAAGTCCAAGCCTTAGGCTTGGTAATTTCCAATCCAAAGCATAACGCGCTAGCATTATGTGAACTCACCTAATGCGAGTGCGTTATAATGTGCTCACATTATGTGAATTCACATAACGCTAGCATGTTATAACTCTAGCATGTTATGGTGAACTAAAACATCTCTCTCTCCCTCCCTCTCCCTCTCTCTTTCTCTACCCACTACCCTCTCTCTCTCTCTTTGACCTATCTACCTCCTAGTTTTCCTTTGCCTTTCCAATTTCCCTTTAGATCCCACCAATTTTTCCCTATTTTACTATTATCCACCTCTCCTCTCATCATTCTTCCCATCCAATGAACTTTAGTTTTATCTTGTTTTGATTTCATTCTCCCAATTTATATCCTTATCGCTCTTTGCATGTCTTAGTTTTCTTATTTCCATTTTCTTTGTCGATAAGGGAGAGGGAGAGAGAGGAAGAGGGAGAGAGGGTGGTTTTCCTAGCTTTCCTAGTTTTCCTTTGCCTTTCCAATTTCCCTTTAGATCCCACCATTTTTTCCCTATTTTACTATTCTCCACCTCTCCTCTCATCATTCTTCCCATCTAATGAACTTTAGTTTTATCTTGTTTTGATTTCATCCTCATCCGTCTTTGCATGTCCTAGTTTTCTTATTTCCATTTGCTTTGTTGATAAGGGAGAGGGAGAGCGAGGGAGAGGGAGAGAGGGTAGAGATGGAGTGGAGAGAGAGAGAGAGAGAGAGAGAGAGAGAGAGAGTCCTAGTTTTCTTGTTTTCATTTCCTTCATCAATAAGGGAGAGGGAGAGAAAGAGGGGAGAGATACAGAGATAGAGGAATGATAGTAGAGAGAGAGGTAAGGGATTGGGAGAGATAGATAGGTAGAGAGAGAGTATACAGATAGGGAGAGATAGAGGAGATAGAAGGGAGATATATGGAGATAAAGAGTGAGTGAGTTGTTTAGAGAGATAGGGAGAGAGATTGAGAGGTAGAGGGATGATAGAGATAGGGAGATAGAGGTTTAGGGTTGCTTGGGTTTAGGGTTTTAGGGTTTTGAGAGAGAGAGAGAGAGAGAGAGAGAGAGAGAGAGGGACAATAGAAATAGGGAGATAGAGGTTTAGGGTTTCTTGGGTTTAGGGTTTATAATTTAGGGGTTTAGGATTGATGCAAAGGAAGGATTTACTTTAGGATAGACCTTGAAACTTTGTGCATTCTTGACATTTTACCCCTAAAACCTAGTAGCCTTTCAAAATGGCATTTTTGACCATAAGTTTCAGTACAAACGTGATATTCAAAATGTAAGAACTGTTTGGGATACCCTTTTGACCATTACTACACATATCCAAAAATTGGTAGGGGTTTCTTTGTATAGACTGGGTCAAACATTTATTGTCCCTCTTTCTTTCAGGCCTAATTCCACTGTCATACACTGTCCACTTTAGGAAAGTCAAAACATTTTTCCAAATAATTGTTATGAAAGACTAAACATTCCTTGAATAGGTTTGTAGGACCCTTCTACACACTCCCAACACATTTTCCAATCATAAAAAGATCAAATATGACATTGGTGACCTCCAAACTGTCATGCAAGAACACCTTCCTATGACTGTGTAATCAGTCCTCTTGGGATAGTCATAAAATCCTTGTACCAACCTTTCAAAAATTGTTGAAAACACCTTGGTTCAGGTCAGAAAGACCTCTTGACCATTCCTCAACCACTACTAGAGACAAACAAGCACATTTAGGCTCAATACTCAAACCTCATCCTGGGCCCCTGAAATCTTGAAACAAGGAAAAATACATACATGAAGACCTTTCCACCCATTTTGGAGATTACTCACAGGTGGAAGGTCAAATTATTACATTATTTCTACTCACTGGTTAGCCTAGCTAGGGTTTTGGTAGTTTTTAGGAAAAATACAATAACTTACTAAAAAATCCATGAAAATCAATGCAACAAAAAGAAAAACAAAGTAGATTCACATGCCAACGAATTCCATCTAGTTTTAGATTAGTAAATGGGCCGTACATGTCATACGATGAAGAAGAACAAACTGGAACATTAAAAATCACAGGAAAAAGCTTACTTTCACTAACCAAGAACTTCAAAAATTAGTTTTCACAACACTTCATTCGAATTGGAAGGTGTCTTTCTTTCCATTTACAACTGATCCTCATCATTAGGAACAATTTCTTCATTGCATGTAACCATTTCTTTTTTTTTGACAACTTACCAAAATTGCATGACAACTTTTGCACATTTGGTAACTTTTGTACTTCTAAACCAACAACCCTATAAGCACTCCAAAATGGATTATATGAACACACATGGTCATAAATGACCTTAGGAAACTTAAAAACACACAAAACAATCTAAAACCCAAAATGACAAAAGAAGTGCTTCTGAGGCCCTAATGCCCCTACACCAAGGGTTTAGTGTTTAGGGGTTAGGGGCATTATTTAGGTGTTAAGGTTTAGAGGTTTAGAGAGAGAGAGGAATGATAGGGAGATATAGAGGAGACCGAGGGGAGATAGAGGGAGATAAAGAGTGAGGGACATGACCAAAGACATAGGTAGAGAGATTCAGAGGTAGAGGGATGATAGAGATATGGAGAGTAAGAGAGAGTTTTTTTGCAAAATGCACTAGTGTTATGCCTCAGTATTACTGACCCTAAAATGCTAGTGCATTTTAATGCACTCACGTTTTAGGCTCGGTAATATCAATCCATAACGCTGGCATGTTATAACACAAGCACATTATAACGCACTCACATTATGACTTGTATGGGACCAAAAAGTCATGTGGTAACTTTTTGGTCTCTCATCTTTGTTCATATACCCATATGGAAGGAGACATGACCAATAGGATGTAAGTTGATGCAATGAAATTAATTTTAGTGTATACTAAAATATGAAATAGAATTAGGAACAATGCATCACAACAAAGAACCTATTTCATATCTAATAACAACTTCAATTGAGCAAAGGGATAACAGAAATAAAATGAAAAAAAAAAATAGATCTCACCAAACTAACCCTTGTTGCACCAAGAAATGGTGGTTGTGCTCCAATGGATTCTTTATAATGAGATTGATTGTTGGTTTCTCACTTGGACAACATACCATTACTGTCAACTTGACTTATATGGAAATGGCTTGATTAAGGGTTAATTTATAGATTTTTGGATGATAGGATGAATGGATAAGATTTGATTATAAATGGATGGTTAGGATTGAATGAGAGAAATTAGGGTTAGGTTAGAAGCTTCTAGGGATTTTTATAAGGATGGATTGTTGAGATTAAAAATAAATGGATGGATAGGATTGAGTGAGAGGAATTAGGGCAAGGATGAAAGCTTCTAGAGCTTATCCTATGTGAATGGCTAGGATTAAAAGATGTAGTATGGAATGGATGATGGAGATATAAAGTTGGTTTGACTTTTGTGGGAGTGTCTAGTTTCAATGAATCTAGATAACTCTTAGCTAATCATGTGCCTTTTTGAATTTTGAATTTACTTATTTGTGGATAATGGATAAGAATGGAATGAATAATCATAAATTGGGGATTACAATTGAATTTAGGATTTTTAAATTAATTAAATAATAGAATTATTTATTTAATTTATTGATGAAAGGAGGAATTGATACTAAAGGGATAATCCTAATTAAATAAATAAATAAAATTTATTTAATTAATTTAATGATGGAAGGGGCAATGTTAAATAGATAATCCTAGGATGAATGTGGTTTAGGATAGAATTAGGATGGTTTCTAAAGGTGTCACAAGGCTTTGAAAGTTACATTAGAGGTGTTGTTAGGATGTGATCAATTTTAGGTGTCTAAAATTTCCACATGGGTTAGCTAGCTTAATCAATTTCCTAGATCAACATACATGAGATTATCTCATTTTATAGGGAGCCCTTATCTCCTTCCAAGGTATTGTAGTAACAAAATAATTTTGTTAGAGTTCTCAAGGTAAATCTCAAATGTGCACAAGAAACTCTTAGATAAATAGGACAAAGATATAATTCCTTATTACACTGGAAGCTCATACATGCTCAAATGTAGTGAATGCTAAGGCCTCAAATGAAGATCTAGTTGTCTTGAACTTAAAAATATATGACATCAGGAGGAACTTTGACCCCATGGGAAAGGTTGAGAAGCTTACTAGCTCCACCCACAAACATGTCCATGCACTTGAGGAATTTTGGGCTAACTATCAGGATGAGCATGATGTTAGGAAGTGAAGATACTCTAGGCTCATAGGATTTCAAATAAGAGCATTTAACATTGGTCCCAAGGTCCCTTCTAACTTATTTGATGATGGAAATGTCTTGAACCCTATTTATGATACCAAGAAAGTCCACAACCTCCTAATATTGGAGGTGGATTGGATAAGTAAAGAGAACAACTCTTTATATGGGATTAGCCAAAGGGTAATATACTTAAGTTTATCCAAGCTAGAAAAAATGAGGCTACATTGGACTCTTCCCCCAAGAATAAGATGAATAAGACAAAGACTGGGGAGTCCTTAACATTAGCTACCTCTGTAGTGACCATTGACACTAGACCATCAACAATATGTAATAGTCCCAATAAAAATTCAAGTGGGGGTACCAAAGAAGGATAAGATGGAAGAACCCTAGTTATATAAGAATAAATTAGATAAGAAGAGAGCTTTGAGTGTGGGCCTCAAGGAAGAATAAAAGGAAGAGTAGCCTGAATTGTAGAGGAAAAGAGATAAACTATTTTTAAACTATATTATTGATTGATGAATTCTAGAGGGCTTCATAGACTTGTGTAGTTGTATGTGGAGTAACTATAGAGACTCTAGACTCCATTGTAGAATAATCATCTATCTGAATTTCTAGTTGCAACAAAACAAAACCCTCTAGTGCCATCACCAAGGGCAATAAGGACTAAAGAGGAGATCCATATTTCTAGTCCATCATCAAAGAGGACTCATTTCCTAGTAGTGTCACCCCAATAACTAGGATTTATGAGGTAATACACTAGTTAGACTTATAAGAGGAAACATCCAAGCTAATGAAATAAGTAGCAGATAAGCTACTATAGGGTGATAAGCTTTTAGCTACTCCATAGAAGCCCATTGATCGAGGTCCACAAGTGGATATACCTAATGTATTTGCTCCAAACCACTTAAGGCACCTATCACTTCAAGGGAAGAACCAACAAAATAGAATAATTTGGTGGTCCCTGAAGGACCCCTTATCAAGACACAAGAGAGTATGTAGAAAGAGGGTTTTCTACAAAAATAAGAGAAAGAAGAGAAAGAGAAAGAGAAAGAGAAGGAAGAAGATATCACTACAAGGGAACAAGAAATGAAAAATAAATATGTCCCTATTGAACAAGGGCACAAGGAGTTTCACCAACAAGAAAAATAGTCATGTATTTATAAGTAGGTTGAAAGGGAAGTCAAAGAAATACATGAATAAGAGAGAACACAAAAGGAACAAGCTGAGAAGGATCTAGACGTGTACAATAAAGATAAGGTTCTTGAGGTATATTAATGGAAACATAGTCAAGATATGGTTGCATCAGAGCCTCCTCCATGCACTATCCCTACATGGTTAAAAATTAACATGAATAAAGGACAAATGAAGGTTGTGCAACCTATGGATCTAGCCACATTATCTAAACAATTTGATAAGGATAAAGCCCCTAAGAGGCCAATGATACTTTCTAACATCTCCTTGCATGAATTTAGATCTAGGGTAGTTGAGATAGCTACACGTATGGTGGATAAGGATGATAAGGACCTATTACCAAAGGATTATCAAATTTCGAAGGTCAACCTTGACTAGCAAACAAGGGAAGAAGAGATTTCTTATATGGAGACTACAGTGATGACTATAATTAAAAAGATGGATAAGGACAAGTAGAGAAAATAAGAACTAAAATATCAATTAAACAAATGAAGTACTTTATCAGGAAGCTAACTAATCCCTCTCTTTCAAATAAAAGGTAAGTTTCCACCAATACTATTGTGCTAATGTCTAGAGAAGAAGTGGACTTGATCAACAAAATAAAGACTATGGAAAGTGCTATTGATAAATGGTTAAAATAATTCCTATATTATGCTAATAAGGCATGGGATCAAGGTTGTTCCTTCTATATTGAAACAAGACATACAAAAATGCCTATTAAATCCTTTGTACTAGAGCTAAGTGATGAGGAGAGCATGCATTCCAAAAACCTCCTGAAGCTAGAAACTATAAATAAGGTGGGTTATGAGGAACCTGAGATACTTGAATATCAAGGTCAAAACTTCCTAAGGAGGTGTATATAGATAATTTCTTTTAGGATTGGAATAGTGATGGAGTACAAAGTTAAATTTTTGAAAGCATAAAAGGAATCCCTTGCTCTATAATATGACATTAAGGGTTTGATACCTAGATAGGTTGGTAGAAAGAATTTGAATGAAGATAAAAGTATTGACACTATTGATAACATCAAATAAAAACTAATTAAGGAGGTTGATGATACTCTAGGCTAGGTGACACCAACAATTTTGGACTATTTCATGGAATTAAAGGTATAATTTAGAGCATCAGAGAAAAGCCTCTCAATGAAGAAATGGAAGGTGGACTTGTTGTATGATGAATACAGGGAGTGTAAGTTCAAGCTAGATTGGCTAGATGGTTCTAATGAGCACCACAAGAATAGGTACCTTTTGGCATTTATGGACTATGGATAGAGACAAAAAGCCAAAGAGAATCAAGACAGGGTTATAATTGAAGACCTCAATTAATTTTGTTTCCTCTTTTCTAGAGTTCTCAACTAAAAATTTAATTGATTATTTTGATGAACAATGTGCTATAAGTTTTAAAGTTTGAAATTGTGCCATTTCATGGGCCCAATTTGGGTGATAGGTAACTTGTAAATGCAAAATTGTAATTGGTCCCACTTATTTTATAAGGGTGGTCCTAAATTAAATTTTTTTACTAAGGATATAGTGTTTAGGAGTATTTCATTAATTAGGAGCTCTTGGATCTTTAGATCTAAGCCAACCACTGAAGTACATGTAATGTAAATTCACCTCTGGAAAAGGAGTATCATGCATAGTATGGGCGGAATTTTTTTGGAAAAAGAGTAGAGGACAAGAAAGGTTTTAGCATATCTAATTTTTGAAAGTTGTAATGAACATGCCAATTTTAAGTCAATACAATTTCCTCAATTTTTAAGACCTCTAATTTCAATGGTAACATGGTTTCATTTCTATTCTGAATTTTGGAATGCATGGTGGAATTCTTACAGTGCTTAATGATATATATTTTTCAATTAGGTTGGGATTTTAATGTGTAATTTATGCATTTTTAATATAGCATTTTTATACATTTGCTTCAAATTGTCGCATTCCTTTAAATCTTTCTTCCATGATGTTAATGATAGGGTTTCTAGAATAGTCATTACATTTAAGCTTAATTGAATTTCATTACAATTTCCAAGGTGAAGGATTGGAAATAACCATAGAGTTGACTTTTAATTTTCATATTTATAAGTAGTTTTGTGGGTATTGATGAGCTTATGATGTGTTTCACATCACTAGTTGCTTGCTGATGGTAAACAACTCTATGTGGCCAACCTAAACACACTTTATCTCTTAGACTTGTCTATCCATTATTTTTTAACTTTCACTTCAACCCCATCTTTTGCATTTTTTTGAAATCTGGTTAGGGTAGGAGTAGATTAGAAACAATCTTTCTTAAAAGGGTTTAAAGAATATCATTTGTACACATGATATCTAACAAGGTTGGTTCAAACCTACCATGTTTTACTCAACTAATTTAACAATACCAAAATAGGTTCCTTGAATAATCAATCGCATAGACCAATTAGTTGCTCCTACATTGCCATGACCTAGCCACCAAGACCTTAGAGGTGATTATTCCATGATCAGTTATCTTTTTAGGTGAAGTAGAGTGTTTTTTATTCTACTTGTGTTGTATGTGCCAAATCAATCGTCAACAAAACTGGTGCTAGAGGGAGGGGCATATTGAATTGATCAAGTTGGACCAACCAAGTACTTTTCTAGTTGAATGGCAAAGAAGGTTAACTAACTAGATCTACTTTAGCTAGAAGAACAAGTTTTTTAGAGCTTAGTTGACATATAAGAATAAAGAGTGATAGAGGAAAAAGTAAAATAAAAACACTAAATTTGTTTGTCCACCTAGATCTCAAATACCAATCACTCCCATCAATATAACATGGAACTTACCAATGGCTTACTTTACTACAAAGCATTCTCCTCTTTCTATTCCTAGAGACCTCAATGAAATTCCTAGGAACCCTAAAATGTTTTGTCCAAAGTTTATCTATGGAGAAGAAAGGAGTGTTGAGGAGCATGTTCAAGCCTTTAAAGATGCAATTATTAGAGCTAGTGTTCCACATCAAGATGTAGTATTTAGACTTTTTCCTTATTCGTTAGGTAACCTTGCATACTCTTGATATATTATTTTACTAGCTAGATCTATTACATAGTAGATAGATTTAGAGATAGCTTTTATTAATCAGTTTAGGGATTATGTAGATCCAACAATTTTATATGATTATTTTTCTACTTGTAGAAAAGAACCAAATGAGCCTTTAACCATGTTCAATACAAGATTTCTTTAACTCTATAAGAAGCTTACATATCCATATATTGTCTCAGAAGATGTTGTAATTAAAGTCTACCTTAGAGATATTGATCCTTTAACTATGTTATTGTTGAAGAGGACCCAAGGAAACTTGACCACCTTGGTGATTATATACTCTAAGGATATCAATCTACAACAAGGGATGGAACCTATGATAGGTGGAACTATGGGAACCCTACCTTCTTTGGGGTATCTAGGGATGCCAAATTATATCATATCTATTAACACTACTCTGATGAATAATACACCTTTATTGAATCCTATACTAGACATTTTATCTTAAGGACAAAATTCATTTGTATATCAACCACCTTTTAACTAGGTTTTTCTTGCATCTATGCTCTCTTATCTAGGGTAGTCTTAGAATAATCGCATTGTCCCTAATGCATTTTAGCCTCCTAATAATTCATTATTTAACATATCTATATATAGTAAATCAATTCCCTACAACTAATGTGAAATTAAAAAATTAGGTAGGGCCATCATCAAGTGGTGTACAATCAACTCAAGAACAAACTTCCCATTTAACATCAGAATTAGAAGCATTGAAGAAGACATTTGTACAAGTGAAAAATGAGCATACACAAATTAAGATCAACACTGCTCATGAATAGAATTAGAACAAATTTCATAATCAAATTAATCATCAGAATCAGAGTTTTTAGAATAGACAGTTTAACTATCAAAGACCTAATAGGCAATGGAACACTAGGGCCAAAAATGAGGGTGTTCCTATCCCATTAGATAGTGGAAATCAAGCACCAAGAAGTTAGTCCAATTCTATGAATCTTATTGAACTAAATTGATTTCCTAATTGGTGTAGACTTCATGACACATCTACCAATTTAGAATTGAAATGTTCATAAATGGAGAAAATTTCAAGAATAGCATAGGTAGATTAGCAGGATGTGAATGATGGAAACAATGGGAGTGAATAATATGGAGACATGGGTATTGCAATGATGTTAGATACATATGTGTTTCATTTTGAAGAAGATAATGAGCTAATACAAGAGTATCATGAGATCTAAGATTTATAGAAAGCTAGAAATAATTACTTTTAAGGAAAAAGAATAAAAAACCTCTTACATCTTCAATTCACCCAAGTAATGTACCCACTCCGCTATATCTGAATGCAAGAAAAAATCTAGTTTCTCTTAAGGGTCCTTAAGTGGGATCATTTAGACAAAATGCTCCCATAGCTACTAAGACTTATGTCCCAATTGATCATAATTATGATGTTATAGAAGATTTAAATAAAACTAAAGCTAACATGTTATTCTTTGAAGCCCTATAGAATTGTCCAACATAAAGAGAAGTATTGATCCATTCCTTGGACAAAAGGAAAAAGACTCTAATACCAAAAAAGGACAAGAACAAATCAGTAGTTGTTGCAAATCCATTACTGGAGTTTTCTTGAATTTCCCCTATAAAATCAATACCCCATTTCTGAAATGGTTCTTCAACTGCAACTGGAAAAGGGGGTAATGCTCCAAGGAATTTTATCTTCCCAAAAAATGTTGGCAAGCATCACATTTGCTTACCAGTTTGGTGATATCCTTGAAGAGGATCATCCACAAAAAGCCTATTCTAGTGTTCTTATTCATTGTGTTCTTGGCATGGAAATGCTTTCCACATATCCCTTGGTGGTACTCTACAATGGCTGCCTCAGACTGTTGTTGGTCCAAACACTTCAACAATAGTTCATCATGATTTCTCCACATCAACATTCCTTGAAATAAAACATATTTCTAAGACTAAATCTTAAGTGTCCTTTGCTGAGTTACATTCATACCCTGGGGACAATGTATATTGTCAAGATAAGAGACAATATCTTTGTACCATGGATCATTTGTCAATGTACATACATCAACAAATGAAACACCATCTACCTCAATCACCTCAGTTGTCTCTAAGTTGGAAATTGCCATAAAATTAGCTAAACCCTAGCCTCTAACTAGTTTGGTGACTTGTATATCCATGTCATACTCTTGGATCTTGTTGATCCATCTAATTTTTTTACCTGAAGCTTCCTACTGCATAAATATATCTTTTACTATTGTGTGTGGCACTATACTATGGTCTTGGCACCTGTGAGGTATGATCTAAAATTTTTCATAGCGTTTACTAATGGATAAGCATGATTTTCCATTACGAAATACTTCAACTTAGATGCATTTAATGATTTAATGAAAAAAGACACAGGCTACTCATATCCATCTTCATTCTTTTGGAGTAGGACAACAACAACAGTATAAAAAGAAACAAAGGAGAACAACTGAAGGGGTTTGGAATAATTTAGACTTATCATTAGTGGTGCTGCCTTGATGGCCTCTTCTACATTTTTGAATTCTTCATATGGCTCTACACTCCATACATTGACTGTCCCTTCTTGAGCATTTTAGAAATGGCCTTAGTCTTCTCTGCGAAGTTAGGAACAAGTCTCCTGACAAAGTTTATCTAATTGAAGAAAGATTATATTCCTTTGACTAATTTGGGCAGAGGAATAAGGTCAATAGCCTTGACTTTCTCTGGATCTATTCTTTCCCAATCCTTTGACACAATATGCCCAAGTAATTTTCCCTCTTGAACACCAAATATGCATTTCTTGGGATTAAGTGAGATCCTGTAATCTAGACATCTTTTGAAGATGACCTCAAGGTGCTTGCAATGCTCACCTCTTTCCTTCAAGAATGTTTTCAGGTCATCTTGGTAGACCATCATGATCTCATCAATAAGACCAGAAAAAGCCATGTCCATGGCCTACTGAAATATTGACCCAACATTCTTCAAACCAAATGACATTCTCACATAAACATAGTTACCCCAAAGAGTTGTGAATGTTGTCTTGTATTGCTCTGACTCCTTAACAATCACTCAGTTGTACCTAGAGAATCCATCCATCATGGACATAAATTCTGATCTATTCACTCTTTGCAACAAATAGTCCATACTTGGGAGTGGATAGTTATCCTTAAGAGATTTGATATTCGTATTTCATAAATCCACACACAACCTGATTTCCCCATTCTTCTTTCTTACTAGGAAAAGGTTGGATACCAATTCAAAATGTTTTATGGGTTTAATAATACCTCCATCTTTCATATTTAACAATTATTTTCACATCTTGGGAACTATGGTAGGGTTTATAGGCCTTTTCTTCTGTCTGAATGGTTTTGCATTAGGTTGGAGGGAAATAGTATGCTAAAATAGATCCTCCCTATAGGCATTGAGCTCATCATAGGACCATGCAAAACACTTCTTGAATTTCTTAGTAGAGTAATTAACATCTGCTTCTCATGAGGCTTCAACCACTTACCAACATACACCATCTTAGGTGCCTCATAGGTTCCAAGGTTAACACCTTCAATGTTGTTCTTCAACTAGTTTGTCCTTGCTCTTCCATCTATCAACATTATCAAACATTCTGTCAAGTGCAACCAAACCTTTGGGAATAGTATATGTCTTCAGATGTACCACCTTATTCCCAAACAATGTTTCCTTTCCATCTTGTATCTCTATCATAGGCTTTTAGTCAATCACTTGGCTATCAAACTCATCTATGCAATTGAGGAAACTAAAAATCTGATTGTTGTCATTGAACACTTGCCATATGTATATGTTATTAGGGATTGTTGGCCTTGTAAGCACTTCAACAACATAATGGGAAAAAGGATTGGAATTAGCCTACTAATCAAACTTTGAACTAGCTACTGCTAAGGCATCCACCTTCTCATTTTTACTCCTCTCAATTCATTAAATGCCAATGGCATCAAACCACTCCATTGTATCCCAGACAACATTATTGTATGCTTTGAGTTTGTTGTCGTTGGTAGCAAAGTTGTTTATTATCTGTTGTACAGTCAATTCTAAGTCACCATATATTCTCAAGCATTAGACTCCATGTTGATGAGCCACATTCAAACCTAGCAACAATGCTTCATATTTAGCCACATTGTTGGTACAATAAAAATCAAGTCTAAAAGACTTGCCAAATTATTCTCCATCTGGCACTATCAGAATAATACCAATGCCTGAGCCCTCTCTTGAGTATGCTCCATCAAAATACATCGTCCACAAATCATTTGTGGCACATGTAGGGGTGATAGGACTAGGAGGTAGAAAATCTAGGCTAGGATCATCATCACTGCAATATCCCATGAAATGATCGATGTCTGGTCAAAGAAGTTCACTTCCTCTTTTTTATATATGTCCTCTATGTTTTCATCTTCCACTTTCTTTTCCCTGTGAAGCTTCACCTCAACACCATGGACTAGAATGGTAGCGCATGATAAATCCATTTGTATACTTCCACCCATGGAAGTTATCCACTTCCTAGATAGTAACATACCCCATTTAGTAGGGCAGTCCACAATAATTTTGTCAATTAGAAATGATTTGTTAGGATATGTAGCTAACTGAACATCAACATCTTTGGCAAGACCAATGACATTCACTTCTCTAGAATCCATGGAAAAACACTTGCCAAAGGACTTTTACACCTTCAATCCCAATTGATTCATGATTTCTAGTGGCATGACATTGCTAGATTCTCCAGAATCAAGCATGCAATTATGTATCAGTCATCCATTTATAATCAATGTGTTGTAGAAAGGATCCAAACCCATCTGGATATTCACCATAGATGACCCCAAATAAACCTCTATTGTTTCATCATATTTGGAAGGAACAACAATGGGTTGTATAAGTGCACTAGAAGCTATGATAAATGAGATAGCCCTATCCCTATGCTCAAGGATCCTAAGGAGTTCCCCTACAAGTACTAATATTCTGACTTGGCTTAAGACATGGGCCATGTCAATAGGATGATACAGGGGTAAAGTGGTGTCAACTAAAATTGTAACATCATTTACATCAACAATATAAGGTATCAATTGACTGGAAGAAATATCCATACCTTTCACGTCCTTCCCCTTGTCTATGTCCTTTTGTTGTTCACCTAATTCTTTAAGTTGGCTCTCTTTGTCATTACCTTTTAGCTTGGGAGTATCAATAACAAGTACAACAACTGGTTACACAATTTGTACTAGATTCTTTTGCACATTTCTCTTTTTTGCTGTTGGTCAAACATTGTGCAGGGAATTTCTTCTTCTCTGGTGCATTCTTAGGAATAGCACCATTATCTTTCTTTTCCATGTTTCCCTTATCTTTTCCTTTCTCACATTCCACTTCATAGCCTTCCTAGACTTACATGATGGTAGCATCACTCAATGCCTTCATATCTTCCTTGGAAGGCTTTGATTTTTAGTATTTCTTCTGCATGAGATCCCTCAAATGCCCAAAACCATGGGTTGGCAGCTGATATTTCTTTGGGCCTTGATCATGATCATATTGGCAAATATGACCATCTTCCTCATAGCTATCATAATGAATACTATGGCACATCTACTCATATTCCTCTGTGTCTAGATGATTTATATCCTCTTCATAGTACTTCAAAACACCTTCTTGATTTGGGAATTCTTTCTCTCTGCTCATTGAATGAGCTATTACACAATTAGCTGGGTCATGAGGAAGGAAGCATTATTGGCACCATAAAGACTCATCTCAAAAATTAACTTGATCCTTTCTTAATGGATCAGGAGTATCCATTTTAGGCTATTTGAAACTTACATGCATGGGGGCAGATGATCTGTCATTCTACTATGGCCTCTTAGACCAATCAATTTTGTAAGGTCTGTTATACAATCTCTGACCTTCATTGAAATGTGTTGCAACACCCTACAAAGGAAATCCTTTCTCATTTCTTTCTATCTTATAAGACATGTCCTTCATGACTCAGATAAGTTTGTCTAGTTTGTCTTTTGTCATGAGGGGTTTTCTTGAAGCTGCCATATCTAGCTACTTTAGATCAGACCTCTTAACATATTTGTTAGAGGCTCTCATGTTACTTTCAATGTTAATAGCCATAGCATAAGCCTCCCTCAGAGTTTGAGGACTCTTATCTCCCAAGCAATAGCAAAATTTTGAATCAAAAGCACCACAAAACATATTGATTCATTTGGTTTAAGATTAGTGGGTACCTTTCTCATTGTCATGATAAATATGTTGTTGAAGTCAACAACAATCGTGTTGATTCCTTTCTTGATTGTAGTGAACTCATTGATGGAAAACTTGGGGTTGATCTTATCTCCATACTGCAATATGAAAACTCTCACGAATTCTTCCCATGATTCAATATTGTTATTAGGAAGTGCCTTATACCATTCTTTAGCACTTTCCTCCAATGATTGTATGAACAACTTCATCATCACATCTTCATCTTCAATATCATACACATCTATGATGTTGATGAAGTGTCTCAATTGTTCCTCACTGGTGACTGCATTGTTACCTTGAAACCTTGGAATCTTTCCCCTAATTTCATTTACAATTAGATTAGGGTAACTAGGTATGCCAAATAAATAGAGTTGTTTGTATCTCTCAGCTCCTAGAAACTTCCTCTATGGAGGAAATTGTTGTGCGTGTCTTCTTTGCATAGGCCTAATGTTTTGAACATTGTTATGCTATTGATTAGCTTGGCTTTGTTGTGATGGAATGTTCATGATCTAAGCATGGGCCTGATTTACGCCCTGTTGTCCCATTTGATGTTGTTGTTGTCTCTAATTGTTCTATTGTTGAGGTGCGCATTGTTGTAGCTATTTCTGATATACATTTTGATTTAGGCCCTGTTGGGCAAGTTGAGCTTATTGTTGATCAAGTAAAGCCTACACCTCTTTTTGTCTATTTCTAAGGTGATCAAGCAAGTTGAGCTCATCATGGATTCTTCTTTCTCTTTCCTCATCACTAGACAATTCCTGTTGATCCCCTTCACTAGGAATATTAACACATTTACCTCCAAGTGACCCTGTGGGAGAAGGAGAGTGCCTTGTATCCTGATATGTCCCTTCATTATCACTAAGCATCCCAAATTTTCTCAGATGTGGATCATGAGATCTATCTCTACCTCCCCTGCCAACCATATTCTTATTCCTTCTAACATCATGGTCATTCATGTCCATCCTTCTACTTGTTTTGAGTATGTAATCCACAGAGTCATCAAAAGTGTTATGATATTGGCCCCTAAGATCAACAAAAATATTACTTCTACTAGAGGGACTAGTTTGATCTTACATATTCAATGGAGGCACCTCATTGGGTCTTCTTACCCTATATCTACTCCTATTTCCTGCATTTCTTGAGGGTTCACTATGCCCAGGCTACTCCTGGTTCCTTCCACTATTCATTATGAAGCTCTTTATTTTTTCAACCAACAAATGTTTTCTGGGATATAAGAAACAGAGTTGCCACTTACCCTGTTAGGAAGAAAATTTAAACAAACATTGTATTTCAATACTGTAGCAACGAGAACTAAAATCTATTCAATGGTTCTCTGATAATGACACCAAAATGTTGGATCCCAAAATAAATACAATTCAAATCCCTAAAATAATTTTATACTCACCTAGGCCATGGGTGTCATCAGGGTGACTAAAATAATTTTATCAATAGGCAAAGGGTGATCTTGGCCAACTTATAGGAATGGGTAGACTCCTCTACACTTTGAGCTCAGGTTAAACTATGGAGGGATATTCCAAGGGGTATACTTAAGTAGGTATTGACTTCAAAACTAGATGAATAACTAAAAATATTTGAGCAACCAAACCCAAATCACTCTTTTAGTCTGAAATTTGTCACTAAACTAAGAACAATTGGTTGTTATAAGACCCCTACATAGCTTATAAAAGTAATCCTATAGAATGAGGATGCTAGTGAAACTACTACGGTGTTTAAATATAGATATGAATTTTTGTTTTAAATGATTACCTGATGATCATAGGCTACTCAGACCAGTGCCTATCCATTGGGCTATAGAGTCTCACATTTAACAAAGGAACACAACTACATAGAAATATAAAATTGCCTATTTGAAGATTCAAATACATGAAAATCAATACCAAATCACTGAGAATGCTTAATAATTCAACACCACACCATGTTCTTCCTTATGCAATACTAAAATGATCATTTATAGAAACTAGAAATGAATTAAGAGTCATCACATTCATTTAAATCAAAGCTTATATTCACACCAGTAAATGTGGCAAGAGAAAACTATACCTGAGATTAAGTTTCCTCAAAAGAACATCTACAACAGTGGAGAAAAATAGTGATTGAATACAAAGATTGCAAATATGTAACATACATTTCAAAGTTGTTTCACGAAGAACAAAAACTACAAAGATGATCTTTTTTTCTGCCTCATGATCTCTAAACATGTTGAGAGAGCAATGCCCAATTGACCAACCCCTAATACCACTAAAACAAAAGCATATATAGCATTTTTAGCTTAATGCACAATTCCAAATGTTGCATCCCAATCATCACGTACAACCATGCTTCATTCAAATTGGCCCATGGCCTTGTCAAAAAATCTTCAAGACTGGAAGCACACCCATCCCTTGATAAGTCTTAAAAATTCAACAGAAGGAGATCACCCACATTCTTTGGGTACCTGGAGCATTAAAGAGGAAATGCTAAATTTATGTTTTGGTACCTGCAAATCCATTTCATATATTTTGTGCTCTATTTGTGTACAGGTGCATTAACTATTTTCACTGTGTCAACCACCTACATAATCTTTGCCTGCAAAACATTAATGTTGAGTACAGAAATTTCCTGTGCAATCTTGCAATCATGGTACAATTTTAGGAAATAGCCTCTTAAAGATTTTACAACATTTTAAACGTGTTGTTCAATTTTAAATTATAGACTCCCCTTTGAATTTTCTGTACTTGAAGAATTCAAACATTCAACCTGGTTATCTTCATTCTTACCTTTATTGAGCCATTTGATCTCTGATTCTATCTTTTTCCATACTGGGCCTCTTCTTTTCCCTTCTTTCAGAAAATCCAGTCGAGGAAGCCTCTTTCTCGGTGAACTTTCAAGTTTGAGAACTCAACCATTGACAAATGCCTGTAGCCTCAATTTTATTCTTTATCTCCTTTATCAACGAATTTATCTTTTTATGAACCATGAAAAAGTCTTTCTTTTCCTTATACTTCACCTTATCTTCATCTCTGTCTTCTCTTTTTCCTTATTGAAAAAATTGAAAATGGCGAACCACACTTCCTCTTCTTTTCTCTTCTTTTTCTACCTTTTTCATTTGTCTCTCCTTCATGTTCTCTTTGCCTTTATCGGCAAATTACTACATGGGTGAACCATCTTGTCGATGAACCTAACATTTCACTAACCATTCTTATTTTCGATCAAATTTTTCTCCTTTTCTCTCTCCTTTCCCTTTTTCAAAGAAATTGCCCCACAGAGAACCTTTATCTCTCTATCTTGTTTGGCTTTGTTGGTGCCTCCTTCAATTAGTAAAATCCCTATCATAAAAACTCACCACAGGTGAACCACATGGTTTGAGAAACCTTCCTTTTACTGACAAAGATAAAGCCTTTTCCTTTTTCTTCTACTTTTAAACAAACTTCACTTGCCTTAGAAAATCTTCTACTTCCTTTGGTCCCTTTGTTGTCAGCAAAATTTTTGTTGGCAAAACCTTCCATCGGTGAACTTTCAAGATTGCAAACCAAAATTTTTCCAAAGAAGACTTTGATTGCATTATTTCCTTTTTTTTCATATTTTGGACCTTTTCCCTTGCCAACTGTCACTTTATCCGTGAATCAGAGAAATCATCAAACCACAAACCTGGAGGTTAGTTCAGAAAATTGTCGATTTGTTGACAAATGGCACACATGAAAAAATTTTTACAAGAAGACATCATGACAAGGGGGAACTTTTACTTAGAATTTTTTTAAATAAACCCATGGAAGTTCTCTCTAATTAGGTATATATGATGGGTTTGAAATAGAAAGGAAAAATGAGGATTTTATAAACTTGGGGTAAAAATAGGCATGTTCAAGAACTAGTTTTAGAGGTGCCAACATCCTCTTTGCTCAAGTTCTCAACTAACAATTCAATTGGTTCTTTTGATGAACAATGTGTTATAAGTTTTAAAGTTTGAAATTGTGCCATTTTATGGTCATAATTTGGGCAATAGGTAACTTGTAAATGCAAATTTGTAATTGGGCCCACTTATTTTATAAGGGTAGTCCTAAATAAAAAATGTCACTAAGGATATAGTGTCTAGGAGTGTTTCATTAATTAGGGGCCCTTGGATCTTTAGATCTAGGAAAACTAGTCAAGTACTTGTAATGTAAATTCACCTTTATAAAAGGGATGCCATGGATACTATGGCAGGGAATTTTTTGGAAAAAGAGTGGAGGACAAGGAAGGTTTTAGCATAGCCAATTGCTGAAATTTGTAATGAACATACTAATTTTAAGTCAATACAAGTTCCTCAATTTTGAAGACCTCCAATTCAAGTGGTGACATGGTTTGCTTTATTTTTTGAATTTTGGAATGAATGGTGGAATTCTTCTCAGTGCTTCATGATATATCATTTGCAATGAGGTTGGGATTTAATGTGTAATTTTTTTGTGTGTAATACAATGTTTTTATACCTTTTATTCAAATTATCACATTGCTTAGAATCTTGCATGCATGATGTTAATGGAAAGGTTTCTAGACCAGTCATTGCTTTGTGGATTAATTAAATTTCATCACAATTTCCAAGGTGAAGTATTGAACATAACCACAAAGGTGACTCTTAATTTTCATATTTAGAAGTAGTGTTGTGGGTATTTATGAGCCTATTATGTGTTCCATTTCATTGGTTTCTTGTTGATGGTAAGCAACTCTATGTGGCCAATCTAAACACACTTTATCTTATAGACTTGTTTATCCATGATTTATTTTTACTTTCTATTAAATGTTATCTTTTGCATTTTTCTTAAAATCTAGTTGGCGTAGGAGTATGTTATAAATGATTTTTCTTAATGTTTTAAAGAATATCATTCATACAAGTTAGATCTAACAATGTTGGTTCATATTTACCATATTTTGGTTAACTAATTCAAGAATACCTACACATGCCCCATGAAAAACAATCACATTGACCACTTTTCTACTCCAACATTGCCATGACCTAGCCAAGAGGACCTTGCAAGTGATTGATCTATGATCAATTATCTTTTTAGGATAAATAAAGTGTTCATTCATTATACTTGTGTCGTATATGCCAAATCAGCCATCAACAAGAATAAGAGATGCAATGACTAGCATCCTAGGAAGGGAATTGTCCTACCTAATATGGTAGTCTAATTTCACAAAGGTTGTCCTACCTAACTATTTTGTTAATCTTCATATTGTGATTTGGGCTACAAAGATGTATGATGAGAAATATAGGAAGATGAAAGATAGCTTTGGAGATGTATTATTTACTCTTAACAAGAAATAATTCAAAAATCATTTAGTCTTAGGGAGGATCTACTAGTGTAGCATTGAATGTGTAGTTTTTGGTCACACTATATAGGAAAGATTATCAACTATATATGCCTATGAAAATTCTAAGGTTCAATCCTAGAGAAAATGTTTCCCCACTTGTTCCTATCAGCAAGGAGGAGGTGGATCCTCTAAAGTCAACTCAATTTGAATATTACTTCTAGGAGGTATACCAAGAAATGTGTTAGGCCTTGGGCACAAGTGTAGATGATAAAATGAATTTGGGGATGCTAGCTTTTTGTGAGAACAACAAAAAATGTGTATTTCAACACATTATTCAATAACGGGACATTCTTGGACAATTATTTACACAATAATTTGGCAAGCTTCAAGATCTCAATTATGTGATGAGATTTAAATGGTACTCACTAATAGGTTTACTCTTTTTATTAACCATTATTGGGGAGTTTGATAATAAATTTGTTGTTAATTTCAAATCTCAAACAATGATGAAAGGGAATTGAAGCCAATTTATCTTTAGAAAATACATATGGATAGGAATCACCCCTTATCTCCTACAAATTTGAAGATCTTTTTGTAACACTAGTAAATTTAGGAAACTAGGTTTTATCAAGCCTAGATCATTAGATGAAGTCAAGTTGTTTCTTAGGTCCTTTCAATTTAAACCTAAGGGAAAATTCTAGAAATACTAGGGATATCAAGGTTTTTGTATACAAAGAGCACAACTATGAGATTTTATGGTGTCACAATGCCTCCATATGTTTTACCTCATGATGTACTTTCTAGATAATATTATATATCTAGAAGAAATGATGAGGCAATTGTATTATTCAACCTTTGATCACTTCAAGAAATACAAGAAAGTCAGATTCATGCCACTAGTTGTTCAATTTGAGGACTTCCAAATCTATAGAAAGGAGGGGTTTGAGAACATGGAAATCATTAGATCTCTATACATGGATAATAAATATTATAAGAACTATGAACTTGAGGGTCTTATTAATATGCTAAGAAGTAAAGAAAAGTGTGGTTTCCAACGTATCTTCCTTAATATTGGATTTAATAAGAAACTAGATCAAGATGACATTGAAATTATTGTAATTGAGAAAAGATGGATGAATATTCAATATGAAGAAATTAAAAAGGATGGAGTTGGACCTTGATTACAAGCGTGCATTTCATGAGATTGAGGATCCTCTTGAGAGGACGAAGACGAAATTGAATAAAGTAGGGACTCTTTCTCAAATATGCAAACCACATATAACACCAAGTCAAAGCCTTAAAGAAATAATTTGGGCTTGCTAATATGAAAAATCTATATTACCTAACTAGTTTACTATTACATATTATTCACACTTGCATACTTAAGCTTACTTAGGTCACTTATGTTTTTGTCTCAAGTTATATAATTGAGACACTTTTCATAATCTTGGTGTGACTTGGGGTTTCATCCTTGTCTTTACTCGAGTGATCATCAGCTCCTATGGGGTTACTCATCAAATCTTACAAGGACAACACTCCCACCAAGTACTATTGTTGTTGATGTCCCAACTATATCAATGATATCACCATTAGAAGTTGATTATGATGAACAACGAGGGATAAATTCCCCCATGATGGTTGATCAAACATATGATAGGCATACTTCACCACATGTGTACAATGGAAATGCAAAGAGAATAACTAGAAAACATGTGTACAATGGAAATTCTTTAATGTAAGAAAGCATTGAAACTAGAAAACATGAAATACATAAGACAAAATGATTATAAGGAATTTCTTGCTAATGATGCTTTTATTAAGACCAAATAATTCTAGGCCTTCAATCTATCTATTAGAGTATAGGAGAATAATTCTCTAAAATAAAAAGGAAGATGAATGAACTATTAGGGGAAGAGGAACAAGACATAGTAGAGAGTTCAAACTAAACCCCAAAGTTTGAATTCAATGTTGGAAACATTACTCCAGAGAAATGAAAAAGAATGATCCAAGAAAGTGGAAGCCTCTTGTTTCCAAGATTGAGTATCTAAGATTATATGGTTCTTGACCCCATAAAAAGAAGAGATGAACTATTTAGTATCTAGGAAGAGGCCTACAAATTCATAGAGAGACTAGATTTTTATCACCAAAGTGAAGCCTTCATAATATGGGCCCTTGCCGCTATAGAGAATAAGCCATATGTTTTACCTCCAGACATTTAGGCCAAATTAATTTAAAAGAGAGTTGGAGAGGTGTATTCTCTAGAAACTTCTTCTTTAGTAGTGTACAAAACCCAATTTAGTGAATCCACTATTAAAAGGATATACAAGGAACATGAAGAAGCCAATGCTAAAATTTTGAGGATTAATCAAGCCCTAGCTAAGGAATGATAAATGGAAAATAGACTGGATGAGAAAATATAGGGACTTGATAGAAAATAATTGCTACTCCCTCCTAGCTGTTGGGAATTAAGGTGTCTCAACATTGGTAATTCCTTACATTATTAATGTTTGTATTTATTATTTAATTACCTATGTTGTAAATTTTTGTAAATTCCATATTGTCATATTGTGGGATGTGGCATGGTGATTTGTCGATCCTACATGGAATATGACAACTTGTAATTTTGTCCTCACATGACGAGATAGGCATCCCACTTTGTAGTAGGAGCATTTTTCCATGTGTCGACATCTTCCATGTTGTGTAAGGGAATATTGATCAAAACGGTTATGACAGATTCCTATGACAGAATCTATGACATGTAAGAGTCAGATATAGAAGTTTGTAAGACAGGTGATGACATGTATCATGAAGCATCTTTGAATAAGACATATTTGGGTACCCCAAGGTGGAATATGACATGCTGTAAGAGAATATGCTATTTATAGCATGTGTATGATAGATTCTCTTACAGCTATAAGTTGTAACTACTATGACAAATTCTATGACGGTCGTAAGTGTCGTAAGAGCATCTGTCATAGCCCATTTTGGAAATAGGCAACCTCTTTGGGATGGGAACTATGGAAAAGTGTCAGGAACATTCTGGAATGTTGACCAAGCATCCTTAGGCATGGGTTTTGGTCCATGAAGCCAAGTTGGATGCCCATCCCAAGATAGGTACAATATTGCCTTGTATTTCCTATATAAATAGGTGCTTGGAGATGGAGTTTGTATCACAGGTTTACAGGTATTGTTATGCTACCAGATTGACTCTAGACATGAGTGTTGAAGACCATTGAAGCTTGCATTGCAAGTGTATTGTAAACAACTTTCAGATTTGTTAATACATTGTGCAGGTTTCTGAGTGTGGGGTTTTTTACCCGATAAGGGTTTTCCCCATCGTATATCTTTGTCTCTCTTCTTCTGTCTTCTTTCTAGTTCTTATGTATTGCTGTAATAACTCTGTTAGGTGTTGTATATTTCTGTAGTGATAAGGATTAAATTTAATTTGCATATCCCTCCCCTCATTAGATTAGTGTAGGAAGTGATTTCCGCACACCTAGCTTCCTTCCAGTAGCATACCACAAGATAACAATGCCTTATAAGAGGAAATAAATAATTTAAAGGTCCTAATATAGAAAGCATAAAATTATGAGTAGGAGATAGGTGCAAGGGGTAAGAAAAATACAAAAAGCATGGAGAAAGGAATATTCAAGGCTAGGGTCCAAAACATAATAAGGATGGTTGATGAGTTATGGAGAAGCTACAAAAATGTCATCAAGGCATCAAATAAAAGGGAAAGTTTTGACTCTAAGATGGTAAAGATGAAATACAATTAGATACCAAGGGTGTTTTCCATGAAGGACATTTATAGAAGTGTTAAATATTCTAAGGATAGCCCCTAGACCATAATTCAAATATATGAGGTATCAAAATGATTACAGAACAATGTAGCCTTCATGGAAAAGTTGAAGGAATTTTTTTTAAAGTTTAGTAGATTCATGTATTCTTGTTATTTTGGATGCAAATAGGGTAAAAAATATTATGGGTTTCTAGAGGGAGGATTTCAAAAATTTGGTCTCTATGTTTACTAATCTACTTCTCACCAATGATGAAGTTGATCTAGTGATCTTGATCCATCAAATAGATAAAGTCATAAGATTAGAAATGAGAGAAAACAACTTCATTAAGGACACAAAAATAATGTTAGATGTCAAGTATGAAACTATAATGAATAAGGAAAAAATAATCATAAATGTTGACTAGCCCATAGATGAAGAATGGAAGGAGTGGGTGCATAACTATAAAGAGGAATATTGAGTGGTTTTGAAGGTTCATTATTCTTTGTATTTTTTATTCATTAATAACTTTGTACTTAATCAAGGAGATCCATTCATTCTATTAGTCCTTCCATTTCCCGTACACTATAGAGTCAAGGCAATGCCTAAGTAGAAAAAGGAAAATAAATTTGAATCAACAATTTAATGCCTAGTTATAGCAGATAGTCCAAAGGTGTAGGATATCTTCAGTTCAAACATCACCATATAGCAGAGAAATATGACTCTACATACCAATTTTTAGGGTGATCACATGGGCAATTTCATGCAAGATTCATGTGTGTGTAGTAAGAGGAAACACATTTTAGGCTATAAAAGAGGTGGTAATACTTCTCATTGCTACAACAAATCATTACGAGATGAGGGGATCCATAATAGTTAATGATGTTTTTATATGTGAGGATATAAGAGATAAGGAAGGGTTATTGTAGTCACTCTATCATGGACCTTGGGTTAGGAAAGAATGAATAGTATGTTCAAAGTTTCAACATGAGCTCTTCTAGTCTTTTAATGGTGGATACTTCTAAATTAATCAATGTAAAAGACCAAGTAACTGATAGAGCCTTGGAATTGCCCCAAGGTTAAACCTATCAAGCATGATGTAGTTTTGTTAGATGTTGGCATCATTTCAAAGAGATGCCAAGGGTGATTGAGTAAGGAGGTCCTCTACATAAGAAAATCAATGTTATGATTGAAGGAATTACTATCATCATGGGAAGTTACTTCTACCACCAGGAAATATGGCAATAAAATTGCCCTCTTTTATCTATGCTTCATTTCAAATCAAGAAGATTATTATCTTCAACAACACTTCTAACATTTCTAGAGTGCCCCCAAAATAAAATTTATTTCTACTATTCTCAACTTTATAATATGAGGAAGTATTTGTATATACAACCATATTTTAATATTGTAAGTTTAAATGACAAGTGTCAACCAACAACATGAGAAGAACATTGTAATTTAGATATAAATAGAGTTTATTGGCTATGGAAGAGAGATTAGAGACTTTGTATATTAAATTGTGCTAGGAATCCATTTCCAAACTCTAGGTGAGCAACAACTTGAGCCATATTTTGAGTGAATCATTGTAAATACATATGTATATCTTTCACAATAAATTACAATAAGACATTTCTTCATTTTTCTTATACAAATTATCTCCATCATTTTATTAATTATTTCAAGAAGTAATTTAATTTCTAGGCACATATTTATTTTGTCCATGTTGTGATTTAATTAGTATGCAATCAAGGGTTGTATGTAAATATTTGTAGCACAACACATGGGATAATTAATACATATATAGGATAACTAAGAATGATTTGTAATTAGTAAATGAGATGAATTTGAGGACTTAAGCCTTGCAAGACAAAGTCCTACATCGCTAGCAATTGCACAAAATTTATGCACAGTAGAATAGTCGATAGGGTGTATCAATATCTCATATGTAACCTTAAAGTTGAAATGCAAGAATATTCAAAAAGAACATATTTGTAATTGTATATGATTAGGTGTATCAATTTCTAATCGTAAATTTGAAATGTAGACTTGCATGAAGGACATTGGGAAATAAATTATAGAAATATTGAGAAATAAATTGACCAAAAAATTGTTGGCATGGCTTCGAGTGAGTTTTTTAATGTGTTTATCACATTTAGTTGGATACCAGCTTAAAAAAATAAATAAAATTATAGGTGGTAAGCAGCAGCAGCAGCTGGTTCCTAGCTGTCGCTGCTCTTTAAAAAAAATTGCATTATTTTTACTCAAATTAAAACAATAAAAATAAAAATATATTGATAATTAAATATGTAAATTAAATAATTTAATATTGTTTGACTCAAAAACTACACAATTGAACTTTGATATAAATATCATAACACATTGGGTTGAAAGAATAATTTCCCTCACTCATTAAACTCTTGATCTACTTGTCCTATTATGACATTGATCTCGTCATCCTATCATCATAACTTGCATAAATTCCCTTTCATTTTTCCTTTAATTGATTCAAAAAGATAAATTCCTTAAAGGTTCTCATTCCTATATAAGTGCATTAATGGACTAAATCATTAAACAATTTTTTTTTGTCTCTCCATCATAAAAGTTATTGAAGGATCATTCACTATAGCATTTCCCAAAGTATTTTAGTTAGAGAGACAAACGTCCCATTTCTGTAGGGTGTTTTATCCTCTCTATTTGATGGTTGAAAGCATAAATTCCTTTTTCATTTCTCTATCATGGATCAAGACTATAAATTATTTAAATGCCTCTGTGGATCGTAAAAGGGTATACATAGATTTCATTAAAGTAATAGATTAAGATCTTTGCTCTCCCTCTTTTAATGAAAAATATCACTATCCTCTCTATCCAAACATGATTAACAATTAAGCTTGACTTTAAAGGATTCCTTGCAAGGTATCCTCACTATCCTCTCTATCCAAACATGATTAATAGTTAAGCTTGACTTTAAAGGCTTCCTTGCAAGGCATCCCCACCTATTTTCTTTCCATGTTTAAAATTCCCAGATACATGGAAGAAAAATTAGAAAGGATCCAGAGAACCTTCCTATGGACTGGTGTGGAGGAAAAGAAGAGGATTTCACTGGTTGGTTAGGATAGAGTCTATCTGTCCAAGATGCAAGGGGGACTAAGAATCAGAAAAATTTAGGAATGAATAAATCTTTACTTACCAAAATTGGATGGACTTTCTTTAAGGAGGAGAAAGACTAGGTTAATATTAAGAAAGCTAAATACCTACAAAATGGCCCCAATTTAGGTATTCTGGATAGAGATACCCTTCCCAAAGGTTCTATCATTTGAAACAAAATGACCAAAACTAGGAATACGCTTTCCCAAGACATCAAATGGAAGTTGGGTAAGGGGGATAAAATCAGGTTCTGGTAGGATAACTAGTTAAGGGATGGTCCTCTGTCTAATGGAAAGAATAGGACCACTAAGGAGAAAGGGATTAGTTTTTCTGGCAACTTGGTCTACAACTACATCTCTAGCCATTCCCACAGCCTAAGAAGATGGAAGAACCTCTCGGATTGAAGTAATACCCAGGCTGAGAGGTTGGAGTTTTAAATTCTACAAATTAGCTGGATAAGCACAAAATCCCAATTTTTCAAAGGGAAGATGAAATGCTATGGGGTCAGGATCAAAAAGGAAAATTCTCGGTAAAATTGGCTTACCACCTACTGACAAATAGTGGACCAAAGAGTCAGTTTTGGAAGAGCGACTGGAATAATAAATTGTTACCTAAAGTTAACTTCTTCTAGTGGGTTGTTGCTCATAATAAGTTTCTATCCATTGATAATCTCAATAAAAGGGGCTTCAAATTGGTTAATAGATGTGTTCTATGTATTAAAGAACAAGAGACTATGCAACACCTTCTCTTCCACTGTGAGTTTTCTAAAGAATTATGGGGGAAAACTCTTGAGAATTTCAACTTGGAATGGGTTTTCCAGGAAAACGTAATGGACTTCACACAAAACTGGAGATCCCCCTTCTCACACCCCAGGATAAGAGAACTCTGAAGATAGATACTCCACCACTTTGGATGGAGTGTTTGGAAGGAGAGAAACAATTGAATCTTTAGAGACAAAGGTCAATCTGTTAATGACATTTTTTTCTCCTTTTGCAGGGCAGTGGCTGAGAACTTGTCCTCCTGCACTCTACACTTGGCCAAGAAACCCCCTACCCCAGTGGAAATCTAGATTTCCAAGAATTCACATCTGAATGCTGACATGAACAAGGTGGACAATTCCAAAAAGATGGCTAGACTCAACACGCTTTAGAAACCCCATCCTAGAGATTGGATCAAATCCAATTTTGATGGTGCGGAAAAAAAGAATACCGGGCTGGCTAGCGATGATGGGATTTTCAGAGACTGCCATGGAGCCTTCATTGCAGCTTATCCAGGGGGTTTAGGTATCCAATCCAATAATGTTGCTAAGGGAATAGCTCTGTTAAAGGGCTTAAAAATTTCCCACTATATGGGAATAGACAATTTGCAAGTGGAAGGGGACTCGAAAATCATTATAGATGCAGCCCTTGGAAGGTCTATTAGTGGTTAGAAAATGAAGAGCATTACAGAAGATATTATCTACTTACTTTCTGGATTCAAATAGAGGGAGTTTGGGCATGTGTACCATGAGGGAAATAAAGCAGTGGATGGTCTAGCTAACTTGGGACAGAACATGGAAACTTGGCGTTGCTAGAGAATTAAGAGCAACCTACCGCAGCAGATTCAAAACCTTATTGACAAGGAGCTATGTCCCACCCTTAGTCACCCATATTTATAAACCTATATGCTAGGGGGAGCTTGGGGAGCCAACTGGGATCTTGTTTCAACTGCCAGCTAGACCCACATTCCAAAGATTGGGGTGCCATGAATTTGTTGTGCTAGATCACTTTTGTCAGGGATGTGTCACATCTTCGTCATAAAGTGAGCTTGGATGGCCAGTTGGAATTCTATATTAATTGCCAGCTGCACTCGCGGCTCAGAGGTCGGGGTGCCAAGAGGTTGGTAGGCCAGACCAATATTGTCATTATGGGATTTTGTCTCCGTAACAAAGGTTACATTTGTACCATGCTAAGATGGAGGCCTGAGGAGGGGTCTCGCATACCCAAGCACATGAATTTTTGTGACTCCATCACGATGCTGCCTAGCATGAATTATAATGATGAGCATTCTGGGCTCATTTATTATGACAAGAAAGAGAAAGATTGTTCACTCATGGTGAATATTAGTAAGTACGCTACCTATAGCATGAGAAGGGACACAATTATCATTGATTTGAGATTTATTAGTAAAGTTAGGGAATTGAGCTTCATTGCTAAGTTCAAAATTGTTGTCTGCATTGCTAAGTGCTTTTTTGCTTCCTACATTACTATTTTGAATTAGAGCCACTGGTGTAATATGGGGGGAGATAGGTCACGCATGGAGCTGGAAACTTATGAGGAATTCAAAAGAAACCAGACACTTTGGCATATTTGCCAAGAGGGTGGGGTTGCTTCTTACCTAGAGTGTTTACAAGTCCATGATGAGAGCCTTTCTATTTAGTTTTTATGCTCCTATGAGGATAGGAAGGTCAAGATCAGAGCTGTGAGTTTCAATACTTTAGAAGAAGTGATTAGGTTAGTGACGGGGATGCCCATTGATGGAACTAAACACCCTAGGAAAACTAAAGTGTCTAGCACTGAAGGTATGATAGCTTTTCTCAAGCCTGGGGAGGTTCTGCATAGCCTTCAGGGGGGATTCAATCGATAGCTTCTACCTCAACTGTGGGATGAGGTATGTTATATGATAATGAAGTACTTCACTTTAGAGGGAAGATTCAGGAGATTCTTCCATTACCATTTTGTACTGCTGAATCATTTTAGGCATAGCAAATTTATAAGATTTCCTTTTTATTTACTTTCATGTCTAGAAACTTCCATTGTGGCTGCTAAAGAACAACATGCTATAGATTCTAGGAAGCTTGAGATCCCACTCCACCAGGGGCTTATAATGAGACTTTACAAATTCCATCTCGCTCTCTACTCTCCTAAAGCCCTCACTCCTATTAGTGTTGAACCCCCTCAGTCGCCTAATTCTACCTAGGGGAAGGTTAAACTGGTTATAATAACAGAAGTCACCCTTGCTTCATATGCCACCTCCATAAAGACTGGAAAGAAAAAGTCTACCATGGCCAAAAGCCCTGAACCCACCACGAAAGAGATCACTCCCAAATCTCATGTGATGACCCCTACTAAAAGAAAAAATTTACATGGCAACCCTACCTAGGTGACTCCTCAGAAGAAGAGGGGTAGCCTTGAGGAAGAGAGTGACACTGACAGTGGGATTAAGGCTATTAAGGCTATTATGGTGGTGGAGGAAGTCAGCTCAGAGGAGGGTAGTGAGGGTTTAGATAGTGCGGGTGACGAGGACTATATTGACATTAATTGCAAACCTAGAGTGCCATTGACCAGGAGGTCGACAAGACTCACAACCAAGCCTACCTCTACTCCCCAAAGGAGGGTTACCTCGATAGTGGAAGTTGATACGGTTGGGCTGCAGGTTGAGGAATAGTCTGAAGGAAAGAATAAGGAGGATTTGGTGGAGCCATAGAGGGATAGAGGTTATAAGGGTGAAAATAAGAGGGTATCTGTTGAGCAGAAGGTGTGGATTCGGAAGGTAACAACAAAATGGATACAGTGGTGGCTAAAATGGAACAAATGGGAGGAGAATTCTTAGTGAACAAGGATAACAAAAATGATAAGATGGAGGTTGACGATGAGGGTCCCAGCAATTTCCTTGAGTTTAACGTTCAAGGTTCGGCCTCCGTCAGCTCTAAAAAGGGGAAAAAGTAACAGGTAAAAGGAAAAAAGGTGGTAAGAAGACAAGACAAAGAAATCAAAACCCTTTTAGCTGGACTCAGTGATCTAAAGAGGAAGTCCAACATTCTTGCTAAGTTCTTGGCTAAAGTGATGCATAGGTCTATCACCACTCTGGTAGTTCTTCATGGTGAGGAGCTTACGGGCCAAGGGATGAAGGACAAAAATTGAAAGAGTACTAGGATGTTTTCCAATTCCTAGAGGATGACTGGGATAAGATGTTCAGTCAGCATTTAGAGGCCTGGTCTATTGTCTGTCTACTGTCTTTCTACTATGTATGTGGTTTCTTGTTGTTTTTTGTCTTTATGCTTTATTCACTTAAACTATGATGGTTTTGCTTAAACTGTAATGGTTTTTGGTGCACCTTTTTGGCTATTCTGTATTGGGATCAGCACCCTTTTATGCCACTTATCTTATCAAAAATAGTTAAGCTTGACCCTCTCCCTCTTTAGTTGGAAAAGATGTTAAAAAAATCTATCATCACTTTGTTAATAGACCATAAAATTTAGTCATTCAAATTAGTAAAAGTTAATAAGAATGAATGAGTAGTAGAAGGGGAACCAAATACAGTCATTATCATCCAAACTAAAATCCTCCATCAAAACCAAAATAATTCATTTCATAACCATGGCCTCAGACATCCTCAAACTCATCCTTGTTTTCCCTTTATGAGATTAATAACCTAATGAAATCACTTCTAATAAGAATGATTATTAGAAGCTAGATTATTTACTATATGATAGCATCTATCAATATTAGCATTAAGGTTTCTACTTGGACATTAACTTTAGAAACCAAATAGATTTTATCATATGGAATCTATGTATAATATTATATAGTTTTATACTTGATAGAGATACTGATCTATTTCTTTTAGCTTTAGGCCATAACATATAATTAGGTTTAGATTGCTCTTTGGTTGCATATAGAGGGAAGTTCCATGCGGCTGAGTAAATTTTAAAAGTAAAATTTGCCTTGATATATTTTCATAGAGTATACCATCACACAGTTTTTCTATTAAAATAGTAATAAATTTACAACATATATGTTTTATCAACATAGATTATATCATCACTGATTTCTGGTTTTGGCATTCTCCTACCACACAAAATTAAACAGTAATGACTGATAAAGCATCCTTTATTCATATAAACTAAAAATCTTTCTTCAAACCTACCAAAATTATGAATAATTTTTTCTACTTAAACCTATTTATCTTTTTTAAAGTGAAGTGAGTGAGTTGGATTTAAACAAAATGACTGATGCTTTCATTTAAATCACACCAGTTGCTTGTAACTATCCATAACTAATATCAAATATTTTTGAAGCACACAAATTAGTCTTTAATGTTGAGCAGCCTGTGAGACTGACAATGGATTAGTGGCAAAAACTGTAGGTACAGGTGGTATTGAAAAAACTCTGTCCAGCATTGAGTTGAATTTTGTCAATACACCTACACCCAAAGTCTTCTTCCCACTGCACATCCTTTATCACCATCCCATTCTTATTCTCCTTTAAAAAACTTCAATTCCATATCATTGGACATGTTCAAATTGTTTTTTAAACATTTTGGTGCTTTCAACCGTCAATGACCGTGAAAAATGAAAAACCAAACGGTGAAAAGATTTCTGATGTCCAACATTTTTCGGTGTCCGACGGTTTTCTGGGAGCTCTTGAAATCATATATGGCATACATTATTTCTTTAATAATTAATTCATTGGTGAATCTATTGCAATAGTATACATTATTTTTTATCTTTGTTGCTTGCAATTTTTTTATTAAAGGTTCTCTTTGTGCTTATTTATTTTTATTGTTCTTATTTCTTTTATTGATTTTGTAAATACTTTGTTTATTTTAAGAAGGAAGCCAGACGTAATGTTCACACTACGCTTGAAATTGATGTTGTAGTAAGGGAGAACACCAATTGAATTGATCACAACTATTTCTATTTCTCTTTAAACAATATAGAATAAGAATAAACTTGGATTTGGATAAAAGGATTGATTAAGAATAAACTTGTTCTTTAAATCTATGTGGCCACAGGTTGAAGCTCAAGATTCCTTAAAACAATCCTCATGAGAACTTTGGCCACAGTTAAATGAGTTATTGATTGAATTATGGAATTGAGGAAATGTTGAGCTTCTACTTCTTGCAAAATTTGGGCATAGTTTCTACTATATCTTCCTCCAGGGATGGTGAACTATACAAGAGCAAAGGAAGCAAATGCTTGCAAAACTGGTGAAGTATTCTCGAGCATACTAACAAAAATATTCAAAAAAATTTGATGTATAGATTGGTCTGTATGTGTTGAATACGTACAAGCTCTGCAGCTTGTAGCAGAGCCTTAGATATCCAAGTGTTAATTGCACCAAATAACTCGTACCCATCTGTAACTGAATTGAGAAAACCTTGCACCAGAGTTTTAGAAACCCTAACATCTGTATTTTCCATTAGAAAGGTAAGTGCTACTGCAGCCCAGAAGCATGTTGTGCTTTTGAATCAGAAGAATAACAAATAAAAGAAAGAGCACTAACTGCTCCTTGTTTAACAACATTTGGACATAATCAGGGTGGAGTGCTATACTTCCCAATGCTCTGATAGCATTATGTTGCACATCAGAAAACTTAGAAGAAGTAGCAAACAAAATCAACGGGCTTAGACCTTCATCAACACAAATTACATAGAAAATGCTATCATCTATCAACAGATTCTTGAAAAGCCCAGAAACTGCAAGATGAAGTGAATAAGGTCCATCTCTACACCTGTTTGCAGGATCAACTAGAGATTTTACTCCCTCAACTTTGACAATGTCATGCATATCATAAGTTAATAGATTCCACAATGTTGCAGAAGCTGCTTCCATCGTATCTATACTATGAGACGATGTGAGTTTCACCAATGCTTTAACAATGCCTTCTTTGTTGGCTACGGTACCATCAATTTCTTTGTCATTGTCATGATTAGATATATTTGTTAACACATGACTGACCTATTCTTTTACAAACTTGTGTCTATTTTATGATATAAGAGCGACTAAAGAATGAATCCCTCCCACCGTTACAACTTCCATGGTGTAACTCTTGTCACAAGCCAAAAAGGCAAGGCTACTGATGAGTGCTAATTAGCACCCATAAAATACATCTGTTTACCTCTTTTTTTTTAACTAATCCAAAACTGTGATAGAGGAGGTATCCCCTGTATCAAAGCATAAATTGTTGAGGAACTATTCTTTAGTGGATGGCCTTTTATAGAGTCTGATTCGGTGGCCATTCACTAAGAATGTGTTTGTGCTTCCATCAATAGGTTCCAACAGTACGATCCCATTTTCAAAAACTTCATTTATCTGATAAGGACCCATCCAATGAGTTTGTAATTTCCCTTTGAACTCCTTAAATTTAGAATCATAAAGAAGAACCCAATCACCTTGTTGAAATGTCCTCCTCTTGATGTGTTGTTCATGCCACTTCTTCCTTTGATACTAAACCAGTTATGTTTGTTGAATGGCCTCTATTCGGATTTCATCCAATTCATTGAGCTAAAGAATTCTGTTATGTTCAGCTATGGACAATGGTAGACCAATATCCAATGCAATTTTAAGTGTCTGGAGTTCAAATTCTATAGACAAAATAGGCTTTTTCCCATAAACTAATTCATATGGTAAAAATTTTGTTGTGGATTTCCAAGTGGTATTGTAAGCCCAAACTACTTCAGGTAATCTCTTAGCCCAATCTTTTCTATTCATTGCTATGGTCCCTATTAGAATATTTTCAAGTTCCCTATTAGTTACCTCTTCCTGCCCATTGGCTTGAGGATGGTAAGGTGAAGATTTCCTGTGTTTGACATAATATAAATTTGTGAATGCTCTGATTACCTATGAAGTACACTAAGGTCCTTTGTCTGAAACTATGGATCTTGGGGCTCCAAACCTTAAGAAAATCTTATTATAAAGGAAATCAACAACTTTTTCTTCTCATGCAAATTGTAATGCTTGAACTTCAGCCCATTTAGTAACATAGTCTATGCATACTAGAATATACTCCTTGCATGCTGATGGTGGAGAAATTGGTCCCACAAAGTATAAACCCCACTGCTCAAACGGTTCCATCATGACTTGAGGATGCAATAACATCTCTTGGGTGAAGGTTGGTTGTCCCATTCTTTGGCACTGGTCACATTGCTGCACATACTTCTTAGTATCCTTATGAAGAGAGGGCTAGTAGTAACGAGCTCCCAAGATTTTGTGGATAGTTCTGTGGGAAGAGTAATGCCCACCAGATGGTTCATCATGACATGCTCTTAATACATCAAAAATTTCATTAGTTTTCAAACATCTATGCAAAATGAAATCAGGACCACATTTAAACAACAATCCATTTAACCATTTGTAAGATAAGCTTTCCTTAACTAAACGCTTTTTCTATTTTGAAGTAAACTGGGATGGATACAAGCCTGTAGCTAAAAAATTAGCTATGTCAGTGAACTAAGGTACAGTATAGGAGATAGCAAAAAGATGTTCATCTGGAAACCTATCCTCCACTGGTTGGTTTTCTCCTCCTGTATGAAATCTTGACAAAAAATCAGCAACCAAATTAAACTTGCCTAGATTATCAATGATGGTAATATCAAATTCCTATAGTAGCAATAACCACCTAATGATCCTTGCGCCCACCACTGGCTTATTCATTAGGTACTTGATGGTTGCATGATCAGTGTGCACAAATATTTTATATCAAGTTATATAATGCCTAAATTTTTTTATAGCATAAATGACTGCCAAGAATTCTTTTTCACTTGTGGTGTAATTTCTTTCTGCAAATGTAAGGTTTTTCTTGATGTAATAAATGGCATGCATACTTTCTCCTTCCTCCTTTTGTCCTTAAACTGCCCCAATGGACTCATTTGAAGCATCAGTTTGTATGTGAAATGATAAAGTCCAATTAGGTCCTCTCAAAACTAGTGTTACAATAAGCTTCTCTTTCAAGGTTTCAAATGCTGATTGACAGTCTTCTGTCCATAGGAATTTTGTGTCTTTGTTAAGCATTGTAAACAGGGGGCAACTATTCTGCTGAAATTTTTATGAATCTCCTATAGTAGCCTGCATGACCTAGAAAACTTCTAACATCTGTCTAATTTTTGGGTGAAGGCAACTGTGTGATCAATTCTATCTTGTTTTGATCCACTTTGATTCCATTTGCTAAAATGTGGTGTCCCAATACAATTCATTCTTCTACCATCATGAAGCACTTTTCATGGCAAAGAGATAATTAATTTTTCTCACAACATTTTAGTACTTTCTCAAGGTTTGTGAGAGCTTCTTCAAAATTATCCCCATACACAGTAAAGTCATCCATATAGACCTCCATGCATTCATTAGCTAGTTCAATGAAAATAGCTAAAACAAGTCTCTAAAATGTAGCTGGGGAATTACATAGTCCAAATGGAAGAACTTTATAAGCAAAAGTTCCCCAAGAGAAAGTGAAAGTGGTTTTGTCCTGGTCTTTAGGTGTTACTTGAATTTGGTTATACCCACTGAACCCATCTAAAAAAGAAAAATACTTTCTCCCAGCAAGGTTATCCAGTACTTGGTCAATGAATGGTAAGGGAAAGTAGTCCTTTTTGTAGCCTTGTTTATCTCTCTATTGTCAATACACACCCTCCATTTCCCATTCTTTTTAGGCACCATGACAAGGGGTGAGAGCCATTGACTGTCTGAAATTGGATATATAAACCCTGCTTGCAGTAATTTTTCTATTCCAGTTTTGACAATGTCCTTTAAAGCAGGATTCAATCTTCTCTGGGGTTGTCTGACAGGTTTAATATCCTCAGTGTATATATGATGGGTACAGATCTCAGGAGGTATACCCTTCATATCTTGGTATTCCCAAGCAAAAGCTACTGAATGAGAAATCAGAATTCGATAAGTTTTTCTTCCTGATTTATTGTTAACTGAGTATTGATATTAAGTGTTTTCCCTAGTAAAATCATGACCTATTTTGTGATTTGATCCATGGATGTAGTTAATCCATACACTAGAATCATGGTATTGAGGGGACAAGAATGTAGAAGCAACATGTGGAACGTGGCTAAGTCTCTGTAAAAGGTTTCCCCATAAAGAATGATATTTGCAAGGGTACAATGAGAAGAAGTAAGAAGTTCTCTCTTAGAATCTTGGGCAAGCTCCATCACATCCTCATTAATTAGGATGTGGGTAATGTCTTTTGTTGTATCATAGTAGATTTCTTCTTCCAATTCTCCCAGATGTTCCTTGATGGTTACCATGGCTACTGAGGCACTGTTGTCATTGTTTTCTGGTTCATCCACCCATACTCTTCCTATATAGTGTATTGATGGTTTAGCTGGAGGATACAAAGATATTTTCTTCAAATCTATCCCATTAGAAATGACCATATCCCAGCTTCGACAATCAGTAGATGATGTTGCTGTAGCCAGCCATGGTCTTCCTAAAATTAGTGGATAAGCATTTCTCTGGTTTCTAGGTTCTAATATTAGGAAGTCCACTAGAAATTCCCATGATTCTATCACAACTGGTACATCAGTAATTACTCCTTTTGGAATAGCTATTGACTAGTCAGCAAGTTGAAGAATTGTAGTTGTGGATTGGATACCTAATAGAGCAAATTTGTCCATTGTATGAACCGTCATTACATTAATTGCTGCTCCCAAATCAACCAAAACATTTCAAATTTCTACCCCTGAGATGAAAACGGTTATGACAGGATTTCCAGGGTCTCCATATTTTGGGAGAAGGATTTCTCCCATCAATAAATCTACTACTTTCCCTTCCACCTGTATTGTAGAAGGAAAGTTTTTCCTCCTGCCTTGTGTTTTGACACAATGTTGTTTAATGAATTGATTTAGTTCTGGTACATCTCTGGTTTCTTGGAGGAGAGGAATTTCAATGTTTAGTTGCCTAATTTCTTGTAAAAGTTTTGATTCTAGGTTGGGTTGGACTTGTTTATGTAAGATCTTTTTCTGGGGGACATGTTGTTTGAGTCATTTTGGGTACGATGCTAATTTTTCCATCTTCAGAGCATCTCCAGAGCTTTTATCAGAAATGTGTCTAGGAATGTTCTCCAGAGTTGGTCTTTTAGGAGCAACTCCAGAGCTTTCTAGGATGATTCTTTTAGCACTTTTTCGATAGTAATCTCCTCCGGGAGTTGAGTGGATGAATTTTCAGGTTCCTCCTCATTGGTTACTTCAACTATAGTTGGAGGAGATGGTCTTGGGAATGCTTTCCCAAAATGCAATTGGAGATTATTTGAATACATAGCGTTAATACCAGCCATGTTTTCTTGCTCTATCATGTAAACAGCTACTCCCTATTTATTTCGTGGGTTTTGTATAGGTTGACCTAGTAAGGGTGGTTGACTAACTGACTCATTTTGTGATTGACGTTGTGTGTTGGATGGTACAGTTAGTAAAGCTTGTTGTTGAGGTTAGAAACATCTAGGTTGTCCCTGGTATTGTTGATTATATCCCTGCTGAGGACCCCATTAAGGTTGCATGTGTTGAGATCCAAATTGTGGTGGCCACTGTTGATTTCCCCAGTGCTAGTTTTGCCAATTTTGATTTGGCAAATCCTACTGTCCCTAAGGGGGGTTATTCTGAGGCCCATGCCAAGATGGATTCCATTGATTATTTTCCCAATTAGAAGGACCCTTGTAAGAAGGTTGGTTTGGATACTGATTATAAGGGAAATTCCTAGTTTGTTTTTGTCCCACATAGTTCAATTCTTCTTCCATTACAACATTCTTCTTACTCAATCTTTTCAAGGTTGGAAGTTGACTACATTGACTGGTAGGATGTTCCCTGTCATAGATCTGACAAATCTCTGATTTGTTCAAAGGGCATTCTCTCAATAGATGCTTGTTTCTACACCTAGGACAATAGATGGAGAGTGGTTCAGTTGCTCTATTTTGATCAGTTATTCTAGTTTTTGCCTGAATCCAATCCAATGTGGTATTTAATTGGACTAGAATATCTATTTTTAGATTTGCAATCTCTTCCATTAACTATCCTATTTCATTCCTCCCTTTGAAAGTTTTGGATGACCTCACTCCATCTTGGGTTCTAGAATAGTTCCTACAGAGTTCTTCTATAGCAGGTATATCCATTTTATTGATATTCCCTTTTCCCATTAGATCTAGTGCATGTTTTGATTCCTTATCCAATCCTTTTACAAATAGGGTTCTAGCCAAAGAGTGATTTACTAGGTTACCATATCTTATCAAGGCAAATTTAAACCTCTCCACATAGTCCTCTAAGGTCTCTTCCTCTCCTTGCCTAATTTTAAACAATTCCTCATTTTTATTACTGGCTTTACAGTAATCTTGGTACTTTCCTAAAAACTCTATTTCCATCTGATCCCAAGAATGAATAGAGTTTTGGGGTAAACCCATAAACCATCTCATTGCAGAATCTTTCAAGGTTAAAGGGAATAGTTTGAGTTTTTGGTTATCTGATCCATAATCATAAGTTTGGCATACTACTTTGAATTCAAACAGAAACTAATTTGGATCCTCAGAAGAAAGACCTCTAAAATTTAGCAGGTGTGCTGGTGAGATATTTTTCATAGGAGCATTATCTCCAGTAGCCAGAACAATGGGATATGAGAAGGTTCTTGGAGCCTAATTTTCTTCTTCTTCATGATTATCATTATTATCATCCATGTTTAGTACTAGTTCTTCTCCCTGAGGTTCTAGGATATCAGGTTCTATCAAAGGATCTGCCTGAAACTTTTGTTGTAATTCTTAGATATAATCAACGAGTGGAAGATTTGTAGGATCTAAGGGATTATTGTTTTGAGGTGCCACTTCCAAGGTAGGTTCCAGGTTTCTTTCTTCAACAAGATCTTGTGCCACCCTACTACTTTCTCCTATAGCTTGTTGATGGGGTGTCTGCTTTATGTATCTACCTTTTGAGTCTCTAGCTCTAACCATGCAGACCTAACCTAAAACTGTTTAGCTAAGTTTCCCTAATTAACACAATTTGTCCCCGACAATGGTGCCAAAAATGAGAAGGTATCGTTGTACCTCATCATTTAATCATATTTCAGATGTCAAAATCCATGGCTGTGTCCTTGACTGTCTACAAATAGGGATTCTATAGTTACCAGTTTCTTCTAGCTAATTCTAATGGCTTTCACTAATTTAAAGAGATTGATCTATCTACTTATGAAATGAATTCAAAGAATGCTAGAAATAGAATTGAATAGTAAATTACTCAAAGTAAATCTACAACTGCAACATGCATCTATCTATCAAAATTAGTAAGTATTCTATAAAGCAAAATTTGAAACAACAAAATAGTGGTACTAGCCTTCTGCCTTGGTGGTGAGAGTGGGCCCTTGCTCCACACCCTTAGGGCCAAAGGATATAGTAAAGAATCAATACTAGAGAATAAGATCACAACTAGATTCAATCCAATTCCATTTGCTCTACATTAATCAAAATATTGATATCTTAATTGAAATTACATAAAAATAATCCATCTTTTTTTTGCTGCTTCAGTAGATATATATCTCAAAGGAGTGATGACATATCACTCATCTTATCTACCAGTTCTTCTATGAGATGACATCCATCTCTTTATTATACTAGTTGTCTAACTATGAAAAATAATCATGCAATAAGAATAGAATGAGTGGAACAAAAGTCCACTCTAAATTCTCAGTTTGAGTTTTAATATGTATTTGGGTAGTGAGGCCCTGAAAATATGGATATTAAATTAGTTTCATTGGTAACTCATGCAAAAAATTAAAAGAGATAAAAACTCTCAGCAGTTAACTAAAGATGGCCCTTAATTACTTAGGTGATGATTTGAGTAATAAAAAGGGGGTATCACGACGCCACTGAAAGTGCCTGATCGATAGCTGTACTAGAAATCTGCCATGTTCTGAAGAGGCGTCAGAGATGTATGTCTTTGTCTGCAGCTCCGGAGATATGTCTGTTGCTCTAGAGATAGAGAATAAGATCACAACTAGATTCGGTCCAATTCCATTTGCTCTGCATTAATTGAAATATTGATATCATAATTGAAATTACACAACAATAATCCATCTTTTTTCTACTACTTCAATAAATATATATATCAAAGGAATGATGACATATCACTCATCTTATCTACTAGTTCTTCTATGAGATGACATCTATGTCTTTATTATACTAGCTTTCTAACTATGAAAAATAATCATGCAATAAGAATAGAATGAGTGGAACAGAAGTCCACTCTGAATTCTAAGTTTGAGTTTTAATACATTTGGGCAGTGAGGCCCTAAAAATATGGATATTAAATTAGTTTCATCAGTAACTCATGCAAAAACTTAAAGAGATAAAAACTCTCAGTAGTTAACTAAAGATGGCCCTTAATTACTCAGGTGATGATTTGAGTAATAAAAAGGGGGTATCATGATTGCCGCTAAAAGTGCCTAACTGACAACTGTGTTGGAAATCCGCCTTGTTCTGAAGAGGTGCCAGAGATGTATGTCTCTGTTTGTAGCTCCAGAGATATGTCTGTTGCTCCGGAGATATAATTGCAGCCTTCTTGCTTGGCTCCTGAGATGCTCTTCCTCTTACTTCAAAACTTATATCGTGAGATTCTGGTATAGTTTCTGGAGATATTTAGGACTACCTTTGGAGATGTACAAAATTGCCATCCTGAGCATCTACACCTGTTGATTCAAAAAGAGAAGTTTTTCTACATATTTCCATCAATTCCATGCACATTAGTCCTTCAATCATAAATCATGATCCTAAGTAATTTATCTTCAGTTAGTCATTATTTAGAACAACCTTGCTAGCCTATTCGGGTGCATACATCAAGAAGTTGGGATTAGAAAGAAGAAAAAGAGAGGTAAAAATATGTATTTTATGGGTGCTAATTGGCACTCATCATCCCCCCCCATACCTAAGGTTTAGCAAGTCCTCTTGCTTCTCACAATCTGGATTTATTCTGGTGGTGTAGCTTGTCAGTCAAACTGTAGTCTTGTGCATAGGTAGACCAAGTGGTGTGGTTGGTATTTCCATTTCCCCTGTACTAATCAACCTGCTTTAACTAGTCTTGCAATATCCCATCTTCCATCTGTTCGGCCCAGACAGGGAGTGGTTCAATTATGAGTGGTGGTTTGAAACGCCCTCCTATCCACTCATGTTTATGCTTATCCATCATTTTGGATATTATTCTTGCCTTTCTCATAAATAACCTTAGGTTTGCAGGGGTGGCCACCTCTCTCATTTTCTGCTCTGAGGTCAAAATATTCCACCTTTTCCTTGCTATTGCATGCACTAGATTAGCTGAACTGTTCATAAAAAGACCAAAATCAATAGAACACTTGCAAATTTTTTAGGTATAATGGCAAAATTGTGTTCTTACTGTCAGGTGATAGACATATGCCCTGAATTGGATCTTAAAAGCTTAAGGGTTGGGACACGCTTTTCTAATGAAAAGAGTTGTGTCTGTATTCTTCTTGAGGTGAGCCTCCATTCACTCATTGCAAATATGATGATTCCTCATCATTGACATGAATTCTCTGAGCTAGCAGTCTCCCACAAAATAATTAAGAAGGAAGGTCATATCATCAACATAGAATCCATGTAGATATAATTCACATAGGAAATTTTTGTCTTCATCAGAGCTCCTTGTATAGGCTTCCATGAACCCCTCTATTGTTTCTGTGTTCTCAGGCGAATCAGACAAAACTGAAGACAACCTTCTTTGTAGGACCCTTTCTTGTAAAAACATGGCATAACTAGCACTTGGAGGTCTACAAGATAAAATCTCAGAAGAAATGGAAGCCATCTGAATGAATCTATTATCCAAGGTTTCCACTCTTTGTGTCATGGTAGTAACTACCCTCTGTAGTTGCAGCATAGGCTTAGAAGCCTCATATTCTCTACATCTCTTTTCCCAATAAAACAGGGCCTTAGGAATATCAATGGGGATACATGGATACTTGCAAAGACTATGCTGACGTCACCCAAGATACATGGATTCTTGAACTACTCAGTGGGAGCAGGAGCAGGAATAATTACAGGTTGCATGACAATGGAGGTGATTGACATCATCTCATGCCACACAAACCTACTCAGGTGCCACATCGCGTCCAGTCTCATCAACGCCGTAGCATCTCAGCTAAGTACATCGCGCCTCATCATTAAAAATAGTTCAGGTAATTTTAACTTCATTAAGCATTAAATAGAAACTATATTTGTCTTTCTATTTTTGGGTGCCATCATTATGACACGTCCTCCTACAATCACTTTTCTTCCCAAATTCATGCATGCCACCATCTTTGTTGTACTGTCACCATGCCTACAGAGTGTCCCATCACTCTGCTTCATTTATGATCACATAAACACTCTAACTGATTCCAGTTCTTTCTCCATCAACCTAAGCCATTAAGAAGATTAACAAAATAATCCTCATTTAAACAATAACATTCCCTGAAGAACAGTGTCAGCTGAAATAGTCCTCCAGAGCCTACGAAGTGAGAAAGCATTCTAAGCACAGAGAATAGACAAGGAATTTAAGTATGGGGGTTAAGAAGAAATCTTAACCAGAAAATACTATAGGCCTTTTGTAGGATGAAGCTATAGCAGACGTTCTGAGGAGCACAGGATAGTTAGAGTTTCTAGAAAAATTTGAGGGATTTTGAGAAGATATTGTTGATGAATTCCTAAGGAACCTAAGGGACAATCAGACAACTATAAGGGGAATTCAAATCAACCTCTCTGTTACCATTATCAGTCATATTTCTGGGCTGCCTGAACAAGGTGAGAGGTTCTATCATCTGAAAACCTTATATACTGATTTGATTAGGAATTTCTCTATTGAAGGTGAAACTGCAATACAATTGCATTTAAATAAAAATGAGGTTAAAGGAATTCTTAGGTCCTCACTACCAAACCCTTGGCAATCTGTAGCTATATGGCTGATGAAATATTTCACATGTGATGGTCAATTTTCCTTAGTTTTAGGACCAATAATGAAAATGTTGATTTTTCTGAGGCATGGGAATGGACACCCTGAATTCAGCATAAACATTCCCAATTTCCTATACTCTGCCATTAGGGCAATTGCTAAAAGATATCAACAAAACAAGGGTCCTATGAAACATCATGGCCTCATTTTTCTGATAGTGAAACACCACTTTTTGTCTCAAACTAATGGGGAAGAATTATGGCAAACATTTCTTGAACAAAATCCCCACAACAGGGAACCAGAGAAGGCACAATTAGAGGGTGAGGGTTCCTCCACCTAGCCAGAAGAAAAGACAGAACCTTCAACTTCCTCTATGGCTATTCAGGAAGGAAAGAAGTTATCATTGGAGGCAACTTCAACTGCAGCCCCTATTTTTGATAAAAAGAAGAAAGGCAAAGAAATTAAAGAACTTGCTGTTGAGAAAACTCCATATATGACTCGCTCAGCCCAGAAGAAAATGACTCTGGTTGGGGAATCTTTCCCTGAGGAACTAACAAGGAAGAGGTCAGTGCACAAAGAAAAGAAAACCCCAAAGAAAGATAACCCTCGAGAACACTATTCGGCTGAAGAAGCATCCCATGATTCCGATGAGATCCCTCTAGTGAGAAAGAAAAGACTAAGAGAAGTTTGCCCAGAACCATCTATCCATTTGGGTTCAAGACCAACTTCAGAACAATCCCCTACTCCAGAGATAGAACACAAGCAAACCTTTACTATTTCCTCAGACTCTAAGGATGAGACACCCACTCAAGAGGCACCTGTCCCACCTATGCTATGGAGAAGAAAAAGGAAAAGGAACCTCTCCCAAGCGGAGAAAGATACTACTCTCCTAGCTGAAGTGCTTCTAGATTTCAAAACTTCTGAGAAGAAAGCTAGGCCTTCATCAGTTCCAGCACAAATAGAAGAAACCCTAGAAGAACCTCAAGATAGGGAAACTACAGGAAAATATAAAATAGAGCTGGGTACAACTGACAGTGCAAGACAAATGGCTATGGAAGATCCTAATATGGAGCAAATAGAAGAAGAAACAAGAACTTTCTCTCATCCCTCTGATCAAGAGGATATCGAGATTTCAAAAGAGCAGCAACTATTGGAAGAAATTAATAATCTAAAATGATTACTTTAGGGGAAAAATCAGATTATCACTAACCTCAAGAAGAACAGAATAGAAATAGAGCTAGAGAAAAAATAAATATTTGAAAAACTACAAACAAAGCTCCAAAATAAAGACCAAATAATTCAAGAGAGGGAAGTAGAACTGGAAGCCCAGAAGACAGAGACAACTAAAATCTTGAAGGAAAAAGAGATAGAGGTAGTACAAAGTATCTTTGATCTTACCAAAGCTAGAGACAATAGTCTCATAGTAAGTGCAACATTAATTGAAAAAGTACAGAGTCAAGATAAACAATTGACTTGGCCCAACAACAAAATAGATGATCAAGAGGAGTATATTCAAGAGTTAGTTGGTCCAAGGGAAACCAATGAACAAGAAGTACAAACAGATCCATATGTGGGTCCAATCCCCATTGATATTCCTAAGGCCCTATTTTCTTGAGAAAAGAGATGAAGAGAATATGAGGCTTCTAAGCCTATGCTGCAACTACAGGGGGCAATTACTGCCATGACACAAAGAGTGGAAACCTTGGAGAACAGAGTCATTTAGATGGCCTCCATTTCTTCTAAGATTTTATCTTGCAGACCTCCAAGTGCCAGTTATGCCATGTTTTTACAAGAAAGGGTCCTACAAAAAAGGTTGTCTTCTGTTCTGTTTGATCTGCCTGAGAACACAGAAACAACAAAGGGGTTCATGGAAGCCTATACAAGGAGCTCTGATGAAGACAAAAATTTCCTATGTGAATTATATCTACATGGATTCTGTGTTGATGATATGACCTTCCTTCTTAATTATTTTGTAGGAGACAGCCAGCCCAGAGCATTCATGTCAATGATGAGGAATCATTAGATTTGGAATGAGCGAATGGAGGATCACCTCAAGATGAATACAGACACAAATCTTTTCATCAGAAAAGAGTGTCCCAACCCTCAAGCTTTCAAGATCCAATTCAGGGCATATGTCTATCACCCTGATAGTAAGAACACAATTTTGCCATTATACCTGAAAATTTTACAAGAGTGTTCTATTGATTTTGGTTATTTTATGAACAGTTCAACTAATCCAGTGCTTGCAATAGCAAAGAAAAGGTGGAATATTCTGACCTTAGAGTAGAAAATGAGAGAGGTGGTCACCCTTGCAAACCTAAGGTTATTTATGAGGAAGGCAATATTAATATCCAAAATGATGGATAAGCATAAACATGAATGGATAGGAGGGTGTTTCAGGCCACCACTCATAATTGAACCACTCCCTATCTAGGCCAAATAGATGGAAGATGAGAAATCATAGGACTGGTTAAAGCAGGTTGATCAGTACAGGGGAAATGGTAATACCAACCACACCATTTGGTCTACCTATGCACAAGACTACAGCTTGACTGACAGGCTACTCCACCAGAATAAATCCAGATTGTGAGAAGCAGGAAGACCTGCTAAACCTTAGGTATGGGGGGGGATGATGAGTGCTAATTAGCACCCATAAAATACATCTTTTTACCTCTCTTTTTCTCCTTTCTAATCCCAACTTATTGATGTCTGCACCTGAATAGGCTAGCAAGGTTGTTCTAAATAATGACTAACTGAAGATAAATTACTTAGGATTATGATTTCTAATTAAAGGACTAATGTGCTGGAATTGATGGAAATATGCAGAAAAACTTCTCCTTTTGAATCAATAGGTGTAGATGCTCAGGATGGCAATTTTGTACATCTCCAGAGGTAGTCCTAAATATCTCCAGAAACTATACTATAATCTCACAACACCAAAAGTTTTGAAGTAAGAGGGAGAGCATCTCTGGAGCCAACCAAGAAGGCCGCAATTATATCTCTGGAGCAACAGACATACTACAGAGCTACAGACAGAGACATACATCTCTTGTGCCTCTTTAGAACAGGGCAAATTTCTAGCACAACTATTGGTCAAGCACTTTCAGCGGCGATCGTGATACCCTCTTTTTATTACTCAAATCATCACCTGAGTAATTAAGGGCCATCTTTAGTTAACTGCTAAGAGTTTTTATCTCTTTTAAGTTTTTGCATGAGTTACTGATAAAACTAATTTAATATCCATATTTTCAGGGCCTCACTACCCAAATGTATTAAAACTCAAACTTAGAATTCAGAGTGGACTTCTATTCCACTCATTCTATTATTATTGTATGATTATTTTTCATAGTTAGACAGCTAGTATAATAAAGAGATGGATGTCATCTCATAGAAGAACTGGTAGATAAGATGAGTGATATGTCATCACTCCTTTGATATTTATATTTACTGAAGCAGTAGAAAAAAGACGGATTATTTTTGTGTAATTTCAATTATGATATCAATATTTCGATTAATGCAGAGTGAATGGAATTGGACTGAATCTAGTTTTGATCTTATTCTCTAATATTGATTCTTTACTGTAGCCTTCGGCCCTAAGGGTGTGGAGCAAGAGCCCACTCTCACCACCAAGGCAGAAGGCTAGCACCACTGTTTTGAAAAATTTTGCTTTATAGAATACTTACTAATTTTGATAGATAGATGCATGTTGCAGTTGTAGATTTACTTTGAGTAATTTACTATTCAATTCTATTTCCAATATTCTTTGAATTCATTTCATAAGTAGATAGATCAATCTCTTTAAATTAGTGAAAGCCATTAGAATTAGCTAGAAGAAACTGGTAACTATAGAATCTCTATTTGCAGATAGTCGAGGATACAACCCTGGATTTTGACATCTAAAATATGATTAAATGACGAGGTACAACGACACCTTGTCAGCTACCAACAACAATTTTCAAAATTTTGTTTACGTCACCTGCTATAGTCCACTTGATTATGGCATCCACAATCGTCTTGATGGAGTTTAGGGTTCTATGATTTGAACCTTTGAGTTCCCTACACACATTCCATAGAGCACAAGCTACAATGTTTGCAACTCCTTTGCTACCAAAAAATGCAAGCCCTGCCAAAATGTCAAGTCCACCTTTTTCAACTACAGCTTTCGAAGCATTTATATAGTCTACTTAAATATTATCCACTTCAATGGTCAAACAACCAATAGTAATTTTACACCTCATTCACAACAAAAACTGGTAAATATTTGTCCTATTTTTATTGGCCAAAATTGATGTTTGACTATTGAAGTGGATGATATTAAGAACAACCGCATTTATATATGTAGTTAGATTTGCTATTGCCCCCACAACTTCCCAATGCAGACCCTCGCAAAGACAAGACTTGGCCATTTCTAATAGCAATGGGATCCCACCACTGCGCATAATTGCTTGTACCCTTTCAATGTTGATTGCCATTTCATTGTCGATTACCTTTTCAATCAGCAGCCATCTCTTGGACATCCTCTTGTGAGATTTTCATTAGGGTTAACAAAATGTTAGTACCCTGCTGGACCCATAAATTGCCCCATACATTTTCATGGGTGTTGTTATTTTCCATCCGTAGAAATGCAAAGGAAACAACCCATTCCACCCATTCTATTAACTGCAGGTGCTCTTGATTCCTGCTGCTAGAAGCATAGGAAACATCCTTATATCTAGTTATTTCCTTAATCCCCTTGAAGACATCAGTGAACTGAGCCAGCAAAATCTTTTCCACTGAGTTGTACACAACATTATTCTGGTCCTCCTCTAGCACACCACAATTGATTGCACACACAACCTTCAAGCTCTTGATATAATGTTGGTAAGATATAGACATCCCTTTTGCTCTTGAGACAAGCAACACAAGGCACATGAAGTAAATATCTGACAATTTGCTCAATAGGTTCACCTTGTAACATCTCGCTACGTAACCCCCAAGGGGTAAGAACCAAAAGAGGAAAATAATTTTTTTTGACATAAGTCAATAACATACACATGATGCAATTGCCAATTCGATAGATCGACATCATTCATGGCCAAATATAGATGAATGCGCAACCCGAAGGAGAGGACTAATTCACCCTCCAGAGAAAACATTAAAAACTACATTCATTTTAACACCAAATCAAATGTGCCTAATCCCATATCTAATATGAACATGAATCCAAAAGCATCATAGTACAAGCAGATCTGATACGCACACCAAAATCTGTTAACCAAATAGGAAACATCTCCTTTCTTCTTATTAAATTCAATGATTATATCTTCTCTCTTAAGAGAGTACAATTACATAAATGAATATACAAATACAATGATATAGTCTAGAATATGATACAAGTACAATAACATAGTCCTGAATATGATACAAGTACAATAGCATAGTCCTAAATATGATACAATGACTAAATAAGTACAATAACTGATAAAGTAACACAGAGAGAGAGAGAGAGAGAACATCTCCAATCTGGTGCTCCAATAACCTATTCGCCAGTCCCCAATGGTGGTGGCAACGCCTCCCAACCATGTGGACTCATATGAGACCACCCCACCATGCTCGGAGATAGTCACAAGTCCCAAACGGAAGAACAACAACAAGGGGACACAAGATGGCCAACACTCACATCAATTACATAGTAGACAGAGAGAACAATTCAAATAGCCAAAGTCATAACATAGAGGTACTCATCCAAGTCATAGGTCAGGTACTACTCAAGAATGCTAAGGTGCCAGATACTAGAGTGTAATTAGATGGAGTGTCATCATGCGTGCTCGAAGGGATGGCACCACATGGAACCAAGTACACCTCTCATACAGACGAGGAGACTCAATCATGCCTGAATCCATGCCCCGCAAATGGATGACTCGACGCCCCATAGACGGATAGGCATTCTCATTGCATCCTTAGCTTTTATAAGTGCTCAAGGCCATGCACGAGGTCTAGTTATCTTATTAATGATTTTACCCCAATGTTTTCATTTAGTTATCACTTATTAATGTAACTCTGCTACTAGTTCCCTTGGTAGCCACTTGTGGGCCCCAAGCCCATAGAGAGCCACTCCAAATGACCACTCTAAAGCCTAGTCCTAGTTCATCTCATTAACTAATGAGGAATCTAAAATCAACCGAAACGCTGAAGTAAAAATTTGAAATAGTGAATATGAAAAATGTGATCTACAAGACAATAGCTTTCAATAACAGTGTAATTTATTGAAATCAACCCTTTGTCAGTTAGATCAGCTATGTAACAACTCCAGTGACCCCAATTTAATCACTCTTCACAAACAAATGCATGGATAACATAAGAAAACATGGAAAATGATATTACGAGTCTACTCACAGCTGAGATTTTGCATATTGTCTACCATATTTAACATAACAAATTAAAATGTTCAAAGACTTACAAAATGGAAATCTTAATTTTCCAAGTCCTATTGACCTATTTAGGTCATCTGTATAAGTTAATAAAGCTTCTTATCCATTTCCTTTTCAAGTTCATTAACTTTTCATACTAACTATAATTTGTGCTACATGCAGAAATACAAAGTTGCTCCCTACATTGGTATTAATTATGTCTGCTCCCCGCAATTGCAATGTAACTTACCTCTTGCCACAATCTTTAGCACTAATACCACCAGCCAAACTCTACTACCCATCTTGGAGCATTTGGTCTTTATTGGAGCTACCATGTCTCCTTATATTTAACTGTCTTCCTATTCACTGGCCTATGGTAATTTTCATTAAAAAAAAAAAAAGAAGATATTTGTTTTCATCCACAATCAAAATGATACTAATTAAACATGTCAACACATTTAGACAATCGAGATTTCAATCACAAAACCTACTTGTAGAATTGTATAGTGAATATTTGAACTGTATACAATAACTAGTAGGGTCTGACAGGGATGTATTTACTTCTCTTCCACCCGATGCTTGATAACTTGTTTGAAGATTTACATGCATAAATAAAATCCTTAAAACAAAATGTTACGTGGGTGTTCAGGGACTAAGATCTCTTCAATCTCTATCATTACTTCCTAGATTTATAGTATGTCTACACTCATTACATTCTCTGTAAAAAATAAACCCCTATTTTTTTCTTTTTTTTACTAGCAATTATAAATCAGAAAACATAAGACCTTTCTCGAAAACCCATTAATCAAAAAATACAGGAATCGATCTGTATAAGGGAAATAATTACATGGACAGAGGAAATGTAAATATCTTATATCAAAATAAACTTGGGCATATTTACTTTTAAAGGCTGTGATGGGGTTTCAGTTTTTTGTACTTAAAAAAAATGTAGTAAATATGTCTTAGATTTTTGAAGGTAGTAATGAGGTTTCGGTTTCTCTATGCTTAATGAAATAGTAGCAGACATTTTTTAGTTTTTGTGGTGGAAAAACAACAAATTGAGGGAAATACCTCATATCTGGTGCACTCCCCTCCAGGAAGATCGCTCTCCCCTTTGAGTGCACCTCAAACCTTGCAAATTGATATGATTCTTTGGTAATTTGTTGTCCCCTATTTTCGTTTGTTCTCTGCTCTAAAACTAAGAGTCCCCAAATTATGGTTTCTTTTTTTTTTAAACAACCCCATCCTCCTTCCATTTGATTTCCTCATTATCAAATATTTTTTGCAATCAAATTTTTACCTACTTCTCTTTGCCATGACTCCCCCTTTCCAAAGACATAAATTCAGTCAAAGAAGGGTTGTTACACACCTTGTATAAGATGCTTTAGAAGATTAAGATAATAACATGAATCCCTCTGACATCAATGACAAAATCAATGCCAACAAACCATCATGTAGATAGCTCCTCCATGTTTCATGAATGACTCTTTTGTTCACATATTGAATGACAATCATTCCTCTATTCACATAATGAATGACAATCAACTATCTTCTCCATTCTTCATGAAGGTTTGAACACCTGAACATACAACAATACACCCATCAACTTGTCTTAGACTTCACGCAATGACATGACTATCTTCTTCTCTAGGACTGCTCCCATGCAATGACATCACTGTCTTCTTCTCAATGACAGGGTGGACATCACAACACAAGGATACCAAACTGCAATCCCCGTTTGACAGTAGACATGATTTTTCCATAAGTATAAACTTTCACAACAAAATACTACCATGCATTTGACCTAGCAATTGTATATGTTGACATTAATTCCAACACACAACACAATATGCCAACTTGCCAACAGGTCCAAGGTTGGGATTTGTTTGCACAATTACACTCCAACACTTATCCCTAAGATGGTCTTAAACTAGTTGGATTCTTCAACAATGAAAGATAATTATTGTAAATTGAAGATGTTGAAACATGCCGTTATTCAAAGTACCTTACATGATATATGGTGTTGTATTGTCATTCGGATTTTGGAATATTTGCAGTGGGGCGCATCTGTGTAAAAAATATTGTCTTTTGTGGTTTGTATTTATAGCATGTTGTAATGGTATGATCCCTAACACAAGGTATTTGTGGAATGATTTAAGTGTATCACTTCTTAGGTGTCGAATAGTTGACCATTGTAGCTTGGGAATAATATCCATTTGACCTAGCTAGATTCATTGTTTATGGTGTATTTATTGCAATGTAAAAGTATACCAATTTTCTATTGTAAGTGACATTCATTATGCTACACCCTTAATCTTATTATGTGCATAGGGCTATGAGTAGTCAACTTGTGGATACCATAATTCTTAAATAATTTATATGAACATTTATAAAGTCATATATATATAGTTAGGGAGGCTCAGATGGAATCCATGGCATAATTATTGTATATATAGGAGGTATATCTTAGTTACGATCATATTATGAATTGTGTTCTTCTTAGAGATTTTTGGATTTTTGCCACCTCAAAGTGGCCTATTATTCTCAAGTATTTGAAACACATTTTCTATTATATTCTTATATTGTGCAAGTTATTTGATTACAAGTTGTATTAGAGCATGATCTTGGCCCACTCATAGGGCAAGAATAAAGGTAATTTTTTTTACTTAAGAGGTCAAATTGTGAATCACATATTTCTATCAATTTGGATATTTTTTCCTAATTTTAGGAGTGTTTTTCAAGACCATATTTAAGATACTACAATCTATATTTGAGGTCATTTGGAGAAGATTTGAAGAAGTTATTGTGAAATTAGGGTTTCCATCAATTGTTCTCCCAAGGCTAGAAATCAATAGTTTTTTGTTTTTGGAGGGCTGATTAATGACATATTGAAGCTACTATAGTCTATATTTGAGGAAGTTATTATGAGCTTAGGGTTTCCACCAAATTCACTCTTAAGGCTACAAATCAACAAATTTCTTAGAGATCATTTTTCAAGGCAAGATCTAGGCCTTAGTAAGTTGTAGTAAAAAATTAAGATTGTTTTGATTTGTTGTGAGTAAGTTATTGTGGAAACTATTTTGTGGAATCATGGTAGGGGCTTCAAAAAGAGGCAAGATAAGGATCCCCATCACCCCAAGGATGTCTCCAAAGAAGGATTATCCAATTGTGGAAGAGAATGATCCCATGTATTTTCAAGCTACTATAGATGTAGCAACCACCAATGTTAAGGAAAAGATGTTGGTGGTAATGGCTCAAAAAGAAGATATCAATGAAGTATGCACAAAATAAGCTTCTCTCATAACCTCTATGGATACTTAGTAAGTGGATTCTAACCACAAGACTTGGGAAGAAGATGTGTCTTCTAAGAGACATAATGCTATTTGGTTTGATTCAAATCTAAAGATGGATATGCAAGGAGGAGGAGGAGAAGAAGAAAGAGGAGGAGGAGGAGGAGGAGGAGGAGAAGGAGATGAAGGAGATGAATGAGAAGAAGAAGGATTATAAGAAGGAGAAGGAGAAGTAATAGAGTGGAAGAAGAATAAGTATACACAGAATAAGGAGAAGAAAATAGTCAACACTAGTGAGAAGTATTGTCTAGTCTTAAGGAGAGAAAGGAAAAGAACAAAACATAATTTAGAAACAAACTAATTAGCATAGAATTTTCATAAAGATAGTGCTACATGAGTTATATGTAGAGGGAAGACCTATATTAGAGCCTATGTTAATTCTCTAGGCACACACAAATAAGATAAGGACTGGGATAGTCATAAAGTATGTCATTAAATAGAAGTAGTTTCTTCTCAAAGTTACCACATGATGTAGGGGCATCCATCAAACTTGTTTTACTTAGTTAATATTTTAAGTTTCATTAGTAATGCTTAAGTTTATTTTAATTAACTATTTGTCTCCCTCTTAACCGTATCGACCTCTTATTTGAGCCAATTTTTTTTTTTGGTTGAATACATTGGGGGAAGTTAGGAGGTAGGTGGTGTCGCATCCACCAATTCTAGGTCACCAAACTGATAGAAGAACGGTAAGGAAGGAACAACCTCGAGCAGTCAGAAAAAGGGAGAACATGGGGAAGAGAGAAGACGGTTAGTAAGAAAGGAATGAATCGCAATAGTTAGCATGAAGGAGCTCCATACGGTGAAAGAAAGGGGATGGTTAGAGGAGAGGAAACTAGATTGGTGAAGAGTGTGGTTTAGAGGATGGTTGAAAGAGCAAAGAACTAGCGAAATGCTAGAATATGATTGTTACCAATTTTTGACCTATAGCTCAAATTGGTAGAGTTGAAACAGTTTATAAATTACATTTAAAGGTGAAGAGTATTCTAACATATTTCTACCATGCTTAATCATTACATATCAAAGTTCAAAAGAGAGAATTCAGTTTTGTGGTACAATGTTTTGCAACATAAAAGAGACTACATTAAATTGCAAGATATTGCTTTCATTTATTTGGTAATGTTTCATTCATTTTACAAATGAAATATAGATAGAATTGCGCAAGTGTTGCATTTATATTCATTGGAAAGAAAGGAGTAATCAAATCTCCCACACAAGCTATGAGAGTAGCTCAACCAACACAACATAAAATATGCTATACACCTGAAGATGAAAGAAATGAAAAGAAGCATATAAGAGAAGACATATCCCTTATTGCCTGGTAGAATCTTGGGTGGATCTTCATTGTCTTTCGCTCCTGGTTAGAGCTCTAGATATGAATCTTGCTATGTGCCCAATCAATAGAAATATAGCACATGTTCGTGACGCATTAGATCAACAATCATCAGAAATATGTAAGAGAGCCTAAAAATCAAACATCATAAGAGCTTTAAACTTCATTATTTTTTTATCTAACATGTTTGTTCACTATGCAGGTATAGGTGAAATCTTGTTGCTGATTCATTTCTGATGACATTTCAGGATGTGGTGAAAAAATGGGCTCCCACAAGTGTTGAGCTCAGCATGCCTCCCCCAAGTCTTAAGAGGAATGCGGAAACGGTCTGAAAGAGCAGTAGTATCACATAAAGACCTTGCAAAATAAAGATAGCAATCACCTGTTTCAGTCATATCTCAAAAAATATGATCTAAGTTTTTGAGATGTTTGGATAAAAATTAGAAGACAATAAGACGAAAAAACCCTTTAAATTTCTCACCAACCTAGTTTGTAGTTTTTGAGAAACAGTCAGAGGCACAATACACAGAAAAATAAATATAGTAGTCATGGTTTCAGTCATATCTCAAAAAATACGATCTTGGGTTTTTATATATTTGGATATAAATTAGAAGACAATAAAACAAAAAAAACCCTTTAAATTTCTCACCAACCCAATTTGTGGTTTTTGAGGAATTTTCACAATGGCGGTGCCCAAACTGGAGTCAAAAATGTTAAGTGCCAAATAAAGAACATAATAAAAAAGGCCATGGCTTTTGCTAAAAGGCATTTTTTTTGCCTTTGATTTTTGCATAAATCAATACCTTGGTTTATTTTTAGATGCTCATCAATATGTATAAGGTATTTCTAAACATGTTTGCATATATTTTATAAACTTTGCACATATTGGTAAACTTTCCATATATTTAGAATTTTGCAAGTTGTAAAAGCCAAGGTGGGCCCTCTTTCTATTTTCCAAATTTGAAACTACAGACAAATGTAAGGCACTATTAAAGTAATATTTAATAAATTACTTTAATAGATGTCAAATAAATGCAGAAAATAAATAGCAAGTGCAAAACACTCAATAAGACAAGTCCAGTTCACTTGCCTTCTTTTCGCTTAAGTTTCCATTATGCAAAAAGGAAAGGGCTGAACTGAAACTTCTATTTCTAATTTTGAGTGTCCTTTCGGGTAGGTTCACTTGGTAGGGAAACTTGCCACCTATTTTCACTCAGTTTGGGTCAATTCTAGGCCCTCCTTTTGTGGTTTTTTTCCTTTGCTCGAAAATGAGACTTTGGTTTCTTTTTTTGGGTGGACAGCTAGCTGAGTTTCTTTCGCTTTTCACTTTTAGAAAGTCTTTTATCTATATATATATGGGAAAAAACTTAGTTTTTGGGGGGTTCAAATTTGCTTCTTTTTCTCTTGACTACTTGCAGAGAGTTTTGTAAGCCTTGATTTGTCCTCAGATTTTCATGTTTTCATACTCCTTTAGTTTTAATAAAGTAGCAGAGCATTCCTATCTCATATTTTGTCTCATATTTGCAGTATTAATTTGATGTTTCATTATGATCGTAAGCATTAGGTCCTTTGTTATGTCTCATTGTTGTGAATCTGTGTGCAAGAATTTCATATGATTCAAGTTGTGTGTTGTGTTCAGTTCAAGTCTTCATGCAAATCACTATTGAGTTGTATGTTTTAGATGAGATTGTGAGAGTTAAATGCTTTGAGAAACTGTTTGTGAGTGAAATTATTGAAATAAGTTAGAATTCTGGTGCATCGCCATTATGTTTAGGATTTCATTTCAAGTTATCTTTCTAAACCCTTTTCTCAGAAAAGTCTTTTAGATTAGGTGATCTTCCAGGGGAACTAGCCCTATCTAGAGATTCTTTCTTGCCATAGGTCACCCACAACCTGATATTGTTTCCAGGTTTTAATAAGATAGTTGAGTCAAATCTTAGCTAGGGTGCAATCTTGATTGACAACAATGATAAAGCAGAAGAGGATATAAACTAGGGAATCGATTATGGTTGGAAAAAGGATCTAGGTTGAATGTTTGAAGCCCATGATAAATCATATATTTGTCAATGCGTAATTCTTGTACTCATGGCCAATTTGGCTGAACATGGAATAAAAGAATCTTGTTAAACAAAAGTTCCTGAGTCATATAGCAATCTTTTGGATTGTTGAATGGTTATCCATAAAATATATTTCATTTTTGATTAAGTTCCTGTCATTGTTGAGTTCCTGTCACTATTTTGTTCCTATCAGTATTTGTATTATTTTAGTTTGAGTTCCATTCTAGATTACTGGTTGTGTTTCCTATCAAGTTGCCATCAGTTTGGTATCAGAGAATAGGAGTGTGTTAGAGTGTTATCATCATTTTTGGTATCAGAACTACATGATCTGGGCAAGTTTAAATGATGTGGGTTTTGACAAGTTAATAAGAAGAACCTGGGTACCAAAAGACTAGGTAGAGAAAAGGGAGAGAAGCCCTAGGTGAGGTATCAAGAAGGCAAGAAGAAAGATAAAAGATGCAGCAATATGCCATAAAAGAAAGCCTCCACAAGAAAGACAAGATGAAGAGGAATCTGGAGAAGTAAAATGCAGAGTGGGATAAAGAAATAGCAGAGTTGAGAAGAGATTTAGAGAGGTGTAAGAAGTGGCTTGAGGAAAGAAGCCAAGAATGTGGTTGGTATTGGCCAATGAAAAAGAAGTTGAAGTGGCTAGTGAACAAGATTTTTAAGAAAAGAGAAGGGCAGGAAATGGTTTCCTTGAAAAGTGAAGATGAAAGATGTTTGGATAGTAGAGATTCACCAAGTGAGCAACTTACACCAGAAGAAGGTGCAGCAAGTGCAGAAGATTTATGGGCACAATTTCCAATGATAGAAGAAGTATGAAGGAGTATATGTAGATTTTAGTATAGATGTGGGTTGTAATGTGAATGGTAAAACTAAGGATGATAAAGGTGAGAAGTTGAACATTATAGCATAGGATGAAAAGGTAAATTTGTCGGCAAATTGTGAAGATGATGTTTTATTTCCTATTGAGATGATAAAAGTTCTAGAATGTGTAGAAGAGTATAGGTTAGTACGTGCATATTTATATAAGAATGTCGATGATTTTGATGCAACTGAAAGACAAATGGACAGGGTGAATGAGCTTAAAGATATGGAAATCTTTAATTTCCATAAATTTGTTTCTATCGATGATTGGGCAAGGAGACCTTAGGGGAGGATGGTAAACAACGATTGTAAATCCATGAGAGTAAAGGCCGAAGGTGTGTAACAATGCTAGAGAAGGATGATACTAGTTCCATAATGATGTTGGAAGAAGCAGAAGAAAAAGAACCACAAGAAATATTTCTAATGTTGACCTCATGTGCAGGAGCACATGTTTTCTTTTGTCTTCCAAGGAGCCTAATGCAAGGGTATCGATCAAACTTGTTTTACTTAGTTAATGTTTTAAGTTATGTTGGTAATGTTTAAGTTTATTTTATTTAACTATTTGTATCCCTCTTAACTGTATCGGCCTCTTAGAGGCAATTTTTGTTTTTTTGTTGAAGATGTTGGGGGAAGTTAGGATGTAGTTGTTGTCTCCTCCAAAATCAATCCACCAGTATCCATTTACATCTATCATCTTTTCATCCCATACCAAGGTCATCTCATTTATACCCATCACAAGGTCTCAAGCTAGGAAAACATGAATTGTAATAAACCATTCAACAAAGATTCTATTTCTAATTTTAGAAGAAAAGTCGGTCAATCATTTTGCCTTGAGATTGGAATGCCAACTAACGTGTTCATACCAAAGGATGATAGAGACATTATTCAACCATAATCATTTCCTCAGTATCCCCATGATCCTCAAAGTCCAAGTAACTCTACCCAAGGGTCTTTTGATTATGAATCTAGAGTCCAAGACTTTTTAGAGGACCCTGATAACAAAGTGTGTGTGGACCATATTATTATCAAGAATGCACAAGTTTATCTCCAAATACTACTATAAAAGGGAGTCAAGTTGCATAAATATTTTGATGTCTCCACTTTAATACCTCAAGATTCTCCTTGTCAAAATGATAATCTATTAGGAGGATCCTGGACCAACCATTTTTTATGAAACCATAAATCCTATGTCAAACCTTAAAATAAACACGTCCATGAAATAAACAGTTCCTTCTATAGGTATGTCACAACCTACTCCTAGCACGTGTTCATGTCGATCCCTCAAGTTGCGACCATCATACCCCAATCTAGTGGTCAAATCAGCCCACCTTTAAATCTCAATACATTATCATCCATCCCTACATCATCATCCATCCTTATATCATCATCTGTCCCTGCATTTAAACATCCATCCCTTTTATCAACACTCATATGTCCCAACCTCATATATCTATTCCAACTCCTCATGTTTCCACCATCATCTAATCTCCTAGTGGTCAAATCATTCCACCATTCAATATTCAAACATCCAACCCCATCTATATACCATCATCTATACCCCTCATTACCACTCAATCCAATGTATCCATTCCCCAAACCTCACAAGTCTAAGTTTCTACCCAATCTTCATCCTCACACATTCAAAACCCTACTACATCCATCCTACAACAACTCATCCTCCTCAAAAAATAACAAAAACAAGCCCTCCAACAACAATAATCCCAACAACAACAACAACAAGCCCTCCTTCAACAACAAAAACATCAACAATCCCTCCTTCAAAAACAACAATACCAATAGAAACAACAATCCCTTCTTCAACAAATCCTAGTTGAACAAACATAACCATAACCACAACTTTTATCCTTTCAATAACCACAACCACAACCTTTATCTTTTCAACAACCACAACCTTTATCTTTTCAACTACCACAACCACAACCTTCATCTAACACATCTGCTACATCCTCACCAAATGAGTCCTCAAAAATGCAATTTGTGAGACAAATGATAGTGGACATGCAAAAGGGAAACCAAAACAAATGATGTACCTTTGAATAAATTTGTCCCTATCCATTTGAAAAATCTCTAGTCATGAACCCCTTCCCTTCAAACTTTGAATTTCCAAAATTTGACAAATATAAAGGGAAGGGTGACCCTAGAGACCATATTACGGAATTTTACATAGCATTCATGCATGTCACATATGATGATACTTGTTTAATGTGACTTTTCCCTCATAGATTATGGTGTCCACTTGATTATGGCATCCACAATTATCTTGACAGAGTTCAGGGTTCTATGATTTGAACCTTTCAGTTCCATACAAACATTCCATAGAGCGCAAGCCGCAATGTCTGCAACTCCTCTACTACCAGAAAATGCATGCCTTGCCAAAATGTCAAGTCCACCTTTTTCCACTACAACTTTCAAAGCATTTATATATGTAGTCAGATTTTCTATTGTCCCCACAACTTCCCACTGTAGCCCCTCACAAAGACAAGACTTGGGGCCATTTCTAATAGTAATGGGATCCCACCACCATGCATAACTGCTTGTAACCTTTCAATGTCGATTGCCATTTCATTGTCGATTACCCTTTCAATCATAAAAAATGTGCCAAGAAAATCAACAACCATTTCTTGGACATCCTCTTGTGAGCTTTTCATTAGGGTTAAAACAAAATGTTAGTACCCTGTTGAACCTAGAAATTGCCCCATGCATTTTCATGGGTGTTGTTATTTGCCATCTGTAGCAATGCAAAAGAAACAACCCATTCCACCCATTATGTTAACTGCAGGAGCTCTTGATTTCCGCTGCTAGAAGCATAGGAAACATCCTTATATCCAGTTATTTCCTTAATCCCCTTGAAGACATCAGTGAACTAAGCCTGAAAAATCTTTTCCACTGAATTGTACACAACATTATTCTGGTCCTCCTCTACCACACCACAATTGATTGCACACACAACCTTCAAGTTTTTGATATAATGTTGGTAAGATATACACATTCCTTTTGCTCTTGAGACAAGAAACACAAGGCACATGAAGTAAATATATGACAATCTTCTTAACAGGTTCACCTTGTATAAGATGCTTTAGAAGATAAAGATAAGAACATGAATCCCTCTGACATCGATGACAAAATCAATGCCAACAAACCAACATGTAGACAACTCCTCCATGTTTCACAAGTGACTCTTTTGTACACATATTGAATGACAATAATTCCTCTATTCACATAATGAATGACAGTCAACTATCTTCTCCATTCTTCATGAAGGTCTAAACACCTAAACATACACCAATACACCCATCAATTTGTCTTAGACTCCATGTAATGACATGACTGTCTTCTTCTCAATGACAGGGTGTACATCACAACACAAGGATACCAAACTGCAATCCCCATTTGACATTAGACATGATTTTTCCACAAGTCTAATCTTTCACAACAAAAGACTACCATGCATTTGACCTAGCAATTGTATATGTTGACATTAATTCCAACACACAACACAATATGTTAACTTGCCAATAGGTCCAAGGTTGGGATTTGTTTCACAATTAGACTCCAACACTTATCCCTAAGATGGTCTTGAACTAGTTGGATTCTTCAACAATGCAAGATAATTATTGTAAATTGAAGATGTTGAAACATTCCCTTATTCAAAGTACCTTACATGATATATGGTGTTCTATTGTTATTGGGATTTTGGAATATTTTCAATGAGGTGCATTTGTGTAAAATATATTTAGTGTTTTGTGGTTTGTATTTATAGCATGTTGTAATGGTATGATCCCTAACACAAGGTATATGTGGAATGATTTAAGTGTATCACTTCTTAGGGGGTGAATAGTTGACCATTGTGGCTTGGGAATAATATCCATTTGACCTAGCTAGATTCATTGTTTATGGTGTATTTATTGCAATGTAAAAGTATACCAATTTTCTATTGTAAGTGACATTCATTATGCTACACCCTTAATCTTATTATGTGTATAGGGATATAAGTAGTCAACTTGTGGATACCATAACTCTTAAATAATTTATATAATCATTTATAAAGTCATATATAAGTAGTTAGGGAGGCTCAGATGGAATCCATGGCATAATTATCGTATATATAGGACGTATATCTTATTTATGATCAAATTATGAATTGTGTTCTTCTTAGAGATTTTTGGATTTTTGCACCCTCAAAGTGGCCTATTATTCTCAAGTATTTGAAACATATTTCCTATTATATTCTTATATTGTGCAATTTATTTCATTACAAGTTGTAATAGAGCATGATCTTGGCACTCACAGGGCAAGAATCAAGGTAATTTTTTTACTTAAGAGGTCAAATTGTGAATCACATATCTCTATCAATTTTGAGATTTTTTTCCTAATTTCAGGAGTGTTTTTCAAGCCCATATTTAAGATACTACAATCTATATTTGAGGTCATTTGGAGAAGATTTGAAGAAGTTATTGTTGAATTAGGGTTTCCATCAATTGTTCTCTCAAGCCTACAAATCAATAGTTTTTTTTTTGTTTTTGGAGGGTTGATTAATGACATATTGAAGCTACTATAATCTATATTTGAGGAAGCTATTATGAGATTAGGGTTTCTACGAAATTCACTCTTAAGGATACAAATCAACAAATTTCTTAGAGATCATTTTTCAAGGCAAGATCTAGGTAAGTTAGTAAGTTATAGTAAAAAATTAAGATTGTTTTGATTTGTTTTGAGTAAGTTATTGTGGAAACTATTTTGTGGAATCATGGTAGGGGCTTAAAATAGAGGCAAGAGAAGGAACCCCATCACCCCAAGGATGTCTCCTAAGAAGGATTATCCAATTGTGGAAGAGAATGATCCCATGGATGTTCAATCTACTATAGATGTAGCAACCACCAACGTTAAGGAGGAGATGTTGGTAGTAATGGCTCAAAAAGAAGATATCAATGAAGTATGCACACAATAAGCTTCTCTCATAACCTCTATGGATACTTAGTAAGTGGATTCTAATGACAAGACTAGGGAAGAAGATGTGTCTTCTAAGGGACATAATGCTATTTGGTTTGATTCAAATCTAAAGATGGATATGCAAGAAGGAGGAGGAGGAGGAGGAGAAAAAGGAGGAGCAGGAGGAGGAAGAGGAGGAGGAGATGAAGGATATAAAGGAGAGGAAGAAGGATTATGAGAAGGAGAAGGAGAAGTAGAAGAAGGAGTGGAAGAAGAATAAGAATACACAAAATAAGGAGAAGAAAATAGTCAACACTAGCGAGAAGTACTATCTAGTCTTAAGGAGAGAAAGGAAAATAAACAAAACATAATTTAGAAACAAACTAACTAGCATAGAATTTTCATAAAGATAATGCTACATGAGTTGTATGTAGAGGGAAGACCTATATTAGAGCCTATGTTAATACTCTAGGCACAAACAAATAAGATAAGGACTAGGATAGTCATAAAGTATGATATTAAATAGAAGTAGTTTCTTATCAAAGTTACCACATGATGTAGGGGCATCCATCAAACTTGTTCTACTTAGTTAATGTTTTAGGTTTTATTGGTAATGTTTAAGTTTATTTTAATTAACTGTTTGTCTCCCTCTTAACTATATCGGCCTCTTAGAGGCAGTTTTTGTTTTTGCTTGAAGATGTTGGGGGACGTTAGGAGGTAGGTGATGTCACCTCCAACAGTTCTAGGTCACCAAACTGATAGAAAAATGGTAAGGAGCGAATGACCCCAGGCAGTGAGAAAAAAGGGAGAACATCAAGAAGAGAGGACGGTCATCAAGAAAGGAATGAATCGCAAGAGTTAGCCTGAAGGAGCCCCATACGGTGAAAGAAAGGGGACAATTAGAGGAGAGGAAACTAGATTAGTGAAGAGTGTGGTTTAGAGGATGGGAGAAGAGAAAAGAACTAGCACAATGCTAGAATATGATTGTTACCAAATTTTCACCTATAGGTCAAATTGGTAGAGCTGAAATAGTTTATTTAGATTTAAAGGTCAAGAGTATTCTAACATATTTCTGCCATGCTTAATCATTGCATATCAAAGTTTAAAAGAGAGAATTCAGTTTTGTGGTACAATGTTTTGCAATGTAAAGGAGACTACAATAAATTGAAATATATTGCTTTCATTTATTTGGTAATGTTTCATTCATTTTGCACATGAAATATACATAAAATTGCACAAGTGTTGCATTTATATTCATTGGAAAGAAAGGAGTAATCAAGTCTCCCACACAATCTGTGGGACTACCTGAACCAATGCAACATAAAAGATGCTATACACGTGAAGATGAAAGAAATGAAAAAAATCATATAAGAGAAGACATATCCATCATTGCCTGGCAGAATCTTGGGTGGATCTTCATTGTCTTTCACTCCTCCTCACTCCTGATCTTCAAGTGAACCTGCACCATGATAAAGAGTTGATTAGAGCTCCAGTTATGAATCTTCATATGTGCTCTATCAACAAAAATATAGCACATACTCATGATGCATTGGATTAACAAACATCAGAAATATGCAAGAGAGCCTGAAAATAAAACATCACAAGAGCATTAAACTTCATTGTTTTTTATCTAACATGTTTGTTCACTGTGCAGGTATAGGTGAAATCTTGTTGTTGATTCATTTCTGATGACATTTCAGCATGTGGTGAAAAAATGGGCTCCCACAAGTGTTGAGCTCAACATGCCTCCCCCAAGTCTTAAGAGGAATGTAGAAACAGCCTGAAAGAGCAGTAGTATCACATAAAGAAATTGCAAAATAAAGATAGTAGTTATCTATTTCAGTCATATCTCAAAAAATATGATCTAAGTTTTTGAGATGTTTGGACAAAAATTAGAAGACTATAGGATGAAAGAACCCTTTAAATTTATCACCAACCTAGTTTGTAGGTTTTGTGGAACTGTCAGAGGCACAATACACAACAAAATAAAGATAGCAGTCATAGTTTTAGTCATATCTCAAAAAATATGATCTGGGGTTTTTAGATATTTGGACAAAAATTAGAAGACAATAAAAAAACCCTTTAAATTTATCACCAACCTAGTTTGTGGTTTTTGAGGAATTTTCACAATGGCAGTGCCCAACTAGAGTCAAAAATGTTAAGTGCCAAATAAAGAACAAAAATCAAAAAGGCCTTGGCTTTTGCTATAAGGCAATTTTTTTGCCTTTGATTTTTGCATAAATCAATACCTTGGTTTATTTTTAGATGCTCATCAATATGTATAAGGTATTTCTAAATACCTTTGAGTATATTTTATAAACTTTGCACATATTGGTAAACTTTCCATATATTAGAATTTTGCAAGTTGTAAAAGCCAAGGTGGGCCCTCTTTCTATTTTGCAAATTTGAAACTATAGACATATGTAAGGCTCTATTAAAGTATTATTTTATAAATTAATTTAATAGATGTCAAATAAATGCATAAAATATATAGCAAGTGCAAAACACTCAATAAGGCAAGTCCAATTCACTTGCCTTCTTTTTGTTTAAGTTCCCATTATGCAAAAAGGAAAGGGGTGAACTGAAACTTCTATTTCTAATTTTGAATGTCTTTTCGGGTAGGTCCACTTGGTAGGGAAACTTGCCACCTATTTTCACTCAGTTTGGGTCAGTTCTAGGCCCTCTTTTTGTGGTCTTTTCTCTTTGCTTGAAAATGAGACTTTGGTTTCTTTTTTTGGGTAGACAGCTAGCTGAGTTTCTTTCCCTTTTCACTTTTAGAAAGTCTTTTGGCTATATATATGGGAAAAACTTAGTTTTGGGGGGGTTTAGATTTGCTTCTTTCTCTCTTGACTACTTGCAGAGAGTTTTGTAAGCCTTGATTTGTCCTCAGATTTTCATGTTTTCATACTCCTTCAGTTTTAATAAAGCAGCAAAGCATTCCTATATCATATTTTGTCTCATATTTACAGTATTGATTTGATGTTTCAGTGTGATCATAAGAATTAGGTCCTTTGTTATGTGTCATTGTTGTGAACCTATGTGCAAGAATTTTAGATGATTCAAGTTGTGTGTTGTGTTCAGTTCGAGCCTTCATGCAAATCACTATTGAGTTGTATGTTCTAGATGAGATTGTGAGACTTAAATGCTTTGAGAAACTATTGGTGCATCACCATTAGGTTTAGGATTTCATTTCAAGTTATCTTTCTAAACCCTTTTCTTAGAAAAGTCTTTTAGATTAGGTGATCTTCCAGGGGAACCAACCCTATATGTAGATTCATTCTCGCCATAGGTCACCGACAACCTAAGAGTGTTTCCATGTTTCAATAGGATAGTTGAGTCAAATCTTAGCTAGGGTGCAATCCTGATTGACAACAATGATAAAGCAGAAAAGGATATAAACCAGAGAATCAATTGTGGGTGGAAAGAGGATTCAAGCTAGATGTTTGAAGCCCATGATAAATCATATAAGTGTCAATGTGTAATTTCTGTACTCATGGCCAATTTGGTTGAACATGGAATAAAAGAATCATGTTAAACAAAAGTTCTTGAGTCATATAGCAATCTTTTAGATTGCTGAATGGTTATCCATAAAATATATTTCATTTTTTATTAAGTTCATGTCACTATTGAGTTCCTTCACTGTTGTGTTCCTATCACTGTTTGTATTATTTTAGTTTGAGTTCCATTCTAGATTACTGTTTGTGTTTCCTATCAAGTTGCCATCAATTTGGTATCAGAGAATAGGTGTGTGTTAGACTATTGTCATCATTTTTGGTATCAAAAATAAAAGATCAGGGTGAGTTTAAATGATGTGGGTTTTGACAAGTTAATAAGAACCTGGGTACCAAAATACTAGGTAGAGGAAAGGGAGAGAAACCTTAGGTGAGGTATCAAGAAGCCAAGAACAAAGATAAAAGATGCAGTAGTGTGCCATAAAAGAAAGCCTCCAGAAGAAAGACAAGATGAGGCTTAATGTGGAGAAGCAAAATGCAGAGTGGGATAAAGAAATAGCAAAGTTGAGAAGAGATTTAGGGAAGTGTAAGCAGTGGCTTGAGGAAAGAAACCAAGAATGTGGTTGGTATTGGCAAAAGAAGTTGAAATACCCTATGAAGAAGATTGTTAAGAAAAGAAAAGGGTGGGAAATAGTTGCCTTGAAAAGAGAATATGAAATAGGTTTGGATAGCAGAGAGTTGCCAAGTGAGTAACTTGCACCAGAAGAAGGTGCAACAAGTGGAGAAGATTTGTGGGCACAATTTCCAGTGATAGAACAAGTATAGAGGAGTGTATGTAGATTTTAGTGTAGATGTGGGTTGAAATGTGAATGGTCAAACCAAGGATGATAAAGGTGAGAAGTTGAACATAATAGCATAGGATGAAAAGGTAAATTTGTTGGCAAATTGTGAAGATGATGTTTTATTTCCAATTGAGATGATAAAAGTTCTAGAATGTGCAAAAGAGTAAAGGATAGCAAGTGCATATTTATATAAGAATGTCAATGATTTTGATGTAGCTAAAAGACAAATGGACAGGGTGAATGAGTTTAAAGATATGGAAATCCTTAATTTCCATAAATTTTTTTCTATCGATGATTGGGCAAGGAGACCTCAGGGGAGGATTGTAAATCTATGAGAGTAAAGGCGAAAGGTGTGCAACAATGCTGGAGAAGGATGATACTAGTTCCAGAATGATGTTGGAGCAGAAGAAAAAGAACCACGAGAAATATTTCTAATGTTGACCTCATGTGTAGGAGCACATGTTTTCTTTTGTCTCCCAGGGAGCCTAATGCAGGGGCATCCATCAAACTTCTTTTACTTAGTTAATGTTTTAAGTTCCATTAGTAATGTTTAAGTTTATTTTAATCAACTATTTGTATCCCTCTTAACTGTATCGGCCTCTTAGAGGCAGTTTTTGGTTTTGGTTAAAGATGTTGGGGGAAGTTAAGAGGTAGGTGTTGTCTCCTCCAATAGTTCCAAGTCACCAAACTGATAGAAGTATGGTAAGGAAGGAATGACCTCAAGTAGTGAGAAAAAGGGAGAACACAGGGAAGAGAGAGGACAGTCAAGAAGAAAGAAATGAATTGCAATAGTTAGCATGAAGGAGCCCTGTACAGTGAAAAAAGGGGATGCTTAGAGGAGAGGAGACCAAATTGGTGAAGAGAGTAGTTTAGAGGATGGGCGAAAGAGTAGAGAACTGGTGCAATGTTGGAATATGATAAAGCAAAAGAAGATATAAACTAGGGAATCGATTGTGGGTTGAAAGAGAATTCAGGCTGGATGTTTGAAGCCCATGATAAATCATATATCTATCTATGTGTAATTCCTATAGTCATGGCTGATCTGGCTGAACATGGAATAAAAGAATCCTGTTAACCAAAAGTTCCTGAGTCGTCTACCAATCTTTTGAATGTTGAATGGTTATCCATCAAATATATTTCATTTTTGATTGAGTTTCTCTCACTGTTGAGTTTCTGTCATTGTTTGTATTATTTTAGTTTGAGTTCCATTCTAGATTATTGTGTCACAACCCACCTTTGAGTTCTAAATTTGAATTAGAATACTATATCTAAATTGTAGGTATTTTATTTTCAAATAACATAAAAGCTAGTAAAATTAAACAAATTAAATATAGTCTTTTTAAAAAAACAAAATAATTAAAAAAAGTGATTTTTGTATCCCAATTTAAAATTCTAATTAAATAAATGAGAAGAACACTTCTAGAAAGAGAAATAAATAAGTAACGTCGCCCCCTCATTCTCAAGTCAATACTCAAAATTTATAAAATGAGATTTTATTCTTGAATTTATGATAATTGGAAAATTGGAGAGAAAACATGAGTCCTTTTCCACAATAATTGAATGGTAATTTGGAAAATAGAGAGAAAGCATTTAATTGGAAGACTTGACTCAAGACTTGGATTTTCCTCCATATGGGTTAAGTTTTTTTATAAATAGCACGGAATTGTTGAAGGAGACACAAAAAAAATCTGGTTGGAGTGCTGGAGAAATTTGTAAGAGCTCTCCTCTCCATCATTTTGTTCTTTTCCTTTGAAGTTTGGTTCTTAAAATTTTGTTAATAAGTTTATTTTAGTTCAATTTATTTTTGAATTCATTTTCATGATATATCTTAGGATGATTGAAATCAATCATGGGGAAATTTGTGTATAAGTTTCTGTGAATGGAAGTAGCATTGTTGATATAAACCCCTTCCTTTTTTTATATGCTAGGATGGATGTCCATACTTTGTTCCTGAACTTCATCTTGCTTGAAGGTTTCTAAAGCCTTTGTCATCAAATCCATTTGGTGCAATCCTGTAGTCATTTTTTTGAGGCATTCTAATGTTCACATGCCCTGTCTAAGCTTCCACGTTTTGCATCTTTGTCTGCCAGAGCATTTTTCAGTTATAATATCTGACAAAAATCCCCTTTTCATTATGCTTGGATGGATGTCCATACCCTGTTCTAGAGCCCACACAGGTACAGGTAGGGAGGACGTCAACAAGGGTTGTGGAATTTGGCTTTACACCTGCCATCTTCATTTGCTTGAAACTTTTAAAGTCATTTCAATGAATCCATTTGGTGCATGTCCTGTAGACGTTGCAGTCCATGAGACAACCTTTCTTTGAGGAATTTTTTCAAACAGTTCATGTGCCTGGTCCGTCATTCGACATTTTCCATACATGTCTACCAAAGCATTTTTATTGCCCTCTCCTTATGCTTTGACAAACGTTCATACCCTGTTCCTAGCATCCATTTTGGCATAGCCTGGAGGATGATGGCAATGGTTACGGCCTTTGGCTTTATGCCTACCAATTTTCATTCGCTAGAATGTTTCTAAGACCTTTTCAACAATCCATTTCGTGCAGACCCTGCAATAATTGCATTCCATGAGGCAAAATTTCCTTGAGGCTTTTTGTCAATCAATTGACTAGTCTTGTCTGTGTGTCTTCATTTTTGCATATATGTCTACTAAGTATATCCAATCCAAACTTGCCTACCATTATGCTTTGATGGATAGCCATGCTCTGTAACCACCCATTGGGCATAGGTATGGAGGACGTTGGCAGGTTAGATTCTAGTTTTATCACTTGCCAAATGTTTTTTCTTGAAAGTTTTAAAAGCCTTTTTAACATGTTGAATGTCTTTTAGGGCATTCATCAAGCAGTTCATGTGCTTTGTACATGCTTCTACATTTTGTATATAGGAGTATCAATCATTTGCAACTACAACATTTGATGAAAATTGTCATTTATTATGCTTTGATGTATGTCCATGCCCTGTTCCAAAGCTCCTATTTTGGCACAGGTTGGAAGTATGCCTTCACCTCTGAAGCCAATTTCTCCAACCCTACATAGATCTTCTCTATCTATAGATGTGATCTATAGACACCAAGAAAACACATCTGCACAACCACGCAGATTTAATTGGCATCTTAATGATAAAGTTTAGGGTGTATTCAAGTTAGCCAGTACTATGAAGAAGGTCAACCATGCCACACATAACAATAAATTGTAGTTGTAATGCAATAAGGGTTACTCATATGATTGAAGTATGTACAACTCTCATCCACTAAACCTACATGGCTCCATGCAGCTAGAACACAAGAAAAGCTTACCATGTTAGGATGTGTTCTAGAGTGCATAATTTAAATATTTTGAGAGCATCCCCATTTTGTCCTTATCCTGGGATCATTGTATTCCATAAGATGACTTTTATTTGAGGTAGGAAGGGTATGAGATTAGTTAGATATATAAATGTGATGTATAAAGAAGAGAGGCGAAAAGTGATTGGAATGTTACATTGCTGGAAGGATAATTAATGTGAGTGTATAATGGATGTATGGATGTGATGAAATGGTAATAATTAAGTAAGATGGTGGATGGGAGAATATTTATTAAAATAAAAGGATAAGAAATAATATATGATTGTGAATGAGAATTATGAATAATAATCAAAGTGGTGTGAAGGAGATAAGTGTGAAAATGGATAAAATTATGATAAGTAATAATAGATGAATAATTATAGTAAAATGTTAACTTAATGTGTAAATGAAGATGTAAAGAGTATTATTAGTTGTAATGTAAGAAAATGAGATAAATATTGTAATAAAATTTAGGAGAAGAATATGGTTAGGAGAGGAAGTAGTAGAATGGATGATATATGGTAATTAATGTAATGAAAAGTAGTTATGGGTAATAGTAAAGTAAAATTGTAGAAATATGGGAGAGGAAATGAGTGTGTGGTGCAAGATGTGTAGGTATGTGAGTGGAAAATATTATATCATGATGTGTATTTAAAATAAAAAGGTAGAGGAAGATTGAAGGATGGGTAGTAATGATACACTAAATTTACTTAAATCAACATAAGCAGAATAAATAAACTAACTTGTCCCTTAAGATTAATGTTTTGAAAACAAAGGTCTTCCAAATGGATGAATGCAATAAATAAACATGAAACATGTGTATGACTTCAAAAATTGATTAGTGGTACCCTATTGCTCAATACTATTGATAAAATCAATAATAGTGTTACACATTTCAACCTAACAATTTAGTTAGATATTGGAATTTGATTATGTATTATGACAAAGTGAAGGATGGAGTCCCCTTATATGAGTTTACGTTTCCTTCAATAATAATGGAAGAAGTATAATGTTTAATAAAAATATTTTAATGAACAATATTGAGCTAATAATATTATCAAGGAAATACATAACCTTTTGTTCCTTGGGAATAGATTTCAACGTCAAGGGTTGGGTCAAATACTTAAGTAGAAGCTTATAGTGAGAATCAAGGATGGATTTATAATAATTATTTAAACAATTGTTAACCTTTAATGCTTTGGAAAGTACAAAATGATAGCTTAGTGTTTTGGTTATGATTTGATAATCTCAATTAATGAAGTTAAGTTAAACTCTTGTTGGATAACTTATCTTGTTAGATTACAAGCCTTAATTTGGTTCCATTATATATAAGTTTGAAATGATTATGTAAGAAAAGGATCTAGTACATTACTCTTGGAAAAAAGATTAATTTGATATGCGACTATACATTATTGTTTTACTTTGAACAAAGTTTACTTGATGTGTGACAAATTAATTATCATATCATCTTAAACTGAATGATTAAGTATCTTTTCCAATTTATGTTTACGAGTAATGTAAAGTGAATTAGTATATTCTTCTATTGTGCTTACAATTTTTTGAATGTCTTTACTTGACTCCTCCTTATGTATATATGAATGGATCAAAACACCTAGTCTTATTCTTTACATTCAAGCAAAGAAGTTTATTTCTTCTCATTTCCTTATAAGTTATCATATAAGTTTTTTTTCATCTAGATAGGTAAACTTTATAAATAAACATCCAAACTCAAACAAATTGTAGTGTTCGGTATTTGTGGTACCTCTGTGTCATGTTTATGTGTAATGCCATCACGTTGAACCAAGTACCTCATGCCTAACATAGCTGCAACAATGACATCTAGGCACCGTCCCTTTAAATTGTCAGGGAGTCATAAGGGACATGTCAAAGTTAAATCCATAGGAAGGGAAAATCTCCTCGGATATCTCATTAAAAAGATTAACTAAAAAGAAAGGACATGTCTATCGAATTAGATGTATGATGACTACCATGATAGAAAACCTTTTAACTATCAACAGAAAACCTCATTAGACAAAAATGCGTACTAGGTAAACCATTCACATATGAAAAACTTAAACATCAAACACTCCTAGTAGGTGTGTTTGCAAAAGTAGTTTCATAGGAATTTCATCACTGTATCACTCGAGTGGGTGGTAGTTGGCGAAGAACTATTTGGGGAAACTAGGCCCTAGAAAGGGATGCATACCCACTCATAGTTGCATCAAACATAGTACAAGACAAAACTACATGTCCGCATTCCCCATTTTGGTTGCATCTGAGGAGGGCCTTGATCCCATGGATAAAGGGTATGTAGGCAGTCTGGATGGTCAAGGATGTCCCCAGTACTCAAGTCCCTTGGATATAGGATACTATTTATAATCAACTTCGTAATCTTGATCCCTAGTTTAAAGGTTTAGTTAGGTATCTAAAGAAGTCTCCTAGTACTCAGAAGAATCCCTGGGATGGATTACTTGTATTTGGCTTTGCCAAAACTAAGGTGTGTACAAGTTGATGTTATGTATACCCTAGTTGAAATCCTCAGCATAGTGCTTGGTCAAACTATGGTCTCAAGGAAGTGACTCAAGAACTTGTATTGGTCCCGAAGGAGTCAGAATTCTCTGGCCAAAGCATAATGATTCATGTCCTATTTAGCCCATTTGGTTGTCATGTTTGCTTATCTTGGATTGGATAGAGTATTGGTCCATCTGACCATCTAGGTTATTTGGCCACCATTTGTTCTACCCCATATCAAGTAGTGATAAGGTCTATTAGACCTGGTTCTGTATGAACCTATTTGCCCAAAGGATAGAAGAGCCCAGTTTGGCTTAAGAATGTTTCATTTCAATGTATGGCTCGTATTGGCTAAAGTTTTCCTGAGTACCTAGTCAAAGTCTTGATATATCCCATATAACTTGTTATTAAGGTAAACTTTTTGAAAATTCAAGTTTGGACCAAGCGGGTCCTTACATGTGGTATTAGAGCAAGGTTCAAACTCTCGGCCTAGAGGCCTACTAACTTAAAAATGAAAATAATTGGTATTTGAGATAAGAATTGCAATAAACATAAACATAAAGGAAAAACATAAAGGAACAATATTTCTATTCAAAGGAAAACCTAACTTGGAGGCAGTCTATGAGCCACTTCCATGAGAGATGGCTTCCAAAGCTATTTTATGATGAAAAGATGACTAAGTTTCTGAATCTCAGACAAGGAGATGTCATAGTCCAACAATATTGGGATAGATTTGTGAAGCTACTGAAATATATTCCTATCTAACAAAAGGATGAGAAGTCTCAAGAAAGGAAGTTTGTTTTGGGATTGAATATTGATATTGGGGCAGAAGTGGATATGTTTGCCCCTGAGAACATGAATCAAGTCTTGGAGAAGGCACTCAAACAGGAAAATAAATTACAGGCACTATCAGTGGCAAAGTAAAACTTTTGGGACAAGCAATTTGCCTTCAAAAGGAAACTATACAATAAGGGCAATAGAGGAGCTCAGAAAAACAAGAGGAGAGACCAAGGTAGAAGTGAAACTACTGGTAATCAAAATCATAGGAATAATTACAATGGTAATGCTAGAAGGAATGATTGGAATGCACCACCTTGAAATTCTAATGGACCCCCTGGTGGATGTTTTATGTGTGGAGGCAATCATTACGCAAGGGATTGTTCAAAAAGGAATGGGTTCAATCAGCCACAACAACCCCAGGAACATCAAATACATACTGACATTAGAAATCAGCAAACTCACTATTAAAATGTATCTATGGAGATAAAAGGTACACTTTTTGGTAAATCCATCATTATTTTGATAAATACTAGTTCCTCTGAGAACTTTATTTCCCTAGAATTGATAAGAAAAATGTCTTTGCAAACTAAGAATGTTGAATCATCATTGATGGTTCAGTATGGTGACAAGGCTACATGGAGAGTGAACAAGTACATAAGAGGAGGCCTCATTAAGTTTCCTGAACTGGAAACCAAAGTTGACTTATATGTTGCACCCTTGTGAGCCTATGATGTCATAATCAGATTAAGTTGGCTAATGAGCCATAAGTCTAACATAGACTACTATAACAAGGTGATGGAGTGTGTAGATGATAAGGGGTATAGAGTTAGGATCCAAGGGATTTACAGACCTATATCAGTGAAGACCATTTCTGCTATGCAAATAAAGAAGGCAAGGCAAAAATGAGGGAATCAGATATTCTTAGTATATTTAGATGAGAAGGGAGAAGAGAAAGAAGCTCCTACCTTTGAGAATAGTCCATTCCTTTGGGACTACAAGGATGTGTTTCCTAAAGATCTACCTAGATTACCTCACAAAAGGGAATTCAATTTTTCAATTGATATACTTCCCAGAATTGCACCTATATCCAAAGCCCCATATAGGATGAACACCACAGAACTCCAAGAGTTGGAAATATACTTGCAAGAATTGTTGGAGAAGGGGTTGATAAGGCCTAGTGTATCACCTTGGGGAGCACCAGTCATATTTGTAAAGAAGAAGGATGGGACACTAAGGTTGTACATTGACTACAGAATGTTGAATAAGGCCACTATGAGGAACAGATACCCCTTGCCTCGTATTGGTGATCTATTTGACCAAATGAGGGGAGCCTCAGTGTTCTCCAAAATCGACCTTCACTCAGGCTATCACCAATTAATGAGAAAAGAAGAGGACATCCCAAAAATAGCATTTAGGACTAGGTATGGCCACTATGAATTTACTGTAGTTCCATTCAGGTTAACAAATGCTCTGACTGCCTTTATGATTCTAATGAACATTGTGTTCCATGATTTTCTAGATAAGTTTGTGATTGTGTTTATGGATGACAACTTAATATATTCCAAGGATGAAGAGGAACACTTAACTCATCTACAGACAGTCTTACAAAGGCTATGAAAGTACAAGTTTTTTGGAAAGTTATCCAAATGCTCCTTCTTTGAAAGGAAGGTTCACTATTTAGGGCATATCATTTCACCTAAGGGTATAATAGTAGATCCTGATAAAATAAAAGCCATCAACGAATGGCCTATACCTACAAATGTGACCGAAGTGAGAAGTTTTATGGGGTTGGTAGGGTACTATAGGAGGTTTGTGAAAGACTTTTCAAGGATAGCCAACCCAATCACGTCTTTGCAAAAGAAAAACAAAAAGTTCATTTAGACTTAGCAGTGCGATAAGGCATTTCAGGTACTAAAAGAGAGGCTAACGTCACCCCCAATTCTAAAGGTGCCTGACCCTAAAGGTAACTTCACAGTAGTAATAGAAGCATCCATAGAAGGACTAGGAGGAGTTCTTTTCGAAGAGGAAGGAATTGTGGCTTATGAATCATTGAAACTGAAAATCCATGAAGTTGATTACGCTCCCCATGACCTTGAACTTGCAACCATAGTTCATGCCTTGTAAAAATGGAGACATTTCTTGTTGGGAATACCGTTTGAGCTTAAAATAGACCATCAAGGACTAAAATATATATTCACTCAACCTCATTTGAATGCAAGATAGAGAAGGTGGTAAGAGTTCCTAAGTGAGTGTGATTTTGAGATTGAATATATCAAGGGGAAAGAAAATAGGGTGGCTGATTCCCTTAGCAGGAGGAGACACATAATGGCCATGTCCAACTTGCACATAGACCTAAAACAACAAGTACTCTCCAAGTAGAAACATGACCCATGGTATGCTTAGGTTAATACATCTCTAGCTAATACCTCTGTGGAACCTAAGTATTTAGATTATGCTTTTGATTCCGATGGGCTAATGAGGTACCAGAGAGGAATATATGTTCCTAATAATGTAAAACTAAGGGGTATGATCCTAATAGAGGCACATAGTGCTCCTTATTCAGGATATTCAGAGGTAAATATGATGTATTAAGATCTAAAAAAATTATATTTCTAGCCAGGAATGAAAAAGGATGTGGTAGACATAGTTGCCAGATGTTTGGAATATTAGAGGGTTAAGGCAGAACATGTACATCTGGTAGGACTTCTTTATCTGCATGACGTACCTTGATATAAATGGTAGGCCATAAGTATGGATTTTGTCCAAGGGCTACCGATGACATCTCATAGGCATGATTATACTTTTGTGGTAGTGGATAAACTCACTAAGGTAGCCCACTTCATACCAGGAAACCTAACAGATGATGCACCTATGGTAGCAAAAAGATTCATAAAAGAAATTTTTAGGTTGCATGGAATCTCTGAGAAAATTATCTCTGATAGAGATGCAAAGTTTACTTCTAGATTTTGGACCACATTGTAGGCTACCTTAGGAACATAGTTGAACTTCAACACAGCCTATCATCCTAAGACGGATGGCCAAACAGAAAGAACCAACCAAATTCTGGAAGACCTCCTTCATATGTATTGCATGGATCAACAAACTAAATGGGAGGAATATTTGCCATTAGTTGAGTTGGCCTATAACAACTGCTTCCAAGGAGCTATAGGTATGGCACCCTTTGAAGCTCTCTACGGGAGACCTTGTCGAACACCCTTGAGTTGGGATAAACTGAAAGATAGGATCGTAGTTGGTCTGAAGATGTTGAAAGATATGTATAACCGGGTGCAACTTATTCGACAGAGGTTGAAGGAAGCCTCAAATCACCAAAAAATTTATGGAGATAAGAATAGGACACCCAGAAGATTTCAAGTTGATGAAAAGGTGTTCCTTAGAGTTTGACCTCATAAAAGTTCCATCTCTTTTGGAAGGAAGTCAAAGCTAGCTCATCACTTTGTCGGGCCTATTGAAGTACTTGAGGAAATCAATCCTGTAGCTTATCACTTGGCCTTACCTCTAGCACTAAGCTGAATTCATGATGTATACCATGTGTCCTTGTTAAAAAGGTATATACTTGATCCTGAACATATTCTTAATTGGAATGCCCTGTAGGTGAAAGAACCCATAATAATAACAATAGAGCCATGCAGAATCATCTAGAGGTGTCAGTTCCAGCTCCGTAATAGGATAGTGGACCAATCTAAGGTCCAATGGGACCAATACTCACCTGAGAATGCTACATGGGAAGAGATAGTGGAAATGTAACAACTCTATCTACATTTATTTTGAAAACTCTAGATAATTTATAAACTCGTCAACTTTAAATTTTGCTTAAAGACAATGATGTTTAGATGATACAGATAATTATACTTAGATGATACTCTATGATAAACTACTTTGTTGAAGGATGGACTTTAAAAGTACGTAAGTATACTGATGGTAAACGATTCTTATTTATATGGACTTATTGTTGGCAATCAGGATTGCACCCTTAGTAAAGATAAACTTTACTATCCTATTGCAACATGGAAACACTCTGAGATTGTGGGTAATCTGTGTTGAGAGTGATTCTCCAGAGTGAGCTGGTTCTCCTTATGATTTTCCTAATCTAAATGACTTGCAGAGGGAAAAGGGATAGAAGGATAACTGCAAATAAAATAGATAACTAAAACTAACTCCTAAGGTGATGCAGCGATACTTAAACTCCTACCAGATCTTACTTACAGTCAGTTCACAAAAATTAACTCTCACAACCCCTTGATTATACTTAATTCATTAATATTTCACATGAAGGTTCATCAAAACACAACATGCAACCTGAATTAAATAATAAACTTGCATACCCATCACAAAATTCAAGACAAAACAAAGGATAAATAACTATCACAATGCAATATCAAATCAATTTTGCAAATAAGTAAACAAATGGGAAGGAATATTGCTGCTCTATAAACTGGAAGGAGTAATGAGTACCAAGAAACTAAAGTATAACTCTCTCATTGTGAGAGGAAGACTCTGAAAATCTAAACTCTGATCTCTAAAACTCTAACTCTGACTTGAACTTGAATTGCCAAGAAAGAACTAACCATCTGCCATATATCCCGTGGAAAGATCTCCTTGAAAGGTTGGAAAAAAGCTCCTAATAATAGACATGCCAATCCATTTTCAAGCTCCTCAGAAAAGCCAAAAAAGGGCCACCAAAATGCCTCCAAATTGTGTGTGAATGTTGCCAAAATCTTATCCAAGGTAGCCCCCACCAAATTTTGCTTTGTCTGCCCAAAAAAAACTCAATCCTTGTCCATATCTACCCCAAAATAAAGAAAATCTAGAAAAGAATATTTGATTTTCTTTATTTGGTTTTAACTACATAGAATAGTTTTAATTTTAAAGCAATTTATAAATCATTGCTTTAAAACAAAACCTTACATTGAGATCGCAATTTGATACATATCCTTATTCGATATGATTTTTACTAAAAATGATAATACAAGGCTTATAATTTTGCTAGGTATAATGCATTACATAGCAATTTATTTTTCTATAAAAAATCATAAAAACATTACAAGGCATATGTGGGAATTTTACAAAAAATGAAAAGCCTTTAAGGCCTTCCCTCCATCTGGTTGTACAAATATTCTCTAAGGTGTGTGACCTGTCTTCAAAAGGGACCAAATGGGCTTTAAGGCACAATGCCTCCCATGTGGTTTTCATAAGTAATGCTAAGGCAAATGATATATGAATTATTTTCCAAAAGGGACTAAAAAGTGATTTTTAAGGCATCACACCTTAGCATAAAATATGCAGAGGGACCTAAAACATCTCATATTCTAAGTTTGTGGTGCTAAGGCATTTTGATGGTCAAAAGACAATGATGGCATTAATCTAGGCCCCTGATTTTAAAGCAATGTGATAAAATACCTCATAACAACTTAGGGCAATATTGAACCCTAACACAAAACCATGATGCCCTAATTTCTTAGGCTCACTTTGCACCCTTTCATTTTTTTTATGAAGCTCTTCTCTCTTAGCCGCCATTGATAGTAGGGTTTGGAGCAAAAAGCTGTTCGATTTCACTGTCTACGAGCTCATTTTTCTGAAGATTTCTGCAAGAAATAAAAGGTAACTTCCTCTGTGAGAGATTTGATTAATTAATTTCATTTCTCTGAGATTCTTTAGCTTCCAACTGTGGCCTCAATTTCTGATGCATTTTGTTCTTTGTATCTTTATTCTTTGTCATTTCTTTCACTATTCCTCTAACCGCTAGGGATGATGGGCTCATTTGAGTCATTCTTGTTTAAGACCCTAAAAGGGCAAAAATCCACGACCACTCTGCATATATATCTTTGTTTAGAAAGGTAAGATCTTATCTCAAACTCTACATCACTCTATTTTGTTGTGGCTTTCTTACTTATCTTGTAGCTCCAATATGATAGCATCGCTTATCTCTTGTGGAATTTTCTGTATGCTTTCACCATTAGAGGCCACGACTCTCTTGACACTCGAAACTCCTATATTTCTAATTCTCCTTTGGGTACCTATTGATGATGATTGTTAGTCATAACAACATGCATAAAAATTTGCACAACAAACCTTTATTATCTTGTAAAGTACGATCAACTTAGGATAAGTTGATGACTCCAAGTCTCCGTTGATCAGGTCATGATCATCTGACGTTACTCAGAGGTTGATGTGACATGTTGTTTTCCATTTCAAGGGGTCTTACATTTGTCTAGATGCCCAGTATTGCACTGTTTCCTATAAATTTACTCCACAGATAGGTTAACTCTACTCTATTTCCAAAGACAGTTGATATATTTGCAAGTTTGATCAATTCTTTTGATCATTAATCATCATGAGCTTGTTATTTCTTCTACATTGTATATTTATTCAAATCGTGTGTCTATAAGTGGATATTTGCATGTATTCCATGGACATTTGTATGAATTTGCATGATTTTTGTCAATTTGACATGCTTTCACTCTAAATATGCTCTGTATTTTCAATTATCTACGAGATATCAACATATTTCATATTATTTGCTTTTGATTCTTTGTTATTTGCAATTATGGTGATGATGTGTTATGAAATTCAAAGGAATTTAAAAGAATGCTTCTACTTTAGTGAATCTTTAGCCATTGAACCACATACATGCAAGATACATTCATGAAGAGAAGAAATCAAACCATAAGTCACCAAGATGTTCCACAGCTAGATATGAATGATGCTAACTTCAAAGGGATTAGGAATGAAAACAACACATGCAGATTGAAAAGCGCTCCAAGGGACGCAGCTAATTAGTGCATGTATCTAGAATTCAAACACAAATTACTCAAGATTTATGATGATTTGTAATCAAATATGCTTCTCTTTCATTTAGTATGCATAACATGTACATTTACAACAACTTTGAAATGAGTCCTGATATTTCAGCAATCAAATTTCAATAAAGTTTTGAATGTTTAAAATATTGCACCCCTGCACCTTTTATAGACTAAGGTGAGGAGGCAGCTACACATGACCAATGGTCAAGATTTGTCAATTAAGATCAATAGTTGATAATTATTCTTTGACTTAGTCAACTCTTCCTCGTGGCACAAGTTGCCAGCTGGCAACCATCTAGATGACTCATTATCTATGAGTGCTCTATGCATATATCTTCTTGGTGATGCATCTTCATTCTTTCTTCGGGTTCCTCCTCTTCATTTTCTTCTTCTTCATCATGGTCATCATCTTCATTGCTTTTAGTAGCACTGTCACCCTGACATACATCCTCCTGTATGTGGACCTTCATCATTGTCCTGATGTGTTCATATGCCTGCAGTATTTTATCCACCTCTCCCCCATCTTGGATTTTGGCTTTTGTTATAGCATGTTTGTGAGACTAGAACTTAGCTTTGAGTGCTTCCATCTTACCTTTCCTATTGTTTAAAGTCTCATTATTATTTTCCACCCTAACTTTTATCCTCACGATCTTATTCATTACTTCTTCCGTCAGGTGGGTGAGGGGGTCATCTGCTACCAGCTAAAAATTATCATGCAGAGCTTTGATAGCAAAGTTTGCATCCTAATTTTCTATTTTTCCCTCTACTTTACATTCTAGGGCTTCAAGGACCTCTACTTCATAAGCCATCATGTTGTGTAGCTTGATACTTATATCCCTGAACTTGCCACTGCATTTCTTCAAGATATCACATTCAAACCTGATATCTTCATACCATATATCTACCACCAGGGTAGTATTATTATTCAACACTTGATTATTTATCAATACTTGAGGATCAATCCTCTTCATTTTACTTAAAGTAGTCAAGTCCTTTTCCAATTGGAATGACCGTTTCCCTGTTTCATTTTGCATCTTATCTACGTTTCTTTTCAAACTGCTTAAAGAATTCCATCTTTGTAGGGAGGCTCTCAAAACATCCTCAGCTCCAGTGAGGGCTGACAACATCCATTTCTCCATGATCATTGCTTCATGCCTCATGAGGTCCAACTTGGTGCCCTCCTCTTGGGATATGACAGTCAATGGGACTGCCGGATCAACTGTTGTATTATTAGGGTTAATTAACCCTTTTATGTAAGAATGCAGCTGAGCAATGTGCTCCTTATGCTTTTTATTTTTCTCTTTCTCTTTTTTTACCCTTTGGGTCAAAGAATCAATAATGTCCTTCCCTTCCTGATCTTCCTAGTCCTCATTAGCAAAACCCAAATCAACAGTTGTGATTTGGAACTCTTCAAGGGTGATCTTGCCCTTCTCCTTCTCTATCGTGGGAAGTGCTACTTATGTAGTCCTTCTTCCTGTAGAAGGATCTCTCTTTATGGCCGATGTCAATATGGCCTTCCTCTTTGGCTTCATCATTGTTTCTGCAAATAAGGTGGAAACATCAAATTCTTGAATTTCAGATCCATGTTCCATACCTATTTCTCACTCCAGCCATTGAGGCACATCCTCTCTAGATCCTTGATGTTCTTTGTCAACATCATGTCTACCCTATTCTCCAGTATCTGCTTCTATTCTAGGTGGAGAAGGGGATTTCTTAGTTTCTTCCTCATGGAGTTCCTCATGAGGGGGATCTTGTTGCATTTCTTCTTGTTGAGGGACTTCTTTTTATAGAGGAGGATCCTATGGAATGTCCACATAATGATCCTACACCTAGTCTTGTACTCCCTCCTTCTGACTTTCATCTTCTTTATTGCTTTCTTCATCCTGAGGTATATTGACATCCATGGATGTCTGTGTGTGTGGGCCTTGTGCATCACCCTAATCTTGGGTCACTTCTTGTTCTGCACTTGATGTACTAACATCCTATGGCTTGGGGTCCTCATGACCTAATTTATCCTTTGCTCCTGAGGCATCTCCCTAATCTCCCTGAGTCTGAGTGGCAGCAGCACCTGATATATCTTTATCACCTCCGCTCTTTTGTTGAACCTCTACTATTCTTGGTTCTGGAGGTATCTCATGTTGTTGCTGACCCATATCCGGAGCAATGCTTTCTTTCTCTACCTGCCTGGCCACTTTAATCTTTTCTGTCACATTAGGTGAACCTACTTTGTCCTTAGGGCTTACATCACCCCTATATGTTAAATCTATAACTATAGGGTTAGTCACTTGATCTACCAACTTATCAAGCCCTATCTGTTGGGCTGCCCTCTCTAGGCTACTTTCTTTTATTGCCTCCTCTGTTTGCTTTGTTTCTTCCAACACTGCCATTTGTGCTAATGGGGTCCCATGAGGGATCATATGGGTGTTGGAAGCGAGAGTCTCCATTCTTTGAGAGGCCACATTCTGCATGACTTCATCATCTGATAAGTCCATGGTGTCCTCCAAGGAGAAAGGAACTTGACTTGCCTTGGAAGCTTCTCTCGTTTGTTCTTTTGCCTTCTCAGATTTGAACTATATTATGGTGGGAAGCAGAACATCATGCTGCAGCCCCTTCCTGAATGCTTCACCACTAGCTCCTCTTAATACAATAGGGTTAGCCCTGATATCACCCCACATGGATGTTCTTTGCTTCTTGGGTGGTGACGTCAGCAACATCGCCCTCCTCTTCCTACTGACCATCATCGAGTCATCACATGTAGGTTCTTTGTTTACATGCACTTCCTCAAATGGGATGCCCTCTTTCATTTCATGCTGTGAGGTTTGGCCCTCTTCTTGCACCTCAGTAGTTTCAACAGTTACCATTAAAATCCTCTTTGTCTTTGGCTTTTCACTTAGAGGCTATGTAGATGAGGCGGATGCCTGAGTTGATGTCAATGCATCTGCAGCTGTGTAGCAATCCTTTCAATTATCACCCCTTTAGGTTCATCTTTAGTTTTCTTACCTCTAGGGGGTCCTTTCTTCTGTTTCTGTGTAGGTAACCTTTCTCCATTGGTTTTTCTCTTCTCATTGAGGAAGTCATCATACTCCTCATCTGGTATTTCTTGTCTTTTCTTCTTGGCATCCACTATAAGGGCCACACCCCTCTTCTTTAATCTGTTTATTTCTTCATCCACCCAAGCTTGGGTTAACTATATCACCCCACCTGTAAACTGATCGAAGGATATATCTTCTAGCTGTGTAAGATTAGGGGCTGATATGGTGTTGTTGTACACCTTCTTGTCTTCATATTCAGTAGACATAAATTTTCCATCATGTTGGTAGGTGGCGACTAATCAGGAAAGTACTGTACACTAGCCATGTATCCTCACCGACGTTCGGGGTCGGGCTAGGCCCCGAGTGAGGGTTCAGGGGTGGTAGCCCTCGAAAAAAAAATTTTGGGGGCCGACATAAAAAATCCTATTTTTATGACCGACATAAGAAAACCCTAATTTTTGTAACTGACAAAAGGGCTTGATAAAAGCGGCTAAGGGTTAGGGTTTTGTAATATTGTATTGTAGCATTTGCAGCGGTATTGAGTTGCAGGGATTGCTGATTGTAATCAGTTTGATTTACTGGATAATAATATTGGACTCTCTGTTTGGTGGATGTAGCCCGGGTTTGGGTGAACCATGTTAAAACTTGTCTCTCATTGTTATTATTTCTGTGTATTTCCATTCCTCTGTTTAATCTTTATTTGCATTTAATTGATATCTTCTGCTGGCTAACCCTAACAAGTGGTATCAGAGTGGGTTGTGTTCGATTATCGTCTGCAGGAAGGTCTCACGGTTGAGTGGGAGCAATGGTAGACGAGAGTAAATTGAAGGTTGATAAATTCAATGGGCAGAACTATCAGTTATGGAAGATGCAGATGGAGGATTACCTCTATCAAAAGGATTTATGGATGTCGTTGGAAGGAGTAGCCAAGAAACTGGCAACAATGTCTGATGAGGATTGGAATCTTCTTGACAGAAAGGCACTGGGAACCATTCGGTTGTGCCTGGCACCATCGGCGACATTCAATATAACGGAAGCGAAGACAATAGATGGTCTAATGAAAGCTTTGGCAAAATTGTATGAAAAACCCTCAGCCTCAAATAAGGTATTTCTCATGAAGTGTTTGTTTAATTTGAAAATGGTTGAAGGTGGATCTGTGACAGGTCATTTAAATGAATTTAATACGATTGTCAGTCAATTGACTTCTTTAAATGTAAAATTGATGAAGAAGTTAGAGCTCTCTTAATATTATGTTCATTTCCTGAAAGCTCAGATAGTTTGGTAATGGCGGTTAGTAACTCTGTTTCTAGTTCAAATACCCTGAAATTTGATGATGTTATTGGTGTTATTCTGAGTGAGGAAATTCATAAGAAAAGCTCAGGTGGATCCACATCAGGCAGTGTTTTGAATGCAGAAAGTAGGGGCAGATCAAAGGAGAGAGGAAAAGGTTCTGGAGGTCATGGGAAGTCACGAGGAAAATCAAGAGACAAAAGATCCCAAACTAGAGGATAGAAGGATTGTCGGTACTGTGGGAAACTAGGTCATCTGAAGAAAGATTGTTGGTCTCAGAAAAATAAAGGAGACAAACAAGAAGGCAATAAGGAAGCAAATGTGGTAAGTAATAAATCTAAAGATGATGCTTTGATTCTTTCCCTAGATAATGCTGATGATTCATGGGTTTTAGATTCAGGGGCCTCATTTCGTGCTACGCCCCATAGAAGTTATTTTCTTGATTATGTCCAAGGGGATTTTGGGCTAGTTTATTTAGGAGATAATGAACCCTGTCAGATTGTTGGAAAGGGAAGAATCAAGATTAAGTTGCAGAATGGGAATCATTGGCTACTACAAGACGTAAGGCATGTTCCAAGGCTCAGTAGGAATTTAATTTCAGTAGGGCAGCTAACTGAACAAGGTTGGACTATTACATTTACTGATAAAAATTAGAAGGTTTCAAAAGGTGCCTTAGTAGTAGCAAAAGGTGTGAAAGTAGGCACCTTATATCTTTGTATAGGTCATATTATTCCTTCTACTTTAGATGTTACAGAGGAAAAATAAACAGGTTCAGAAACAATTGCTGTAGGTTTGCAGGAAGAGACTGAAAAAGTTGCCGCAGGTTCTGAAACAACACTGTGGCATAACAGACTTGGGCATATGAGTGAAAAAGGTATGAAGGTACTTCATTCTAAGAAAGTTTTACTAGGTCTGAAATGTATTAATATGGATTTTTGTGAAAGTTGTGTGTATGAAAAACAAAAGAGAGTCAGTTTTCTCAAGGATGGGAAGTAAAAGAAAAATGAAAAATTGGAGCTTGTGCGTACTGATGTATGGGGACCGGCTCAGGTATCTTCTCTTGGTGGCTCTCGATATTATGTTACATTCATAGATGATGCAACTAGGAAGGTATGGATTTATTTCCTTAGGTAGAAATCTGATATTTTTTAAACATTTAAAAAATGGAGAAGCTTGGTTGAGAATGAGACAGGTAAAAGATTAAAATGTCTTAGATCTGATAATGACAGTGAGTATTGCAGAAAAGAATTTAAAGATTATTGTTCTTTTAATGGAATTTGTAGGTAGAAAACAGTTCCAGGGACTCCACAGGAAAATGGAGTGGTTGAACGCATGAATAGGACAATAATGGAGCATGCAAGGACCATGAGATTGCATGCTGGGCTGCCCTTAAATATGTGGGCAGAGGTTGTCAACACTGTTGTATATTTAATTAATAGAGGTCCTTCAGTTCCTTTAGGCTGTGGTATTCCAGAGGAAGCATGGACAGGTAAGAAGGTAAGTTATTCTTTTCTAAAAACCTTCAGTTGTGAAGCATTTGCACATATAGATTCTGAAAATAGAACCAAGTTGGATGCAAAATCAAAAAAGTGTACCTTCATTGGATATGGCATTGATGAATTTGGTTATAGGCTTTGGGATTTTGAAAATCAAAAAATTGTGAGAAGCAGGGATGTTATATTCAATGAGAAAGTGTTGTACAAAGATCAGTTGCAGCAGCATGAGAAGAAAGAAAAGGACTATGTGGTGCTGGATGATACTCCAAATAGTGATGTTCCAGTGGTTCCTCATGCTCCACAATAGCAACCAAAATTACCACAAACTCCAGTGAATGTTAGACGGTCAACAAGGATAAGTAGACCTCCTAAAAAGTTTTCTCCCTCTTTGTATTCTATTTTGTTAACAGATACTGGTGAACCAGAAGGGTATGATGAAGCTATGCAGGTGAATATACAGGTTCAGTGGGAGCTTGCCATGAAAGAAGAAATTGACTCCTTGCTGAAAAATTAGACTTGGGAATTATGTAAGTTACCTGCAGGTAAAAAGGCTTTACCAAACAAATGGGTTTATAGGCTGAAAGAGGAATATGGAGGTAAGAAAATATTTAAGGCCAAGTTAGTTGTAAAAGGATTTGCACAGAAACATGGCATTGATTTTGATGAGATATTTTCTCCGGTTGTCAAGATAACTTCTATTCATACTGTTTTAAGTATTGTGGTTGCTGAAGATTTGCATTTGGAACAGCTAGATGTGAAAACTGCCTTTCTCCATGGTGATTTGGAGGAGGAGGTATACATGGCACAACCACAGGGATTTAAGGTCAAAGGTCAGGAGAAACAAGTGTGCAGATTGAAGAAGAGTTTGTATGGCCTGAAACAAGCACCTCGGCAATGGTATTTGAAATTTGATAGTTTTATGGCTGAGCAAGGCTACAGTAGGTGTAATTCTGACCATTGTGTTTATTTTAAGAGGTGCGATAATTATAGCTACATTATTTTATGTTTATATGTTGATGACATGCTTGTAGCTGGGTCTAACATGGATCACATCAAAGAGTTAAAACATCAATTATCACAGTCATTTGATATGAAAGATTTGGGGGCAGCAAAAAAAATCCTTGGTATGAAAATTTGCAGAGATAAGAAGAACAAAAAATTGACTCTATCTCAGGCTGCTTATGTTGAAAAGGTGTTGCAGAGATTCCATATGGAGAATGCAAAAGCTGTCAGCACACCTTTGCCTAGTCATTTGAAATTGACTAAGGAGATGTGTCCAAAGACACAAGAGGAGGAAGAAAAAATGTCCAAGGTACCATATGCTTTAGCTGTAGGAAGTTTAATGTATGCCATGGTATGCACAAGACCGGATATTGCACATGCTATCGGAGTCGTTAGCAGATATATGAGTCATCCCAGATTTGAGCATTGGAATGCGGTAAAATGGATTCTCAGATATTTGAGAGGTATATCTAATAAACACTTATGTTTTGGGGGCTCTAATACTGATTTAGTAGGTTATGTAGACTTAGATTTGGCAGGGGATATTGATACTAGGCGGAGTACTACAGGTTATGTCTTTACTATAGGTGGAACATCGATGAGTTGGATTTCCAGGTTACAAAAGGTGGTTGCTTTATCCACCATAGAGGCAGAATATGTAGACGCAATAGAGGCAAGCTAGGAGATGATATGGCTGCAATCTTTCATGGAAGAATTGGGTAAACAATAGGCTAATAGTTCTTTGTATACAGACAGTCAGAGTGCCATACATCTTGCAAAGAATTCCGCCTTGCATTCAAAGACCAAACACATACAGTTGAGGTATCACTTTATTCGGTCGGTGTTGGATAATGGATAGTTAAGGCTAGAAAAGATACATACCAATGAAAATCCAGCGGATATGTTTACAAAGGTAGTGACAAGGGAGAAGCTGAGCTCCTCTTTAGCTTTGATTGGTCTTCTAAACTAAAAACAATAAAAACAGAACAATAGAGTCCAGGGTGCTTATTTCCAGTGGGAGCTACATGCGCAGCGGTGTCATCCAGGCTCAGTCTCCAAGTGGGAGATTGTTTGGTGTGGAGCCTGATCAGTCTCCAAGTGGGAGATTATTGGTAGGTGGTGACTGATCAAGAAAGTACTATACACTAGCCATGTATCCTCACCTGGGTTCAACATAAAAAATCCTATTTTTATGACCGACATAGGAAAACCCTAATTTTTGTAACCGACAAAAGGGCTTGATAAAAGCAGCTAAGGGTTAGGGTTTTGTAATATTGTATTGTAGCATTTGCAATGGTATTGAGTTGCAAGGATTGCTGATTGTAATCGGTTTGATTTACTGGATAATAATATTGGACTCTCTGTTTGGTGGATGTAGCCTGGGTTTGGGTGAACCACGTTAAAACTTGTCTCTCATTGTTATTATTTCTATGTATTTACATTCCTTTGTTTAATCTTTATTTGCATTTAATTGATATCTTCTACTAGCTAACCCTAACACATCATCCTTCCTCAGCTGTGCTAGCACCGGGATGCAATCAAAAGTCTTTATTTGGTTTAGGGTGAGTCTCTGGTACTTCCTTCTCCTCACCTCAGCTTCATCCTCACAATCAGTCCAGAAATCCTCTAGATGCTTCTGATGTATAGGTTTCCCTACTATTTTATGCATCTCGCCATAGGGGTCATAAGATCTGGCCAAGGGAAATGGCTGCAAATACATCAGTTTCAAACCTCCCATGACATGCTTTACGCTCTCTAAGTCTGAGCACATATACCAACCCATCAGGACAACCCCATCATTAGGGTATCTTGATAGCATAAGGGGATGTCCTTCTACCCTTATGTATGAAAAGGTGGCAAACTAGATAAACTAGGCACCATGTCTGTATACAACTTCTTGAGCCTCCATGCTCAGTCTATTGGTTCTATCTTCCTCCATGGTTTTGACTAGATGCATAGAGAATGCCATCAATCACCAATTTGTAGTCCAGGAGGTAATTTTTTCTCTATAACTAAGGATAATGATCCCATATGTGGGCATCATCTGCATCACCTCTAGCCTTACCCACTATATTCAATGCATCAAAAGTTCCTTTGTAAGCGCACGAGTACACCACATATGAGGTCATAAAAAACATGCATGCCTAACCTCCCAGGTTCCTCATCCCTTCATCTAGTGCATAACTAATGATCTTGGCCCATAATGGCCTATTATCTACATATAGGACCATCTGGATGATTCCAAACATCTAATTCTCAAAATTTTTAGCATGAGGCTTACCTGTCATCTTGCTTAGCAGTGCAATCATATACTGGTACTCATCATTAAAATCAAATTTGTATAAGTGTACGGGCAATTTGGCTGAGGCAGTGTAGGTGCTACTCTTGGACCTCCACTGATACATCCTCTTCCTTGCATTCTTCTTATTGTTGTTGTACTTTGTTTCCAGCTTTCGTAGGTCTACACTAACCACCTTCTTTCCAACTGGCAAATTAAAAGTAGAGGTGATGGCCTTGATTGAAAATTTGGCATAAACTCTTCCATGCTTCTCCACTCACCTGGTCTTAGGGTTATAATTTCTGGCACATTCAACTACCAGCTCTGGGGTGTCCATGGCGTAGGAAAAGCCGGTTGCATGCCACATTCCTAAAACATATATCGCATCCAGAAGGGTATTATCCTTATCATGATCTATTCTTGTTGACCATGCCGCCAGGTCCGTATCTCCTTGGTGAGTGTCACCAAAGACGCCATACTTAAACTGTACCCCCTCGAGCTGCACAAACATAGGCTTAAGAAACTCTGAATCAGACCTATTCCTTCTAAGATCTTCCATGGATTCCTGCAACAAACAGGATTTGTCTTACCTTAGAATGGCTACATGCATTCTTACAACATTATGTACTTTTATATAACATCATGCACAATCTAACTATTATCTTTTACTTCATCATGATATGCCTATTCATAGATTCAAACTATAAGAAAGAACATACACCCTACCTAAACATGCAGAAAATGATAATAGGAGGGTTTTCAGTTACTTACCTAATAGTGCTTTTCTCTTGGATTAGATGGGTGATTACGGAAAAGCGCTGCAAATGCTGAGGATCACCTGTTCTATTATGCTGAAAGATCTAGTTTATTAACAGGTATCTGTATGAGGTTTGACTTCTCTGCTCTGTAATTTCTCATTTTTTCACAAGGTAAATGAAAATAACCTTGGAAAATTATCTTTAAATGCAACCGTAGGGCAAATTAGGGTAAAACTGAGTTGGGATGGTTAAATCTATTGATCCTCTACAGAGAATTCATGGATGATGCCAGGTGTTTGATTTGTATTCGCAATCAGTAGGAATCTATCTACCACATTTAAGTGCATTTAATGTCAGGAAACAAGGGGGGTGATCTTCAAAAGATCAGGTGATATTCAAAATATGACCCCCTCTGGATAAAATGACCCCCTGCCCTTAAGCGGAAAAACTAAATGCAAAGGAATTGGGTGATGTGGTCAATGTTGACCACGTGTATATCAGGTCATGAATTTAAGATCAGGGGATGTTCAAAATATGACCCCGTAACTAAAATGACCCCCTTGGAAAAAGATCGGGGCAACGTCACCGCATTGGTGACTTTGTCTAATAGATGTGCCTTAATGACATCACTGTCATGTTATTAAATATGGTGGGCATCATATATATACCTCCGTGAGGTAGAATGGAATGATGACATCGTCATCAGGGTAATTTCCTTCATTCATTGGATTTAGATGACATCACTATCATATTGGCATAGGGTGATATTTTACGAAGAGGGTGATATTCGTAAGATGACAAATATTAAAAATATGACCCACCGCAAGAAATATGAAGTTGTTTGATGGGTAGATATCGGCTACTATGTAAAATTGACGTCTGCACTTCGCAGATCAAGTGATTATTAGGTGATAATACAGTATCGGGGTGATCTTAGCTAAGATGACCGATGTTTGCAATATGACACCCCTCCCTCAGAATATCAGGTTTGACCAAACTTTGACTTAACATAACTTTCTTCCCTTAGAGAATTTTGGGGTGATCCAAAAGGCAAACCTGCTTGGAATTACTTATACTTTCCAACCATGAGGTTAATAATATGAAATACTGACTTTGACAACTGACCTCATCATGGTGACATATCCACCCTCTTTCAGGGTTACATGCATCAATTAATTTTACCAAACCGCCCAAAGTAGAAAAACAACAAGCCAAAGCAGTAAAAAAAGTTGGGTCCCTATTTTGTTAAGGCAAAATGGGGCATGTTGTGTAACCACACAACAACTTGCCACCAAAGAACATAACTAATTTCCAATGATTCAAGTGATGGGATCACATTCTAACATAGTATTTTAACTCTTTCTAAGTATAAGTATTATAATCTTTCTGAATGATAAGGTTTTCATCCTGGCAACAATGCTAGCAAAGGATCAGGTGTGTGCAAATGATTAATTTTCCTCATCTTGAAAGTAAGTTGAAAACATGAGTAACTGATGTTAAGCTACATAGTTTGAGAGCATCCTTCATAGCCAACCTGGATAAAGCCTTGCTACCAGCAGGTGTCCATAGCCCTGGCAAGGTTATCTATACAATCCCCCTAAGTAGAGCCCCACTACCAATAGGTGTCTATAGCCTCGGTAGAGTTACTTAGATGGCCTAACTTTATCCCTTTTGAATTTTCAATATTTTTTCTTTCTATTCATATGATGTCATTATGTAAGCTTAATGTGCAAGGCATGGTCACTTGCTGATTTAGGTTGGAGATTGCATTGGTAGAAAGGGAGTCTCTTTAGATTTTTCACTTAACACCTATACTTGTGTGTTCCACAAACCCAAGTTGTTAGGTGAGTCATTGTAAAAATCACTTTGGTTAAGAAAAGACACCCTGGTGAAAAAGATATTACAGACCTGACCACCAATACTTCTTAAAATGAGTCATAACCTATGTAGGAATTTGTTCTCATCACTTGAATCTTAACAATATGGTTATTTTCTTAGGGTTATGAGTTGTATCATCTTGACTAACCAAAACATAACCCAACAAGCAAACAAACAAACAAAACAAACTATACAAACAACTATACAAATATGCACACCATAATACATGACTTACATGACACTGTTTCAGGCTTGAAAATAATACTTGAGAAACTATCCATTAACTAGTAATGGGACATCCTCACCAGTTAAAGTCTTAAGTGTATAGGTGTTGTCTCCTAAGATTTCTGAAACTTGAAAGGGACCTATCCAAAGTTTATCAAATTTACCATGATCTCTTTTCCTTTCATGTGCTTTATCCCACATAAGGACTAAATATGAAATTCTAAAAGCCTTAACTCTGGCTCTTTTGTCAAACCAATGTTTGACAATAGCCTGATGTTTAGCAAATTGATCAATTGTTTTATTCATTTTTTCTTCTAGGTGCATCAACTAAAGCAACCTAACTTCTTGTTTGTTATCTATGCCTAGATACTCTTGTGCAAACTACAATGTTGGGATCTTTAGGTTAACAGGGAGGATGGGATCCACCCCATAAACTAGGTGAAAAGTAGAATTTTCTAATGTAGCCTTCATCCTGGTTCTATCTACCCACAAGGCATATTCTAATAGGGTATTCCACTCTCTTGGGTTCTTTCCTATCAATTTATTTATGATGTTCAATAAATTCTTGTTTGTGGATTCTGCTAATCCATTCCCTTGAGGATAGTAATTTGAAGAAAACTTCAAGATAATTCCATGGTCAAAAGCCCAACTTGATAATCTTATTGATGCAAAGGCAGACCCATTGTCACATACTAAAGCATAAGGAACTCCATACCTGGTTACTATGTTTCTTTCCAAGAACTTGATTACATCCTCAGCATTGCATGTCTTACTACTAACAGCTTCAGTCCACCTGGTATAGTAATCAATAATAGTCAACACATACCTATGGCCTAAAGATGATGGAGGGTTGATAGGTCCTATGAAGTCCACCCCCCATTGAGAAAATGGGTGCATCTCCATCACATATGACACAACCACAAATGGGTGATATTCCTAAGATGACGGATATTAAAAATATGACCCAGCGTAAGAAATATGAAGTTGTTTGACGAGTAGATATCAACTACTACGTAAAATTGACATCTGCACTTCACAGATCAAATGATTATTGGGTGATAATATAGTATCGGGGTGATCTTATCTAAAATGACTGATGTTTGAAATATGACCCCCCTCCCTCAGAATATCAGGTTTGACCAAACTTTGACTTAACATAACTTTCTTCCCTTAGAGAATTTCGAGGTGATCCAAAAGGTAAACCTGTTTGGAATTTCTTGCACTTTCAAACCATGAGGTTAATAATATGAAATATTGACTTTGACAACTGACCTCATCATGGTGACATATCCACCCTCTTTCAGGGTTACATGCATGACTTAATTTTACCAGACCGCCCAAAAACAGAAAAACAACAAGCCAAAGCAGCAAAAAAAGTTGGGTCCCTATTTTTTCAAGGCAAAATGGGGCATGTTGTGTAACCACACAACAGTACCCAAATGGTAGTGTAAGCAACATCACTCCTTTAGACCAGAGTAAAGAGCTGGCTTGTAGAAGGCATAGATATGATTTGACAACAACTAGATACAACTCAGATTTAGCTATAGAAGATTGGTGGTGGTTTGATGTTTACAATTTCCTTAAAACACTTGTAACTCAACACATATAATTACCACACATGATAACCTATAATATTTATGAGAACCACCTCCATTACTTGCATATTGTCCTCCTCATAGTTCTAGACTATGGCTATTCATTGACTATCATCTTTTATAATTGTCTATTGCTCCTCACAATGACAGTTACCCTCCTTTTCATGTATTTGACATCCTGTATGAGTTCATGAAGACTCGAACTAAGGCACTTCTTTGCATTTTTCTGTTAGAAACATTACAAAAGCTTTGTAGCCTTGACAGGCTGCGATTGTATAAGAAGACACAGTTGTGCATTTTTTGATGTCACTTTTCTGAGTACATTTTGCCTTGTTTCTTTTCTTTCTCTTATCTACATTCACGGCTACATCTATAAAGAAGGCTTGTTTTATAGTTTCTATGTATTTGCATCATTTGATGTCGCGGCCTCTAATGATATCTGTGGCATTATTTCTGAGTATTCAATGTTTATCTGAAATTAGAAGATTTCATACCTCCTCTGTATCTGTGTTTTAAGTTCAAAAGAAACCCTAAATGGGTTTAATCTTCTATGAGGAAATACTCACTCTATAGTCCTAGCCATGCACTTCTCATATAATGTTCATTACAAGATAAAATATAAATGTTTCTTTGATGTCCAGTGAGTACATTTAGACATTGCCTCTTGGAATAACACTTCCTGTAGCTGACAAAAATCACATTATTTGTTCCTCCTTTTGCCACAAATGTATAAATGAACATGAATGTTGCTTCTTTATTCACTTAACTGCTCTTTCATAGTAGAGTGACATTGCATGAGTACTTATGTATATGGCATTATATGCATAGTTGTAGCTACACTTATTCATTATTTGGATCATTCATGGATTCTCATGGCTAAAGCAATATAATTCTGTATAGCATTTATTTATGTGCTTCCTCTTATATCTAAACACACTCATTATTCATTACAATGGCAAGGTGTACCTTAGTGTCTTAACTCACATACATTTATGTTTGCTTTGTTTGGTATCCATAGCATTTGGGCATTGATCATTTTCAATTGTTCCATTGATGATTAATACTACTACTACTTACATTTGATATGCATACATCTTGAATATTCTAGTTAAATCTATCTCATGGCATACACACTTGGCTCTTGATTTAATGTATCATATCAAATGTAAATGTATGTACATACCATGTTTAATTCTTGTAGCTCCTCCACTTTTCTGTATATTATGGGCATTATTTCTACTTGTTCAATCATGCATATACCTGATACTATTCTCATACTATCATGTGACTAAAATAGTCATACATCACTGAATGATTTTGTCCATTAGCAATTATGTAGCATACAAATGTTGAGATTGTACCTGATGTTCTAGCTATCCCATACATGGATCTATGATGTTTATGATAAACAAAGTTAAACATAACCTACTTCCTGTCACTCTTGAGATAGGAGCAAATCAAAAATCCTCTTTTGTACACATGTTCTCTTGACTATCATGTATTGATTATGGCTACTCCATTACACTTGAACTACAACTTGATGCTCTATGGTTATTGTTTGACTCATCGAGCAGCCTTGTAAAGAGCTCAAGGCTCATTGATGATTCTCACTTCAACTCATCCTGAATTGGTAATCACATGTGGGCATTGAACTTGGAGATCAATAGGCTGAATTGATGTAGCATTCCTTTAGTTAACATATCCTTCTTTGCACTATATGAGTTGTACTCCTATTCTATTCCCCTAGAAACTCAGGGGCAGCATGCTGGGCTCAACCCTTGTGGGAGCCCACTTGACACCACATGTTGATTTATCTTCAAACAACTACATGACTTAACCTATACCTACACATGAAACAAACAAGTCAGATTAAAATAGTGAAGTACAATGGTTGCTTCATTTTCAGTTCCTCTTCTGTATGTGAATGATGTATATCTAATCTGGTGCATTATAGGCAATGTATTACGCCTCTTCTGATAGGCACATAGGGAACTCATAACCGGAGCTGTAACAGGTCTTTTTTTCTAATTTTTACAGGTTCTTATTGGAGATCAGGATCAAGGACAAAAAGAAACCTCAGAAACCAAAGACACTAAAAGGCAATGATGGCTATGATCCTCCTCTCTTCTATCTTTAGATGCATAATATATTTCTTATATTTGTACTTGTTCAACTATTCCCATGACTTGTGCGGGACATTTGGTCTATCATCTTTTCATTCAATGCAATGTTTATTTCTTTTTTGTATTTCATTTTGTAAAATGAATAATCATTGTAGTGAAATGAAATAACTTATCTCTTATACACCCTTTTGCAAATGAATGATGATCTAAAATTCCTTTTCTCTGTCATGAGAATGAAAACTAAACTCCACATGTACCTTAGATTATTCAAAAGTAAACATATTACAAAAATGTTAAAACCTTCACTCTAAAAATGAACTTGTTGTATCAGCTCTACCAATTTGAGCTGTAAGTGAAAAATGGTAACATTTCTGGCGACTTCTGCTATATGCTTGCCTGCTAAGCATCAGGACCAGTTGCCTTGAATATCCATTGGGCATTGAGTCACACTCTACTCATCTCAAACTCAAGAAACACTAAAACTCAACACTTCAACCAGTCCAAACAACAACAGGAAAAAAAACAAACCAAACTGAAAACAAACTAGAAGGCCTTGGTGGCCAAAAAACCTATGCAATAGCACTTAGGGAAACAAAATTACTAAAAGTAAATGTGCATGAACACTTATTAACTAGAAATACTAATTCTAACCTACTCTAACCAGCCAAGGAAGCTGGTCAAACAAAACCATTCACCGATTGGGTAAAATAGCTGCCCTTTCTACAAAATATTTGATGTTTTACGTAATTTTGGACAACCACATAGAAAAGAACAATGGTCAAAAGACCATGAACTAGCTGCACCATATGTTGAAGAATATATATAAGATCACTAACCTCTTCATTTGGAACATAAACACTGCTACCCTGAGGTGGAAGAATGACTTGAATCTATTCTTCTTCAACTGCACTCTCATGCTTAGGCTCTATCTTGGAAAGATGCCTGATTGGGCATCCTTTTGAGATGATATATTGGAAACTCTTTTTTCTGGTTTCCCCTCCTGGAATTGTTTCTTCCACCAAAACCTCCTTGATCACTTGATCATATTGATCACAAACCTTCATCTTGAAAGGTGCTAAGCCATCAACAGTGTTAGAGCAAAAATTTTCAACAACAATTGAAAATAAATCCTCTTGATGAACAATTTTGTCATGTAATGTATGCTCTAACTTATCCTTATAATGGCTTTCAAAACATATACCTTCAACATTATCCTCTTGATCCTACTTATTTTCCTCATCATCTACTGGCTCAGGCTCTTGATTACTACAAGAAATCAGCAGAGTGGCAAGCTCTTTACAAGCTGAACAGTCATGATCCTGACAATCAAGTATGAAGTTGTCTTGGATAGGTTGATCATCCTCAGTTGGTTGACTTGATTGCTCGTCAAGGCAAGCTGCCTTAGTCTCATTCATATCATCTTCTTCATTACAGTACAATGGCAGCTCTGAGGACAAACTAAATGCCTCATCCTCATAAAGAATCTGATCCAATTCAACCTTGTGTTCAGCCTAGTACTCAGGGTCTTCATGCAAAACAAGTATGCTAGATTTGGAGACAAAACTGCCTCTTTGCTCTTCAAACTGAACTAGGGTCTGAATCTCATCATTGCCCTTTTGAAACAATAGTGCATCATTTTCTACAATATCTTCTGGCTGTCCCATATTGGCTGATAAGTTGGATTCCTGCTTATTGTCCTCATCATCTCCAACATAAGCGGGTAGCTGATCAAACAAGGAAATTGAATCATCTTCCTTTTCTGGTTCATTCTCCATTTGAATTTGGACAATTTGTCTTTGGAATTGGAGACTTTCACCCTCCAATCTCTGCATCCTTCTTTGATTCATCTTATAAAAAGCATTAGAAAACTTGTCAAAAGAATTGAAATGCAAAGGGTTTAGTGGCAAGTTTGAATCAACTCCTGCTACACATTCATTATGTTCAGATTCAGATGGGGATGCAGCACAAACAACAACCTCTTTCTCCCTATTTGATCTTTCAGTTGCTAGCTTAAAATTTGAGATTTCGATTGGCTTGGGAGGGGTAGCCTTAACAAGATTCAACAGTTTATAACTAGGATACTTAGTCCAAGAAGGCTGCTAGGGTTGTTCAAAATTTTGATGACTTGGTTCCAGTTTTTGATGTGGCTGAAATTGAGGATTAATGGACTTTTGGCCTTGGGGATAATTCACACCACAAAACTCAATGCCTTGCCAATTCATAAAAACCACCTCAAGCTTATAATTTCTTCTTTGGCCCTGTGGATTAGTTTGGAAAGGTGGCTGATGAGGAGCGCACAGTGGAAATGGACAATATCAAAATTTGTTTTCTATCGGCAAGACTCCACTTACTGGCCACCGATACACCTCGATCGGTCAGACAACCGTCAGTTAGAATGACTTTCTTATGTCTCTCCATTGATCTACCTTACACCGATAGCTCAACTAAATTCATCTTCGGTGAGATACAATAGGACTCACACCAAGTCGAATAACTCTTAATCGTCGGCAAGACTTACTTCGATCAGCAAAGTCTTCTATCCTTCAATCGATGCCCCGATGACAGCTAAGTCCCCCTTGTCTTAATCATGATAGCTTCAATGCCAGTTAGACATGACTTTATCAGTAAACTCCTTTGATGTGCTTCCAGTATGCCGATGGCATTTGTCTTCGGTGAGACTCTTCTCGTCAGCGAGCACTTACGAATTCTGGCCAATGCACCGATGGACCAACCACTCTTTGGCGTGACTTCAACCTTTGGTGAACTTCCTTTTTGTGTCTCCAATACATTAGTCACTCTAATCTCTCATCAGCCAAATGAATGCTATCGACCAAACCTTAAGATCTCTTGCCGCTAGCCAATTTCTCCTGATGGATCTCCGTCAGTATCACTTATCCCTTATCACCCCGATATGAATCTTTAGACTGCTTGGCCAGACTATCATTATCGCTCTGAGAGAGGAATGTTTTACTGATGGCCTCAGTCTCACCGATAATGACTTCAATAGCTCTACAACCCTACGATTTGTCTACTCTTCTCTGACTCTGCGGTTCATCTACTCTTTCAACCAAACCCTAGCACATGGAGATGCTAGGTGATCTACTATGCAAAACATTATGTCTAGATCCTCTGTACCATCGAACACAGAAACAAAACAAGAAACAAAAACAAATACTTGTATAATGAAGCCATTCCACTGATTTCAACAAAAATTGTACCAGTGGAATGCTTCACATCGACATACTGCAACAATGGAAAACATGCAGAAAGAATAGAAATCTACAATTATGCAAATTGCAGTTACAGGGAACGGAACCCAAATTGACAGAACAAAATAGTTTTATTTCTCCTCAGAACAATGCACAATCACATTCACACTTCTTCTCTGATTATTTGGTTCATTTCTCTGGGTTTATCAACTCGCCCTGAGGAAAACTAACTGATTCAAACAGTTGGAAGACCAACCGTCTTGTGTCCCAAACTGTCCTACTACCCTGTTTTGGCATTATGTGATTAACAATTTGACAAAAGTGTCCTAAGTCACTTGAGACTTACAAAATAGGTTCTAGGTCTTGAAGAACCTAGATACAAACTTAAATGACATGCATTGGTCAAATAGACCTTATTACAACATAAAACATGATTTTCTAGGTGCTCCTGCACCATACTCCCAGGGTAGAAACGAACTCATGTCACATGAGTTGGTTCTTTGTTTTGCTCCACCGTGATCCTCTGCTGCTCCATGTCCTCTCCATGATCTCTGGACTACAACCTTCTTCCATGGAATCAAGAACTCATGCCTAGCATTGTAGGCTCTACTCACACCTTGCCATGAGTGAATGCTTGCAACCAAACCTATATTTTGTTTACCATTCTTCCTTACTATCATCTCTGCTTGAACACCTGCATGTAAAACCTTGTTTGATTCTTCTTGTACTGCTGCTATGGTAGAATATGTTTTCCTTTCAACTCTTGTTGGCTCTATAGGACAAAAAATGGTCCCTACTATGATAGCATCTTCTTCTGTCCAATCACCTTGTGGCTGCTTGTAGACCTACTCTTTGACCTTCTTCTGATTCATCTCAGACATTACCATCTGATCTCCATTATTCAAAGTTGAAACTACCTTCAAACTTTGATCTTTGACAACCCCACTCCTTGAGGTATCCTCAACTTTCCTTGTCTCTTCTTCATTGATCTTCACAAACTCTTTCTTACCCACCAAGATGACCTTGACTTCCTTCTTTGCTTTAGCATCCTCCTGCAATGGTGTCATCAAAAATGTCCTCCCATCCTTCTTGATGGTGTATGTGTTAGTATATCCATCATATAATTATTGCCTATCAAATTTCCATGGCCAACCTAGAAGTAGGTGACAACATTCCATGGCCAAAATGTCACATAAAACTCTATCCTTATATTCTCCAATCTGATAATCAACATATGCTTTCTCATCTACCAAAAGTGATTGACTATCACTAACCCAAGATTCTTTGTAAGGAGTTTGATGAGGAATTCTTTCTAGGTTTAATTTATCCACCATTTCCCTAGACACCATAGTATCGGTTGAACCAGAATCTATTACTACCTTGCATATTTTACCTTTGCTTTTGCAATTGGTCCTAAAAAGTGCTCTCCTTTGTGACAGTTCAGTCTACACTGGTTCTTTGAGTAGCGTCCTCTTGATCATCAGATTTTCTCCCATCTCTGATGTCAAATTCACTTTAGGAGATGTCACACTCCCTGCATCCTCTTGAGTCAATGTGTTTCTTCTCTCATTACCATGAGAAGTTAAGCCCTTCTCTGGACACTTGTATGTCAAGTGCCCTATCTGATTGCAGTTATAACATCTCATATTGGAGAACATGGATCCTCTACCTGATCCATCTGTCCCACCTCTTCCATTAGGCCTTCTTCCTCAGTAGCCTCCTCTACTACTTGAGTCCCCAACTAGCTCTCCTTGGCTAGACTCACCATTTGGCCTCTGGTTAGGACTTCTTCCTTCAAAACTGTCTCCGCCTCTAAAATTTCTGCCACCTCCTCCTCTACCTTGTTGCTCACCTTTCCTCTTCAGCTTCTCTTCAGCTCTTAATGCTACTTGAAAGCATTTCTCCATAGTTTCAGGGGTCAATAAAATGATTTCATCTTGGATATTGAACCTCAAACCATTTAGATACCTTGTCACCTTAGCTTTTTCATCCTCCATGTACCCACAACAAAGAGTATATTTGTGAAACTCCTCGGTGTAAGCAGCCACATCCAAATCTCTTTGTTTGAGATTTTGCATCCTCTTGTAGATCTGCACCTCATAGTCTAATGGAAGGAATTGAGACTTGATCCTCTCCATCATTCTACTCCATGAAGAGATCTTACTCTTCCCATTCTTTACTGTCTCACCTTGGGTGTAATTCCACCATGTAAGGGCAACACCTTTGAGTTTAGTTTTTGCAAACTTAACCCTCTTACTTTTAGGAACTTCTTTGTATTCAAAGTAGTTGTTTAGAGCCTCAATCCACTCCACAACCTCCTCGGCATCCATCTTCCCACTAAACATTGGGATCTCCATCCTAGCCTCATAAGAGTCTTTCCCAATTGCCTTGATGGCTTCAAGAAAGTATTTTTGATCTATAGGTATCTTTGTCTCCTGCCCTTGGAGTTCTTCTCCTTCTTCCCCTTCTTCTTCTTCTTCTTCTTCTTCTCCATCAGATTCATCATCTGATTTCTTTCCTATCTTCAGTGCCTTCAACTCAGCCTGGAGTGCTTCCTTGACTCCAATCTTGATCATCTCTTCCATCTCCTTAAATTTCTTAAGCACTTCTACTGTCATCCCCTTTGGAGGCATGATGCTAGCCTCTCCTTCACTCTCCTCTGTTGACATATACCAAATCAACAATAGAACCTTTTATGGCTCTGATACCAAAATGATGAGGAGCGCACAGTGAAAACAGACAATATCAAAATTTGTTTTCTATCAGAAAGACTCCACTTACTGGCCACTGACACACCTCGATCGGTCAGACAACCATCAGTCAGAATGACTTTCTTAAGTCTCTCCATTGATCTACCTTACACCGATAGCTCAACTGAATTCATCTTTGGCAAGATACAATAGGACTCACACCGAGTCGAACAACTCTTCATTGTCGGTGAGACTTACTTCTATCGACAAAGTCTTCTATCCTTCAACCAATGCCCCGATGACAGTTAAGTCCCCCTTATCTTAACTGTGATGACTTCAACACTAGTTAGATGTGACTTTATCAATAAACTCCTTTGATGTGCTTCCGATATGCCGATGGCATTTGTCTTTAGTGAGACTCTTCTCATCGGTGAGCACTTATGAATTCTAGCCGATGCACTGATGGACCAACCACTCTTCAGCATGACTTCAACCTTTGACAAACTTCCTTTTTGTGTCTCTGATATGTTAGTCACTCTGATCTCTCATCAGCTAGACAAATGCTATTGGCCAAACCTTAAGATCTCTTGCCACTAGCTGATTTCTCCCGATGGATCTCCATCGGTATCACTTATCCCTTATCACCCCAGTATGAATCTTTAGACCACTCGGCCAGACTATCCTTATCGTTCCGAGAGAGGAATGTTATGCCGATGGCCTCGATCTCACCGATAATGACTTTAGCAGCTCTGCAACCCTACGATTCGTCTACTCTTCTCTGACTCTGTGGTTCATCTACTCTTTCAACCAAACCCTAGCACATGGAGATGCTAGGTGATCTACTATGCAAAACATTCTGTATGGATCCTCTACACTATCGAACACAAAAACAAAACAAGAAACAAAAACAAATACTTGTACAATGAAGCCATTCCACTGATTTTGACAGAAATCGTACTAGTGGAATGCTTCACATCAACATACTGCAACAATGGAAAGCACACAGAAAGAATAGAAATCTATAGTTATGCAAATTACAATTATCGGGAATGAAACCCAAATTGATAGAACAAAACAGTTTTATTTCTCCTCAGAACAATGCATAATAACATTCACACTTCTTCTTCTCTGATTATTTGGTTCATTCCTCTGGGTTTATCAACTTGCCTTGTGGAAAACCAACTGATTCAAACAGTTGGAAGACCAACCATCTTGTGTCCCAAACTGTCCTACTACCTTGTTTTGGCATTATGTGATTAACAATTTGAGAAAAAGTGTCCTAAGTCACTTGGGACTTACAAAATAGGTTCTAGGTCTTGAAGAACCTAGATACAAACTTAAATGACATGCATTGGTCAAATGGACCTTATTACAACACAAAACATGATTTTCTAGGTGCTCCTACACCAGTGGCCTATTTGGCTGATTAGACTGATACGGGGCTTGGTAAGGCCTATACTCTTGACCACTATGCTTGCTGAAACTTACCAACTCATTTGCGATGTTTTTTAGTGTGTTTTGAAGCTGTTAGAATTCTTGAGTTTGGACTGGAATAATAGTCTCTTGAGTAGCAACCTGGTGTCCTACAGTTGGAACTGTTGGGACAACAACCAAAGGGAAAATTTCCATGGGCACAGGTGGCTAGATTTCTAGAAAAATGGGTAAAGGAGGCCTTGGGGCTATTTTGCCTGCTTGAATAATGTAGTTTTCTACTCTAACAGCAATCTCAAAAGCATTGGGAAGGGTAGATCCACCTAGAGACTGAATTATAACAGATATTTCACTATTTGAATCTCTAAGATAGAATAAAAAGGCATGCAATGGTGTAGGTTTTACCGTCACGAGGATCCTATCCCAAGTCTTCTGGAAGCGCTAATTGAAATCAGGCATATGTTCATGTGGAGCCCTCTTGATGGTACTCAACTACTCAAGCAGAGACAAAAGATTGGATTTGCCCTAAAAAATGTTGATGCAAACCATCTCCTCTCCATCATTTTGTTCTTTTCCTTTGAAGTCTAGTTCTTGAAATTTTGTTAATAAATTTATTTTAGTTCAATTTAGTTTTAAATCCATTTTCATGATATATCTTAGGATGATTGAAATCAATCACATGGGAATTTGTGTATAAGTTTCTGTGAATGGAAGTAGCATTGTGTATCTAAACCCCTTTATTTTTTTTATATGCTAGGAAAGACGTCCATACTCTATTCCTGAACCTCGTTTTGCTTGAAGGTTTCTAAAGTTTTTTTCATCAAATCCATTTTGTGCAATCTTGCAGTCATTTTTTTGAGGCATTCTAATAGTTCACATGCCCTATCTAAGCTTCCACATTTTGTATATTTGTCTACTAGAGCATTTCCAGTTATAATATCTAAAAAAAAATCCTCTTTTCGTTATGCTTGGACCGATGTCCATACCCTATTCCAAAGCCCACATAGGTACAAGTAGGGAGGACATTAGCAAGGGTTGTGGAATTTGGATTTACACTTGCCATCTTCATTTGCTTGAAAGTTTTAAATCCATTTCAACGAATCCATTTGGTGCACATCCTGCAGACATTGCAGTCCATGAGACAACCTTTCTTTGAGGAATTTTGTCAAACAGTTCGTGTGCCTGGTCTATCGTTCCACATTTTGCATACATGTCTACCTGAGAATTTTTATTGCCCTCCCATTATGCTTTGAAAGACATTCATACCCTATTCCTAGCGTCCATTTTGGCACAGTCTAGAGGACAATGCCAATGATTATGGCCATTGGCTTTACACTTGCCAATTTTTCATTCATTGGAATGTTTCTAACTCCTTTTCAACAATCCATTTTTTGGAGACCCTACATTCATTGCATTCCATGAGGCAAAATTTCCTTGAGGGTTTTTGTCAAACAATTGACGATTCTTGTCTGTGTGTCTTCATTTTTTCATATATGTCTACTGAGTATATCCAATCCAAACTTTCCTTCTGTTATGCTTTGATGGACATCCATGCTCTATAAGCACCCATTGGGTACAGGCAGTGAGGACGTTGGTAGGTTAGATTCTAGTTTTATCACTTGCCAATTTCTTTTGCTTGAATGTTTTAAAAGCCTTTTTAACATGTTGATTGTCCTTGAGGGCATTCATCAAGCAGTTTGTGTGTTTTGTGCATGCTTCTACATTTTGTATACAGGAGTACCGAGCATTTGCAACTACAAAATTTGATAAAAATTATCATTCTTTATGCTTTGATGTAGGTCCATGCCCTGTTCCAAAGCTCCCATTTTGGCAAAAGCTAGGAGAATGCCTTCACCTCCAAAGCTGATTTCTCCAACCCTGCTTAGATCTTCTCTGTATATAGATGTGATCTACAGACACCAAGAAAACACATCCACACAACCACATAGATTTAATTGGCATCTTAATGATAAAGTTTAGTGTGTCCTCAAGGTAGCCAGTACTATGAAGAAGGTTAACCATGCCACACATAACAACCAACTGTAGTTGTAATGCAATAAGGGCTACTCATATAATTGAAGACCTACATGGCTGCATGCACCTAGAACACAAGCAAAGCTTACAATGTTAGGATGTGTTCTGGTGTGCATCATTTAAATATTTTGAGAGTATCCCCATTGTGTTTATCCTGGGATCATTGTATTCCATAAGATGACTTTTATTTGAGGTAGGAACGGTATGATATTAGTTAGATATATAAATGTGATGTATAAAGAAGAGAGGGGGAAAAGTGATTGGAATGTTACATTGCTGGAAGGATAATTAATGTGAGTGTATAATGGATGTATGGATGTGATGAAATGGTGATAATTAAGTAAGATGGTGGATGGGAGAATATTTATTAAAATAAAAGGATAAGAAATAATATATGAATAATTATAGTAAAATGTTGACTTAATGTGTAAATGAAGATGTAAAGAATATTATTAGTTGTAATGTAAGAAAATGAGATAAATATTATAATAAGTTTGAGTAGAAGAATATGGTTAGGAGAGGAAATAATAGAATGGATGATATATGGTAATTAATGTAATGAAAAGTAGTTATGGGTAATAGTAAAGTAAAATTGTAGAAATATGGGAAAGGAGATGAGTGTGTGGTGCAAGATGTGTAGTTATGTGAGTGGTAAATATTATATCATGATGTGTATTTAAAAAAAAAGGGTAGAGGAAGATTGAAGGATGGGTAGTAATGATACACTAAATTTACTTAAATCAACATAAGCAGAGTAAATGAACTAACTTGTCCCTTAAGCTTAATGTTTCAAAAACAAAGGTCTTCCAAATGGATGAATGCAATAAACAAACACAAAATATGTGTATGACTTTGAAAATTGATCAATGGTACCCTATTGCTCAATACTATTGATAAAATAAATAATAGTGCTACACATTTGAATCTAACAATTTAATTAGATATTGGAATTTGATTATGTATTACAACAAAGTGAAGGATAGAGTCCCCTTACATGAGTTTACATTTCCTTGAATAATAATGGTAGAAGTATAATGTTTAATAAGAATATTTTAATGAACAATATTGAACTAATAATATCATCGAGGAAATACATAACCTTTTGTTCCTTGGGAATAGATTTCAATGTCAAGGGTTGGGTCAAATACTTAACTAGAAGCCTATAGTGAGAATCAAGGATGGATTTGCAATAATTATTTAAACAATTGTTAATCTTAAATGCTTTGGAAAGTACAAAATGATATCTTAGTGTTTTGAAACAATTCCCCTAATCTTGTAATGTGATCAAAGAATCCCTTATTTTGACCTATGAATTAGAAGTCAATATTATTCATTTTGCTTATGATTTGATAATCTCAATTAATGAAGTTAAGTTAAACTATTGTTGGATAACTTATCTTGTCAGATTACAAGCCTTAATTTGGTTCCATTATATATAAGTTTGAAATGATTATGCAAGAAGAGGATCTAGTACCTTACTCTTGGAACAAAGATTAATTTGATATGTGACTATACATTATTGTTTTACTTTGAACAAAGTTTACTTGATGTATGACAAATTAATTATCATATCATCTTAAACTGAATGATTAAATATCTTTTCCAGTTTATGTTTATGATTAACATAAAGTGAATTAGTATCTTCTTGTATTATGCTTACAATTGTTTGAATGTCTTTACTTGACTCTTCCTTAGGTATATATGAATGCATCAAAACACCTACTCTTGTTCTCTACATGCAAGCAAAGAAGTTTATTTCTTCTCATTTCCTTATAATCTATCATATAAGTATTCTTTTCATCTAGATAGGTAAACTTTATTAATAAATGTCCAAACTCAAACAAATCACAGTGTTTGGTATTTACGGTACCTCTGTGTCACATTTACGGGTAATGTTGTCACATTGAACCAAGTACCTCATGCCTAACATAGCTGCAACAATGACGTCTGGGTACCATCCCTTTAAATCATTGGGGAGTAATAAGGGACATGTCAAAGTTAAATCTGTAGGAAGGGAAAATCTCCTCGGATACCTCATCAAAAAAAAAACTAAAAAGAAAGGACATGTCTATCGAATTAGCTGTATGATGACTACCATGATAGAAAACCTTTTAACTATCAATGGAAACCTCATTGGACAAAAATGTGTACTAGGTAAACCATTCGCATATGAAAAAATTAAATGTCAAACGCTTCTGGGAGGTGTGTTTGCAAAAGTAGTTTCATAGGAATTCCGTCACTGTATCACTCAAGTTGGTGGTAGTTAGCGAAGAACTGTCTAGGGAAATTAGGCCCTAGAAAGGGCTATGTACCCACTCACAATTGCATCAAACATAGTGCAAGACAAAACTACATGTTCACATTCCCCGTGTCGGTCGCATCTGGAGAGGGCCTTGATCCCATGGATATAGGGTATGTAGGCAGTCTGGATGGCGAAGGATGCCCCCAGTACTCAGGTCCCTCAGATATAGGATACTCTTTTATAATCAACTTCGTAATCTCGATCCCTAGTTTAATGGTTTAGCTAGGTATCTAAAGAAGTCTCCTAGTACTTAGAAGAATCCTTGTGGTGGATTTCTTGTACCCAACTTTGCCGAAACTGAGGTGTGTACAAGTTGATGTTATGTATACCCTAGTTGAAATCCTCAACACAGTGCTTGGGCACAATGTGGTCTCCAGGAAGTGACTCAAGAACCCGTATTGGTCCCTAAAGAGCATAATGATTCTTGTCGTATTTAGTCCATTTTGATGTCATGTTTACTTATCACGGATTGGATAGAATCTTGGTCTATCTGACCATCTAGGCCATTTGGCCACCATTTGTTCTACCTCGTATCAGGTAGCGATAAGGTTCGTTAGACCCGGTTCTGTATGAACCTATTTTCCCAAAGAATAGAAGAGCTCAATTTGGATTAAGAATGTTCCGTTTGAATGTATGGCCCGTATTGGCTGAAGTTTTCATGAGTACCCAGTCAAAGTCTTGATATATCCCATATAACTTGTTATTAAGGTAAATTTTTTGAAAATTTGAGTTTGGACCAAGCGAGTCCTTACATGTAGTATCAAAGCAACATTCAAACTCTCAGCCTAGAGGCCTACTAACTTAAATATGACAATAATTGTTATTTGAGATAAGAATTGTAATAAATTTATTTACCGTCAATTTGCATATTGTAAACCTAAAATTGTAGCAAATGGTAAATTACCTTTCTCCTTGTTTTCAGAATTAAATGGCAAAAACCTAAAATTTGTGAGATCTACGTGGAGAGGAACTGGTCAACAAAGAATCAACTAAAAACCCAGTTGAGAATCCAAATGCTGGTATAGAAGCAATTATTAACTTGTTGACAAAACATAGAGAAAAATTGGAAAACCTTGAGTAAACTGTACAAGACTTGAAGTATAGATAGGGGACAATAGAAACTATTCTAGAACCTAAAGATGAACATCAAAATGAGGAAGTACCCATAGCTCAAACAAATAATGAGCCAGAGATTCTTGAGTCTCGGCAAGAAACCACTGTCTTAGATATCTCACATGATCTTAAGAAGATAACTCCTCCAAAATTTGATAGTAAACATGTGGGAGATGTTGTGGAAGGATGGCTCACTAAGATGGAAAAATATTTTGAGTTAAGGAACTATTCAAAGAATATCAAAGCAACCTGGGTAGCTTATCAACTGGAGGGAGAAGCTGCCAGTTGGTGGATAAACATAAAGGAACAATATTGCTATTCAAAGGAAATCCTAACTTAGAGGCAATTTGTGAGCCACTTCCATGAGAGATGGCTTCCACAGCTATTTTATGATGAAAAGATGATCAAGTTTCTGAATCTTAGACAAGGAAATCTCATAGTCCAACAGTATTGGGACAAATTTGTGAAGCTATTGAAATATGTTCCTATCTATCAAAAGAATGAGAGGTCTCAAGCAAGGAAGTTTCTTTTGGGATTGATTACTGATATTGGGGCAGAAGTGGATATGTTTGCCCCTAAGAACATGAATCAAGTCTTGGAGAAGGCACTCAACTAGGAAAATAAATTACATGCACTATCAGTGGCAAAGCAAAACTTTCGGGACAAGCAATTTGCCTTCAAAAGGAAACTAGACAATAAGGGCAACAGAGGAGCTCAGAAAAACAAGAGGAGAGACTGGGGTAGAACAAAACATGTTGGTAATTAGAATCATAGGAACAATTACAATGGTAATGCCAGAAGGAATGATTGAAATCCACCACCTAGAAATTCTAATGGATCCCCTGGAGGATGTTTTATGTGTGGAGGCAATCATTACGCAAGGGGTTATTCAAAAAGGAATGGGTCCAATTATCCACAACAACCATAGCAATATCAAATACATGCTACCATCAGAAATCAATAATCTTAGTACACTTTTGGCAAATCCATAATTATTTTGATAGATATTGGTTCCTCCGAGAATTTTATTTCCCTAGAATTGGTAAGCAAAATGTCTTTGCAAACTAAGAATATGGAATCATCATGGACTATTTAGTATGGTGACAAGGCTGCACAAAGAGTGAACAAGTACATAAGAGGAGCCCTCATTAAGTTTCGTAAACTAGAAACCAAAGTCGACTTATATCTGGCACCCTTGGGAGCCTATGATATAATAATCAGAATAAGTTGGCTGACAAGCCATAAGGCTAATATAGACTGCTATAACAAGGTGATGGAGTGTGTAGATGATAAGGGGTATAGAGTTAGGATCCAAGGGATTTACAAACCTATATCAGTGAAGACCATTTTTGCTATGCAACTAAAGAAGGCAAGGCCAAAACGAGGGAATCGGATATTCTTAGTATCATTAGATGAGAAGGGAGAAGAGAAAGAAGCTCTTACCTTTGAGAATAGTCCATTCCTTTGGGACTACAAGGATGTGTTTCCTGAAGATCTACCTGGATTACATCCCAAAAGGGAATTTGATTTTTCAATCGATATACTTCCTGAAACCACACCTATATCCAAAGCCCCATAGAGGATGAACACCATAGAACTCCAAGAGTTGAAAATAGAGTTGCAAGAATTGTTGGAGAAGGGGTTGATAAGGCCTAGTGTATCACCTTAGGGAGCACTAGTCATATTTGTAAAGAAGAAGGATGGGACACTAAGGTTGTGCATTGACTACAGAATGTTGAATAAGGCCACCATGAGGAACAGATACCCCTTGCCTCGTATTGATGATTGATTTGACCAAATGAGGGGACCCTCAATGTTCTCCAGAATTGACCTTCGCTCAGGCTGTCACCATTTAAGGATAAAAGAAGAGGACGTCCCAAAAATAGAATTTAGGACTAGGTATGGCCACTATGAATTTACTATATTTCCATTTAGGTTAACAAATTCTCTGGCTACCTTTATGAATCCAATGAATAGTGTGTTCCATGATTTTCTAGATAAGTTTGTGATTGTGTTTCTAGATGACATCCTAATATATTCCAAGGATGAAGAGGAACACTTAACTCATCTATAAGTAGTCTTACAAAGGATATGGAAGAATAAGTTGTTTGGGAAGTTATCCAAATGATTCTTCTTTGAAAGGAGGGTTCACTATTTAGGGCATATCATTTTAGCCAAGGGTATAGCAATAGATCCTGATAAAATAAAAGCCATCACTGAATGATCTATACCTACAAATGTGACCGAAGTGAGATGTTTTATGTCATTGGCAGGGTACTATAGGAGGCTTGTGAAAGACTTTTCGAGGATAGCCAACCCAATCACATTTTTGCAAAAGAAGAACAAAAAGTTCATTTGGACTGAGCAGTGCAATAAGGCATTTCAGGTACTAAAAGAGAGGCTAATGTCACCCCCAATTCTAAAGGTGCCTGACCCTAATGGTAACTTCATAGTAGTAATAGGAGCATCCATAGAAGGACTAGGAGGAGTTATTTTCCAAGAGGAAGGAGTAGTGGCTTATGAATCACAAAAATTGAAAATCCATGAAGTCAATTACACTCCCCATGACCTTGAACTTGCAACCATAGTTCATGCCTTACAAAAATGGAGACATTTCTTGTTGGGAAAACCACTTGAGCTTAAAACAGATCATCAAGGACTAAAATATATATTCACTCAACCTCATTTGAATGCAAGATAGAGAAGGTGGTTAGAGTTCCTAAGTGAGTATGATTTTGAGATTGAATATATATAGGGGAAAGAAAACAGGGTGACCGATGCTCTCAATAGGAGGACACACATAATGGCCATGTCCAACTTGCACATAGACCTAAAGCAACAAGTACTCTCTGAGTAGAAACATGACCCATGGTATGCTCAAGTTAATACATCTCTAGCTAATACCTTTGTGGAACCTAAGTATTTAGATTATGCTTTTGATGCCGATGGGCTAATGAGGTACCAGAGAAGAATATATGTTCCTAATAATGTGGAACTAAGGGGTATGATCCTTATAGAGGCACATAATGCTCCTTATTCAAGATAACCAAGGGTAAATAAGATGTATACAGATCTCAAAAAAATTATATCTCTAGCCAGGAATGAAGAAGGATGTGGTAGACATAGTTGCCAGATGTCTGGAATGTTAGAGGGTTAAGGCAGAACATGTACATCCGGTAGGACTTCTTTATCCGCATGATGTACCTTGCTATAAATGGCAAGCCATAAGTATAGATTTTGTCTAAGGGCTACCAATGACATCTTATAGTGCATAATTGTATTTTGGTGTAGTGGATAAACTCACTAAGGTAGCCCACTTCATACCAAGAAACCTGACAGATGATGCACCTACGGTAGCAAAAAGATTCATAAAGGAAATTTTTAGGTTTCACGGAATCCCTAAGAAAATCATCTTTGATAGAGATGCAAAGTTCACTTCTAGATTTTGGAGCACATTGTAGGCTACCTTAGGAACATAGTTGAACTTTAGCATAGCCTATTATCCTGAGATGGATGGCCAAATAGAAAGAACCCACCAAATTTTGGAAGACCTACTTTGTATGTATTACATAGATCAACAAACTAAATGGGAGGAATATTTTCCATTAGTTGAGTTTGCCTATGTCAATTCCTTCCAAGAAGCTATAGGTATGGCACCCTTCAAAGCTCTCTATGGGAGACCTTATCGAACAAACTTGAGTTGGGATAAACTGGAAGATAGGATCCTGGTTGGCTTGGAGATGTTGAAAGATATCGATAACCAGGTGCAACTTATTTGATAGAAGTTGAAGGAAGCCTCAAATCACCAAAAAAGTTATGCAGATAAGAATAGGACACCCAGAAGATTTCAAGTTGGTGAAAAGGTGTTCCTTATAGTTCAACCTCATAAAAGTTCCATCTCTTTTGGAAGGAAGTCAAATCTAGCTCCTTGCTTTGTTGGGCCTTTTGAAGTACTTGAGGAAATCAATCTTGTAGCTTATCGCTTAGCCTTACCTCCAGTGCTGAGCCAAATTCATGATGTGTTCCATGTGTCCTTGTTAAAAAGGTATATACCTGACCCTAAACATATTCTTAATTGGAATGCCCTGCATGTGGAAGAACCCGGTACAATAACAATAAAGCCATGAAAAATCATCAAGAGGTGCCAGTTCTAGCTCCATATCAAGATAGTTGACCAATCTAAGGTCTAGTGGGATCAGTACTCACCTGAGAATGCTACATGGGAAGACACAGTGGAAATGCAACAACTCTATCCACATTTATTTTGAAAACTCTAAATAATTTATAAACTTGTCAACTTTAAATTTTTCTTAAAGACAATGATGTTTAGATGATACTCTATGATAAACTGCTTTGTTGAAGGATGGACTTTAAAAGTAGGTAAGTATACCGATGGCAAATGATGCTTATTTCTATGGGCTTATATGTATATGTTTTGACCTTATTTCTAACATGCATCAGGATGATGCATAAATTTAGGGGAGAAGGATGTCACAACCCACCTTTGAGTTCTAAATCAAATTAGAATACTATATGTAAATTGTAGGTATTTTATTTTCAAATAACATAAAAGCTAGTAAAATTAAACAATATAAATATAGTCTCTTTTAAAAAAAATAAACAAAATAATAAAAAAATAAAAAATATAGTGATTTTTGTATCCCAATTTAAAATTCTAATTAAATAAATGAGAAGGACACTTCTAGAAAGAGCAATAAATAAGGAACATCCCCCCCTCATTGACAAGTTAAGACTCAAAATTTATAAAATGAGATTTTTATTCTTGAATTTATGACAATTGGAAAATTGGAGAGAAAACATGAGTCCTCTTCCACAATAACTGAATGACAATTTGGAAAATAGAGAGAAATGATTTAATTGGAAGACTTGACTCAAGACTTGGATTTTCCTCCATATGGGTTAAGTTTTTCTATAAATAGCATGGAATTGTTGAAGGAGACAAAAAAAAAATCTGGTTGGAGTGCTGGAGAAATTTGTAAGAGCTCTCCTCTTCATCATTTTGTTCTTTTCCTTTGAAGTTTGGTTCTTGAAATTTTGTTAATAAATTTATTTTAGTTCAATTTGGTTTTGAATTCATTTTGATGATATATCTTAGGATGATTTAAATCAATCACGGGGGAATTTGTGTATAAGTTACTATGAATGGAAGTAGCATTGTTGATATAAACCCCTTCCTTTTTTTTATATGCTAGGATAGATGTCCATACTCTATTCCTAAACTTCGTCTTGCTTGAAGGTTTCTAAATCCTTTTTCATCAAATCCATTTTGTGCAATCTTGCAGTCATTTTTTTGAGGCATTCTAATAGTTCATGTGCCCTGTCTGAGCTTCCATGTTTTGCATCTCTGTTTGCCAGAGCATTTCCGGTTATAATATATGAAAAAAACTCTACTTTTTGTTATTCTTGGATGGATGTCCATACCCTATTCTAGAGCCCACATAGGCACAAGCAGGGAGGACGTTAGCAATGGTTGTGGAATTTGGCTTTACACCTACCAACTTCATTTGCTTGAAAGTTTTAAAGCCATTTCAACGAATCCATTTGGTGCACGTCTTGCAGACATTGTAATCCATGAGACAACCTTTCTTTGAGGAATTTTGTCAAACAATTTGTGTGCCTGGTCTATCATTCCACATTTTGCATACATGTCTACCTAAGCATTTTTACTGCCCTCCTGTTATGCTTTGACAGACATTCATACCTTGTTCCTAGCATCCATTTTGGCACATCCTGGAGGATGATGGCAATGGTTATGGCCTTTGGCTTTACGCCTACCAATTTTTCATTCTCTGGAATGTTTCTAACTCCATTTCAATAATCCATTTTGTGCAAACCCTGCAATCATTGTATTCCATGAGGCAAAATTTCCTTAAGGGTTTTTGTCAAACAATTGATGAGTCTTGTCTGTGTGTCTTTATTTTTACATATATGTCTACTGAGTATATCCAATCCAAACTTGCCTTCCATTATGCTTTGATGGACAGCTATACTCTGAAAGCTCCCATTGGGCATAGGAAGGGAGGACATTGGCAGGTTAGATTCTGGTTTTATCACTTGCCAATTGCTTTTGCTTGAAAGTTTTAAAAGCTTTTCAACATGTCAATTGTCTTTGAGGGCATTCATCAAGTAGTTTGTGTTCTTTCTGCATTCTTGTACATTTTTATATAGGAGTACCGAGCATTTGCAACTACAAAATTTGATGAAAATTGTCATTCTTTATGCTTTAATGTATGTCCATGCCTTGTTCCGAAGCTCCTATTTTGGCGCAGGCTGGAAGTATGCCTTCACCTCCGAAGTTGATTTCTCCAATCCTATAGATCTTCTCTGTCTATAGATGTGATCTATAGACACCAAGAAAACACATTTGCACAACCATGTAGATTTAATTGGCATCTTAATGATAAAGTTTAGGGTGTCCTCAAGTTAGCCAGTACTATGAAGAAGGTCAACAATGCAACACATAACAATCAACTATAGTTGTAATGCAATAAGGGTTACTCATATGATTGAAGTATGTACAAATCTCATCCACTAAACCTACATGGCTTCATGCAGCTAGAACACAAGCAAATCTTACAATGTTAGGATGTGTTCTAGAGTGCATCATTTAAATATTTTGAGAGCATCCCCATTTTATGCTTATCCTGGGATCATTGTATTCCATAAGATGACTTATATTTGAGGTAGGAAGGGCATGAGATTAGTTAGATATATAAATGTGATGTATAAAGAAGAGAGGGGAAAAAGTGATTGAAATGTTACATTGCTAGAAGGATAATTAATGTGAGTGTATAATGGATGTATGGATGTGATGAAATGGTGATAATTAAGTAAGATGATGGATGGGAGAATATTTATTAAAATAAAAGGATAAGAAATAATATATGATTGTGAATGAGAATTATGAATAATAATCAAAGTGGTGTGAAGGAGATAAGTGTGAAAATAGATAAAATTATGATAAGTAATAATATATGAATAATTACAGTAAAATGTTAACTTAATTTGTAAATGAAGATGTAAAGAGTATTAATAGTCATAATGTAAGAAAATGAGATAAATATTGTAATAAGTTCGAGGAGAAGAATATGGTTAGGAGAGGAAATAGTAGAATGGATGATACATGGTAATTAATGTAATGAAAAGTAGTTATGGGTAATAGTAAAGAAAAATTGTAGAAATATGGGAGAGGAGATGAGTGTGTTGTGCAAGATGTGTAGGTATGTGAGTGGTAAATATTATATCATGATGTGTATTTAAAATAAAAAGGTAGAGGAAGATTCAAGGATGGGTAGTAATGATACACTAAATTTACTTAAATCAACATAAGCAGAGTAAATAAACTAACTTGTCCCTTAAGCTTAATGTTTCAAAAACAAAGGTCTTCCAAATGGATGAATGCAATAAACAAACATGAAATATGTGTATGACTTTGAAAATTGATCAATGGTACCCTATTGCTCAATACTATTTATAAAATCAATAATAGTGTCAAACATTTCAACCTAACAATTTAATTAGCAATTGGAATTTGATTATGTATTATGACAAAGTGAAGGATAGAGTCCCTTGAGTTTACATTTCCTTGAATAATAATGGTAGAAGTATAATGTTTAATAAGAATATTTTAATGAACAATATTGAACTAATAATATCATCGAGGAAATACATAAACTTTTGTTCCTTGGGAATAGATTTCAACATCAAGGGTTAGGTCAAATAATTAAGTAGAAGCTTATAGTGAGAATCAAGGATGGATTTGCAATAATTATTTAAACAATTGTTAATCTTAAGTGCTTTGGAAAGTACAAAATGATATCTTAGTGTTTTGAAACAATTCCCCTAATCTCGTAATGTGATCGAAGAATCCCTCATTTTGACCTATGAATTAGAAGTCAATATTATTCATTTTGGTTATGATTTGATAATCTCAATTAATGAAGTTAAGATAAACTCTTGTTGGATCACTTATCTTGTTAGATTACAAGCCTTAATTTATTTCCATTATATATAAGTTTGAAATGATTATGCAAGAAAAGGATCTAGTACCTTACTCGTGGAACAAAGATTAATTTGATATGTGACTATACATTATTGTTTTACTTTGAACAAAGTTTACTTGATGTATGACAAATTAATTATCATATCATCTTAAACTAAATGATTAAGCATCTTTTCCAGTGTATGTTTACGATTAACATAAAGTGAATTAGTATCTTCTGGTACTATGCTTACAATTGTTTGAGTGTCTTTACTTGACTCTTCCTTATGTATATATGAATGGATCAAAACACCTAGTCTTATTCTTTACATGCAAGCAAAGAAGTTTATTTCTTCTCATTTCCTTATAAGCTATCATATAAGTTTTCTTTTCATCTAGACAGGTAAACTTTATAAATAAATGTCCAAACTCAAACAAATCACAGTGTTCAGTATTTACGGTACCCCTGTGTCACATTTATAGGTAATGTTATCGCGTTGAACCAAGTACCTTGTGCCTAACATAGCTTCAACAACGACGTCTAGGCATTGTCCCTTTAAATTGTCTGGGAGTAATAAGGGACATGTCAAAGTTAAATCCGCAGGAAGGGAAAATCTCCTTGGATACCTCATTAAAAAGATTAACTAAAAAGAAAGGACGTGTCTATCGAATTAGCTATATGATGACTACCATGATAGAAAACTTTTTAACTATCAACAGAAAACCTCATCGGACAAAAATGTGTACTAGGTAAACCATTAAAATATAAAAAACTTAAATGTTAAACACTCCAGGGAGGTGTGTTTGCAAAAGTAGTTTCATAGGAATTCTGTCATTGTATCACTTGAGTGGGTGGCAGTTGGTGAAAAACTGTCTAGGGAAACTAGGTCCTAGAAAGGGATGCGTACCCACTTACAGTTGCATTAAACATAGTGCAAGACAAAATTACATGTTCACATTCCCCGTGTCGGTCGCATTCGGAGAGGACCTTGATCCCGTGGATACTGGGTATGTAGGCAGTCTAGATGGTGAAGGGTGCCCCTAGTACTCAGGTCCCTCAGATATAGGATAGTCTTTTATAATCAACTTTGTAATCTTGATCCCTAGTTTAAAGGTTTAGCTAGGTATCTAAAGAAGTCTCCTAGTACTCAGAAGAATCCCTGGGGTGGATTACTTGTACCTGACTTTGCCGAAACTGAGGTGTGTACAATTCGATGTTATGTATTGGACAAAAGCACAAAGATGAGTATACATTTTGCAGAAGTCTCCCGCGGATGAAAAATGCCGCTTGGAATGGGTACCCATTTTGAAAAAAATAGGTACTCATTTAGGATCGAGCACCCAAAGTAAAATGGGTACCCATTTTCAAAACAATTAGAAAAATAGCCATATGCATATAAAAACAAAAAAAAAACCTTTTTTTTTTAACATGCCTATTGCTAATTTTTTTATTTTTTAGAAATGGGTACTCGTTAATTTTAAAACAGGTACCCATTTATAACTGGCACCCATTATGAATAGGCACCCATTTCTAAAATTTTGAAATTTCATACCTGCCAATTTGCATTGGTTTTAGGCTTGGAAACCCAAGCCTTAGCTTTGGACCTGCAACTAGGAGACCATGAAAACAACAAGATAAAACTAGTTTCACCACTATGGCTGACGACTTTTTTTTTAGAATATTTTAATGAAATTAAAACCCGTTATAGATCTCAAAGTCTAGTTTTCAAATATGTAATTTTTTTTGCTATTGAATATAATTTTCTATTTTTTATTTATTTTCCAAACAAACTAACTCATAAACTTGAAATAACATAGACCTGTTACTATTTTTTTAATAACTTTTGATTTTAAAAGTTTCTTGAAAATAAAATTATTTCTGACCAAACTAGACATCATTCTCTACACAATGAAAAAAAAATTTAGTGAATTGATTAGTTTAGCTCAAATTATGTCGGTCGTACACAAAGGGTTTTAAAAAACACTAATTAGGGCCATTAAAAAATTAATAAAAAAAATATTTATCAAAATATTACAAAAAAATATCCCAACCAAAATTCAATATCCTAAGAATCTTTCCACAAAAGGAATTAGAAAAATACATTAATTTAGGTCAAATTATGTTGGCCGTACACATACATGCTTTTGCAAAAAATAGGGGACTTTTAAAAAGCCACTTTTTGTACATCCAATAAAAGACCAACTTGTATCATCTGGGTATTATAAAAAATTACATATTTGAAAACTAGAAACAAAATCCTACATTTCTTATTTTTACATCATCTTAATATTTTATGTGTAAGTGCTTCAAATTTTCACTCCAAGTACAACAAAATTTGAAAAATAGGAAAAACACTTCCACTTTTTGGCCAAAAAGTTAATTCATCTTCTTGCACTTACCCTATCTCCTGGTTGATATCCTCATCATAGTGCTTGGGCAGACTCTTGTCTCTAGGAAGTGACTCAAGAACCCATATTGGTCCTGAAGGAGTCAGAAGTCTCTAGCCAAAGCATAATGATTCCAGTCCTATTTAGCCTGGTAGTGATAAGGTCCGTTAGACCTAGTTCGATATGAACCTATTTTCCCAAAGGATAGAAGAGCCCTGTTTGGCTTAAGAATGTTCTACTTGAACGTATGGCCTGTATTGGCTGAAGTTTTCCTGAGTACCCAGTCAAAGTCTTGATATATCCCATATAACTTGTTTTTTTTTTTTTTTTTAAATTTGAGTTTGGACCAAGCGGGTCCTTACATATTGTTTGTGTTTCCTATCAAATTGCCATCAGTTTTATATCAGAGAATAGGAGTGTGTTAGAGTGTTGTCATCACCACATGTGAAGATTAATATCTTTTGTAGAAGCATCCACAATTGATCAGTGTCAAGGATAATTCTTGTGTGAAGGTATGGGATGCTATACCCTTAATCCTATAGTATGCATAGAAATATGTGTAGTTGACATGTGGCTACTAAAACTCTTAAATAACTTATATGATCATTTATAAAATCAATTATATAGGTATTTAGGTCATCTTGGGTAGAACCCAGGGCATAAGTATGGTATATGTAAGAGGTAGAGGTTAGTTATTATCATCATTTTAGAATCGTGTTCTTCTTGGAGACGTTTGGACGTTCACCCCCTCAAATTGGCCTATTATTCTAAGTATTATCAAGTATTTGTAGCATATTTCCTATTTTATTATTCTTTGTGCTTGAGTTATTTCATTACACATTGATATTCTAAAAAGGTGACTAGAGACTATAAGGACTCTATCCCAAGAAATCAGTATCCTATACCGTAGCATATGGACTAGGCATAAGACATGGATTATTATTTTTAAATAAATAATAATAGATATCTTAAAACGATATAATGTGGTAATGTCATTTCAATTGACACTTTTTAATGGGGATACCCTATAGCATATTGAGGATTTTGTTTTGTAGTACAACTGTTATCTGTCATATAACATAAGGTTATGAACTAAGTTATAAATACCTAATAATGGATTCAACATACATTATGGAAATTTGTATTGGTATTCTTAATCATATGTAAGGATTATTTATGATGTTTTGATGATGTATCTTTGGTTCATATGGGCTATCGGATTTATGTATATCATATAGCCTATTCAAATATTAGTATTGCATTGAGATATGTAAATCCTTATCACTAATAAAGTAAATTAAGTTCTTAAAGTAAATTTTGAATTTTTAAGTCCCATAGGAATTTGTGCCTTTGTTCTTGTAACATAATTTTGTATGAGGTATATCTAGGTTGTGTGTGATTAGTTTTAGATAATGACATATTCATACTTGAGACATATGTTATTATTTTATGATTGAACTAGTATGACTTATTCAACTTCACTATTTTCATTATTATGTTATGTTAATTGATTAATTTCATAGTTCAATATTGTTGATTTAATTAATGTTGGTGATTTTAATCCCTATTGCACTCAACCGATAGACTAGGCTTAGGAGAATTAAGACTAAGTATTTAGAAACATATTCAACAAGAATTTCAAAATCTATTTAACATCATCTATAGAAATAAAAGGAATAGTATGCATCCACAAGATTACAAACAAGACTCAAGTATTTACATGGGAAACCCTTTTGGGAGAAAACCCACCACCAAAAGATGGTCATAATTATATTATTCAAAATTAAAACAAATTTAGTACAAAGAGGTCTTTCATAGAGTCTTAATCTATAACAAACTTCTTCTACAGTCACTCTAAAGATTCACACTAACAATGTTCTCTCCAATGCCTATAAAACAATCTAACCTTTTTCTCCATCCATCTACCCTTGACCTTCTAACCATGGCACATTCACATGAAGTTATACATATAGGTGTCATTATGGAAAACTTACCATCTAATTGTCCAACCAACATGTGAAAAACCACAAGTCATGTAAATATAATCTAACCATACAATATATTAGCACACCACACTTACCACCAAGTATGACGTCTCCATGTGGATAGTCATCTTGTATAATATACTATTATTATACATTGTGAATCAATAGTTAGAACCTTAACATTGTCGATATCAACATGTTTCTAGTATAATCACCACTACCAGCCCCACACTTGTAGCATATACAAAAATTATATCACTTTTGACTACTTTTGGTACCTCATTATACCCTCTTGAACATAACCATGTACCTATATTTCACTGCATGAACTCCATCTTTGTCATATGTTCACTTGCATTGCCATTAATGCATCCAACAACACTAAATTTAGTATGTAGTAGTGAGTTCTTCTTCCAGATGACTTGCAATTACTTCCACAACATCATGACATGTGAACCAACATGTATGATGTATTGTAACACCTAAAACTTCATTATCAAATGTAAATCACCATGCCTATTATAGATTTAAACATCTAAAAACTCACTGCATTTCACCATGATTGAGTATGTAGACAAAATCTTCCAATGTATGGATTTTCTACAAGTGAATATCACCCAAATCTCAACATTCTCCCACTTTATATTTACCATAGGAGAGAATGAAATATTCAACCCAAGGGGAAATACATAAGGGTGAACATTGGCATATTTTTTAGAATGAGTCTAGATGGGATAAAGTTTAGCTTCAGTATAGATGGATAGAATGTTCTAAGTAGGAGGCCCTCTCTATGACCCTTGGTTGTTCTTGGCTTCATCTGGAACCAAGTTGGGTAAAATTGAATATTGACGAAGTTGCCAAAGGCAACTTGGTAAGGCTAGGGGTGGTGGTATTTTTAGGGACTCGGCTAGTCAGCCCATTAGCACTTTTGCTTATGATTTTGGGGTAGACACAAATAATATGACTGAAGCCAAATCTATGTTATGGGTAATGATGATAGACATAGATGAAGGATGGGGAAAATTATGGGTGGAAGGTGACTCCAAATTGGTTAAATTGGGGTTATGAAGGTGATGAAGGGGGTAAATCATAAAACACACAAAAGAAATTGCACACAGAAAATAGAGATGTTATTTTATTGATTTGGACAACACATTACATTATAGAAGATCACGACAATCAGAGGATGAATCCTCTACTGGTTGCAACACATTACAGCTTTCCCCACCTCAAGACTCTGGAATCTTTAGCCTTCTGTAACCCCAAATCAGCTAGGGTTTCTATTTTCCCTGCCTATTATTTACTTTACACTTTCCCCCTTAACTCTACTATTGCCCAAGGTTCCCAAAAATGGTTATTAATAGCCTTTTTTTGGTGGCCAACAACCTAATTTCAAATTTTGCTTCTCCCTCCAAAAATAGGTCAACTTCTAGGAGCTATAACTTTTGATCCGGGGTGTCTAATTGACAAACCATTTTATGCTTCGGAAAGCTCATGGAGTGCTCTACACACTAAGAACCCGCTCTACCAGTTCTAGCCATTTTTGGGCCTGTATGGGGCCATTTAGTACCTCAAACCTGAGTTTGAATAATTTTCAGGCATTTTTGGGGAAACAAAAACTTTAATATGTTTCAGCTCGCAAATGATCTTTACGTGAATCATTCACCAAAGGTCTTATTTTTCAGTTATGAAACTTCCTATAAAATTTCACTTCATTTCATGCCCAAATGCAAACTTTCTAAAAATAGTAGGTTGCTATTTTTAGCAGTTTGGAAAAACTAAAAGTTCTATAGCATTATTCAAGCGATTATGGGACCATGTTGATAATGAGGTTACTCACAAACAAACATGAAATAAAAGTTGCACAACAACCTTTATTTATCTTGAAAGATACGATGAATTCAAAGAATTCATGATCCCAAGTCTCCGTTGATTAGTTCATAATCTACTAACATTACTCAGTGGTTGATGTGTGTTGTTGTTAATCATTCAGGGGCCTTATGTTCTCTAGTAATTTCTGCAAAGTTCATCAGTATTCCTCAAATATCCTATCCTTTATGTCTTCCCTGCATAAATCTCCAACAATTCTACCTCTACACTATGAATTTACTCAAATAATGTGCCTATAGGTTGATATTGGCATGATTTCTATCATTATTTATGATCCTTTGCATGATATTTTCAACACTACATGCATTTAGCTCAAATATGCTAATGATTTTTAGTTACCTATGGGATGTCAGCATATTTATTTATTCTACTTATTATTTATCATGATTTGTAGTTATGGAAGTGATTTAATGAAATTAAAATGAAAAAAAGCGTTTAGAGAATGAGATTCACAAAATTACTTGACTGAGATTACTGATCCACATACATGTTCTGATACAACAATGAACAGAAGAAAACTAGAATCATACTTCACCAGGACATTCCATAAATCTGCATGATCCAGTGCAAATCTTCAAAGGAAAAAGTTGACAACAACATGCAATAAAATGAAAGAGCTTCTATTGAACATAGCATTCACCATTACATATCCAGAAATCAACTTGAAGCTTACGTAAAGTTTACAATCAGGATGTAATCTGAAGCTTCATCTCCATCCAGTATGCTTTAGAACAAGTATATTTACAATGATCTGAAGAAAGAACCTTGACATTTCAACAATTCAGTCCTCATTAGTCTCAGTAATCTGATCTCCTACGTTAAATTGGCTTGGTCAGATTTAAAAATGATTAACCTCTATTCGTCCTCTCCTTTTATGACAAGTCATGGCCCCTTTTATAGGATAGAAGCTAGAAAATGGTTACAATGATCCAGTGATCAGGATCCTCTCAGAACAATCAATGGTCTAGATGAATAGCATGTGCTGGCAACTACACAATTGGCATAGAATATTCTAGCATTTTGGGCTTGATTCGCTCTCTAGCTAGCAAACAATGCACTTGATAATATCCCTCGGCCCTGGTTCATGTTGCTTCTGCATGCAACTTTGCTATGTTCAGCTACTTCAATCTGCAACATACAGCTGAACTCCAAATAATTCTAACATCCTGCAATAAACAGACAAGAATTAAGCATCATTTAATAACTAGCAGGAAAAATTAAACATTACATTAACTATAAATATGGCCCCGAATATGCAAGCTTAGATATCGAGCTATGAATATTAAGCATCTGCAAACATCCGCATATCCAAATGCATATATGACGTCAAGAATGGTCAAGTGAACCATTGTTGACCCAAAAACATGTTATTGGGCCCTAAAACGGCTTCAAAATCCTCCTGCCTTACTTTCCTGCCTTTTTGCATACTCAATTCCTTGTATATCGGATTTGTATCTTATAAACATGCAAGCATTCCAAACATACAACGACCTTTCCATTTTTAATTTTCTATTCGCATCCGTTCTTTGTATATAAGCTTGTATCCTGGCTCCATCAGAATAACTCACTTAGTCGGCAAGACTAAACAAGCCCCCTCCCATCACATATCTCTGCCTGACGCTTCTTTCTATCGGTGAGAACACACTTGCCTCATGCCAAAAAGTACCTATCGCTCAGAAGTGTAAGATCGGTATGATCCAAACATTTTTCTCTGACAGGCCTAGTTACGTTGATGAGTAGTGGAGCCCATGTTACCTTTCCTTTGTATCTCTACGATGTATAAAATGCTTGTATTAAACCTTCAGATACAAGTCCAAATACATACAAAGACCTTTGTATCTTCCTGTCGGACTTCAACTTTTCATAAACTACATTTTACTTACCCTTCGGCTCCACGATGTATATACAGCACAATGTATCCTTTAATATACATTAAGAAGTGATGCATCATATTTGTCGAATTGTAATCTTTTTTGAGATCCACCTTGTATGTATTGCAATGTATATATAACCTGAAACATACATACAAGACATGGAATATACAACCATAAAACCACATTTAATAATCTTTTGGTTCCGCAACATGTACATGGCTTTGTACATCTACTTTGCATGTTTATCCTTGCATCTCAAACATGCAAATCCCAATATACATCTGGAGGACTTATTGCTTTTATTCATTTCTTCTCTGAATTCCGTCGGGTCTACGGCATGCATATATCATTGTATATCTTCTTTGTATGTTTCATTTGCCAAACATACAAACTTAAAATGCATCCACTGGACTTAACTGAATATACATTTTAATTCTAAACTCTGTTAGGTCCACGACTTGTATGTAAAAATAAAGTGTTAGCGACATGCATACAAGAAAACAATGCATATAAACCCGATGACTTCCCTTATGCGACCATACAATGATCTGATATACAAAAGACTTTGTATATGAGAGACCTTGTATATGCAAACAACTTTGTATATACAAATGACTTTGTATACACAACATACAAACCTTTTTTATAGTGCATTTACCAAAAAACACACATATCTAGCAAAATATTGGAAATTTTAAAATGGTTCAAAAAGAAACCCTTACTCATTTTTGACAATGAATTCACCCATACTCAGCTCTGGTACTTAATGCTATTTTTTCTTTATTTTCAACAAGGTTTGTACCTTCACTCCCTTTTCCCTTTACCACCAAGCAAAACAACACACACACAAGCAAAAGCCACAACCACAGCAGGGGTCACCATTTTGCTAAGGAGTAAAATGGGGCGTGTTGTGAACATCACTACAACTAGAAACCAAACAAAACAATCAAATTAAAACCATTAAGGAAAACTAAATGAAATAAATTCATAACTTCCAACTATCTTTTCTGTAAATCATCATTTAACTTGAGACTTAATGTATTCAATAAGGTGCATGAATTTTCTTTTTCAGTTTAAGTGGATGCACGTGATTAATAATCTTCATCTTGAAAATTGGTTGAACAAACCAGTGACTAATATTAGACTACCTAGTTGATGTCATTCCCTCATAGCCAACTGGATAGAGCCTTGCTGGCAGTAGGCATCCATAGCCCCGATAAGGTTATCGTTACAATTCTCCTAAGTAGAGCCCCACTGCCAACAAGCGTCTATAGCCCCAGTAGAGTTACTTAGATGACTTAACCTAGATTTTTATTAAAAATCTATTTTACTATTTTATTTATTTTATATTTTGTATTTGATAGAAATTTCATAAGATATTACAGTTGTAACTTCATGATGCAAGGAGTGATCACTTGCTAAAATTAAGCTGAGAATTGCAATGGTAGAAAGGGTGACCTCTGATTTTTTACCTAATATCTACACTAATAGATTCAACAAACCCAAGGATTTTAGGTGTGTCAGTGTGAGAAACTTCCCTTGAATACTCAACCCACAGTTATTGAATACAAAATTCCACAAGTCAGCTAACTTTTTGCATTCATGACAATCACAACAAGTTATGCATAAATTTCAAATAATTAACCTGAATGTTCTAAATTTTCTATTGTTTTTAGTGGTTGTTAGTCTGCTCCTACATACTCTAAATCAAAATAAAGATCCCTGCTGAGGAAACAACAAAACAAGCAAAACAAGCAGACTGTACAAACAACTACCCTACGAAAGGAAACAACACAAAGAAAAACAAGAAAAAAAAGAAAAGAAACAGAACAACTACCCTACCAAACTATATACAAGACACTACAAGGCAAATAAAACCCAGGAAAAGACCCAAAGACACCTGAATTTGCATACTTCCTTAGATTGTGCAGGAGCATCAGGGCATTAGTTATGGTTCTGATCCTAGCAAATTCATCTTTGTATTCTAAAAAGTATTCTTGTATTCTTAATTCATTGTGTTTAATAGAATAACTCTTAACAATTAGCAACTAAGGAAGCTCATCATGTTCATGACTAATCCATATGGATGTCTTATCTACCAAATTTCCATAATCAAAATACTAATCAACATCATTTACTGTGGAAAGGAAAGATACAACATGATGTATCTTTGGTTTTGTAGGACATGCTAATTCATTGACAGCTGGTCTTCCATTTAAGTTTAAATTTTTGTTGTTTGGCCCAGCATCAGGTCTTCCTTCATCTTGAAGAATGTATGACTCTTGATGGATTATTTCTTCATCTTTATCCACATCTATCTCTTCATTCTGGATGTTTAGTTTATCCTCAAGTTCAGGAAATGTCTCAATATTTTCTTGAATTCTCTGCACATCAGCATCCAAATGAGTATCTTTATAATCATAATCTGATATACAGAAATTTTTCATTTCTAAATCATTCGACTGTAAAAGTGAAACAACTTTCGATTGATAGGAATACTTCCCTGTTTAATTTTCAAAATGACATTAGATCGACATCTGATCATGCACAACAACTCCAAAACCTTCTGCATCTTCAACTGATGCAGGAGCATCCAGAGGTGTAAGGGCAATCTTGCATCACCCAAAAAGAAGTTAATTCAAAAACATTGTAGTTGTTCTCATATCTTTCCATAATTAGTGTTTTTGGTTCCACAATATCCATAATAATAATGTAGGACTTTCAGTTTTTCCAAAACTGTTAAAATAGCAACATGCCTATTTAGGAAAGTGTACCTGCTATTTTTAGAAAGTTTACATTTGGGCACGTAATGAAGCAAAAACTTCTAGAAAGTTACATAATGGAAATATAAGACCTTTGGCAAAGGAATCAGGTAAAGATCATTTGTGAGCTAAAAAATATTAAAGTTTTTGTTTTCCAAAAAGCCCTTGAAAATTTACAGAACGAGATATGAGGCACTAAAACTTCTCATAATGTCTCAAAAAGTTGATGGAAATCCATTTACAAATTTTTGGTGTGATAGTTTACATCGCGAGCTTTCTGGCGCTTAAAACGGTTCGTCAATCGGACACCCGAATCAAAAGTTATGCTTCCCAGAAGTTGACCTACTTTTGGAGGGAGTTGCAAAATTTGAAATTTAGCTGGAGGCCGCCAAAAAGTGCTATTTATGACTATTTTGGGAACCCTGGGCAATAGTAGAGTCAAGGGGGCCAGTGTGGAGTCAAGAATAGGTGGGAAAATAGAAACCCTAGCTAATTTGGGGTTACAAAAGGTTGAAGATTCTAGAGTCTTGAGGTTGGGAAAGCTGTAATGTGTTTCAGCCAGTAGAGGATTTATCCTCTGATTGTAATTAAGCTTCTGTATTGTAATGAGTTGCCCAGTTCAATAAAAGAAAGTTCTATTTGTTGTGTTCAATATCTGTTATTGTGTGTTTTGTGATTTACCCCCTTCATCAAGTGGTATCAGAGCGAGGGTTCCTGAGTGTGTAGACAGATCGCCAACCGTGAGGCAGTTTGCACCAGGACCTGAGGTTGTGGGTTTGCTACGGAGACCAAGATGCCTCCATGAAGAAATCATGTTGGGAGGAATGCTTTGAAAGAAGAGGGTTTTATAGCCTTGCAAAGGCAAATCGATGCATTGCAAGAGGAGCTACGAAGAGGGTTTCAGCCAAGGACAAGAGAAGAAAGTGAAGGTGAAGATGAAGAAGAGTTATCTGAGGAAGAACAGGAGCTGCCGAAGATCCTGCAGAAGTTAGGTTGTTGAGGGCCATTTCAAAGATCAGAAAGAGGCCCAGGATCGAAGTTCTACATATTCTAGAGATTTGAATCCAGAACAGCTTATTGATTGGATCAATGACATGGAGGAGTATTTTGAGTATGAAGATGTGGAGGACCCAGATCAGGTTAAGTTTGCAAAAACAAAGTTGAAGGGCCACGCCAATATTTGGTGGAAGGAGGTCCAATTAGAGAGGAATAGAAGAGGAAAAGGAAAGATCTCCAGATGGGATCGGATGGTGGAGAAACTAAAGAAGCAGTTCATTCCTGTGGACTATGAGATGGAGTTGCTGAAGAAGCTGCAAGGACTGAAGCAAGGTAACAAGTCTGTTAAGGAGTATACAAAAGAGTTTTATAAAATTACTATCAGGACAGGCCATGCAGAGCCCAACAAGGAGAAGGTAGCCTGTTACATTAATGGGTTGAGGCCGAGTATTCAAGAGGAGTTGAGCCTGGTGAGAATGACCACCATAAAAGATGCGTACTAGTTTTCCCTGAAGGTGGAAGAGAAACTGAATAAAAGATTTGATAGCAAGCAAAGGGGAAGAGGTCAAGGCGGAAGGACTGGTGGAAGACCCTATGGGAGCTGAAATGAAGATGCAAAGAAAATTGAAGAAGTTGGCACCAGTCGAAATCAGAGAGGTGACAATGCCTACCACCCTTGTGACCAGAACAATGGTGAGCAAAGAGGAAGAGGAAGAGGCAGACCTGGGAAAGGACCTGGAAGAGGAGGTTTCAGAGGAACCTGTTTCCAATGTGGAGAAGAAGGGCATCAAGCATATGAGTGTCTGCAACATCAAGGAAGGACAAATAGAAGACCTGAAGGTAATGCACGAGTTGCATATGTAGATGGAGATGCACAGTCTGAGCATTCTGAAGATGCTGAAAGGGGAGAAACCGTAGTTGTCAGAAGAACTTTGTTGAATGAGGAGAGAGAACCCAATCAGAGGAAGAGTTTATTCCGCACAAGGTGTAAATGTGAAGGTAAGTGTTGTGATATTATTATTGACAGTGGAAGCATTGATATTCTTGTTTCAGAGGAGATGGTTGACAAGTTGAAGTTGACAAGAAGAAAGCATCCACATCCATATCGGATTGCATGGTTGTAGAAGGACCATAGAGCTTTGGTCAATGAGCAGTGTTTAGTGAGGTTCAAGATTGGTGACTACCATGATGAGGTGTTGTGTGATATCATACTGATGGATGCATGTCATATGCTGTTAGGGAGGCTGTGGCAGTATGATAGGAGTGATGTCCATGATGGCCGTGCAAACACATATTCCCTAACAAAGGATGGAGTTTGTCATAAGTTGAAGCCCTTGAAGGAGGTGGAAGAAAAGGTATGTAGCACTGCCAGAATTTGTTTGGTATATGGTAGGAAATTTTTGGAGGGTATGAAGCATGAGCATCATTGCTTTGCATTGATTCCTAAGATTAGTCAAGAGAAATGTGAATTTGTACCTGCAGAAGTTTCAGATATGTTGGAAGAGTTCCAGGACATTATCTCTGATAATGTATTAGAAGGTTTACCACTAGTAAGGAAGATAAGTCATCAAATAGATTTGATACCAGGAGCTAGTTTGCCAAACAAGGCAGCGCACAGAATGACCCCTGCAGAGAATGAAGAGCTGAACAGACAAGTTTAGGAGTTGTTGAGGAAGGGACTGATAAGGGAGAGCCTAAGTCCATGTGCAGTACCTGCAGTACTAGCACCAAAGAAAGATGGAGAATGGAGGATGTGTACAAACTCTCGAGCCATCAATAAGATAACAATCAAGTATAGATTTCCATTGCCAAAAATGGATGACATCATGGACTGTTTGAGTGGAGTAAAGTACTTCATGAAAATTGACCTGAAGAGTGGGTATCACTAGATCCATATCAAAGAAGGGGATGAATGGAAGATAGCCTTCAAGAAAAAGGAAGGTTTGTATGAGTGGTTAGTCATGCCATTTGGGCTAACCAATGCACCGAGCACATTCATGCAGCTCATGAATGAGGTACTAAAAGAATTTTTGGGAAGTTTTGTTATTGTTTATTTGGATGATATTTTGATTTTTAGTAAGACTTGGGATGAGCATTTCATGCATATCAGAAGAGTTCTAGAGAAGCTAAGGGAGGAGAAGCTGCTGATTAATCTGAAGAAATGTAGTTTTGCAAAGAAGGAGTTGGTATACCTGGGATTTGTTGTCTCAGAGGAAGGTCTTAAGATGGAGCCAGAAAAAGTAAGGGCTATCATTGAGTGGCCTACACCAAGGAGTGCAACAGAGGTAAGATCTTTTCATGGTTTGGCAAGTTTCTATAGAAAGTTTATCAGGAATTTCAATAGCATTTGTGCACCTCTAACTGAGACAATGAGAGGGGATAGAAAAGAGTTTAGATGGACTAAAGGAGCAGACAAGAGCTTTGATACATTGAAGTAGAAAGTTGTAGAACAACCTGTTTTGGTACTTCCAGATTTCAATAAGGTATTTCAGGTAGATTGTGATGCTAGTGGTAGTGGTATAGGAGTTGTTTTGAGCCAAGAAGGTAAACCCATTGCCTATTCTAGTGAGAAGCTTAATGATTCCAAGGAAAGGTATTCTGTTTATGATCAGGAATTTTATGCAATAGTTCAGGCTTTGAAGAAATGGAGACATTATCTATTGCCAAAAGAGTTTGTTTTATATACTGATCATCAAGCTTTGCAGTATCTTAATAGTCAAGGGAAGTTGAACCAAAGGCACTTAAAATGGGTTGGGTTTTTGCAAAGTTATACCTTTGTTTTGAAGCACAGGAGTGGGAAGTCCAACAGAGTTACAGATGCCTTGAGCAGAAGGCAAAATTTGTTGATAGAAATGAAGATAGAGGTTGTTGGGTTTGATGAGCTTAAAAGTTTGTAACCTGAAGATCCAGATTTCATAGAGGCTTGGAAAGCTTGTCTGGAGCCTGTTACTTTGGACAGGATAAAATGGTTGGATTTCATAATCCAAGACGACATGCTATTTAGAGGAAGCCAGTTGTGCATTCCGAAGAGTTCCATGAGAGAGAACCTGATTAAGGAGAAGCATAGTGGAGGATTGGCTGGACACTTTGGTCGAGATAAGACCATTTCTATTATTGGTGAAAATTATTACTGGCCACAGCTGCAGCAGGATGTGAGGAAGTTTGTGCAGAGTTGCAGAGTATGTCAGATGGCAAAAGGAACAAGTCAAAATACAGGATTGTATCAACCATTACCTATACCAAAGAAGCCATGGGATGATATTAGTATGGATTTTGTTCTTAGTTTACCAAGGACATAGAGAGGGCATGATTTTATTTTTGTGGTGGTGGACAAATTCTCAAAGATGGCACATTTTATTCCTTGTAAGAAGACTAATGATGCTATTCATATTGCAGAGTTATTTTTTAGGGAAGTGGTGAGACTACATGGTCTACCAAAGAGCATATTTTCAAATTGAGATACCAAGTTTGTTGGTTATTTCTGGAGGACATTGTGGAAGAAGTTGAAGATAGATTTGAAGTTTAGTTCTGCACACCATCCACAGACTGATGGACAAACTGAAGTGGTGAATAGGAATTTGGGTAACCTACTATGATGCTTAGTAGGAGATAAGCCCAAGGGATGGGATTTAATTTTACCACAAGAAGAATTTGCTTACAATAATTCTGTCAATAGGAGTACTGGTAAATCACCATTCTAGATTGTATATGGTAATAGCCCGAGAAATGCTTCTGAGTTAAGGAAGCTGGACAATGGAGAAAAGACAAGTGCTGAAGCCAAAGACTTTGCAGAATATTTGAAGAAATTGCATGAAGAAGTGAGAAAGCACATTAATAAGATGAATATTCAGTACAAGGCTAAGGCAGATCAGAAGAGGAGGTATAAGGAGTTCCAGGTGGGAGATGAAGTCATGGTTCACTTGAGAAAAGAAAGGTTCCCAGTTGGAACATACAATAAATTAAAAATGAAGAGATTTGGACCATGCAGAATCATGAAGAAGCATGATTTAGGAAATGCATATGAGGTAGAGCTGCTAAGTGGGATCAATATTTCTCCTATTTTCAACATTGCTAATTTATCAGAATATCATGAAGGTGGAACAGAGGATGGACCAACAGAAGTGCAGTGGAGTATTCCAGCATCTACTTCAACAGAGGAGATAGAAGAGATTTTGGATAGCCATGTGGGAAGGAGCACTCGGAACAATCAATACAAAGAATCTCTAGTGAAATGGAAAGGAAGGTCTGTTGAAGATTCTTCTTGGTTGTCTAAGGCAGAGGCGGACCGTTTGGGTTTTCCTCACATAAACACCTGAGACGTGACAGGGTCACTTCTCAAATTACCCTGCGTGTCTGATGCAAGAGCATCCAGAGGTGTAAGGGCAATCTTGCATCACCCAAAAAGAAGTTAATTCAAAACCATTGTAGTTGTTCTCATTTCTTCCCATAATTAGTGTTTTTGGTTCCATAATATCTAGAATATTAATGTAGGACCCTCAGTTTTTCCAAAACTGCTAAAATAGCAACCTGCCTATTTAGGAAAGTGTACCTGCTATTTTTAGAAAGTTTGCATTTGGGCACGTAATGAAGAAAAAACTTCCAGAAAGTTATATAATGGAAATATATGACCTTTCGCGAAGGAATCGGGTAAAGATCATTTGTGAGATGAAAAATATTAAAGTTTTTGTTTTCTGAAAAGCCACTAAAAATTTACGGAATGAGATATGAGGCACTAAAACTTCTCATAACATCTCAAAATGTTGACAAAAATCCATTTATGAATTTTTAGCGTGATAGTTTACATCGCAAGCTTTTCGGCGCTTAAAACGGTTCGTCAATCGGACACCCGGATCAAAAGTTATGCTTCCCGGAAGTTGACCTACTTTTGGAGGGAGTTGCAAAATTTGAAATTTAGCTGGAGGCTGCTAAAAAGAGCTATTTATGACTATTTTGGGAACCCTGGGCAATAGCAGAGTCAAGGGTTCCAGTGTGGAGTCAAGAATAGGTGGGAAAGCAGAAACCCTAGCTGATTTGGGGTTACATAAGGCTGAAGATTCTAGAGTCTTGAGGTTGGGAAAGCTGTAATGTGTTGCAGCCAGTAGAGGATTTATCCTGTGATTGTAATTGAGCTTCTGTAATATAATGAGTTTCCCAGTTCAATAAAATAAAGTTCTATTTGTTGTGTTTAATATCTGTTATTCTTTGTTTTGTGATTTACCCCCTTCATCATCAAATTTCATGAATTGTTCATCAAATAACTCACATTTTCCATCCAGTAGAGTATCTGGTTCCATTGACCTGCAACATTCTTGCATTTGATCATTCAACTTAAACAAGTTAGATAGTAAATCAACATTTATTTTCTTTTCTACAACTCCCTGGGTTACTATCATAGGAACCTCTTTAGTAGCAATGCATTTAAATTCTTCCACATGTCTACATTTCTTTTTACCATAAAATGACTCAAGGAAAGATATTTCACTATCCTTATCAAAAGTATTAGGATCAGAATCAAAGATTTTATCCTCACAAGTGGTTTCTTCTCTACAAATTTTGAAAGATTTATACCTACAATCCCTTTTACCCGTACTAGGAAGTAGAGAACTACTATAAATCTCAACATAAAATGACTTAAGGAAAGATGCTTCCTCATCTTTACCTTCTAGAACAAATTCAGCTATTCTATTTTCTAACCAACTTGTGATTATGGGTGTTTTCTCTTCTTGTTGTTCCAGAATTTGAGTCTTCTCCAACATGACCAAGCAAGCATCACAATCCATTTCTGAATGCTCTTCGTCATGTAATCTGCACCAACTTTCAGTTAGGACATCATCAGTGGATAAACCTAATATTTGACTACATTGTATATTTCTAGACAAGTATAATTCAAAATCCTTGAAGCGATCCACTTTAGTGTCCAAACAACTAATAATTTCTAGTGCTATATCTGCTTGTTGCTCCAGAATCTCTTCATTTTCCTGCCAGACATCAGCCTTGAACACATCTAAGAAAAGAATTAGTCCTTTCAAATATAAATCTATCCTGATGAGGAAAGTTAAACAATTAATTTCATTGTGTTCCACAGACTTGTGTATCCTGCAACAACTAGATAAACTAAAGTTAGATAAACTTTGAGGATAAAGTTGTTTATTCAAAGTTTTCTGAAATAAAGGAATGTTAACTTAACAATTGTCTTCATATGCATCTATTGAAATGAGACTCTATTTTCAATTTTTAGGATTTTGAAATTTTAATGAGATCTATCATATCTTAGAATAAAACTTGAAAGCTCAGAAAATCAAATGAATCTTTGAAGCTTTGAGCTAGATCTTTGCAAAGATATAGTCAAATCTTCTTAGACAAGAGATATTTGCAGACATTCAACTCAAATGATGAAATACTTATGCAACATTTACAGAAATCCACAGATTCCTAGCTCAGGCCCTCCTTCAAGCGACAATTTATGTTGATTGCATTAGAAGCGAGGGGTGTGCATAAAATGAATGATAACTGCAGCAATGTGTTCTTTCCCATTCTGCCCTCCTTCTAGCTCCAATTTATGTTGATTGCGTTAGAAGCGAGGGGTGTACATAAAATGAATGATGACTGGAGCAATGTGTTCTTTCCTGTTCTACCCTCCTTCTAGCGCCAATTTATGTTGACGATGGCGTTACTCACAAACAAACATGAAATAAAAGTTACACAACAACCTTTATTTATCTTGAAAGATACGATGAATTCAAAGAATTCATGATCCCAAGTCTCCATTGATTAGTTCATAATCTACTGACATTACTCAGTGGTTGATGTGTGTTGTTGTTAATCATTTAGGGGCCTTACGTTCTCCAGTAATTTCTACAAAGTTCATTAGTATTCCTCAAAATACCTTGTCCTTTATGTTTTCCCTGCATAAATCTCCAACAATTCTATCTCTATACTATGAATTTACTCAAATGATGTTCCTATAGGTTGATATTTGCATTATTTATATCATTATTTATGATCCTTTGCATGATATTTTCAACATTACATGCATTTAGCTCAAATATGCTAATGATTTTCAGTTACCTATGGGATGTCAGCATATTTCTCTGTTCTGCTTATTATTTATCATGTTTGCAGTTATGGAAGTGATGTAATGAAATTAAAATGAGAAAAAGGGTTTAGCGAATGAGATTCCCAAAATTACTTGACTAAGATTACTGATCCACATACATGTTCCAATACAACAATGAAGAGAAGAAAACTAGAATCATACTTCACTAGGACATTCCACAAATCCGCATGATCTAGTGCAAATATTCAAAGGAAAAGTTGACAACAACATGCAATAAAATAAAAATGCTTCTATTAAACACAGCATTCAACATTACATATCCAGAAATCAACTTGAAGATTATGTAAAGTTTACAATTGGGATGTAATCTGAAGCTTCATCTCCATCTAGTATGCTTTAGAACAAGTATATTTACAATGTTCTGAAGAAAGAACCTTGACATTTCAACAATTCAGTCCTCATTAGTCTCAGTAATCCAATCTCCTACATTAAATTGGCTTGGTCAAATTTAAAAATGATTGACCTCTATTCATCCTCTCCTTTTATGACAAGTCATGGCCCCTTTTATAGGATAGAAGCTAAAAATAGGTTACAATGATCTAGTGATCAGGATCCTCTCAGAATAATCAACAGTCCAGATGAATAGCATGTGCTTGCTAGTTGGCAACTGCACAGCTGGGATAGAATATTCTAGCACTTTGGACTTGATTCGCTCTCCATCTGACAAACAACACACTTGATAATATCCCTCGGCCCTGGTTCATGTTGCCTCTACATGCAAGTCTGCTATGTTGATCTACTTCAATCTGCAACATACTGTTGAACTCCAAATAATTCCAACATCCTACAATAAACAGACAAGAATTAAGCATCATTTAATAACTAGCAGGAAAAATTAAACATTACATTAACTATAAATCTGGCCCTGAATATGCAAGCTTAGATATCAAGCTATGAATATTAAGCATCTGCAAACATTCGCATATCCAAATGCACATATGATGTCAAGAATTGTCAAGTCAACCATCATTGACCCAAAAACATGTTATCAGGCCCTAAAACGGCTTCAAAATCCTCTCACCTTGCTTTCCTACCTTTTCGCATACTCAATTCCTTGTATATCGGATTTGTATCTTATAAACATGCAAGCATTCCGAACATACAACAACCTTTCCATTTTTAATTTTCTATTCACATCCATTCTTTGTATATAAGCTTGCACCCTGGCTCCATCAGAATAACTCACTTAGTCGGCAAGACTAAACAAGCCTCCTCTGATCACATATCTCTGCCTGATGAAGCTTCTTTCTATCGATGAGAACACATTAGCTCATGTCGAAAAGTACCTATCGCTCAGAAGTGTAAGATCAGTATGATCTAAACATTTTTCTCTGATAGGCCTACTCACGCTGATGAGTAGTGGAGCCCACATTACCTTTCCTTTGTATCTCCATGATGTTTAAAATGCTTTTATCAAACCTTCAGATACAAGTCCAAATACATACAAAGACCTTTGTATCTTCCTGTCGGACTTCAACTTTTCATAAACTACATTTTACTTACCCTTCGGCTCCGCAATGTATATAAAGCACAATGTATCCTTTAATATACATTAAGAAGTGATGCATCATGTTTGTCAGATTGTAATCTTTTTTGAGATCCACCTTGTATGTATCGCAATGTATGTATAACCTGAAACATACATACAAGGTGTAGAATATACAACCATAAAACCACATTTAATAATCTTTCAGTTCTGCGACATGTACATGGCTTTGTACATCTACTTTACATGTTTATCCTAGCATCTCAAACATGCAAATCCCAATATACATCTGGCAAACTTATCACTTTTATTCATTTCTTCTCTGAATTTTGTCGGGTCCGTGGCATGCATATATCATTGTATATCTGCTTTGTATGTTTCATTTGCCAAACATACAAACTTAAAATGCATCCACTGGACTTAACTGAATATACATTTTAATTCTCAACTCCATCAGGTCCGTGACTTGTATGTAAAAATAAAGTGTTAGCGACATGCATACAAGTAAACAATGCATATAAACCCGATGACTTCCCTTATGCGACCATACAACGATCCGATATACAAAAGACTTTGTATATGAGAGACCTTGTATATGCAAACGACTTTGTATATGCAAACGACTTTTTATATACAAATGACTTTGTATACACAACATACAAACCTTTTTTTATAGTGCATTTACCAAAAAACACACATATCTAGCAAAATATTTGGAATTTTAAAATGGTTCAAAAAGCAACCGTTACTCATTTTTGACAATGAATTCACCCATACTCAGCTCTAGTACTTAATGCTATTTTTTTTAATTTTCAACAAGGTTTGTACCTTCACTCCCTTTTCCCTTTACCACCAAGTAAAACAACACACACACAAGTAAAAGCCATAGCCACAGCATGGGTCCTCTTTTTGCTAAGGATTAAAATGGGGCGTGTTGTAAACATCACAACAGACCAGAACCACAAATTGAAAAGAAATGGAAAGAACATCAACAATTTTGAAACACATATTTTTTTGGGTGATGCAAGATTGCCCTTACACCATTGGATGCTCATGCATTAGAAACCTAGGGTAATTTGAGAAGTGACCTTGTCACGTCTCAAGTGTTTGTGTGAGGAAAACCCAAATGGTCAACCTCTGCCTTAGACAACCAAGAAGAATCTTCAATAGGCCTTCATTTCCATTTCACCAGATATTCTTCATATTGCATGTTCTGAGTACTTCTTCCCACACGGCTATCCAAGATCTCTTCTATCTTCTCTGTTGAAGTAGATGCCAGAATACTCCACTGTTCTTCTATTGGTCCATCCTTTGTTCCACCTTCACAATATTCTAATAAATCAGTAATGTTGAAAGCAAGGGAAATGTTGATCTCACTCGGCAGCTCCACCTCATATGCATTTCCTGAATCATGTTTCTTCAAAATTTTGCATGGTCTAAATTTCTTCATTTTCAACTTATTGTATGTTCCTATCGGGAACCTTTCTTTTCTCAAGTGAACCATGACTTCATCTCCTACCTAAAATTTCTTATATCTCCTCTTTTGATCTGCCTTATCCTTATACTGAATATTCATCTTATTAATGTTCTTTTTCACCTCTTCATGCAAATTCTTCATGTGTTCTGCAAAGTCTTCAGCCTCGACACTTGTCTTTTCTCCTTTGTCCAAATTCCTTAACTCTGAAGCATTTCTTAGACTATTGCCATATACAATCTGGAAAGGTGATTTACCAGTACTCCTATTAATAGAATTGTTGTAAGCAAATTTTGCCTATGGTAAAATAAAATCCTATCCCTTGGGCTTATCTCCTACTAAGCATCGTAGTAGGTTACCCAAACTCCTATTCACCACTTCTGTCTGTCCATCAGTCTGTGGATGTTGTGTAGAACTAAACTTCAAATCTGTCTTCAACTTCTTCCACAATGTCCTCCAAAAGTAACCAACAAACTTGGTATCTCGATCTAAAACTATGCTCTTTGGTAGACCATGTAATCTCAACACCTCTCTGAAAAATAATTCAGCAATATGGATAGCATCATTAGTCTTCTTGCAAGTTATGAAATGTGCCATCTTCAAGAATCTATCCACCACCACAAAAATAGAATCATGTCCTCTCTGTGTCCTTGGTAAACCAAGAACAAAATCCATACTAATATCATCCCACTGCTTCTCTAGTACAGGTAGTGACTGATATAGACCTGTATTCTGACTTGCTCCTTTTGTCATCTAACATACTCTGCAACTCTACACAAATTTCCTCACATCCTACTACAACTGTGGCAAAAAATAATTTTCACCAACAATAGCAATGGTCTTATCTTGACCAAAGTGTCCAGCCAATCCTCCACTATGCTTCTCCTTAATCAGGTTCTCTCTCATGAAACTCCTCGGAATGCACAACTGGCTTCCTCTAAACAACATGCCATCTTGGATTATGAAATCCAACCATTTTGTCCTGTCCAAAGTAATAGGTTCCAAATAAACTTTCCAAGCCTCTGTAAAATCTGGATCTTCACGATACAAACTTTTGAGCTCATCGAATCCAACAACCTCTATCTTCATTTTTGTCAACAAATTTTGCCTTCTACTTAAGGCATCTGCAACTCTGTTGGACTTCCCACTCCTATGCTTCAAAGCAAAAGTATAGCTTTGCAAAAACTCAACCCATTTTAAATGCCTTTGGTTCAACTTTCCTTGACTATTAAGATAATGCAAAGCCTGATGATCAATATATAAAACAAACTCTTTTGGCAACAAATAATGTCTCCATTTCTTCAAAGCCTGAACTATTGCATAAAATTCCTGATCATAAACAAAATACTTTTTCTTGGCATCATTAAGCTTCCCATTAAAATAGGTAATGGGCTTACCTTCTTGGCTCAAAATAGCTCCTATACCACTACCACCAGCATCATAATCTACCTAAAATACCTTATTGAAATCTGGAAGTGCCAAAATAGGTTGTTCTACGACTTTCTACTTCAATGTATCAAATATCTTGTTTGCTCCTTTAGTCCATCTAAACTCTTTTCTATCCCCTCTCATTGTCTCAGTTAGGGGTGCACAAATCCTACTAAAATTTATGATAAACTTTCTGTAAAAACTTGCCAAACCATGAAAAGAGCTTACCTCTGTAGCACTTCTCGGCGTAGGCCATTCAATGATAGCCCTTACTTTTTATGGGTCCATCTTAAGACCTTCGTCTGAGACAACAAATCCCAGGTATACCAACTCCTTTGCAAAACTACATTTCTTCAAATTAATCAACAAATTCTCCTCCCTCAGCTTCTCTAGAACTCTTTTGATATGCATCAGATGCTCATCCCAAGTCTTACTAAAAATCAAAATATCATCTAAATAAACAATAATAAAACTTCCCAGAAATTCTTTCAGTACCTCATTCATGAGCCGCATGAATGTGCTCGGTGCATTGGTTAGCCCAAATGGCATGACTAACCACTTGTACAAACCCTCCTTTGTCTTGAAGGTTGTCTTCCATTCATCTCCTTCTCTAATTTAGATCTGATGATACCCACTCTTCAGGTCAATCTTCATGAAGTACTTGGCTCCACTCAAACAATCCATTATGTCATCCATTCTTGGCAATGGAAATCTGTACTTGATCATGATCTTATTTATGGCTCGAGAATCTGTACACATTCTCCATTCTCCATATTTCTTTGGTACGAGTATTACAGGTATTGCACATGGACTCAAGCTCTCCCTTATCAGTCCCTTCCTCAACAACTCGTGAAATTGTCTATTCAGCTCTTCATTTTCTACAGGGGTCATTCTATGGGCTGCCTTGTTTGGCAAACTGGCTCCTGGTATCAAATCCATTTGATGACTTATCTTCCTTACTGGTGGTAAACCTTCTAGTACATTATCAGAGATAATGTCCTAAACTTCTTCCAACATATCTGAAACTTCTATTGGTACATCTTCACATTTCTCTTGACTAATCTTAGGAATCAATGCAAAGCAATGATGTTCATGCTTCATACCTTCCAAAAATTTCCTACCATCTACCAAGCAAATTCTGGTAGTACTACATACCTTTTCTTCCACCTCCTTCAAGGGCTTCAACTTATGATGAACTCCATCCTTTGTTAGGTAATATGTGTTTACACGACCATCATGGACAACACTCATATCATACTGCCACGACCTCCCCAACCGCATATGATATGCATCCATCAGTATGATATCACACAGCACCTCATCATGGTAGTCCCAAATCTTGAACTTCACTAAACACTGCTCATTGACCAAAGCTCTATGGTCCTTTTGCAACCATGCAATCCGATATGGATGTGGATGCTTTCTTCTTGTCAACTTCAACTTGTCAACCATTTCCTCTAAAACAAGATTGTCAGTACTTCCACTGTCAATAATAATATCACAACACTTACCTTCACATTTGCACCTTGTGCAGAATAAACTCTTCCTCTGATTGGGTTCTTTCTCCTCATTCAGCAAAGTTCTCCTGACAACTAGGGTTTCTCCCGTTTCAGCATCTTCAGAATACTCAGATTGCACATCTTCATCTACATGTGCAACTCATGCATTAACTTCAGGTCTTCTATTCATCCTTCCTTGATGTTGCGGACACTCGTATACTTGATGCCCTTCTTCTCCACATTGGAAATAGGTTCTTCTGAAACCTCCTCTTCCAAGTCCTTGCCCAGGTCTGCCTCTTCCTTTTCCTCTTTGTTCACCATTGTTCTGGTCATGAGGGTAGTAGGCATTATCTGCTCTCTAAATTCGACTGATGCTAGATTCTTCACTTTTGTTTGAATCTTCATTTCACCCCCCATAGGGTCTTCCACCAATCCTTCTGCCTTGACCTCTTCCCCTTTGCTTGTTGTCAAATCTTTTATTCAGCTTCTCTTCCACCTTCAGGGAAAATTGATATGCATCGTCTATGGTGGTCATTCTGACCAGGCTCAACTCCTCTTGAATACTCTGCCTCAACCTATTAATGTAATGGGCTACCTTCTCCTTGTTGGGCTCTACATGACCTGTCCTGATAGTAATTTTATAAAACTCCTCTGTATACTCCTTAACAAACTTGTTGCCTTGCTTCAATCCTTGCAGCTTCTTTAACAACTCCATCTCATAGTCCACAGGAATGAACTGCTTCTTTAGTTTCTCCACCATTCGATTCCATCTGGTGATCTTTCTTTTTCCTCTTTTATTCCTCTCTAACTGGACCACCAAATATTGAGGTGGCCCTTCAACTTTATTTTTGCAAACTTGACCCAATTTGGGTCCTCCACATCTTCATACTCGAAATACTCCTCCATGTCATTGACTCAATCAATGAGTTGTTCCGGATTCAAATCTCCAGAATATGTAGAAATTTTGATCTTGGGTCTCTTTCCAATCTAAGAAATGGCCCTCAACAACCTAACTTCTGTAGGATCTCCTATAGCTTCTCGTTCTTCCTCAGATAGCTCTTCTTCAGCTTCATCCTCACTTTCTTCTCTTGTTCTTGGATCAAACCCTCTTCGCAGCTCCTCTTTCAGTGCATCGATCTGCCTTTGTAGGGCTTTAAAACCCTCTTCCATCAAAGCATTCCTCCCAATATGATTTCTTTATGGAGGCATCTTGATCTCCGCAAGAAAACCCACAACCTCAAGTCCTAGTGCAAACTGCCTCACGGTCGGCAATCTGTCTACACACTCAAGAACCCTTGCTCTGATACCACTTGATGAAGGGGTTAAATCATAAAACACACAATAATAGAAATTGCACATAGAAAATAGAGATGTTATTTTATTGATTTGGAAAACACATTAAATTACAAAATCTCAGTACAATCAAAGGATGAATCCTCTACTGGCTGCAACACATTACAGCTTTCTCAACCTCAAGACTCTAGAATCTTCAGCCTTATGTAACCCCAAATCAGCTAGGGTTTTTATTTTCCCCACCTATTCTTGACTCTACAATTTCCCCCTTAACTCTACTACTATCCAAGGTTCCCAAAAATGGTTATTAATAGCCCTTTTTTTGGCGGCCAACAACCTAATTTTAAATTTTTCTTCTCCCTCCAAAAATAGGTCAACTTCCAGGAGCCATAACTTTTTATCTGGGTGTCTGATTGATAAACCATTTTATGCATCAAAAAGATTGTGGAGTGCTCTATGTACTAAGAACCCACTCTGCTAGTTCCAACCATTTTTGGGCCCGTATGGGGCCGTTTAGTGCCTCAAACCTAAGTTTGAATAATTTTCAGGCATTTTTTGGGAAATAGAAACTTTAATATCTTTTAGCCTGCAAATGATCTTTGCGTGATTCCTTTACCAAAAGTCTTATTTTTCGGTTATGAAACTTCCTGTAAAATTTCACTTCATTCGTGCCCAAATGCAAACTTTCTAAAAATAGCAAGTTGCTATTTTTAGCAGTTTGAAAAAACTGAAAGTTCTACATCATTTTTCAAGCGATTATGGGGCCAGAACCACAAATTTTGAAAAGAAATGGAAAGAACATCAACAATTTTGAAACACATATTTTTTTGGGTGATGCAAGATTGCCCTTACACCATTGGATGCTCCTGCATCAGAAGGGAGGAAAATTTCAAAATTGAAGACTTGAAGTTACTCTTTTTGAAGAAAAATAGAGGGCTAGTTGGTTTGAGGAAATTCAATTTACGGACATTGGTAGAAATGACTATCAAGTAGCTGATTTGGTAGCTAATAAAGGAGTGGATTTGTGAGTCAATGTTTCTTGGGGGCCGTGAGACCTGCATAATTTTCCTGGCCCCTATTTCCTTTCTTGCAGATTGCTTGGCTATGGACATATAGTTTATGGTTTGAATGGTGTCTTGATCATTTTTTTGATATTGTTTCTACTACTATACATAGACTTAATGGTATATAAATAGAAGCTAGTTATATATCTGGTCTGGCCTCTCATCAGACCTAGTTTTTGTGGCATTGATGCCTAATTCCTTTGGGGTTATTTTCTAGTTCTTGGATCCCAAACTAGGCTATATATCAAAAAAAGTAATGATACAAGAAAAACATAGCCATAATATTTTTGACTTGTGTGTTCTTCATATTTTAATGTTTTCCTACGTTGTCTGCTCATTTCTTTGTTTGCATCATGTTTAATTAATATTTTATATTATTTCAGTTATTGAATAGAGGATATTAGGATCTATGGAACCTTTATTTTTTCATTTTTTCGAAAGGCTTTGAATTGGTTCATTTTTAATTTCTAAACTAGACATCCATTATGTTGGCCATCTTTTCATCAAAGTTAGGATAAGAGTTTGAATAAGCCATATATAAATTAAATTTAATGTTGTCATAATTCATGTTGTACTTTTTTTAAAATGTTTTGGTCACCTTTTTGTAACATGTTTTTATTATACACTAGATATTGCAACTGTATATGACTATGATACAAAACTAATCTATCAATTAATTTGAAATAACTATATAAGATACATTACTTAATAGAAAATTAAATGAATTAAAATTGTTAAGGTTGTTACTTTTTATAACTATACTTGGTGTTGTGGCAAATAATTATTGATACTATGATATATTAATAGTCACTTCTTTTTAATATATTCATCAAAATCTCTTAAATTATTAAACTCATGAGATTATTATAAACTAACTTGAGATTATTAAACTCTTGAGATGATTGATAGACAAATATATAAATAGTTTTATCAGCCAAGTAGTGTACTAAATGACATTGACAAGAAAACATAAATTTGGAGTGCTTGACCAATAAGACTATTTATATATGTGCCTATCTGCCATCCATCACACCTTTAAATGCTTTTATCGATATGTGTGTGTGTATATATATATATATATGATCATCTTTGTTTCTGATCTTTTATTGCTTGCATTTTTTATGCAAAGGTTCTCTTTGTGCTTATGTATATTTATTGTTCTTGTTTCTTTTTATTTATTTTGGAAATATTTTGTTTAGTTTAAGAATGAAGCAAGACATAATATTCACACTACACTTGAAATCAATGCTGTAGTAATGGAGAACACCAATTGAATTGATCACAACTATCTCTATTTCTCTTTAAACAATATAGAATGGTGTGCATGGAGGTACTGATAAAATAAATCAGACTCCTAATCTAGAATAAGATATTAAGGATTTCTATTATCCATTTAAATTACTGCAGAGAATCTGTATAATATATATACCTCGCCTATCGACGTAGCAATAATAATGCAAAAAAATTGACTTTGTTGGATGTTTGGATCTAGATAAAAGGATTGAATAAGAATAAACTTGTTCTCTAAATCTGCATAGCCACATGTTGAAGCTCAAGATTCCCTAAAAAAATCCTCGCAAGAACTTTGGCCATAGTTAAATCAGTGACCGATTGAATTGTAGAATTGAGGAAACATTGAGCTCCTTCTTCTTGCAAAATTTGGGCATAGTATCTACTATGTCTTCCTCTAGGAAAAGGCAGCAAATGCTCGCAAAACCGGTGAAGTATTCTCTAGCATCCTAACAAATCTATTCAAAAAAGTTTTGATGTATAGATTAGTCTGTACATGTTGAATGCGTACAAGCTCCGTAGCTTGTAGCAAAGCCTCAGATCTCCAAGCATTAACTGCACCAGATAACTCGTACCCATCTGTAACTAAATTGAGAAAACCTTGCACTAGAGTTCTAGAAACCATGACATCTATATTTTCCATTAGAAAGGCAAGTGCTACTGCAACCCAAAAGTGTATCACTTTTGAATCAGAAGACTAACAAACAAAAGAAAGAGCACTAACTGCTCCCTCTTTAACAACATCTAGAGCATAATTAGGGTGGAGTGCTATATTTCCCAGTGCTTCAATAGCATTTTGTTGGACATCAGAAAACTTAGAAGAAGCAACAAACAAAATCAGCGGGATTAGACCTTCATCAACACAAATTACATAGCAAATGCCATCATCTATCAACAGATTCCTGAAAAGCCCATAAATGTAAAAAGTAGTCCAAAAAAAATAGAACAACAATAGTAAATAGAGAGAAGACAAGGCAAATCAGAATTGGATAACTCAGAAATTATATTTATCTAGTATGAATTGCATTACACTCAATCCAGATGCTCAATCCAGCAGCTCTCATCACATATGTATAGCTACAAATTCTTTGAAGCCTAGAAGCTTCTAGCTTTCTAGAAAACTCTAAAACCTGAAATTTTCTTTTCTAGAACAACTCTTAGAATGTTCTTTTTTAGAACAACTCTTGGAATGTTCTAACTTATGAAGCCTCTAGAAACATTCTAAACAATCCTAATAATTCCTAACATCCCCCCTTAAGATTGGCTAGAATAATACAAAGAGAATACAAAGGAGAGGGGAAATACAAAGGAGAGGGGAACATTATTCTACTATCCCCCCTTAATGTTCACCTCTATCATACCAAGCATTCCTCTTAATTTTAAGAATTTGGCTTCAGTCATACTCTTAGTGAATGTATCAGTTATTTGTTCTTCACTTAGACAAAATTGAAGATTGACAATGGATGCTTGAACAAGATCCTAAATGTAGTGAACATCAATCTCAATATGGTTTGTTTTAGCATGAAAAATTGGATTGTTGGCAACCTGTATGGTACTTTGATTGTCACAATACATAGTACTAGCAGAACTTTGTAGAAAACTAAGCTCAAATAGAAGATTCTGAATCCAAACTGCTTCCTTGCCTACTTTTTTTGCTACTCTATATTCTGCTTCACATGAAGATAATGATATAGTTGTTTATTTTTTCTACTCCATGTAATAGGGCCTGATCCAAGTTTGAAAACATAACCACCAGTAGATTTTCTTTCATCTATATCACCACCCCAATCTGAGTTGGTAAATCCAACCAAAGAAATTGAAGACTTATAGTCATAGTAGATACCAAAGTGTATGGTTCCACAAATGTATCATAAAATTCTCTTAGCAACCAACCAATGACTTTCTTTAGGTGCCTGCATAAATCTAGATACAAGATTGACTACAAAACAAATATCTGGTTGAGTATGAGTTAGATAAACCAAGCTACCAACAAGCTATCTAAATAAAGTGGCATCTACACTTTTGGAAGTACATTCTTTAGTAAGCTTGACTTCAGATTGAAATGGGTAGATGATGGCTTGCATTCAAGCATGTTAAACTTTTCTAAAAGGTCCAAAGCATATTTTGATTGTGAGATGAACAATCCATCATGTAATCTACAAACTTGTAATCCAAGAAAATAGTTTAATTCACCCAAATCCCTCATATGAAATGTCCTCTTAAGATCCGATTTTAAATCATTGATTAGCCCAATATTTGGTCCAGCAAAGAGTAAATCATCTAGATAAATTGTAACAAGAAGAATATCATCTTGAACTTTCTTCACATAAAGATTTGGATCTGACTTACATCTCTTAAATCCATGAAGCTGAAAATACCTATCAATCTTCTCATTCCATGCTCGTGGCACTTGTTTAAGACCATAAAGTGACTTCTTTAATCTACAAAAAAGATTAGGATGTTGCTGATCCACAAATCCTGGTGGTTGATCCATATATATTTCTTCATATAAATCTCCATTTAAGAAAGCATCTTCAACATCCATTTGATGAATATGCCACCCAAGACTTGTAGTCAAAGAAAAAATAATTCTAACTAATTCATTTTAATGACAAGAGAAAATGTTTCTTCATAATCAACACCCTCTTTTTGATTGAACCCCTTAGCAACCAATCTAGCCTTGAATTTTTCTATAGCACCATCTGATTTAAATTTTGTTTTGTAAACCCATTTGCAACCAATAACATTCTTACCTTGGGAACGGGGCACAAGTTCCCAAGTTTTATTCTCTAACAATGCATCATATTCCTCTTTCATGGATTGCTCCCATCCTTTCTTCCCTCTAGCTTGCTCATATGAGATTGGGTCATTTACTTGTAATACTTTGGCCATGAGAGCACTACCATTCCTTCCTTGGATCTTTGAGCCTTGCTTATATATTTCTTCAACACTCCTTGTCTTTTGTTTAGCTGAGATGTCATCTTCTTCATCATCACTACCTGCAAAAAAAAAGGTTGATTACAAGCATTAGTAGCTTCATTTTCAATAGTATTATCATCATTTATAGTAGTGCTCACCTCATCCTCATCAATATTGGATTCATTTCTTTCTAAAATAGCTACAAAATTAGAAACATTTGTTGTTGTAGAGTGAGAGAAAGTCGTTGTAAGTTGTGAATGCTCATCAAACTTTACATTTCTACTAACAAAGACCTTTCTTCTTGTCAAATCATATAACCTATAAGCCTTTGATTCTTCACTATAACCCATGAACAAACACTTATGACTCTTTGGTTCTAACTTTTTCCTCTTTGCATCAAGAACATGTGCCCAAGAAATACCCCCAAATACTTTAAAATACCCAATGTGGGGCTTTTCTACCACTCCATGCTTCTTCAGGGGTGATATTTGGGAGGGATTTAGTAGGGATTCTATTCACAATATATACAACACAAAAAACAACCAAACCCCAAAATTGATTATGCAAACTTTTAAAATGCAACATACAACAAGTCATTTCTAAAAGAGTTCTATTCATTTGTTCAGCCACCCCATTTTGTTGAGGAGTATAAGGATCTGTTATTTGCACCTTAATACCATAATTTTCACAAAATGACTCAAATGCATAATTGCAATATTCACCCCCATTATTCATCCTTAAACACTTAATTCTTTTTCCACTTTGATTTTTAACTAATGCTTTAAACTTTTGAAAAACTTCAAGTACTTCATTTTTCCTTTCAAGAAAATAAACCCATACTCTCTTGTTGTAATCATCAATAAAAGTGAGAAGGTACCTGGCACCTAAAAATGAAGGATAGCCTGGTTCACATAGATCATTATGAATGAGCTGCAATGGATAATTATCTCTCCATGCTTTGCCTAAATCAAAAAGATCTCAATGATGTTTTCCTAACACACATCCTTCACACATACCTTTAGATGCTGAAATTTTTGTTAATCCACTAACCATATCCATTCTAACCATATCTTGTAATTTTCTATAATTTATATGTCCAAGTATAGCATGCCAAAGTTTTGACATATAATCAGCCTAAAAAATAAAAACATGAGAGAGTGTGTATTCATCATCAACAAACCCCACAAATTTAAATAGACCCTCTTTCTGATCAACTCTACCAATAGCAATTATATTGCTTGTGTCTTTTCTATCTCTAACAATAACTTGATCAGCAGTGACAACAAACTCATATCTAGCTTGAGCAATTTTATATACTAAAACAAGATTCATCCCTAATCCTTCAACCAGCAAAACATTTTTCAAAGACCCATTTGTTACATTAACAATCCATGTTCCTAAAACTGGAAGTCTCATTTTATTGCCAATAGTAATTTCTTGATCTGAATTTTTTCCTTCATAAAAAATAATAAACAAAGATCTATCCCCAATCATGTGATATGATGCCCCTAAATCTAAAATCCATTCTTTATTATAATCTGAAGTAAAGTATCCCCCCTTAACACTACTTTCAGGTCTAGCAATTACCTCCTTATTTGATTTCTCTTGTCTTTTTAAAGAGATGGCTACGAAGCTATGTCTATCTTTCTTGTCATCCTTAAACCTTTCTTGCTTGGGCTTGTATTGCTTCCTTTCATTATCTCTCTTCTTCAAACAAAATTTCTCCGTGTGATTTTCACCTCCACAATACCTGTAAATAATTAGTTTCCTTCCAACTTACTTTTTTGTAGCATCATTTTTAGAAAAATGGTTAGAACCGTCATTATTTCAAAATTTATAATTTCCTTTCCAATTCTTCTTTCCATCATATTTAGAAAATTTACTCTTGGTTGCATATGCATGATTCTTCTTAATATATCCTTCTTTAATAAGTTGAACCTCTTCATCTAAAATAGACTTACAAAATTGATCAAAAGTTTGTTGGGGGGCATTGGGAGTTAGTTGGAGAACCCTTTTCCTTGATTCCTTAAATACCTTGTATGGCTGGGGAAGCTTACTTTCAACCATTGCAATCAACTAAATTTTTTTTTTTGCATATTCAACACCTATTTTCTTCAGCTGAGCATTTAAAAATGTAACTTCATTAAAGTAATTAGTCATCTTTTCATAATCAGATGGATCTAAATTCACCAATTTTTCTTCTATACTAAACATGCTAGCAATATCTGCATCTGTATAATCTTTTTCTAATGTTTCCCACAGCTCTATTGGATTATCAATATCAACAAATCTTCTATTGAGATTGAGGCTTAAAGCTTTACGAATAATACCTCTAGCTTGTTCCAACTTGCATTTTCATAGCTCCTTTTCTTTTTCACTTTGGGGTTCTCCAATTTCCTTATTCACTATCCTCCATAGATCCTTTTCTCTAAAAGCATTCTTGACTGCAATCTTCCAATATGCAAAACCACTTCCATCAAATATTGGCAAAACTTCATTTGTAGAGCCCATGTTAGCCAAAAAACTAGTTCGTCAAACAAATATCACTCCAGCAATATAACAACCCTACAAACCAATATCACTTCAACAATATATCAGCCCTGTAAACAAATCACTCTAGCATTATATTTCCATCTAAACCTCTAGTTGAATCTCTAGTTGAACCTAGAAAAAAAAATCTAGCTGAACCAAGCTCTGATACCATGTAAAAAATAGTCCTAAAAACAATAAAAAATAGAACAATAGTAAACAGAGAGAAGATAGAGCAAATCAGAATTGGATAACTTAGAAATTATATTTATCTAGCATGAATTGCATTACTGTCAATCCAAATGCTTAATCCAGCAGCTCTCATCACATATACATAGCTACAGATTCTTTGAAGCCTAGAAGCTTCTAACTTTCTAGAAAAATTTAAAACCTGGAATGTTCTTTTCTAGAACAACTCTTAGAATGTTCTTTTCTATAGCAACTCTTGGAATGTTTTAACTTATGAAGCCTCTAGAAACATTCTAGACAATCTTAATAATTCCTAACATAAAACCACAAGCTGAAGTGAATGAGGTCCATCTCTACACCAGTTTGCAAGATCAACCAAAGCTTTTACTCCCTCAACTTTGACAATGTCATTCATATCATAAGTCGATAGATTCCACAATGTTGTAGCGGATGCTTCCATCGTATCTATACTGTGAGACGATGTGAGTTTCACCAATGCTTTAACAATGCCTTCTTTGTTGCCAATGGCGCCGTCGATTTCTCTGTTGTTTTCATGATTAGATATATTTGATAACACACGAGTGGCCTATTCTTTCACAGACTTGTGTCTATTTTCTGATAGAAGAGTGACCAAAGGATGAATCCCTCCCACCGTTACAACTTCCATGGTGCAACTCTTGTCACAGGCCAAAAAAGCAAGGCTACCAACAACATTTTTCAAAATTTTGTCCGCGTCACCTGCTGTAGTCCACTTGATTATGGCATCCACAATTGTCTTGATGCAGTTTAGAGTTCCATGATTCAAACCTTTGAGTTCCATACAAACATTCCATAGGGCACAAGCTGTAATGTCTGCAACTCTTCTGCTACCAGAAAATGCAAGCCCTACCAAAATGTCAAGTCTACCTTTTTCCACAACATCTTTCAAAGAATTTATATATGCAGTCATATTTTCTATTGCCCCAACTTCCCACTATAGCCCCTTGTAAAGACAAGACCTGGCCATTTCTAATAGCAATGGGATCCCACCACCACGCATAACTGCTTGTACCCTTTCAATGTCGATTGCCATTTCATTGTCGATTACCCTTTCAATCATCATAAATGTGCCAAGGCAATCAGCAGCCATTTCTTGGACATCCTCTTGTGAGCTTTTCATTAGGGTTAGCAAAATGTTAGTACCTTGCTGAACCCAGAAATTGCCCCATGCATTTTCATGGGGGTTGTTATTTGCCATCCGTAGCAATGTAAAAGAAACAACCTATTCCACCCATTCTGTTAACTGCAAGAGCTCTTGATTCCCGCTGCTAGAAGTATAGGAAACATCCTTATATCCAGATATTTCCTTAATCCCCTTGAAAACATCAGTGAACTGAGCCAGCAAAATCTTTTCCTCTGAATTGTACACAACATTATTCTGGTCCTCCTCTAGCACACCACAATTGATTGCACACACAACCTTCAAACTCTTCCATGAAAGCAATTGCGATACCACATTAGAATTGACATTAGTTCGAGAAACATCCAAATCAATCAACCCTGGAAGCTTCTCCCTCAGCTGTGATAACTTATTCCAATTGACATTCTTTGACCCCACTATACACAAAAACCTAAGTGACCTTAAATTTCCCAATCCATTTTCATCAATTCTGCCACAATCTACAAACCCTAACTCAACAAGATTTGAGCACTTCTGTGCAAGTGAATCAATTGTTAGATTATCAACATTCATAATACCAGAAAGCATCAGCTTCTTGAGGTTCCTGCACAATGATGCCACATGCCTAACTGTTGTGCTAGTAATTTGCTCACAGTTAGCTACTCCCAAGCCTATTGTTTCTAGAAACTGATGCCTTTGGGTCAGCAAATCAAGACTATCATCAGTGAGGTTATTACTCGCCTCCCTGCTTAAATGTATGAGATTTGTAGCATTAATCTTAACAATTGATTCTACAGAATCAGCTCCCTTGAATGTCAACCGCTGTAATTCCTTGCATCGAATTGCTATAGACTCGGCAACTTGTGCATCAAATTTAAGATGCCTCAAGTCTAAACAATACTAAAAGCATGGCTGATAAGTTGCATCTCTCGATGCCTTAGAGACACAAGCAAGCCTTGCCCTGTCCCTCAAATTTAATTGTTTCAAAATTTGAACTCTTAGGTCAAGCAACGGACTCTCAAAATTTGTCTCCGTAATGATCTCTTCAACATTATCATCTATACAATCTACTCTTCTCCTAGCATTTTGATCCATCTCCACCTCCATTACCAGAATCTTGGGTCCTTAAAGAGTTATCTGAAACACAAAATTATTTTTATTCAATCCATAAGTCTAGTGGTGGTATATGTACCTATATATTTTCTACAACTGTATCACCAATGCATCATTTCATCACTCCCATAAAATCACAAACAAAACAAGATTCCAGTGGCTTAAAAAGCTGAGTAATGCATTGTTTATAAATAACACATCTTGAAGTTCAACAAAAAACCATTTCAATTCCATGTTTCCACGGCTGTTTACAGAGAACAGAAATCTTTGATTTCTTTTAAGAATGAAATATTTATCACATATAGGCTAACCGAAACGCACTCAATACAATTCAGATCAATTAACACACCTTCTAGAAATGTTTTAGAAAATAATTAGTGAAGGTCTGATTGATTAATCTTTCTGTCTTGGTTTGTGGAACTGGATGCAAATTGGGGATTATATTTGGTAAACTTTATCCAGTTAACTTGTCATAAAATTGACTAACAATCTAAACAAACAAAATCAATTAATAGTGTGTTTTTTTGTTTTTAATTAAACACGTGCACAAATAGGATTTTTTAATCAAGGTGATGTTGGACAGTCAAAATTTCCTATATATATATATATATATATATATATATATATATATATATATATATATATATATATATATATATTAGATTTTATGCATGCAGAGTATGTAGTTAGCATATCTATTACAATCTTTAGAAAAATCTATCTATTTATAATTTTTTTAGTGGGTTTTAAGATTTGTTTCTGCTAGAAAGATATTAAATAAATTATAATTTACAAGTTCCATAATTTAATTCAAATGATACCAAAAGATTATTTATAATTGTATAATGGAATTAATTTTCATAGTAAAAATGTAAAACAGAGGTCATTAAACTAAATATTAATTTTGTCTGTGGCTTTTAAAGATTGAAGAACCCTAACCCTATCCCTCATTAAACTAAAGTAAAGTAATATTTACCCCTTAATTTATTAAAAATATAAAACATAGTTCATTAAGCTAAATATTAATTTTCTTTGTCGGCTTTTAAAGATTGAAGAACCCTAACCCTAGCCCTCATTAAACTAAAATAAAGTAATTTACCCTACCATTAATTTTCTTTATGGGATGCAGTTGCAATTCTTAGCTCCAATGAAAAACTTAATTATAAGTTTCTAACAGAATTAAAGCTCTAACAATTAGTTTTTGATGGAATAATTTTCAATAATTTAATCCAAATGATACAAAAAAAACTTAATTATAATTTTTAAATGGAATTAATTCCTATAGTAAAAATCTAAAACAAGGTCATTAAACTAAATATTAATTTTTTTGTGTGGCTTTTAAATATCGAAGAACCCTAACCCTAGCCCTCATTAAACTAAAGTAATTTACCTACCATTAATTTTCTTTGTGGATTTTAAAGATTTGTTGTCTAATCTAACCTTCTATAAATAATAGTAGCAACATTGGATCACTTCATAAATTTGTTTGCAAGAAAGAAACAAAATAAAATGGTTGCATAGTGATGCCCTTACCAATTAAATTACTGCTTCTTATCGATTAAACCTTTGCTCGACAATTCAATTGTTTTATTTTTATTTAATTTGATTTTTCTTAAATTTATGTTTGAGTACTACTTTTATTTATACACATTAATTTATCTATGTCCACTTTATTTTTATGTTCATTGATTTTTTTTCCTAGGTAAGAGATAGTTTATATTGATAGTCAAAAAAGATTATACTGTTTAGCTCCATGACCTGATGATATACTTGTCCCCCTGCTATTTGATTACAATATATTACAAAATGACCTCTCTAGGTCTATCAAACTAAAACTTCTGCTATAGTAGACATATACATATAACTGCCTAAAACCCCCATACTATCTTAATACAATAAAACATAAAAACTATTAAACACATACAACAGTAAACACCAAGCTAACCAAAGAACAACTAAACCAGAGCCACCAGACTAATCATATCTCCCCTTCCTCGAATAGGTAGTCTCCAAAATTGCCAACCCACATGAAGCCCTTGAATGGGAATCATGTTGAACATCTTTTTGAGGAAGTCCCTTCCTCTGCAGACCTTGACCCTATGGGGCCATCAACTCATCACCTCAAATCTCCAGGATGAAGGGGAAAGAAATTGACCACTCCACTGGGCCGGTTTACCTTGTTCAAATCCTTCGCCTCAAGAGCTACGACACCTCTTTCCGCTGCCTCCAACACCTCATCCAGCACTTCCATCAGGTTTGACTTGAACATCCTCTACACCAGCACCCTCACCTCCTCCTTTGCCATCATCACGTCAAGGAGAGAAGCTACCACTCTAGACGGTATGTGTAAATCTACATGATAGCACTCACCACCATTGACAATAGCTCTCCCCAAGATGAGCTTAGTGGCTCTGATGACGAAGGTGTCATTCTGCCATAGGACCCTTCTCAATCTCTGATCGGTGATTTTGCCAAAGAATGCCATCTGCCTAACTCTTTTGGTTAGACAAATGGAGGATTCCATTCTGCCACAAGCAAGCTATTCAGAAGGAAGATGGAAAATGATGGATGACGAGGGAATATTGGCCATAAACTAGAATGCTACACACAGTTTGCAAAATGCTACCCAAAATGCCTTCAAATAGCCCAAGGAAAAGCTACCTCTTCTCCTGATTGATGGAGAAAAGACAAGTTCTGAGTATCTCCCTGCTCTCGCCATCTCACTACTTAACTGCTTGAATGCCCTGAGATATGAGGCCATCCACAATTCCTATTGATTCATAATTGGGGGTCATCCTTGCCTTCATCTTGCACCCCAAGAACCAAGACCATTCCAGCATGTGGGCTCTAATGCCGATCTCCACTAGATGCCATTATTGTGCAGGGTGATGATTGTGATGACCACCCAATTCCTCTCCCTCTACCCCAATGGAACGGGGGTATCCTATTGATGATGCCTACTAACCAGGTGTCTTTCCTGCTGCCCCTGCCGAGTCGGCCACCTCACCTAGATGTGAGGCGGCTCCCACCCTTCTGCCCCACCCAGAGAGTTTCAGGATCTACCCCAGGAGGGGCTATCTCTTTCAATTGGGTGCCCTCTGCTCCTAAGTTTGAGAGATGGTCTGCTTCTTTGTTACCCTCGCGATATATGTGATTTAACATTATGTCATGGAAGCTATTGAGGATACCCAGAGTCTCCTCCAAAAGTGTTTGTAATCTCCAATTCTGGCAACTTCCTGATCAGAGAGCATTTATTATAATCATCGAATCCCCTTCTATCATTGAATCCCCTTCTATCATCGAATTCCCTTCTATCATCAATTTGGAAATCTTTAGCTCCTACACATAGTTTAAGACCCAACCAAATTGCCTACAATTCTGCTATGTTATTAGTTTCAAAACTTAAAGGTTGAGCCAATTTTGCCACCACTGAACCTTTCCAGTTTGTAACAATGCAGCCCACCCCTGAACAACCTGGATTACCCTTTAAAGCCTTGTCAAAATTGAGCTTCATCCATCTGACTTCTGGGGGTTGCCATTGAACATCCTTTCTACTCTCTTTGGGTCCCGGATTGCTCAAGTTGAAGCAAGGCAGAATCCTTAAACCATTCCAATGCCGGCGCATTAGTGCATCCCAACTTGAGAAGTGAGAGTTAGAGTTAGAGCCCTGATCTATCCTGGCATTCACCACTTCCACCATTTTTGCTTCCAGTTTGTTAATGAAAGTTAAGAAGGGTGTGGTGGAATCCTTGAAAATTCTATGATTTCTTTCTTTCCACACTTCCCATATCAGAAGTGAAGGGTTGATCCACCAAAGGCCTACAAAGATTGAATTCTTGAATAGGATCAGCCAACTATTGAAAAGGCTCTCTAAATCCTTAGGCAGAGCCGTGCTGAAGTGTAGTTTATTACATAGCCAATTCCAACATTTTGGAGAAAAGGGACAATTCAAAAACAAATGATCTCTTGATTCTTCCTCAGCCTTACAAAGGATATACCTTGAGGGTCCATAATACCCCAATTTCTTGAATCTATCTGATGTAAGGACTCTACCTCATATTGCAGCCCAAGCAAAAATGCCTACTTTGGGCAGGCACAATCTATTCTAGCAAAGAGAACTTGGCAACTCTGAGACTTCCTCTTGCCTCTTGATCAAAATATTATGTCCATCTTTTGCATTGTGATTTCTAGATGCCACTCTGTTCCATCTCAACCCATCCCTTCCTGCTTTGAAAACAATTTTGTGCTCCTTGATGGCTTCCTCAAATGCCTTGACTTTGGCCAAACTTAGACCCAACTGTCTGACATCCTTCCACGTCCATTCTTCCAAACCATTCCTATGAAAGAATTCTACATAGTCCCTTACATGTCTTCCCCAAGTAGCCTTGGTTAATTCCTTGACTTGCCTCAGAGCTTCTATGTTGTCCAACTTACCATAGCCGCACCAAGAATCTTCCCAAAAGAGTGCCAACCATCCATCTCTGACATCCCAAGTACGATAATATGTGATTAAATATCTGGAACTACCAATAAAACTCCATACCTATGACCCTTTAGGCAAGGATCTCATGCTAAAGATACTTGTTTCCCCCTCATCCAAGTATTTGGCTTTTAGAATCTTTACCCATTTGAGGTCTTGATTAGTATAAATCTGCCAAACTAACTTAGCCCCCAATGCTTTATTGTGCAAAAATAGATTCTTAATACATGTGCTTATCACCTCCTTTGACCTACAAATTCTTTCCCAACTGATCAAAGGTATCCTTTTTTTCTCTGTGATTCCTTGCCAAAAAAAAATTCATCTTCTAAATGAACCTTTTGTCAGCCCCTACTGGGAGGGGAAAACAAGACATCATGTAAACATGCATTGCTGCTAGGTCTGATTTTATTATAGTGAACCTACCTGCCCAGAAGAGCCACTTGCCCTTCCAAGATGAAATCTGCTTTCTACCTTTGAAACTAATGGGTCCCACAATTTGCCCGATTGAACCCCTGAGGCCAAAGGTAGCCCTAGGTATCTACTAGGAAGCTTACCTTGCTTGAATCCCAGGGTTTGAATTATCCGTCTCTCCAGGTTAGGTTCTGTGAAAAAAAAAGAAAGCTTCAAATTTTTCAAGACTTACTTCCTGACCAGAGACTGCCAAGTATTGCTGGAGGGTGTCTTTGAAGTCTCTAGCCTTTGCTAACCCCGCATGTCCTATCAGGATAGTGTTATCAGCAAATTGTTGATGTGTAATGGGCTCCATGCCATTAGTTACTTGAATCCCTCTGAAACTCCCTTGCACACCTACCTCTGATAAGGATCTTCCTAAAGCTTCTTCCATGAGAATAAATAAAAAGGGCGAGAGAGGTCCCCTTGGTGCAGCCCCCCTTGAATCTTCGAAGAAGCCTTCTGGCATCCCATTTACCAGGACTGAATACCTTGACAAGCAATCCATTTGAAGATCTAGTCTAGCCATTCTTTCTAAAACCCAAAAGCTTTCAGGAATTTAAAGAGAAACCTCCAACTTACCTTGTCATATGCTTTCCTAATGTCCAATTTCAACAACATAGCTTGCTTCCTTGTTTTGGAAATCGAGTACAAAGCATCCTGGACAATGATTACCCAGTCAAAAATTGACCATCCCAGGAAAAAACTAGTTTGCTATTCTGAAATTAGCCCTGACAAAAACCTCTTAATCCTATTTACCACAGCCTTTTCCAAGATCTTATAGACCATGTTACAAAGTGAGATTGGCCTGAAGTCCTCTAGTTCCTTTGGTTTTTCTTTCTTTGGAATCAAAGCTATAAAAGTATTGTTTACTTCTTTGAGAACCATACCTGACTCCCTAGAATCTTCAATAGCCACCACGACATCTGGACCTATGATCCCCCAACATTGCTGGAAGAAGGCCACTAGAAAGCCATCTAGGCCTGGTGCCTTATCTGGGTGCAGATGAAACAGAGTTGTCCTGACCTCCTCTTCCATGAAACTACTGCTAAGCATTCTATTATGATCTTCTGATACCAAGTCCAAAATGCAGTCAATGAAGTGCCAACCTTGATCCCTCATTCTCATTGAGTAGATTCTGAAATAATTTTACCACTGCTGCTAAAATTTCTTCTTGTTTATCACCAATTCTGCCATCTGCCACCTTGATACTAATGATTCTATTGGACTCTCACCTAGATTTGATTGAATTGTGAAAGAACTTCATGTTTTTGTCCCCCTCTCTCAGCCACAACTCCCTTGACTTTTGTCGCCAAAAGATCTCCTCTCTCTCCAAAATCAGGCCAAGTTTATTAAGAATCTCTTTTTCTTTTAGGAATTTTTCATTGTCCATCCCAAACTTGAATACCTCTTCATTCAGGACTCCCAACTCTTCCTTTAAGATCCTTTTCTCCTCAAAGATATTTTTGAAGTGTTCCTTGTTCCACTCCTTCAGTCTGCTCTTTACCTGTTTTAATTTAGTCGCTACGATGAATATTTTGGATCCTACCACTTAAGCCTCCTTCCACCATTGCTCCATCAGATCCATAAAATTTGGATCCTTAAACCACATTTTTTCAAACTTGAATGGACATTTAATGAGTTTCTTCTCTCCTTCTACCTCTAATAATATAGGGAAATGATCTGACCTAGAAAAGGGGATAATTTTGCTTTCCAGCGAAAAGGGGAAGTTTCTGAGGTCCCCCTTGAAAAGAAACCTATTTAGTTTTTTTGCAATGGCATAGAAACCCAGTCTACAATTTGTCCAAGTGAAAATCCTACTTGACATTAGAATTTCAAATAAATGATTACTTTCTACAAAATCCTCGAAGTCGATTTGAGATTGTAACTTCCTTCCAACTCCGCCCCTCTTATCCTCCGAGTGGAGGATAGCCTTGAAATCGCCTCCAAAGTAAAAGAATTCAAACTTAGAACAAAGATCCCCAGCTCTCTCCATACTTCCCTTTTTTTGACACACGAATTTGGACCATACACATTAATTAGGAGGAAGCTCAAATTCGAGGTGAAACTTCTGACTTTACAAGCTAGCCACCTGCTTCTTCCTTCAACTTTCTCTAAAACCACTTTGTTGGGGCACTAGAGCATAATCAATCCACCTGCTTGACAGTTACCACTAATCGCTGACATCTTCCATGAGCCCAACTGTTTACTCAAGATCTCAACCTCCTCCTGACTTAACTTCATTTCTTGAAGTAGACAAATTTTAGCCTGAGAAGCCTCCAAATGGTGCTTCACCAGGTGTTTTTTGTTAGGGGCATTCAAACCCCTAACATTCTAGGTTAAGATTTTCATCTTTCTCTAGGAAGGGCCTCACCCTTCCCTACTTTCAACAAGTTGAGGATCTTTTTCTTCCCACTGGCCTCTCCATCAATCTTAAGTTTCTCTGCATTAGGGGGCCTTCCTCACTTCTTTGAATCCCCACAATCTGGGAAAATTTTAACTCCTTCCTTCTGATGGATTCCCAACTCTTCCTACTCCCTGAGGTCTTTAGGCAAATCCCTAGCCTCTGCTTCCAAACCTAACTCTGTGAAGTCATCATGTTCTTCCCAATCATAATCCATATCATCTTTAGGCCTCTCTTCTTTTGAGGCTTCTTTAGCTTCTTGTGCTAGATCCACCAGTTCCTTACTAACTTCTAGAAGGGAATCAATATTTTCCATTCTATAGTTGTTATCTATCTAAAATAAAACTTCATCAATTTTCTCATTTAACTCTTGATTCAAAACCCTAACTCCTAATTTATGTTCAACTTCCACTAAATTTTCTCCACCTTCCGAGGGATTTTGAGCCTCCTTACTGTCCTTGTTTCAGTTGTTGGATCCTTCTCCTTTTCCCTGAGGTTACCTATTGACTTTTGTGAAGGCTACCTCCAGATTTGCCTTCTCTTCCTTGTCTTGAGGTTGATCCCACGATCTCCACCCCAAGGTGCTTATCGGGTGGCCTGAGGGTTTCTATTTTAAAATTAAAGATTAAATCTGTACCCCCCATTTGGTGAAGATTTCAAGTTCCTTCCACTGAGTTCTAGATGGCCCAACTTCCACGCAAATCCTAACAAAGTTTACTCCACTATTTTTCTCCTCCCATTCTTCTGCGTACATGAAATGACCCAGACTTTTCCCTATTTCTTCTAGAATATCTGACTACCAAAATTCCACTAGAAGATTGGGAAGATCATACATTCTTGTACATATTCCATCTGGTGTTTGAATGGATCAAACCCTAATTCCCATTTACGAATGTAGAATCCATAACCATCCATCAACTAGATGCCTTCTAAAATTTCCTTCCTTACCTCGATCGAAGGGCAGATTATCAGAAGATAACCTTTGTCCAAGATCTTGAAACTGAAATCTGTTCCCCACTTCTCTCTCCACCATTTCACCAATCTTTCTTTATTAAGATTCCAACCAAACCATTTGATGATTAGGCCTAAGTCTTCCAATTGTCGAATCGAAGGCCCTAGAAATTTTGAGCTCATTGCCATTGATTTTTTTTGTTTACTCCTGTTCTCTGCAAAGTGTTTCTTACCAGTGCCACCTTTTCCAAAAGCCCAGGGGTTTCCTCTTGGAAGATTCTACCTTCCTCTATGCTCTCCTGTGAATTTCCTCTGACTCTGCTATGCAAAGGCCCTAGGGTTTCTTCATTGAAAATTTCACCCCCATTCATGTTCGTCCCTAGATCTTATCGAATTTTCCTGCTTTCAGTCTGAAATCTTCTTCTTTCGCCATTCTTCCTCTTGTGCCTTGGCTTGGATCCTCTCTAATGGGATCTCCCTTTCTGCTTCTGCTACCCAAGATCGAGAATCTATCGTTGTCCTCTGTCTAAAGCATGCTCCTTCACCTTTTTCGCTCCTCTCCATCACTTTTCTTTTTTTTGTGCTACTTTTATGTTCATTGATTTAATAAGACTATATCATTATATTTCTTAATTTAAAATTTTTTTTTTTAATTTTAAAATAGTTTATAATTATTTTTAAAAAAATATGTGGACTCTATTTTGTTTTTATATACATGGTCACATTAATCCCCTTAATGTCATTGTATAATGCATTTAAAATAGTTTATAATTATTTAAAAAAACTGCGGGCTCTATTTTATTTTTATATACACAGTCACAGTAATCCCCTTAATGTCATTATATAACACCTCTAGGCAGTATCATTGTTATTACCCCCACAACTTCCCACAGTAGTCCCTCGTAAAGACAAGACTTGGTCATTTCTTGTATCATTTCTTATATATATATATATATATATATATATATATATATATATATATATATATATATATATATATATATATATATATATAGGCTAGTTTGGGATCCAACAACTATAAAATAACCCTAAAGGAACTAGGCATAAAAACAAAGAAATGAGTAGACAACATAGGAAAACGGTAAAGTATGAAGAACATACAAGTCAAAAATATTATGGGTACACCACATCCAACTTGGCAATACTTATTTATCAAAACAAAGAAATGAGTAGACAACATAGAAAACAGTAAAATATGAAGAACACACAAGTCAAAAATATTATGGCTATGTTTTTCTTGTATCATATCTTTTTTTATATATAGATTGGTTTGGGATCCAAGAATTAGAAAATAATCCCAAAGGAACTAGGCATCAATGCCACAAAAACTAGGTCCAATGAGAGGTGAGACCAAATATATAACTAGCTTCTATTTATATACCATTAGTAGTCATAATATTAGGTTATGTTGCTATGTTGTCTACTCATCTCTTTTTTCATGACAAACCCATCTCATCCCTACACCACATCAACTTGGTAGTACTTATAGGTTTTGTCAAAGAGTTAGCAGTATTTACTCGAGTATCAATTTCTCCATCTATGATTTCCTTCTATCAAACATCTCCCTCACAAAATGATACTAAACATTAATATTCTTTGTTCTAGAATTGTAAACAATATTTATTACCAAAAAAATTACACTCTAAGAATGACAATTCACCTTTATATGAATCTTAAAACTTGCTACTATCACTTAACTTCCTAAACATGACCAAGTATCTAAAAAACACTCAACAAGCATGGAAATAGTGACTACAACAAATTCCTAACATATCCAATGAGCCATACCTTAAAAATGTGATACATTCTTCATAGGTAGATCTTTTTCTATCAACATATCTAGCCTAATCTACAATCACAAGTCCTTGTATATTTATTTTCCTTCCCAAGGTCTATCTCAATCAGTGAAAAACATTTAGACATGCAAAAAAACCTAAACACCCTTGCACCACAATCCAAAACATGTATATCTCATAGAAATCTTGCTCCATGGGTAATGTTTAGTCTAAAAATGGCCAAAGCATCCAAAGAACCCACCAATATAACTCACATAGTGAATGTGTCTAAATCCTCCATTACATAGTGTCAAAGAACACAAATTGATCTACAAACTCGTAAACACAACTATCATAGAACTCTCTCCCCTAATCACTTTAGCACTCCTATGTTCTTCATATCACATAGAAAATAGAGATTAAATAGCCCTATCATCCTTACTATTAACAAAAAATATTGAAGTATAATAATAGTAAATGATCACACAAATCTCAATTCCAACATGAAATAAACCAAACCTCTCGGATACACAACATACCAAAGAGAGAAAACCAACTAATCAAACTAGGTCCTTCTACCAACACCAATGCATGCTTGAGATGTAATAAGTAATATCTCCTTTCAAAGCCCAAATATAAAATCTATAAACATCTAACTATTCAAAACCAATTTCAAACACAACATTAATAGAGGTGAGCCTCTCAAGTCAAAGTAAGATCAAATAGAAAAACCATTCTTGCAACAATGGAAGATGCTCAAAGCCACTAACCATCTCCTATACTCCTTAAGCAAGTCCTTAGAATTGATACTTCAACTCAAGGCCCAAACATATGTAGATAATAGAAACCACAACCATGTATCTACTCCTAACAAAAGTCATCAGAATGGAAACTGTACCTCAAGACTCAATCACATGAGAATAAACTACACAAAGAAAGAATGATTCTAAGAAACTTGGTGGGAAATACCTATTAGATCATTCACTATTAAGTGGACTGAGAGTGGGGTATGAGATTTTTTAGCATCTACAACACAATCTCCTTAACAAGTCCATGCTAAAATCACACCCAACTCTAGATATAGACTCAATATTTCTACTAAAACCTCATCAAGTAAGTCACCATTCCAACATAGGATCTCCATAAGAAAGAGATATAGCCTTACCCAAATCTGATATAGGTGTTGTATCAATCATCTAATGCCAATCAAACTCTAATTGCAATTCCACAATAATAGAAACTCACAAAAAAAAATGATCACAAAACTCATCTAGAAGATTATCAAAAACCACCACCAAACCACACACTACATGATTAGTACATATTCTAGAAACTTATCATGATCTATCATGGTTTGCAACTCAAATGATGACCAATGACCCCACTTCCACTGGCCCATGATTTGCATCTTCACTAAGGAAGATCATTTGTACCCAACCTATAGATATGCTATACAAATGTTTTTCATTCCAAACACTCCAAATAGTAATCTGGAGTGCACCATGGAACAATAAACCATCCTATAAACTAAGGATCATCCGTCTAAACCTACATACCATAGCTGAAAACTCAAGCAAAGACTCAAAGAGTCCTCCATGGAAAAATGTTTACATCTTCAAAAAAATGAAGATAAGCATCTCCTATCAATATAACTAAAGATGTTAATGAACTTTCATTGAACACATAAGATAGGCACCAGGAACTCCTTATAAAACCAACAACCACTATAGAAGATCATTCATCACGATGTGATAGATCTGTATCACTACCAAAGATCCTACTAAAGGTGGCCCCAGGCTACACATGGCACCGTCATAAGCATATCCTAACCAAATATTTCTCATGGCCCTTACATAATCAAATATCACAATTGCAACACCAATAACTTCCAAAGTAGAACCATGATCTCCAACCAGGAAGATAGGACTGAATACTTAACTACACAAAGCTCCCACTAAATAGTGATCTAGAGCCTCTCATGCCACCATAGTCAATAGATACAAGTTCCAAAGTATAACAATTTTAGGTACTCTTTAGCACCATCTTTCTACATCACCACAACAGACATACCAATATACCATGATGATTAACAAATCCAACCAATCTAGAATCTGCATCAACACTATGAAAGATTAGTTGGTATAGACAACCCACATCTAAGTTATCCATGCAACCTAGAGGTATAGTCATCCCACAAAATGACACAACTCGTAGATCTCAAAAATTGAAACATATAGGTTCAATACCACATTAGTAACATGTGAAATAAAGACAACCAAATATAACATGTATATTCTCTAAGATACAAACACCTTATCAAATCTAGATCCAACTTGCCACAAATCAATAAGAGAGTACCTATAGTTCAGTAACACAAAAAGAAAAATATAGAAACATTAATATTTAAATACATACCAACACTTCCATACCTAATAAGGCCAAAAATCACCTCCTCAAACCATGCAAAAAGAATGCATGCAAATTTGCAACCATATTTATCTAGAATACATTGAACAATAGTCTCCGAGCTTTACAATACCATAGATTTTGATTAGCATGTAAAATATATGAAACCATAAATGCAAATGCAATCATAAAAAGGGATGAAAGGTTTTGTAAGAACTTTAGGCCACCAAAGGACCAATTCCACAACCATCACCAAGTACATACAAATGGTGGAACCAAGTTGTCCAAGAGCTTCTAGGTTACCAATAGACTAGAACCCCACAACTTGAATGCAACTAGGGGATAATCATCTAGTGGTTTTATAATACCAAGGAATGAAACCATGAACCCAACTTAAGCACTCCATATGGTAGTCAACATAGCTTGTACATTCCCATTTGACAAAGGGAGCAAAAATAAGCACTCAACATGAATACTTATCCACCACATATGACCATAGGATAAAGGAACATAACTACTATGCCAGAAGGTAATTATAGTTTTCCAAATAGGAGCTCTTGGTCATAACCATGTAACACAAAAAAACATGACTAACTCCTAGCTATATAACCTTGAACTTCCACAACCCAAGGTTTTATCCATTGGAATGTTTAATTGTAGACCATGATGTCCTAGCCATAATTTAATTCTCTGCTTTCTCAAAGAGTTCTTCAAAGTCTTTTTTTGGATCTATTTATGCATGAACTACAACACACTAGTTGGTGTAAGGTTTACAACCGCACACATTAGGGTTTGAATTCCCAATGAAGTAGTAACCACCCAAACAATAAACCTTGCACTCTAATTTAAAATATTAATGTACTTAGTTGATAGATTGTGATTAAGAGAATTAAGACTAAGTATTCAAAAATACATTAAACAAAAGTTGTAAAATATATTTAACATCATGTACAAAAATAAAAGGAACAATACGCATCCACAAGATTACACACAAGACTCAAATATTTATGTGAGAAACCCTCTTGGGAGAAAACCCACCACCAAAAGATATCCATGATCATATTATTTAGAATCAAATTGGATTCGATACAACACAGTCTTTCACATAGTCTTAATCTACAAGATACTTCTTTTGTAGTTTCTCTAAAGACCCACACCAAAAATGTTATCCCTAATGTTTGTAAAATAGTCTAACCTTCTAATCCATCCCTCTATCCTTGACCTTCAAACCTTGGCACATTCACACAAAGTGATACATATAGGTGTCATCATGGAAAACCAACTATCTAACTATCTAACCAACCCATAGAATACCAGGAGACATGTAACTATAATCTAAACATACATGGAATCATCATACCACACTTACCACCAAGTATGATGTTTCCATATGGATAATTATCTTGTATGATATGTTTCTTTTGCACACTATGAATCAATAGTTAAAACATTAACATTGCCATTATCAACATATTTCCATTATAGCCACCACTACTAGCTCCTTGCTTGTAGTAGCACATACAAACATTACAAAAATTTTGATTTCTTGTAGTACTTTAGAAAACCCTCTTGAAAAATAACCATGTCCCTATATTTCACTACATGAAGTCTAGCTCTATTGCATGCACACGTATAGTGCCATTCATGCATTTAATAAAACTAAATTCATAATACGGTAGTGAGTTCTCCTTCCAAATGACTTGCAATTATTTCCACAACATAATTACATGTGAACCAACATGTATGATGTACCAAAACACCTACAAAATCATTCACATGTAAATCACCATGCTTGTTGTACCACAACATCTACAAACTCACCATATTTCATTGCACTTACGTATGTAGATAAACTCTTCCTATAGGGATCTTCTATAGGTGAATATAATACAAATCCCAACAATTAGTGATTAAATATGATTTAATCATGCATATCTGTAGTTTTCCTAGTATGCTTATTTAAAAGATTAATATTGCAATGTGTTTTTTATGATGTGGTTTTCCAGATGTATGTGTCTTGTTTGATCTTTATATGTATGTTGGCAATTTACTATGTTGTGCTTCAACTATTACTATGTGGATACACTTCATGTGCAATTGAGTGTGTATTCCACTTAGGGTTAAACTAATTATGGTTAATATCAAATGTGTTTGTAGGTTATGTTTGAGTATGTCAATTGCTCTATCTTTATTAGGGGTAATAAGATTTGTTATGTTTAAATCCAGTGAAATTATTTATCCTAATCACTTACAATTCAAGAACCCATTCATGTTAGACCATTAAAGTATATTAATTTTTTACATGATTTGAATTAATTCCTTGTATGCATATTGGTTATCTATGAGTGTGGGAATAATTTAAGAGCTCTTCGTAATGATATAATTCACTTAGAAATAAAGGGGGGTCATTTGGATTTTAAATTATGCAATTACAATTGTTATAAAAAGTTATTTTCATATTATCATTGCAAAATATAGTTGTTTAAATAGTACTCCATCCATTTGATAGTAGCTACACCATATCTTGAAGGCATAGAATGAGGTATAAGTCCTATCAATAGGATCACAAAAATAGTTAGTAACACAATAATCAATATTTTTTATTTTCATTGTAGACTAATAAAAGCCCATGATTAATTTAATAAGAAGTAAGTCAACATATAATATGCTATGACAATACTTAAAAATAAACTAATTATCTTATCAAGGAGATCATATAGGATTTTCGTAAGCATAATAATGCATGATATGTCATGTTTCTACAAGGAAAAGAAATAGTCATTAAACATATAGTAATGATCCATAATAAATTAAAGCAATGGGTGAGCTATCCTTTCTAGGCTTTCTTCCTAAATAGATTATTAGGGCAACAACCACCCATTACAAGTACGTTCTTTTATACCCAAGAAACTTAGAGCAATACTAACCTCCTTAGATGGTTGTGAAAAATACTTATATATTGTATCAAAATGTCATCTTGGATGTATTTACCCATTTAGACACACCCTTTTTAGCTTGTAGTGTTGCCCCTTATGGACCTCTCTTCTCCATAACATATATGATAAAACTACTTTTAGATTATAACAATAATCAAATAATTAATATCAAATTTTATCAATCCCTTAGCCATGCAAACTTACCCAAGGTTTTTATCAGATTATTTCATATAAAAGATAATTTATCTAAAATTGGAGCCTTTACATAGGACAATATTTATATGCATGATAATGAAAATTATATGACATAATTTAATTTTAGAGGTGATGATTCTCTTTAACATCAAAAACATCCTCCATGGTTATAACAAAAATAATAGAAAGGTTATGTTTTTAGGTGTTTGCTTGTATCTTTTAAAAAACATCAACAATATCAATGATTTATAAACTATTATTGTCTATAGTAGTATATCTCTAAAGTTAATTTATAATAAATAAATGTTTAAACATAGAGCATGATGGAGTCCTATTCATTTATCTTTAGTAGCTTATAAGAGATGTTAGGTTTATAATCAACAAAGTTAGTCCTTCAACTTTCATAGCTCTAGTGATGGAAGAATTTCCATTTATGGACACTTTGATGTATGTAGTAGGCCTTTCCACTACATGTTTACCATAGTCCTATAATCCTTGAGACCATATGAGTATTATATGATTGTTATATACGTTAACCAATGGGAGAAAGAAAGAAACTTCTTTTAGGTTTCTTGCCTTGAGAGAATAGATTACAACATTTATATTTTTGTATGTGTGTGTGTGTGTATATATATATATATATATATATATATATATATATATATATATATATGGTTTGATATTAGACTTTCTTGAAAGTGAGTTAGTAGGAGGCGACAAAAAAATAATTGATTTCATCTTTGGGCTATATAAGTATGTAAAATGATGTGGGGCATAAAGAAAACCACTCATAAGAGTGTTTTCCAGGTTTAACTCCCCCTTAATTTCATAAGTCATGAATATGAAGCAAGAGTGATTAAAGGATATGTTGAAAAGGAAACCTTAGGAATTTGAGAATGGTGAAGTTAAACCTATGCCACATGAATTACCAACCAATAAAATTAAACATAGATAGTAGAATAGAATAGAACATGATTTTTAAGATTTTATAAATTATGTCATAGTATGAACAATCCTGCCGCGTTGGAAACTTAGTAGAGAGTGATATCTTGAGAGGACAAACTTCCATTGCCTTGTTAATTAGATGAAAAATATGTGAAGACACATATCACTACCCACTTTCTTTCTCTTACCCTCATTTATAATAAATAGTGTAGACTTGTTTTGTGTAATGCACTTTTTTTTAATATCATTTAGAAATGTTGGTTCTTATTTATGCTCATTAAAATAAAGCATTGAGGTAAAATGTTATGCAAAAAGATTGAAATTTCCTATTGAGAAGGATTTGAATAAAGCCAAGAATAATGGGCAAGCAAGTTACGAAAACAACTTGAAACTAAGTTAAAATAACACTCTTTATTTTTTGAACAAAATGGAGTAATTTTAAAAATTACAAGATTTGCAAAAAAAAATAGGAAGTTACTTACCAAATCTATTTACACTCCCATAATAGCATCCTCTCATACTTATTTTCCCATTACCCATGAACATGTCAATAAACATCATAATAGAGAGAATTGACTCTTAAAAAAATATGGAAAAACTTTTACTATTTTATAATTTTACTTTTTTTATTTCTTACTTTTCATTAATCTTATTAATTAATTTTATTGTTTTTATTAGTCTTTATCTTTTATTATAAAAGAACTATTATATTTTAATTAGTCTATCTTAATATCTAATATCCTTTATTTTTTAACAAAGGGTGAGTTTCATTTTATAATTTGTATATGAATCTCATATCTTTTTATTAACCCTATCTTATGAGTCTCATTTTAAAAAGTGATACGAATCTCTTTCCTTAAGGAGTTCCCTTTATAATTAATATATGCACTCGAGTATCCTAAGAAAGGATGTGATTATGTATGCAACTTTCTAAGTAAAGGATGCCACCTTCCATTAAGGGATGACTTTTGAAAGGAAGTAAGGTATGCAAAAATGCTTCATGCACTGAACTAATGAGGGGAGAGTTATGCAAATTTTTAATCTTTACAGTAATATGGAAGAAGATACATGGCATAAATCAAATTAGCAATACCATAACACAAGATGTATGGGGGGGAAACCTTTTCAAGTAAAAAACCCCACACTCCAAAGCATGGCCCAATGTATTATTCAATAATCAAATAGTGGTTACAATACAATTACAGAGCCAAGCTCTTTTAGGAGTTCACCAACATAAAGTATCTGGAGTAATTCCGGTAGCATAACAATATCTACAAATCAACATACAACTCCAACTCCAAGCACATGTATAAATAGACTTTTCAAGCCAACATGAGAAGGTTCTAGAGGTGGGAACCCAAGAACCCTACATGGCTCAAATCCCAATGCCTCCTCTAGCTTAGTAGCACTTGTCAAACAATTTCTACCATCACCAACACTTGTACAATGCTATCATAACAACCTCCTCAAATGGGGCACACCAATTTTACTATTCTAGACTACGAAAGATGCTCTTACACATCTTATAGTTATCATAGAATATGTCATAACAAACATCTCTTACAATTGTAAGAGAATCTATCATAACTGACTATTAATATCTAATTCTCTTACAACCTATCGTAGGCCAAATCTAGGCACTCCAAAAAAGGATAAGTCAAAGATGCCTTATGAAAATGTCATACACATCATAACACGTCATAAATCCCTCTACCTTTGGCTCCTCCAATGTCATAGAATCAGTCATGCTCTTATGCATCATAAACTGTCCTAAACCTCTTACAACACAAGAAATATGCCAACACATGGTAAAATATCTCTACCACAAAATGGGATGTCCAAGTACTCATGTAATTCCAAGTATGCATACATGTCACCTTCTTCATTGAGTGACACCTCACCATGCCACTCCCACAAGATAACAAGTTTAATTTGCACACTTAATTAAATAATCGGGTAAATAGTAATATTTTTTTAAATTTGTATGTCGCTGCCTTGGGGGAAGCTCCCATTATATTAAAAGTAAAATTAATTACATGAGCCAAGAAGGAACTGATATGAAATCCATGGAAGAATTACAAAAAAGGCCACAAAGGTGGCATCTAATCACTTGGGAAGTTTGTGCAGCATATATCGGACCCTTGCAGCAAACTCGCTCAGTCTTTCAACCTGTTCGGGAGAGAGGGGAGGAGCCGTGTGGGTAACATAGAAATAAAATGTTTCTATGTTATCATGAATGATGCCATCCCAGAATAAGGAAATGGCATGCTTGATCTCTTCATTCTTCAGGGCATCCGCAATATCAAAAACACCCCCAGTTGCTAGTCTTGTGGTTTTTGTTGAATGTGGAAACTACATTAACAACCACTTATTACAAGTGAGGTACAACAAGCTTCTTTGCCACCAGCGTTTTTAGTCCTTTGTGGCCCTGTGCAAGTGTAAGGTCTGTCAATAATTTTCCTAGAAGAAAATGGTCATGCAAGTGCTCAAAAATTATTGTTCCATGCACTACATGTCAAATCACCGTCTCTGTTTCCTCATTCTGCACCAGGAAAACTTGTCGGAGCTGAATCATGAGGTCACTGGAGTCACAAGGGTAGTTGGCTCCTTTAATTCTAATGATCATCATTGCTCTACGTTCCTCTGCTCTGTTGGTTTGAGTGGTGAAACAATTGCCATGTTTAAAGAAGATGAATCCATAATCCCAAAGCTTCATCATTAAACGTAGGCTATCAAAAAGCATGATTGTAGAAACTATAGGATTTATTGTACAAATGATCTATTATATCTCTCCACTGTCAAATCCTTTGAATTCAATCAACCCACACGCTCAATTCACATATGTTCACACTCCCAGTGAACACCACACATGCGGGCTGCAGCTAGGAACCTCAGGCTCAAGCTGGGCACATGCATAATTAGTAATTTGGTCTGTCGCCTGGTTCACTTCAGTATAGAAATGCATGTCTCTAAAATATTCAATAACTTCTAAGGCTTCCCATATTGATTCCACTATGTTCTTGAGTTTCCAATTCTATATGTTATGGTTTGATATTGCATTTATGCATAGTTGTGAATCACCCTAACTATCGAGCTTGGTGACATTCCTATCCTTGCACATCTGGAGGCCTTCTAGATGAGCATGCAACTCCGCCTCATTATTAGTTCTAGGAATCAACTTCTTAGACAAGGCCCATATCAATTTCCCTTCCTCGTCCCTCAAGATACACACTGTGCTAGAGGGTCCAAGGTTTAATTTGGAGGTAAACTCCCTCAATTTTTGATGCGGTAGAGGGTTATCCTATGAGGTTTGAACTTTGGGTATTGGCACTACAGGAAAAAAGCCCCACCATTTCACCACAGGGTCTCCCCTTGGAAAATAATAAAAATTAGAAAAATAACAATGTTAGGAATTTGCAACATGTTGAGACACCTTAATTCCCAACATTAACCCTATCTTATGAGTTTTTTTAAAAAGCAATACGAATCTCTTTCCTTAAACTATAAGGAGTTCCCTTATAATTAATATACACACTCGAGTATCCTAATAAAAGGTTGGGACCTTCCATTAAGGGGTGACTTTCAATATGGAGGAAGCAACATTATTAAGGAGTCCTATGTTTTTAAAAATTAGAATTGGCCTCCTCTAATGGAGTATCTACTTCCATTTAGAAATGACAATTTAACTTCTTGAAAAAATTGACTTTATGTAGATACATTAAAGCTGATCTTCTTTTGAGAAATACGAGATGATTGTAAAGATGTTCTCAATCTTATAAGAGGATGTGGCATATCAAAATTAACTTTTAAAGAAACTTGTGAATTTTGTAGGATCTATTTGTGTTCTCTCTCACAAGCCACTTAAGCCTATCCTAACTTTATTGGTCAATATTCTCATACACCTACATGGATTACTAAGTGAGAGAGAGGTAGTCTACTAGAAGGTTTCAAAAGAGATATCCCAAGCCATATATGAAAGAAACATGATACATTATATTCCAATAAAATTTGATGATATAAATATTTAGTCATTGAAGGAGAATTATATTCTATAAGACTAATAAAAAAGACAAGGATAGTCATAATCAAGGATAAGGGGTAAAACAAATGACAACCTCACCTTGCAACTTAACACCACATAAAAAGAAGAAGCCATTAGGAGAAATTTCATGAGTATGTTAGAAAGAAATTTGTATGAAAATTCTCTTAGATATAACTTATAAAAATGATTAGTATTTGCTAACTTGCTTTTAATGAATTGATTTTAAAAAAATAGAATAGACAAACCAGATGTCATGCAAGGTGTTGGTTAAATAGAAGGAGGTTTCTGATAAAGTTCTACATGTGTTCTATTACAACCTATAAAAATGATTAATATAGCCCAACCTGCTCTGAGACCATGCTAGAAATTAGGATTTTAGGATACTAATCATTATGAACAAAATATAAAATAATTATAAATGAGAATTATAAAAGCACGAGTTTAACACATTACACAAGATATACATGGGGAAAACCCTTTTAGGTAAAAAACCCCATAAAGAACCATTTTATTAAAACATTTACAAAAAGTAGTTGATTAAAAAATAGACTGAACCTAGGGTTATACTCATCTACATACTTCCACAAGACCAATAATACCTTTTGTGCATAGTGATATAATTCACTATAGATCTCCAAATTCACTTCCTCTCAAATGGAGAGAACCTCCTTAAATAAAGGAGAAGTGGTGGCAAAATACCTAAAGGGGTATTAGTCACACCCATTCAAAGTAACTATTTGTAAATAATTAATAATCTAATAGTTATTAGACTATTAATTATTAAATGGTATATGATTTATAACATAAGGTTTAATAACCTTATTTAGAAAAATATAAACATGTTATAAGGGTATGACCCCTAATAATAATATGTTCTAATAGTATTGCTTGGATTTGTTTTGTTAGTTCTTTTAGAAAAAGATTGATCAACTCTTGGAGTGCTTGATTGTGAAATTTTATGGTACCTCTTGTGATTCTAGCATAATAGAGTAGTGAAAGATTGTATACTTTCTTGTAGGTGAAAAAAGAGCGTTTGCATTTATTTCAAAATTTCATGTGGAAAAATCTTGCCTACTCCATTAATTGAGGTAGTTTAAATTTTGTGAGCTTCACTAAAAAAATTTAAAAGTTAGAATTCAAATTTATTAATTTTATGAGGGTTTTATTTGTGGGTATTTACAAACTAATATGGTAGAGATAAGGCTTACGTGAGGCATGTGTGTGTTTCTTGTTTGTAACCTTGTTATTCCTTACAAAGAGTCATAATGCAATTTTGGAATTCTTAGAATATGGTAGGAATTGAGAAATAGTTGAGTCTTGGAGTGTACACTTTCTTGTCCAAACCCCATTGAGAGGAATCTAACAACTTTTGCAAGAAGAAGATTAAGTAAAATTATTTTAAAAATTACATTTAATAAACCAAAAAAATATTAATTACAATATTATTTGTCCAACTCTCTTTGAGGTTTTGATGTTAATATTGTAATGTAGCATTATTTTCCAAGCTCTATTATTTGATGTTAATGTTCATTGAGAAACATATATAGTGGATGGGTGTTTTCTTGCGGTCGATTTCTCTCTAAATCCTCTTTGCATATTATATGGCCGAAGTGAAGATGCTCTATGCCTTATACTACCTTTATTTTCCTTATATGAATTAGATCTTGTGGCATCCAAATTGTATTTGGGAAACCTTGTTGGGTATGATTTATGTCAATCATTGTGTGATTAATGTGTGTGTGATTGAGAATCCATGTGCTTGCCTCCTAAGTAAAGATGGGTGGTTATTTGGTATCACATGGTAAAGTGGTACAAAAACACCATTTTTAGTAGATTTGAGCCATGGAGAGATGAGTTGGAAGCTAGGAGAAGTCCTTATGTTTCTTGGTTTTCATTTATGTATTAAATTTGAGAATGTTTGTAAATTAGAGTAAATTCTATTTTGGAGTGTCAAGACATATCCAATATCCATGTATTCATTGGATGTGGATGTGAGTTTTTAACAATATTTTCTTATTGATTTTGGATAAAAAATGTATGTGGAAATGAGATTGCATCTAAGTGAAGAGAATGTACTTTTTCATGAAATTCAAAAATCATGAATTTATTACTTTTTATGAGATGAATATGGTATTGTAAAAATTTATATTTCATTGGCATATCACATTCATTTCCATATTTCATTGGTAGAAATATTTGCAACAAATTGAGTTTTGCGGCCTATTGCTTGTAGCATTGCTATTTTTGTTTTTTGTATGCATCTGGCCTTAGGATAGTGTTTTGTTGTTCAAAACATAGTATTGTAGGATTGAACTTATAGTCTTCTTGTATGTAAACATCCTCCCAAAACATATGGTAAAATTAGGAAAAATTGAGCCAATTTGATTAGTTTTTGCTTTATTTCTATCTCCATTCATTTGTTGCCACATGGAGTAAGCATGCAAGTTCATTGAGGTAAAAATATTATTGGAAAAATGGGTGAACATGTCCTAAAAATGGTGAACCAAAGAATGCGTTCAAAATGACATTTTGCAAAAAAATCCTAAGGTTGACCTAGGAGACCTATCTTTTCATCTCCTATATCTTGTAATGTGTCATTATGTGTTTTTAAGTGAATTTAACTTATTTTTTGTCATACTTGTACTCTTTAGTTGGAATGATCAGTCTCTTATGAGAAATGTTGGTCATGATGTTAGTCATAAACAAGCATAGAATAAAAGTACACATTAACCTTTATTCATCTTGAAAGATACGATGAATTCAGAGAATTCATGATCCCAAGTCTCCGGTGATTAGGTCTTAATCTTCTAACGTTACTTAGAGGTTGATGTGTGTTGCTATTTCCATTTTGGGGCCTTACGTAAAGTTCATCATCATGACATTATTTCTGCAAAGATTCTTCACAAAGAGGTCATTTTATACAGTTACTTGATCAAATGATGCAGGGATATTCAAATCTTTGCATGATATTTATCAGTTATACATGCTTTAGCTTCAAATATGCTAAATATTTGCAATTATCTACGAGATGTCTGCATATTTCATGTTATTTGCTTAAGATTATCAGTTATTTGCAATTGTGATAGTGAAATGTTCTAAAATTTAAAGAAATTGAAAGAAATGCTTCAAATGAAAGATGAATCTTCAGCTATTGAACCACATGTATATCAGATACAGTCATGAGGAGAAGAAAACCAAACCATATGTTCACCAAGACATTCCACAGCTAGATACAGTAGGTGCTAACTTCAAAGGAATTGTATGAAAACAATGTATGTAAGTAGACATGCACTCCAAAGGACGCAGCAAATCACCACATAAATCCAAAATTCACACACTGATTACTCAAGATTTACTATGAATTGTAACTAAAATAGTCTTCTCATTCACTAAGTATGCAAAGATATAAATGTATACAAAAAGCTTTGAAATGAGCCCTGAATATTTCAGCAGACAAATTTCAATTAATTTTTGAACGTTCAAAATGAAGCATTCCTGCACCTTTTATAGAACAAGGTGAGGAATCCGTTACAAAAGATCAACGATCTTGATTTGTCTACGAATATCTACGGTCAAGATTTCACTTTGACTATGTCAACCTTACAAAATGGCACAAGTTGCCAGCTGGCAACTATCTAAAAAACTTATTTCCACTAAGTATCCAATGCTGATATTTACTTTATGTTGCATCATCATCATGTGCATTGCTTCCCAAACTTTCATCATCCTAATGATGATGACTTCGCATATGAGGCTGCATGCTACTCTGGATCTGTTCATATAACTACACAATTTTATCTATTTCTCCGCCATCCTGAGTCTTTGCTTTGATGATGGTGTGCTTGTGTGCCTCATATTTGTGTCTACTGCTATCCAGTTTGTCTTTCCTATCTTGCAGCATCTCATTGTAATTTTCCATCTTGACTTTGATTCTCATTATTTTGCCTATGACTTCTTCTGTCAAGTGGACAAGTGGATCATCAGCTACTGATTGGAAGTTGCCATGTAAAGCTTTGATGGCAAACTCTTCATCTTGATTTTCAACTTTCCCTTCCACTTTTCCTTCCAGTGTTTCCAATATTTCTGCCTCAACGGACATTAAATCATGCAACTTCATGCTGATATCTCTCAGTTTATTATTGCATCTTCTGAGTACTCCACATTCAAATTGAATGTCCTTATACCATATGTCAACCAACAAGGCAGTATTACTATTTAGTACCTGTTTATTGATGAGCAGCTAAGGATTTATCCTCCTTATTTCTCCTAGGATGTCTAATACTTTTTCCAATTTGTAAGACCTTTTTCCTGTCGACATCTGCAATTTGTCTACCTTGGTCCTAGAGTCACTGAGAGTGTTCCACCTCTTCAAAGAGGCCTTTACCACTTCCTCCACATCACCCAATGTGGATGACATCCATCTCCTTAGTACAGATGCCTCATGTTTCATGAGGTCTAATTTAATCACCTCCTCTTGAGAAATAGCAGTCAATGGGACTGCATGTTCAGTTGAAGTATCTTCAATATTGGTCAGCCTTCCTATGTAGGCATGCAACTGAGCAATGTGCTCTTTGTGTTTCTTATTTTTCTCCTTCTCTCTTTTCACCTTCTGAATTAAAGAATCAATAATATCCTTGCCCTCTTGACCCTCTTGGTCTTCATTGGCAAATCCTAAGTCCACTATGCTGATCTGGAACTCATCTAAGGTAATTTTACCTTTTTCTTTCTCCACAGTAGGTACTGCAATCTGTGCAGTCCTCCTCCCAGTTGTTGGATCTCTTTTGATGGCCAAAGTCATTTTGGCCTTCCTTTTAGGTTTTATTATATCTTCAGTAAATAAGGTAGAGACATCAAATTCTTGAATTTCAAATTCTTCTTCTGCATTTACCTCTTTCTCCAACCACGAAGGTACCTGATCATGTTTCTCTGCATCATCATGATGTTCACCTGTGTCTCCTATTTCTGTCAGTAGATGTGATGGAGAAGGTGATTTCCTTAATTCTTCTTCATGATGCTCGCTTTGACGTTGATCCTGTGGCACATCTTCCTGTAGAGGAACTTCTTTCTCCGGAGGAGCATCTTCCTGAGGTGGAGGATCTTGTGATGTATCTATATGCTGATCATGATGATCATGATCCTTTTCTATCATTACCTCATCCTCCTTTGGCTTTTCCTCTTGCTGAGGAACATTCTCAGTTGTGGATAATTGGGAAGTCTCCTTAAGTGCTGGTGCTGGTTCTATAATCACAATTTGTTCTGCACCTGTGCTACTTATTTCTTGAACCTTGGCAGCAGGATCTTCTACCACATCTTTCTCATCAGCTTTCCTTTCCTGAACCTCTACTATAGCAGGTTTCGTTGATGCATCTTGTACACTTGGTTGGCTCAGTTCTGAAGTATGGCCCTCTGGTTCTACCATCTTCACTTCTTCTACAAGTTGCCCTTTGTCAGGTGATCCTATTCGATGTTTAGGATTTACCTCCTATTTCTCTATTATGTCTATCACCGTAGGATTTGTCACCTCTGCAATCAGTGTATCTAGCCCCATTTCTTGGGCTATCTACTCTGGGTTCTTTTCTTTCTCGGTTTCCACTTGCTTCATCTCCTTTAGTATAGTTTAAACTGGTGGAGTCTTGTGAGGGGTCATGTGCGTACCTACAGTAAGGGTTTCCATCTTCTGTGAAGCCACTTCCTGCACAACTTCATCATTAGACAAATTTATTGTCTCGTCTAGCGAGATGTGACCTGCTTGTGTCTGGGAGGTTTCCTTCATCTGCTCTTCTGCGAGCTCGGTCTTAAACTTGACTATGGTAGGAAGTGGAACATTGTGCTGAAGTTCCCTATGCACTTCACTACCTGCCCCTTGTAACAATGTAGGGGATTGTTTTATTTCACCTCTCATGGAGGTTCTCAGTTTCTTAGGTGGGGTAGACACCACCACCTATGGAGCTCTTCTTTTTCTTTTTATTATCAAAGGAGCCTCTTCTTCTTCAGGCTCTCCCTCCATGAGGATATCTTCTTCATCATGTTTTCTTGAGGATTGACCCTCTTCTAGGGTCTCAGTAATTCCAGCCTCTACTGTCTTACTCTTCTTGGACTTTCCTTTCTTTGTCCTTGGAGGGGATGCTGATCCTGATCCAGATCCTGATCCTGATGCTACTGCCTCCTTAGCTACAAATACTGCCCTTTCAATAATAACCCCTTTGGGTTCATTATCTACTTTCTTACCCCTTGGGGGTCTTTTGCTCTGTTGTTGTGGTGGAGGGAGTCTATCTCCCTTAGACTTTCTCTTCTCATTCAGGAAGTCATCATACTCCCCATCGAGAATATCCTACCCCTTCTTCTTGTTGTCCACCGTAATGGCAACACCCTTCTTCTTCAATGCCCCTATCTATTCATCAACCCAGGCTTGGGTTAGTTGTATGGTCCTGGCAATGAAGGGGTCAAAGGATATGTCTTCTTGTATGGTGAGGTCAGGTGCAGAGATGGTATCATTATATATTTTCTTCTGCTCATACTCATTTGTAATTATCCTGCCATCATCTTTCTTCAATTGTTGGGGGATGGGGATGTAATCAAAGGTTCTAATTTGATTCAAAGTTAGCCTTTGATATCTTCTTCTTCTTGCTTCTGTTTCATCTTCACAGTCAGCCCAGAAGTCTTCTAGGTGCCTCTGATAAATAGGCTTTCCTATTATTTTCTGCATCCTACTGTAAGGATCATATGGTCTTATTAATGGAAAAGGCTGCAACTTTATTTTATTCAGGGTAACCATCACCTTCTTTATATTCTCTAAATCAGGACACATGTACCAACCAATGGTGACTGGAAACAAAATTGGTGGCAACTTCCTTGCATCCTTGTATGTTTTTATCATTGTGGAGCTCTACCTTATGAACTCCATAAGTATCACTGCATCAATGGGATACCTTGGCAGCATGAGGGGAGGTCCTTCAAAACCCTCAATCCTCATGTAGGAAAATGTGGCAAATTGTATATACCAGGCTCCATGCCTATAGATAATTTCTTGAGCTTCCATGCTCAATCTCTTTGTTCTATCCTCCTCCATGGTTCTGACCAGATGCATAGAAAATACATCATTTACCAGTTTGTAATCTTGGAGGTAATTGGCTCTTTGCAGCTGGGGATGATGATCCCAAATGTGCACAGCATTAACTGTGCCTGTAAGCTTTCCATCTGTAACTAGTGCATCAAATGTGCCTTTATAAGCACAGGAGTAAATAATGTATGATGTCATATAAAAAGCATAATTTAAACCTCCTAGGTTCATCAGCTGCTCATGCAGAGCATCACTTATTAGCTGGCCCCACAGTGGCTTGATATCTGAATACAAACACATCATTATTACACCATACATCCAGTCTCTAAAACTACCAGCATTAGGCTGGCCTGTTACTTTGTTCAGTAGTGCAATCATGTATTGATATTCATCAGCAAAATCATATTTGAATAGATGCATAGGAAGTTTGGCTGCTGCAGGATATGTACTATTTTCAGCCCTCCATTGATACATATTCTTTTTGGCTTATTTCTTGTTGTTTTCATATTCTTTCTCTGACTTCTTCAGGTCCACACTTTTAAACTTGCTACCCAATGGCAATCTAAATGTCTTGGAGAGACCCTTGATGGATAGGTCAGCATATGTCCTCCCATGCTTTCATCACCTGCCTGGTCTCTGGATTATAGTTCCTAGCACACTCGATAACCAGTTCCAGATATTCCATGGAGTACAGAAAATAGGCGGCATTCCACATCTCGGATATGAAAACTGCATCCAACACAGGACTCTTGTTATTCTCATCGTTCAACCTAGCTGACCATGCTTCTAAATCGGTATTCCCCTTATGGGTATCTGTAATTGCACCATACTTAAACAAGATGCCCCTCTGAGAGGAGAACATAGGCTTATTGAATTCTGCTTGACACTTAACTAACCTCTTGTCAGCCATGGGTGCCTGCAATTAACAAAATCTTGTCTTACAATGGGCATACACATGTATGCATAGTACAATTAACTTTACTAATCATCATGCCTACTGTATCTATTCAACATTACTTAATCATATGGATGCATAAACTAGAACTTCAGATTAACCACCCATACCTGACTATTACAAAAACAACAAGACGAGGGTTTCATTTACTTACCTGGATATGCAAATTTCCTTTTATACCAGTGGACTTCTGACAATTCTCTTAATTCTATTGATGATCACGCACTCCCTTCTGTCTGCAAGCTTAATTCGTACAACTATCGTCTATATGAGGATATGGAAGCTGGTGCTCTGTAAAAACAAATTTATCGCAAGGTAAAAATGAAATGACGGTGAATTCACCTTTTTAACCATACATTTAGGGTGAATTTAGGGCAAACCCTGATAGATTGGATCTTATTTGTTAATTTTCGCACGAAAAGTCAGGATTTCGCCAGCTGTTCCATCGGGTCTTGTGATCAGCGGGAACTACCTACCATGTCTGCGCGGATTAAATGACAATGGCGGCAACGAGAGCAGGGTGATATTCACAAGATAGGATGATATTCAAATGATAGGAGGATGTTTGCAAATACCGTCCCGAGTTTAATATGATCATCCTCCTTGAGAGGAAAAACTATCGTTGACAAGATCAGATGACGAATGCACCCCTTGGTTATGTTTAGCACATCAGGAGGATATCTCGATATAGCGGGTGATGTTTCAAAGATGATGATGACTAGACAAACTTACATGTCTCTCTTTCAAAATATCGGGATGACGTCATCCTGATATTCGTTCAGTGTATCGACAAGGCATCATGACGTCATCATCATGATATATAAGCAGGATCATGCTCAAGAAATATATCGTGAGGTAAAATAATGATGATGTCATCATCATGTTGTTTCTTCATTTATCGGACTTGGATGACGTCATCAGGATATTGGCTTAGGGGGATATTTCACAGCAGGAGGATATTATGAAATATCGGGTTACTTTGAAAAATATGATCCTCGTGAAATGCATAAGGCTATTGACAGGTAAAGGTTACTATCACCTAAAATTGATGTCCGGATATTTGGACCGCATGATTTTATCAGGTGATATACTATATCGGGGTGACCTTTATAATATGATTGATGTTACGAAATATGACCCTCCCCCTGGGAATATTAGGTTTGACTCAAACTTTGACCACTCATAACTTTCATATCCTGACGAATATCAGGGTGATGTAAAAGACAAACCTGCATGGAATTTAATGCTCTTTCTAAATATGAGGTTTCTGGAATAAAATATGAAATTTGATGAACTGACCTCATGATGATCACTTACCCAGTCTTTCAATGCATGATGATCTGCATGACTTACTCTTACCAGACCGCCAGAAAGCACAAAATACAAGCCAAAAAGTTGGGTCCCTGTTTTGTCAAGTCAAAATGGGGCCTGTTGTGTAACCACACAACAACTTGCCATCAAAGAAACCAAACAAATTCCAATGATTCAAGTGATGTGATCACATTCATCCATAGTATTCTAATTCTTCTTGAGCATAAGCATCATGATCTTCTGAATGATAAAAATTCATCATGGTAACAATGCTAACAAAGGATCATGTGTGTGCAGATGATTAATTATCTTCATCTTGAAAGCAAGTTGAAAACATAAGTAACCAGTGTTAAACTACATAGTTGGAGATCATCCCTCATAGCCAACCTAGATAGAGCCTTACTACCAGTAGGCGTCTATAGCCCCAGCAAGGTTATCTATACAATCTCCCTAAGTAGAGCCCCACTGCCAGCAGGCGTCTATAGCCCCAGTAGAGTTACTTAGATGGCCTAATTTTATTTCTTTTTTGAATTTTTTTGTTAAAATTTGTATCTGATATCATCATGTCTGCTCATTTGTACAAGGTATAGTCACTTGCAGCTTTAGGTTGGAGATTGTATTGGTAGCAAGGGAGTCTCTTTAGATTTTTCACTTAACACCTATACTTGTGTGTTCAACAAACCCAAGGCTGTTAGGTGTTTCATTGTGATTGATTCACTTTGATCAAGAAAAGACACCCTGATGAAAGGATATCACAAACCTAATCATGAATACTTCTCAGGCTGAATTACAACCTATGTCTAAATCTGATCTCATCACTTGAATCCTAACAATTTAGTTATTTTCTATGGTAATGAGGTGCATCACCTTGACTAACCAAAACAAGGTCTCAACAAACAAAACAGAACAAACAAAAACAAAACAAACTGTACAGACAACTATACAAATGTACAATATGATACACATGACTGTCATGAAGTCACTCAAGCCTGGAAATAATGTTTGAGGAATTGTCCATTGACTGGCAATGGGACATCCTCACCTGTCAAGTTCTTAAGCCTATAAGTGTTGTCTCCTAGTATCTCAAAAATTTTAAAGGGACCTATCCATAATCTGTCAAATTTGCCATGGTCACCTTTCCTCTCATGGGCTTTATCCCACATCAAGATTAAATCAAATATCCTAAAGGCTTTAACTCTGGCTCTCTTGTCAAACCAACGTTTGACAACAACCTGATGTTTTGCAAACTGGTCAATTGCTTGACTCCTTTTCTCTTCCAGGTGCATCAACTGAAGCAACCTGACTTCTTGTCTATTATCAATGCCTAGGTATTCTTGGGCAAACTGCAGAGTAGGAATTTTCAAGTTTACAGAAAGGATAGGATCCACCCCATATACCAATTGGAAAGGTGAGTTTCCTAATGCAGTTTTTATTCTAGTTCTGTCTACCCATAAGGCATATTTCAAAAATGAGTTCCATTCCCTAGGGTTCTTCTCTATTAGTTTTCTTATGATATTCAATAAATTCTTATTGGTGGATTCTGCTAATCCATTCCCTTGGGGATAGTAGTTGGATGAAAACTTAAGTATAATCCCATGATCAAAAGCCCAACTTGACAATTTAGTTGAAGTGAAGGCAGAACCATTATCACTTACCAAAGCATAAGGAGTTCCATACCTGGTGACAATGTTGCTCTCCAAAAATTTAATGACATCATCTGCAGTACAAGTCTTGCTGCTGACAACCTCAGTCCATCTGGTACAATAGTCAGTAATTGTTAAGACACACCTATGGCCTGAGGAGGATGGAGGATTGATTGGTCCTATGAAGTCCATGCCCCATTGTGCAAATGGGCGCTCTTCTGTCACTAGCTACAAAGGTTGTACAGCATATTTCTCTCTGTTGGCAGCAACCTGACATACATGACAACATTTAACATGATCAGCTGTATCTTTAAAAACTATGGGCCAATAATATCCTGCTCTGAGGATTGCATGTGTCGTGGCCAAGGCTGATCCATGTGCTGTTCCGAACTTGTCATGTAACTCTGACAGAACCTTATTTGCTTCTGGATTTTCTAAGCATCTCAGGTATATTCCTTCATAATTCTTCTTGAATAGGGTTCCTCCCTTCATCATATACTTTTGTGACCTTATCTTCAAGGCTCTTCTCTGTGAAGCTTGCAATCTCGGAGGACATCTTCCAGTAATCAGGATGTGCCTGATATTTGAATACCATTCCTTATTGTTCTTGTCATTGATAACATACTGCTGACTTGTGATGTTTGGGTCAATTTTAGATATCATTTGGTTTAAAGCCTGTCCTCTTACCAGCTTCATTGGTGTAATTTCTATGTCATACTCTTGTAATACAGTAATCCACTTGGCTCTTTTTTCACCAGGCTCACTCTGCATGAGCAGCATCTTCACTGCTGCATCAGGCACTACTGCAATCACCTTGCTTCTTAGTATATAATGCCTAAATTTTTTTACTACCCTGACTAATAAAAGTGCTTGTCTTTCAACATCCACATATCTTAGTTCAGCATCCTTGAAAGGACAACTCATGAAGGCTATTTGTTTCTCTTCTTTTTCTTCATTCCTTTGAGTTAACACAGCTGCCGAGGTATGTTCTGAAGCAAATGAATAGATGTAGAAATCCTTTGTGTAATCTGGACTGATGAGGACAGGAGCATCTGATATGGATTTCTTTATGTCCTCAAAAGCAGCTTTAGCTTCTGCTGTCCACTCAATCTTGGCATCTTTTTTCAGCATAGCATTTAGTGGTTTGACTATTTCTGCAAAACCAGTGATGAATTTTCTTACAAAGTTAATCTTACCAAAGTAAGATTTAAGTTCTTTCTTGCTTCCAAGAAGTTATATTTTCATGATAGACTCCACCCTGTCAGGATCAATGATGATTCCATCTTTAGTTATCAAATGGCCTAATAACTTTCCTGTTGTCACCCCAAATATGCATTTCTTGGGGTTCAGTGATATTCCATACTCTTCACATTTCTTCAGCACATTTCTAAGATCTGCTACATGATTTCCCCTTTCTTTGGAGAACACTATCAAGTCATCCATGTAGATGACTATACATTTTCCTATTAAGCCTCTGAAGGTTATGTCCATTGCTTGCTGGAATGTTGCTCCAGCATTTATAAGTCCAAATGGCATACATCTATATGCAAATATCCCCCACTTGGTGGTGAAGGTAGTTTTCAATTTGTCAATTTTATCAACCATCACTTGGTTGTATCCTGAAAAGCCATCTAGGAAGGACATCATTTTGGCTCCATTTACAATCTGCAGAACTTCATCTAATGAGGGTAAAGAATAATTATCCTTTTCTGATGCTCTATTCAGATTCCTGAAATCTACACATAGCCTGATGTCTCCATTCTTCTTCCTAACTGGCACTAGATTTGCCACCCAAGTGGAGTGCCTCACAAGAAAGATTATCCTGGCATTTAACAATTTCTTGACTTCTTCAAATATTATTGGTTCAAGAAAAGCATTGACTGGCCTTTGCTTCTGTCTAAAAGGTTTAGCATCTGGCTTGAGAGGTATAGTATGAGTTATGATAGATGTGTCATATGTCTTCAGCTCATCATAAGTCCATCAAATTACATGGATGTAATCCTTAAGGGCCTGAGTTATTCCTGTTGGTTTTTCTTCTGAATCAGCATTAGGGTTTGCCAGTTCTAATGCACAAGCAGATTCAGCCAACTAAATACAGGAGGTTGCGTGAGCTCCTCCCCTTCACTTCTGGTTCTGCTGCACCAAGGGGGGTTTCCCTACTTGATAAAAGTATAACCTTGACTAGCTCAATGACAGAAAGATTTAACTTGACAGCAACAGGCAGAATACCCTCATGTAAGGACCAAGATTTGTATAACAAATCACAAGGTTGGCAATATTCTTGGACATAATGTCTGGTTGGGTATGAGAGCATGCAGGGATCCTAATCCTACTCCTACAACTAATAGGTGGAAGGATGAAATGGTTTGAAATGGTGCTTGGAGGGATGGGACTTTCCTAGACCCATTGAACAGACAGATTCCCAAACCAGTGCCTTATCTGGGCAGCAGAGTCATATCTAAGACTGTAAATGTCTCCCCATGACAACATAAATTCATATCCAGAGGACCTAAGAATAATGCTGCTGCCTAACAGCAACATGTCCAAGAAAGAGTATCATTAATGATCATACTTAACAGATCCTATGATGCAATCTATTTTCCTTTGTATCTGATCAAAAGCCTATTTAACCACACCTTGAGCAGACACAATAAATCAAACACACAGTATACATATACTGAAAAACTTGGAAGCCTTTGACAACCTTGTTTGAAAGGAAAACAAATGACATACAGGAGACAATCAAAAACAATACACACACAGGTGTTTTTCATTTAGAATCAATCTGCATAGAAGGTCATCACAGAGAAAATCATCATTTACAATCCAAGATAGATTAGTACACCAGACTAAGGACCGAGTCTGTAGCAAAAAATGCCTTTCAAAATGTGAACACCTTATGTTCAGAGTCAGAGCAGAAAGCCCAAAAACATCCCTTCCCAAAATGTAACACAGCCAGACCATTTATACATAATCGTGTACATTCAGCAATTAATTACATGGCCAGAAGTCAAAAATTTACCAGATACATACACTCTGAGGAAAATGGCCTGCAAAGAATAAGCGCAGCAGGGGACAAAACATGGAGAAGTAGGAAAAGGACAAGGGGCAGATGAGCTCGAGCCTTGTGCCACTGTCGGAGAATTTTCTTGCCATAAATTAGATACATGGCCGTTCAACCATTCGCCCATGCCTCTGCAAATCACCATTGATGGCTCAACCACCCATATCTTCTCCTGGAAACAGTCACACAACTTAAATGGAAATTTCCCGCTCAAAACGTGCCTGAAGCCACAAAGGAAACTCATACTCCATCTTTAAAACATGGCCATCGACCCTTCCATCGCTTGAAAATCGATGGCACCAAATCCACGTTGAAAAGTCACTATCCTACGAAAATGTGCAACGTAGGCACCCTGAAAATGCATGTTTTGCCTTGCATATCATGCCATCGGCGTGACCAAGACCATCGGGAAGACCTTCACATCTGCATAAATCAATATCCCACATTCGTCCTGCAGAGACCATTTTATCATTTTAAAAACATGGCCGCATGGATACTAAGTGTCGAGCGTTTTGCCGCGCTCGACACACGACCCTTCGCCCACAGCCCATCGCCATGACATATACCATCGGCCTTCCTCAAAAATCTCCTGCCAATCACAGCGGTCTCGCCGATGCCTATCGTAATCCCCTGTCGACCAGACTCCTCGCTCCCATCGGCGAGATCAACACTATCGGAGCAACTGAACACTTCTTTGCTGACCTCAAGAGTCTTACCGATAACACCCAGGCCTCCCACCTCCGTCGGTGTGACTTACACCGTCGGAGCAACACCTCAAACCTACGCCGACTCCAAAAGTCACGCCGACGCCCATAGGCTAATTACTGCCTATCGGCCAGACCCATGCCATCGGCTCAATCAAAAACTCCCTCGCCGACATCACATGTTACGCCAATACAGCTCCATCGGCCAGAGTACCCCTGTCGGCCCAACTCTCCACACTCGCCGATGGCAACTCCATCGGCCAGACCTGCGCCATCGGCCAACAATCTGCCCGTTCACCCGATAGCCAAAGTCTTGGCGATAGCACCCCAAAACCCTCGTCGGCGAGACCCAGTCCATCGGCAAGCCACAAAACACCTTCGCCGATAGGTAAAGTCTCAGAGATAGAAGATAACATGCCATTGGTACCAAAAAGATCGCCAAGACACATGCAAACTCATGCTGATGGAGAAAACAAGAAGACCACCTCCTTCAAGAAAGATGATGTGGATGTTACAAAACACTAAAGGGGTGCCAAAACTGGAAATTTTTTTGAATTTTTTGGGATGGTGCCTGCATAAAAATTGCTCAAGAACTGACAGTCAATTCAGGCACCAACAGTGGCTCTGATTGGGGACGTGCAGGTGCAAGACTGTAGCGAGAACCCCAGATCTCTGGGATGCAGACCAGTGCCTTATCCATTGGGCACAGAGTCATGAAGTTACAATGATCTGCATCACCAATCAAACTTGATGGCCTAAGGCCACCAAGAAAAGGAGAACCAATATTTCCCCTTATCAAACACCTTATTCTCATCTGCATACATTGGGTCAAGCCTGAGAGTGCTACCATGATCTGACCATAAACAAACCTGGTCATCTGCACATTCAACCTTCTGATTTAGCTTGTCACTGTCATCCCTGTGCAGATAACCTTTAGCATCTGGCAACAAGTGGATGCAGAATGTATCAGGCAATGCATACTCACATGGCATAGAACACAGGTTATCATTTTTATCAGCATTATGCATTGCAAAATGATCTCCTAGCTGGACTGAAAACTGAAAACACTCAAAGTCCACCATGCAGCTAGGAAGATCAAAGCTCATCTCATATGCTGGCCTCTCAAAAGAAAAGCTTTCAAATTCACAATTGTATACATTATGCACACAACCAACAACAGCCTCAAACTGGAAAAGATCAGGCTCTAGCACCTCTTTCAAATTAGGCACATTTTCATAGTCAATTACCTGATGTATGTTGTTTCCTCTTTCATCAGGATGAGAAACAGAATCCAAACCAAAAACAATGTCTAGATCCTCACCATACTCAAATAGATCCTCATCACCATATGTGTCAAAGATGGGTGACCCAGGTACATAAGCTTGATCATAATATGCCATTTGTTCATGGGCAGCAGAGCACACATCTTCATCACCAATGGATTCACTCTGTGGAGGAGTATCAGCCTGTGTGTCATAAGCAAAACAGCCATCAAATGAAAAACAATCATGCTCTGAACTAGCACTTGTTTCAATCCCTGACTGCTCTTCATGATCTCCATGTGTTTGAAAGGTAGGCAATGGGTCACACATAGGACTGCTTCTCTGTTTGCTTATATCTTCTCTGTCTTGAGTACAATACTCACAACTGTCTCCACAGGTCCATTCCAAAAATTGCTCATTGCTGTCCACAACCTCGTTATTGTTTTCATGGTCATATGCCTCATCATTGCAATGGGAATCCTCACTAGTCCTTTCACTGGCATCCTCAACTGGTGAACAATCCAGTTGAGCAGTATTGTTAGCATTATGTTCAAATACAGCTGTCTCAACCTCTATGCTTTCATTTTCATTTTTATCTGCACATGATGCCATAATCATTTGGTCATTTGCAGCTTCACAACCCGTTCTCACACCAAGGCCTCGGGACAGGGATATCAACAGGCGCCCATTTCTAAAATTTTCTATATTTTCAGCAAATTTGTATGCCATCTGCATACCTGTTACCTTGAAATCCCTCAGTATTGCACTAGAGCCCTCCTCAAAAGCCTCAAAGAATATGCCAACACAGGCTGAAATATCAGGTCTGAAGACTTCTGGGATCTGTGAAAGGGCTACTGCAAACCTATGACTGAAATTAACACATGGCTCTTCATCTTGTTTTCTGATGTTCATCAATTCTGCAACAAGATCAGCAGGTTCTCTTGCAAATTCTTCTTTGAAACAGTCAGCAAGCTCATCCCAACAGGCAAAAAATCTCTTTGGAAGGCTCAAATACCAGTCTTTTGCTTTTGCATCAAAGGACCTAACAAAAAACGTCATCCCCATATCCTCATCTCTGAATGAATGTTTTCCCATAAAACTGTGAAAATTTTGGATATGTGCATTCCCATCACATACATTGTGACCACTAAATCTAGGCATCTGACAGTATATCCTAGTAGGCATAGTTTCTACTTTATAATCCACCCATGACAAATCCAGTTGGTCATACAAAGGATCAAAAGGGCTGAGAAGAGGTTTAGCCTTCTGACTGGCAGACACAACAGGGTTACTACTTTTTAACTGGGCCTGCTCAGCCTCTAAGAATATCAACCTATTTCTTATCTCTTCTATTCTTTTATCCAACATTTCACCGCTGAGTATGGGATAATTCATACTTGGATTCATGAAATTTCTATTTTCAGACATCCCTTGCATTCCTAAGACCTGTAACCTCCCCTGGCATCTAACCTATGCAGCAAAATAGCAAATATAAAGGGGAAGGAACAAGGTACCTTTCTTATACAGATGCTAAAGTCTAAACAGCACATTTTCTATCACAACACACACATCAACTTTTCATGTGCACTTGAATTTTTTGCAGAGTCGCCACCTCTCCAAAGAGGACAAAATTTACAGCAGCTGAAAGCTCATCAAATATGTTTCTAAGTTCATTCCACCAGCAGAGCAAAACTTCACCAGAGACTGCAGGATATCACTTTACATCAACATCCCCAGCAGAGTCACCATTTTGTTGGTTTTTCTTCTGAATCAGCATTAGGGTTTGCCAGTTCTAATGCACAGGCAGATTCAGCCAACTGAATACAGGAGGTTGCGTGAGCTCCTCCCCTTCACTTCTGGTTCTGCCGCACCAAGGGGGGTTTCCCTACTTGATAAAAGTATAACCTTGACTAGCTCAATGACAGAAAGATTTAACTTGACAGCAACAGGCAGAATACCCTCATGTAAGGACCAAGATTTGTATAACAAATCACAAGGTTGGCAACATTCTTGGACATAATGTCTGGTTGGGTATGAGAGCATGCAGGGATCCTAATCCTACTCCTACAACTAACAGGTGGAAGGATGAAATGGTTTGAAATGGTGCTTGGAGGGATGGGACTTTCCTAGACCCATTGAACAGACAGATTCCCAAACCAGTGCCTTATCTGGGCAGCAGAGTCATATCTAAGACTGTAAATGTCTCCCCATGACAACATAAATTCATATCTAGAGGACCTAAGAACAATGCTACTGCCTAACAGTAACATGTCCAAGAAAGAGTATCATTAATGATCATACTTAACAGATCCTATGATGCAATCTATTTTCCTTTGTATCTAATCAAAAGCCTATTTAACCACTCCTTGAGCAGACACAATAAATCAAACACACAGTATACATATACTGAAAAACTTGGTAGCCTTTGACAACCTTGTTTGAAAGGAAAACAAATGACATATAGGAGACAATCAGAAACAATACACACACAGGTATTTTTCATTTAGAATCAATCTGCATAGAAGGTCATCACAGAGAAAATCATCATTTACAATCCAAGATAGATTAGTACACCAGACTAAGGACTGAGTCTGTAGCAAAAAATGCCTTTCAAAATGTGAACACCTTATGTTCAGAGTCAGAGCAGAAAGCCCAAAAACATCCCTTCCCAAAATGTAACACAGCCAGACCATTTATACAGAATCATGTACATTCAGCAATTAATTACATGGCCAGAAGTCAAAAATTCACCAGATACATACACTCTGAGGAAAATGGCCTGCAAAGAATAAGCGCAGCAGGGGACAAAACATGGAGAAGCAGGAAAAGGACAAGGGGCAGATGAGCTCGAGCCTTGTGCCACTGTCGGAGAATTTTCTTGCCATAAATTAGATACATGGCCGTTCAACCATTCGCCCATGCCTCTGCAAATCACCATTGATGGCTCAACCACCCATATCTTCTCCTGGAAACAGTCGCACAACTTAAATGGAAATTTCCCGCTCAAAACGTGCCTGAAGCCACAAAGGAAACTCATACTCCATCTTTAAAACATGGCCGTCGACCCTTCCATCGCTTGAAAATCGATGGCACCAAATCCACGTTGAAAAGTCACTATCCTACGAAAATGTGCCACGTAGGCACCCTAAAAATGCATGTTTTGCCTTGCATATCATGCCATCAGCGTGACCAAGACCATCGGGAAGACCTTCACATCTGCATAAATCAATATCCCACATTCGTCCTGCAGAGACCATTTTATCATTTTAAAAACATGGCCGCATGGATACTAAGTGTCGAGCGTTTTGCCGTGCTTGACACACGACCCTTCGCCCACAGCCCATCGCCATGACATATACCATCGGCCTTCCTCAAAAATCTCCTGCCGATCACAGCGGTCTCGCCGATGCCTATCGTAATCCCCTGTCGGCCAGACTCCTCGCTCCCATCGGCGAGATCAACACTATCGGAGCAACTGAACACTTCTTTGCCGACCTCAAGAGTCTTACCGATAACACCCAGGCCTCCCACCTCCATCGGTGTGACTTACACCGTCGGAGCAACACCTCAAACCTACGCCGACACCAAAAGTCACACCGACACCCATAGGCTAATTACCGCCTATCGGCCAGACCCATGCCATCGACTCAATCAAAAACTCCCTCGCCAACATCACATGTTACGCCGATACAGCTCCATCGGCCAGAGTACCCCTGTCGGCCCAACTCTCCACACTCGCCGATGGCAACTCCATTGGCCAGACCTGCGCCATCGGCCAACAATCTGCCCGTTCACCCGATAGCCAAAGTCTTGGCAATAGCACCCCAAAACCCTCGTCGGCGAGACCCAGTCCGTCGGCAAGCCACAAAACACCTTCGCCGATAGGTAAAGTCTCAGTGATAGAAGATAACACGCCATTGGTACCAAAAAGATCGCCAAGACACATGCAAACTCATGCCGATGGAGAAAACAAGAAGACCACCTCCTTCAAGAAAGATGATGTGGATGTTACAAAACACTGAAGGGGTGCCAAAACTGGAAAATTTTTTGGATTTTTTGGGATGGTGCCTGCATAAAAATTGCTCAAGAACTGACAGTCAATTCAGGCACCAACAATTCCTTCTAACTCTTCTGGTGTGCAAGCCTTACCTATCAAGACATTTTTCTTGTCATCATCCTGTCCGATATTCACTTGTGAATATTGACCTCCATCAGCTTTGGGAAGATCCTTCTGCTTCAGCATATTATCCAAATCAAAGGCTCTTTCTAATTCAATCATGCCTTTGGGAATTCTATTTCTAGGCAACTCTAATATTTCATCTTCTTCCCAGACATGATCTTCTATACTATTCTCATCTATAATCTGAGCGTCAATTACATCCTTGTTGGAGATGAAATCAAGAATGTGTTGATCATCATCAAAGACCTGAAGATTGGTAACATTATCAGGTACCGATGGTACAGATACCATTTCTACTGAAAATCTCTTCAAACCTGATATAGATAGTGGCTCCAATGTACTGGCAGCCTGGGCAAGTGCATCTGCCCTGTGATTCTGTTCTCTAGGAACATGGGTGATGTTAAATGCATCAAAGTCTTCAATCAAATCCCACACTCTGTGTCTATAATTTGACAATTTTTTATAGTTGCAAGAGTAGATTCCTCTTACTTGTTTGACAACTAATTTTGAGTCTCCAAAGGCATGCAAAATTTTCACTTTCTTTTTGAGAGCAAACAGTATCCCATGAATCAGAGCTTCATACTCTGTCACATTATTAGTACAGGGGAACTATAATCTGTATGCAGCTAAGTAGGATTTTCCTGATGGATCAATAAGATCAATCCCTACTCCGGCTCCTTGCTTGGATTTGGATCCATCAAATCTAAGGATCCAAGACTTATCTTCAGCATGAGGTTTAGCTGAACCTTTATTTTTTCTGCAGCTCTGGCAGCTACTCCACCTGATATCCATTTTAACTTAGGAAGTCAGCTTTCTCAGACTTCATCTTTTCTTCCTTCTGAGAAGCTGATTTTTCTTCTTGTTTTCCATCATCAGGAGGATGATCTTTTGGATCAGGCTCTGTTGTTTCTTCAAAATGTGCAGACACAGCGAATAGGCGGTCTCCAAATGAGGTGCCTCATGCAGCCTACACCAACCTTCAGTTAGTGTATTTTGTGGATGTTTCTTTTGTCTTATCATTTTCTTAATTTCTCCAAACAAGAACTCTTCAAATCTGGTCAGGCTACTACCTTTGTCTTCATCAGACAATTCATAATCTGACTCCATCAGACAATCACTCCCTGGGGTGATCTTTTCTTTTTTGTTAACATTTATCTGATTGTACACCAGAATTTCTTCTGTCCTCTGTACATGACCTTCATCATGATCTATCACTTTTTCTGTGGTTCCTGCAGAAGACAAAAAAGAATCAGTATCATCATCATCACCAGATGTAGAACTTACCTCGGAATATGATGATGATGCCTCACTGCATGTTTGCTCTAGCATCATCATGTCTAAGCATGTTTCGCAAGTCTTTTCTGAATGCGCTTCGTTGTGTAATCTGCACCATCCATCAATCAAAATATCATTAGCATGTATATTTAACAATTGACAACGCTTTACCTGTTTGGACAGATGCATCTCAAAGTCTCTGAAGTGATCTATTTCATTTTCATTCTCAAAATTATTATCAGTTTCTACAACTGGCACACCCTCCTGGTGATCATGATGATGATGACGATGATGAAAGTCAAGCATCAGGATCTCTTCTATCCTGATAGTCTGTGGTCTAATGGCATAAACTCCAAGCTCAATGTCAACATACATGATCTCATTCGTTTTATTATACTCGGTTATCATGTGCTTCATTCTGGGTTCAGCATCTATTCTTATCTAGTTTGGTATACCTTTCCAAGGTAACCACATGTGACTGAAGTTAGTGGACATATATCCATTCAAAGTCTTTGACTAGTCTCTGCTAAGTAGCATCCCATATGTATCAGGTATGTCAACTACCTGGATATCAATGTAATATTAGATCTTGGGATCAGATGCTAGCTGCATGTGTATATGAGTCAGTTCTCCTACTACACTCACTTCTGTTTTATCTAGCTGTGTCACCTTTTTTAGGGATTTAGCAGTATGCAATCCTAAGGCATTGCATATGGACAAGGGCATCACATTTGTAGATGCACCTGAATCTACTAGACAGTTGTGTAAATTCTTTCCAAACATCCTTATGGTAAGGAGGAAAGGTGGTGACTCACTCTTATCTCTGTATAATGTCATATGTGATGTTTTTGCAGCTTAGATAGTAGCTGGCATTTTAGGCTTTATATTACTATCTCTAGCAGCATGATCTTTATTACTAAGATGACCTGGAGAAGGAATGTCCTCTTTAGGAGCAGGATCACCTAGTGACTTCATGAATGCTTTTTTGATTGCAGGGGTTTTCAATAACTCTGATAAAGACAGGCTGATCTTTATCTTTTTCATCTCATCTGCCAAGTATGTAACAAGTTTATTAGACTCATGAGGCAAGCTAATAGCCTTTGATGATGTATTCTGTGGTGACAGATATTGGGTATTTACCTTGGGGAACCCAGAATTATTGCTAGCTTTGGGGTCCGGAGGTGTGTTGAAATTATTTGGAGGTAGAGATGACGTCAGTGGACCAGTACGTCTGTTGGAGCTACTTCTCAAGTTATAGTTATGCTTGCTAGGATATTGCTGTTGGTATGCATGCACCTCCTCATGTTCAATGGATGCTTCATTCTCATCTTCAAAGGGGAAGACATAGTTTGATTCAAAGGCTAAAGCAGATTCTTCATATGCATGAGAATAATTTTGATGATCAGTATAGCTTTCTAGCACTAGGGCTGAATCATATCCACAAGGAACTATTTCATTACCTTCTACCTAAGGTGGATGTCCTGCAGTATTAGACACTTCTGTTTGAAAAATGCTGGCAGCAATTTGAAATTGTGGACAGTCTAACTTTGCATGAGCATTTGTGTTGTGTATCCTGCACAAGTTAGTGAGGGCTACTTCAGCAAGATTGACTCTAGTAGTCTGTTTAGCTTCACCAGATGGCTGATTATCTAAAGGTGATGGTAATGAACCATTATTCAGCCTAGAATTCCATACTCTAGGCTGTCTTTGAGGATTATTGTTATTTCCACCACTATTATTGAAATTATTGTTGTTATTGTATCCTCTATCTGGATAATTTGGTCTATCATTGGAGTAATTTCTATTCTGATTTGACTAGGAATAGAAACTTTGATTTCTCAAATGTGTCACTTCTGTGGTGAGTTTTCTCAGTTGAGCAGAAATTTCTTTAATTTCCTCCTTCTCTTCTTGAGCTTTGGCTACTACATTTATTGTTAGATAGATCAGCACCCTGAGGTCTCTGAATTTGTGCAGGATATTGTGACATCTGGCCATTCCCATTAGGAGGTGGCATGATACTTAATGGAGGCACCTGCAAAGGTGCAAGCATGACTACTGGAGGTATCATTGCACCATTAGGATATTGTGCAGGATATGATGCAGGATGTTGTGCAGGATATGTTGGATACATGCCAGGCAATGTAGGGAATGCAATATTTGGAGTAGGAGCTGGGACTAGCTACTGATTTACTTTGATAGCTTCTTGAAAGGCTCCCGTCAAGGTAGTGATCTCAGGATGTGTTCTCCTGATGAACATGGAAGTCAATGGATCCAGAGCTGAATAATAGATGCTCCTAGCAGAAGCATCTGCTACTACATAAGGAGCAACTAACTTGGATAGCATTTTCTGGAACCTAGCATTAAAATTGGCAATAGGTTCATTCTCGAATCTTTTGATTGTAGAAAACATGTGGTAAGTCATAGATGGATCAATAGGGACCTTGAACCTATCAAGAAAGGCTTTCTCTAGGACAGCCAATGAACCAACAAAGGCTTGACCAAGACTAATAAACCAATTATAAGCCTCTTCCCCTAAGGAAAAAGGAAATAATCTGCATACAACATATTGATGTTCTATTATGGCTCTACAGCAAGCTTCTTTAAATGTCCTGATATGATCATCAGCATCCTGATAAGGATGATATTTTGGACAAAGTTTGTCTGGATTTTTTGGCAACTCATGATATGCATTGAAGGTTAAAGGTGATTCTGCTACAAAGAAAGACATTGTGACCAGAGGAGGTTGAGCTGGTGGTACAACTGGCTGAGGTTGGACCTGGGGTTGAGGTTGAATAGGAGGTGTCACAGAGTTTATTGAAGTGTGAAGGGTTGATTGAAGGTGAAAGTATTGAGTTATATTGCATTATCTTCTATTATTTACCTTGAGTCATTTTCTCATCCACATTTTTGGTACGCTCAGTGGGATCCACATCTCTATTTTAAGCTTTTTTTAGAAGAGACTCCATCTTTTTAGTTGTAGGTTATAGATTCGGACCTCTGACTAGTACAATGCACTTGTTTTCCCAATCGACATGCATGTGTCTGAAATCATCGTGTCTACATCAATTGTTGGGGCACCCTTGTTTGTTATTGACCTTTTGTGTTTACAAATCTCTAACAACAGTTTTATTTTGATTTTTTTGCAAGATCCTGGTTTATTTGTGCATCTAACCCTCAGATCTGACATGTTGATCATCTAATTATCAGTTTTATAAGGTTTATCATATTTTTCTTGCAGGTTTTATCAACCATTTCTAGATCCATGCCTTTGGTCTAAAAAAGTGTGCCTTTGTTTGTTTAAGTTTGATGCAATCTGGGTTATCATTTTTCAACAATTGGGTATCTATTGATCTATTTTTTTCACCTATTTTCTGATTTTTGTCAGTATTGATTATTTTTTTTGGCATATTTGAGATCACAATAACGACTCAGCAATTGTGCTTTACATCAATGTGCCTATGCTTTAGATTGTCACACTTTTGTTCAACATACCTACACCAGTAATTCTACAGTACCATGCCTTCATCAATTTCCATTTCACCTTTGCCTCTTGTTGTCATGCCTACATCATCTGTCGGAACGCCTCTATCAGATAGGTAAATTAGGTATAACAATGCAATTTTTTATTTCTGTTTGTTTATGTTTTTGTGCCTGTGGCTGCAATTCTGTGCTTTTGTCTGATTATCATTTTACAACTAACATTTTAGTTTGTGGGTGGCACTAAAACATTTGTGCATCTTGTTCACGCTTGTCAAAGATCAAATCTAAAACTACTAATCTATTTCTTGTAGCTTCATTGATAGAAGACTTTGTTTTTCCACTAATTTAGACATTAAAGTAGATTCGTGGGTTAATGAAAAATTGTTTGCCATTTTTTTGAAGTTTTGTTAAGGTGTATGCTTCTCCTTGCACTTTGTGTGATCTTGGAGATCAAAAACCTCACATTTCTTTTCTTTGTTATCCTAAGATTTTCTTGTTTATTTGTATGCTCTCCCCTTTTTTGTGTGATCTTGGGGATCAAAAACACCAAGTATAATCTTTTCCTTAGGAGATCTACCTTTAGAGACACACCCACTCTAAAGGGGTGACCTCAACCATGTGTTCTAGCATGGTATATCAAAGGAGGGAGAATGAAAGTTGTACCTCAATCTAGTCACATAGTCATTGGGACAGCCTTAGGGCCCCAAGTGATTCTAGACACAAGGTGAAGTGGTGTTTTCTTGATCACTTAAGCTGCATCCCTTCAACAAACTAGTGTTCACAAACTTGTGCGTCACCATACCTAGTGTAATTTGATGATGCCTCTAGAAGCTTGTAAAGCCTAGATAAGACCTTTCAGCTATCATATATTATGGTCCATCACTGTAGTAGAAGGAGAAGTTTGAGCACATGTACCTCCATGTGTTGAGATAGATCTTACTTTGGGCAAGGTTTATCCTCCAAGGTAAGGGGTGTATGGTGGTCCATGACCATACATTCCCTAGCTATCTAGTTGCATGGTAGATGCTATTAAGGGAATGAATGTTGTTGTTATCAAATTAGTGGGGATGAAAGTTATCCTTGTGGGTCCACAAGATTTGATACACCTACTTGAATAATTTTTAGGTTGTTAATGTGTTTGGTGTGTCTTCTTTGTGCTATACCAGTATAAGCCATTTTTAGCCATGAAGCAATTTGCACCATTCACCTTGATAAGTCACAGTTAGTCACTGTGGTTTTGTGCTTGTTGTTCTCTTGCCAAATTCTAAAAACATGCCCCAAAACACTGAAAGAGAACAAAAACGTGCATGTGACTATAGTTCCATGACTTTGCTCTCTGTCACTATGCCTGTGTTTTTAGTTAACACGCCAGCACTCTCTGTCGGTGCACCCCTATCTGTAACTCACCGCCCTTGCAGGAACTCGATCTTAGATATCAAAAATCAAAATTTCTAGTTTGTAGATCTGACTGTAGGCTCAAACACTGCTTGAAATAGATATTATTTTCTATTCCACCCAGTCCATCTTGTCATCCTACCATTCAATATTACCTTTTTCATCCATAGCCAAACATCATTTCCATTCCCATCACTTTGAATTTGGACTTGTGATTTCCCATCAATCTTTTGGCCAATCATTTATCCTTTTCGATCTAAGTTTTGTCAATCCAAACAAACCTCCATTTATCAACCATCTATCAACCTATCAACTAATCCATTTACCCATCAACCAAAACCCAAAATTTGCAAAATCTTAGCCTAGATCTTTTCATCATTTTATCTTTGAGATCTATTATTGTAGGAGCCTTGACTACTCTTAAGTTAGTGGGTCCTCATCATATCTTTTTTTTCTTGGGATTTGGTCTACCCCAAGTAGAAAACATCATCCATACTCCTCTTCTTGTTTAGGAAATTATCAACCCTAAGTAGCAAAAGGAATCACATCCTTGTCCATAAGAAAAAGATCTAGGTGAAGTCTTGAGCTAAATTTAGTTTTATCATCATCGTATACTTACCATTACCATATCTTAATCCATATTGTATCCTTGTCATTATCATATCCTTGTTGTCATCATATCTTTATCATCAATATCTTTGTCATATATTTATCCACATCATATCCTTATCATTAATATCTTTGTCATTAACATATTCTTATACACATCATACCCTATCCATATCATCATTATATTATCATCATATCCTTATCATCTTTTTTGGTCCAAAATCTTATCATTTAATGCTTTAATCAAAATATAACCAATGCCCAAGTCCAAAATCAATCCACCACTATCCATTTACATCTATCATCTTTTCATCCCATACCAAGGTCATCTCATTTATGCCCATCACAAGGTCTCAAGCTAGGAAAACATGAATTCTAATAAACCATTCAACCAAGATTCTACTTCTGATTTTAGAAGAAAAGTGGGTCCATCATTTTGCCCTGAGACTAGAATGCCAACTGACATGTTCACACCAAAGGAATATAGAGACATTATTCAACCATCATCATTTCCTCAATATCCCCATGATCCTCAAAGTCCACGTAACTCTACCCAAGGGTCTTTTGATTATGAATCTAGAGTCCAAGACTTTTTAGAGGACCTCAATAACAAAGTGCGTGTTGACCATATTATTATCAAGAATGCACAAGTTTATCTCCAAATGCTACTATAAAAGGGAGTCAAGTTGCATAAATATTTTTGTCTCCAATTTAATACCTCAAGATTCTCCTCATCAAAATGATAATCTATTAGGAGGATCCCACCAACCATTTTTATGAAACCATAAATCCTATGTCAAACCTTAAAATCAACACGTCCATGAATCAACCAATTCCTTCTATAGGTATGTCACAACCTACTCCTAGTGTGTTCATTCCAATCCCTCAATTTGCAACCATCATACCCCAATCTAGTGGTTAAATCATCCCACCTTTCAATCTCAATACATTATCATCCATCCCCACATCATCATTCATCCCTATATCATCATCTATACCTAGAAATCAACATCCATCCCTTTTATCAACACTCATATGTCCCAACCTCATATATCTATTCCAATTCCTCATGTTTCCACCATTCAATATTCAAACATCCAACCCCATCTATATACCATCATCTATACCCCTCATTACCACTTAATCCAATGTATCCATGCCCCAAACCTCACAAGTCCAATTTTCTACCCAATCTTCATCCTCACACATTCAAAACCACACTACATCCATCCTCCAACAACTCATCCTCCTTGAAAAATAATAACAACAAGCCCTCCTCCAACAACAATAATCCCAACAACAATAACAAGCCCTCCTTCAACAACAACAATCCCAACAACAACAATCCCTCCTTCAAAAACAACAATACCAATAGAAACAACCATCCCTTCTTCAACAACTCCTAGCCCACCAAACAGAATCATAACCGCAACTTTTATCCTTTCAATAACCACAACCACAACCTTTATCTTTTCAACGACTACAACCACAACCTTCATCTAACACATCTGTTGCATCCTCACCAAATGAGTCCTTAAAAATGCTAATTGTGAGACAAATGATAGTGGACATGCAAAAGGGAAACCAAAACAAATGATATACCTTTGAAGAAATTTGTCCCTATCCATTTGACAAATCTCTAGTCATGAACCCCTTCCCTCCAAACTTCAAATTTCCAAAATTTGACAAATATAAAGGGAAGGGTGACCCTAGAGACCATATTATGGAATTTTACAAAGCATTCATGGATGTCACATATGATGATACCTATTTAATATGACTTTTCCCTCATAGATTAGGAGTTCAAACCATTGAATGGTTCTCCCATCTTCCACATGGAATCAAAATCTTCCAAGAGCTTGTCGACAAGTTTATTGCTCCTATCAAAATTAACATGAATGTGTATGACCAATATTTGCAACACTAAACAAAGGAATCTAGGGAATAATTTTTTGCCTTCTTGCAATGTTGGAGAAACCTTTCTAATAAAATTCCTTGGTCTATCCCAGAAAAACAACTTGTCAACATTTATATCCAAAACTTAATTCAGGAAATGACCTTTCATCTTCAAGTCCAATGTGCCAATACTTTTGAAGAAATAATTGATAAAGGTGTAACCATAGAGAAAGACTTGCTAGCCAAAGGACTTGTCAAGATCTTTAAAGACAACAAAGACTAATATTCAATCCAATGAGAAACAACGTTTTTGGGCTAAAAACAAGAACATCATCAATGATGGTGTAACGGATTCCAAGGTTTGCAAAACCTCCAAAATCCTCCAATAGCACTTAACTCATTATCAAAAACACAAATGTTACCATTCCCAAGGGCAATCCTATACAAGGACTAAGACCTAGATGCAAATTTTCAAACATGGGAGAACCTATTGAATCCATTTTTCAAAAACTCTTACAAGAAAACCTCATCAAGCTTCCTGACACCAAACCTTATGCGTAAAATGTAGTTAAACCCCATTAGTATAATGAAAATTAATATTGTGAATACCATAGGGTCAAAGGTCACAAAACATCCAATTGCATGAGACTTAAGAATTATATCCAAGATCTTTTAGATCGAGGAGATATTACTATAGATGAACCTCCTCCAAAATCATCAAATGAGAAATTGGTAGCATACCAAAATCCATTCAATACCCATGGTAAAGGTAATCCTTCTAAAAACAATCCTAATAATACCACCAACAAATTCAATGCCTCCCCTTCATATGACTCAATTATGGGTCATATTGAAGCTTGTCCTTCACAAGTAGTAACTATAATTGTTAGAGCCAATAATATTGATTGTGTCACTACTACTCATCATACTCACATTACCATTCAAGGAGCACCATCTTCATCCATGCCATATTCATCCACACCATTTTCCAGATATAATATCCTTGACCACTTAGGGAAAAGACTTACACAAATATCCATCCTAGAGCTACTTCACACATCCCCATTTCATAAGGAGATTTTAGATAAGGCCTTGATAGAGTCTCATGTCCCTAATGACATTAATATCAAACAATTCCATGTCATGGTGGGACACCTTACATCCAATCACCACTTAGTTTTTACCAAGAAATAGATGACTACCATTGATTCATTCCATAACAAATGCCTCCATCTAGAAGTTGTCATCCATAAACACAAAGTCAAAAGGGTCCTTGTAGATGGTGGATCGGGATTAAACCTATGCACTTTGAGATTAATAGAACAATTGGGATACCCTGTTGGGGTTATTGATACAAAATATTAGATTATAATAAAAGCCTATGATGAAGTTCAGAGACAATCAAAATGGATCATTAAGTTACCAATTCAAGTAGGTCTTGCACTTGTGGAAACCACTTGTCAAGTCCTAGACCTTGATCTCCCATACAATATCCTCCTAGGATGCCCATGGATTCATGCCATGAAGGTTGTCCCTTCCACTTATCACCAATTTATAAAATTCTCATACAATGACCAAGAAGTTATTCTCATACAATGACCAAGAAGTTACAGTAATTGTTGACCCACAATCCTTCCAATATTGTTGCCTATTGGAATGTTCATATCGTAAATCTAATTATTTCCCTAGACCAATAGCATCACTAAACCATCTTCATCCTACATTGATCTATCCACACTTCCTTCCTCATCCAAGTCATCCACCACACATCTTGAGATCAAGGCTAAGATTACTAAAAAAGAATTGGGAGAATATATCATTCAAGGAGCATTTTGTGTGGGCCAACTCTCACTCTCTCCCAAAATCTTTAGATGACCTCACCCCGCTAGCTCTTTTTCAAGTATCAACATAAATAGCAAGCCAACCAAATTTTCCCGTTTGGGTGTATTAGATAAAGAAATCATTGATGGGGACATTTCAAAATGGCTCTATAAGGATGAAAAAGAACAAGACAACTTACATCTTTAGAAATATCCTAAGGTTCTTCATATCGCAAAAAATATGGGCTATAAAGGACAATGTGGTCTTGGTCTACATGAACAAGGAACTATTGAGCTAATTAAAGCTACACCCTAATGTAGACACTTGGGACTAGAATTTGGATCACTAAAACGTGCATCTCTAGAGCTCCAATTTATCTTAAGTGAGGTAGCTAAAGCATTTTCTACAATTGAGTGCACTAATGAAAATACCCATGATGACTCCCTCAAATATATCACCAAGATTTTCCATGACTCTTCCATTTGTACCCTTACCATGTCATATTTCATCTCGTCATCATCTCATGGCCTTCCACTCATCTACCCCCAACTCATTGATTGGGACTTAGGATAGGAAATACTATATGGAGACCATAAGATTGGATACGCTATAGAGCTTAACACTAATGGCTACTTTGGAGAGATGGTCAAATTCCTTAGTCACAAAAGTTAAAATATAAAAAATCATGTCCCCTAGTGAAAACCACTTTGTGGCACTTTTAGATGATAAAAAAGTAAAAATAAAGGACTTATCTGAAGGTGAAAACGTCCCTGAGGTACCTAAGGATGAGAAATTTGACCTCCCTAAAGATGAGGTATTTCAAGAGAGATCACCTATCCTTTTTGAAGAGACACAAGAAATGAATTTGGGAACACCTGAGGAACCTAAGAATACATTTGTAGTAGCATCACTCTTAGAATTTGAAATACGAGAATTTATCACCTTCTTCAAGGAAAGATCAATGAGATTTACCTGGTCCTATCTAGACATACCAGGTTTAGATCCTTCATTGGTGGTACATTATTTGGTAGTATATCCTGGTACAAAAGTGGTTAAACAAAAGCTAAGAAAAATGTAACCAAAAATTGCTCTCCTAGTCAAAGCAGAATTGGAAAAGTTACTAGCATTTGGTTTCATCAAACCTATAGACTGTCCAGAATGGGTGTCAAACATAGTTCCAATTTCCAATGTTACTGGGGGCATCTAAATGTGCAAAAAATTCAAAGATTTGAATAAATCATGTCCTAAAGATAATATTCCATTGCTAAACATTGATATCATAGTCAACCTAATAGCTGGACATGAAATGTTGTCTTTAATGGATAGATTTTTTGAATATAATCAAATTAAAATTACCAAAGAGGCTCAACACAAGACTGCATTTATATGTTTCTTAGGAGGTTATTGCTATAAATTCATGCCTTTTGGTCTTAAGAATGCAGGAGAAACCTATCAATGAGTGATGACTGCAATTTGTCACGATAAGCTTCATAAAACCATGCAGGATTATGTTGATGCAACCTTGGTAAGTCAAAAAAAAAGGAAGCTCATTTATACATCCTTGCAAATATATTTAACCAATTAGAGGAATACAAAGTATGCCTTAATCCAAAGAAGTGTGTCTTTGGTGTCACGTCTAAAAAAATGTTTAGGCTACATTGTCTCTCGACAAGGCATTCAAGTGGATCCTTCTATAGTGAAAGCTATAGTTGACATGTCACCACCACAAAATTTAAAGCAATTATGTCATCTTCAAGGGAAATATCAATCCATTAGAAGATTCATAGCACAACTTGCTAATAAGTGTCATCCTTTTGCACATCTATTAAGGAAAAACATAGAATTTCATTGGAATGAATAGTGCCAACAAGCATTTGACAAATTGAAAGAATATCTTGTGTCTCCACTAGTTTTGGTACCATGTATTCAAGGAAAATTGCTCCATTTATACACATCAGCCACATCAATAGCATTAGGAGCATTGTTAGCATGAAATGATGACACTGGAAAGAAAGACCCAATTACTACATCAATTGTACTCTAGCGGGCTATGAGTTGAATTACACTCCAATAGAGAAGGCATGTCTTGCCATTGTCTTTTCTTCACAAAAGATTCAACATTATATGATTAATCACAAAACTAAGCTCATTTCAAAAATTGATCCCCTAAAGTATCTCTTATCTAAGGCTAGTCTAATAGGATGAATGGAAAAATGGATCATGGTCTTAAGCAAATTTGATATTGAATATGTTGATAGAAAAGCTATAAAAGGACAAGTAATTACTCATCAATTGGGAGAAGCACCACTTGAGGTAGACCATCCACTAATCTCACAATTTTTAGATGAACCAGTCTTTGTCATCAACCCTACTACAAATTGATAGTTGTACTTTGATAGATCTTTCACAAAGCATGGTTTTGGAGCTAGGATTCTCTTTGTTACTATTACCAAATTGTGCTTGCAGCCCAATTAGGTTGGGCTTTAATAGCAGTTGTTAAAAGGGGTAAGAAAAAACTTGAATGCATGAGTCATCCAATCAAACTCTGTTGTCCTGATGAGTAATTTTTTTGTGATCAGTTACCAGAATCATGTAATAGCTCAAATCGAGCTGTTACACAATCCAGATAAATGAAAATGCCTTAGGAAGGCAAAAGAGATTCAAAGAATGATAGGTGATAAAAGGTAAATTAGTTTTTAGATCATGTTTCAGACGTGTTCATTGCAGTCCATTCAGTGCAATTTGGTACGGTTCAAGAAAAGGTACTTATAACTTGTCAATTCTTCATGATTATAAACATATGTTTCAAATAGTGTACAGTTCATGTTATGTAATTGATTCATAAAAGAAGCTACACATAAGTCATTACATAAGATGAAATAACTGATATATTTACAAGAGAAGTGTTTATATAGTCCCACACAAGCCGTGGGAGTAACTATATCTGATAAGAGATAAAAGAACAAGTACAGAACATGAAAAGAAAGTATATAGAAACAAGGATGGGACCCATCATTGCCTAGGTGAATGATGAATCCCATTGTCTGAGGTTGCACCAGCATCTCGAATTTCCCAAGTGACAGCTCTAGGAGAAAACCTACAAAGGGAGGGAGAAGAATGATGTTAGAGCTTGAGGTACATCCTTTATCCTATATACCTCAAGTCAAGAGTACTTGCTATTCTATATCTAATTAGCAAAATGGAATGAACAAAATGAAGGAGATGAGCAGACATAAAATGAAAATACTAAATCATGAGATGAATCAGAAAAGAGAAGCATCAAATCATACAAATTAGGAGAGAGGTTTCAGCCTCTATGTTTTTTATCTAACATGTTTGTTCACTGTGCAAATACAGGTAATTGAAGACAAATCACTAATGGTTGTCTTGAAACTATAATAGCAGTCATAAATGAGAAAGTACTCATTGTGAGAGGAGCAATAATGTCATCAGAGTGTAGTATTTAAAAAAGGACAACAAAAGAATGCAATGACATTATCAAAAGCCTGACAGATAGAGCTGAGATGTCACATGTAAGAAATGCAGTCACTTTAAATGATTGTCCCAGGCAGAGAGCAATAGAAATATTTACCACCTTTTGTTGTGAATGAGATGCAAAGTTGCTATTGAATGTTTAACCATTGAAATAAATGATATTCAAAGCAACAAGATAGACAATGATCAATATCATCATGACATTGTGATATCCTGTAGGAGTCCACACTATCAAAACAATAAAGAGAAGCAAAAGCCATATAAGGTAACATCAACTGTTACAGCTATAAAGAGCATTCTAATAGCTTTCATGTTGAATGTAAATGTCACTATAGAGGTGTGCTCAAGACTTTCAAAAGCTTATATCTAGTTATAGAGGTGTACACCTATCCAGAAGGATCAATATCCTTATTACATAGTGTACCTCTCTTACGGAGGAAAGTATACATTTGCTACAAGAGACAGTGAGTACAAAGATACCTTGACAGCAATAACAGGAAAGAATGTCATTAATCCATCAAGAATATAGTCATGCAAGGTAATGAAGTGCTGGTAAGGGACATGGTTATATTGATTGGGGTGTTACTCAAAAAATGGTCTACTCATTAAGTGACAATGGTCTGTTGAATGATCCAAGTGGTAATCAAAGAACCACAGAGGCAAAGTGAAGGAGCTGAGTGTTCACAGAGTGCAAAATATGTTTTCCATGAAACCCTAGTGTGGGTTAACCCACAGAAGAAGTAAAGGTTGTGATATCCCAAGAAAATCCTTCAGAATGCAAAAGGGAATGCTCAGGAGCTCATAGAATATGAAGAGAAAACTCAAAACCCTAGCTTCATTATTTCTTTCACAGAGATACCAAAAGAAATCACAGAGCATACTTATCTCATGCACAAGATAAAAAGGAACCTATATTGACAAAGTCGTGCTAAAGAAGAAAAGAACCCACAAAAATAGAGAAAATTTTTCGTGATCTTTCACAGAGGAATTAAACAGAGAGAGGGTTTTCCTCTACTTTCATGGAGGGTTCAGTGGAATAAAAATTTCATAGTTATAGAATGGGTTTTACTTGTTTCTCAGAATGATCACAGCAAAAGTAGAATAAATATATTGCTCACGGAAACATCCAGAGGGTTCTTTATTGTTTCATTCCATAAGAAACCAAAAAAAATGAAGGTAGTGCTCACAATTATCACAGAGGAAAGTCACACCAGAGAATAAAATCACAGTGAAGTAAATAATCACTTATAGCATGAGTTATACTTGTTTTCATGAGGGTCAAAATGAAGGTTTCACAAATACAACAACAACCACAGAGGAAGTTTCTTTTATCTTTTTGTTCTATAAGCCCGAGCAAAGAAGGGAAAAGGGCATTACTCATAGAAGCAACATATTGAAAGCTTTCTTTCTTGTATTCACCAGAGCATCAAAATAGAATAGCATACAGCAGAAATGACAAGCTACAGGTGATATATTTCATCATTTTTTGCATAAGAAGCTTAGTAAAATGAAAAGCATGACTCACAGAAGAACAAGGGAGAGCAAATAGTTCAACATCATCGACCAAAGACCCTTTAGAAGCCATCAAAATAGCAGAATGGAGCCTTCAAACCCTCCACACCAACAGCATGGTGGTACAGCAGAGCTCAAGGAATGAAATGAGAGAATGGATAATGATTTAGGGTTTGACTCTTTTTCCTTCAAGTGCCCTAACCACGGGTTCTATCAATCCTTTCTTTTTGACTTAATTTTTTTCAAAATCATTGTAAATCAAAAATGGCCCATGGTCAAAACTATCATGTCCATGAAACCTAACAATGCCAAGGGAGCCCGTGAGGGGTATAAAGCAATGATATGTTTCAAATGTTAAGGTTTTTTAAAACCTTAAGTCAAAAAGGAATATCATGACTAGTTTGAAGATGGGGTTAGTAAGGCATGTGTGGCCTTGGGAGTTATAAGGGTTATGATGATTTTTATATCTTTTCATTTTTTTCACCTTTGACTTTAGAGAGAAAATTGAGTGTTATCCATGTTTAGGGTTTCAAGGACAGTGAGATAATGAAGTTTTTTATTTACTTTATTATTTAACCAAGGGTAGGTTGGAAAGATTGAGGAGTTTATTGACAGGTCAAAGGAAGAGAAGATACATTTGTTGACCTTGTGAGCTTTAAGGATGGGTTATGCATCAATTTGTGATTATAATAACCTAGTTATATCTTTGCATGGAGAGCCTTTTGACTCAAGTTGACCAAAAGGGTTTTTTCTTATTTTCAATGAGTCAAGAGGATAAAATAGGAGATTATTGTTGCATGAGCAAGGCGAGGGGTTATTTTTTTCCTTTAAGGTTTATGATTTTATGTAACCTAGTTCATATGTTTGCACAATCAATAGGCAAAATATTGTGACTTAACAACTATTAAATGCAATAAATTATAAATTGCTTTAATATTTGTTATGTAATAAACATGAGTATATCATGCATTACATAGCAATTATTAAGTCAATCACATCAATTGCATTTAATAATTGCTAAATTAGTTTAATTTTGCATCTCAATCATGCAAAAAATAGGAAGGAGAGTTAAACTGAAGTACAAGCTCAAGCAAGGGGGTTATATGGAGTTCTATTTTTGACTGAGGGTCAAACATGCCAATTCTTGCAGTTTTTGAGTCAAGGACCTAGCCACTTGGAGTTTTGAGTTATTTGTGCTCATCTTGGAGGAGTTTTGATGCCTAATTTTTAGGCTTTTCAATTGTGCTCACCCAACAACTTGGAGTTGCTTTTTTGGGACTCATTCATGCAGATTTTAGAGTCTAGCTGAGCTGGAGTTGACTTCCCATTCACATTCTGGGACAGATCTTGTATTATATTGGAAAAAGCTAATTCTTTTTTCTTTAGTTCTTTCTTTTCACCTCTCTTGTGCATTCCAAAGAAAAGGACAGTTTTGTAACTCTAATTTTTCACAGTTATTGATATTCATTAGCAATTTACAGGTTATTATTATCATTATTTACAGAAATTCCTAATTTATTTTCTATAAAATCAAGTGTTTGCCTTCTTATTTTTAGGTGTCTTATTCTTAGGAGTGATTTTGATAAAAGTTTAATGTGTTTTGAGTATAAAACATTTAAATTTTTGTCTCATTCATAGTTGTATGTACACAAAATGCATCTTTATCATAGGTCATAGGTTGTGTTACTGGTTTATCTCATCTCCAAGGTTGTGAAAACATTGTTTTCCTTCAAAAAGGGTAGATTTATCAAACCTTCTTATGAAAATTAGTGATGTGATCAAGTTTTTCAAATTGAGTTGGGTGGATAGATTTTTAAGAATTAGTTGTGAATTAGATTGCATGTCAAGTTATACATTGGTGCATCCCCCCCCTTTTAGGATAGATTTTAGTGCAGTTTTCAGTTTAATCAATTTTTTGTCTATCTCTTTCCTTCGTTAGTTTTTCAAATCCAGAGGGGCATTTAAAGGGAGCTAGCTCTTCTAGAGGTTCATTTTCAAAACAGACAAACCCACCATCTGAGAGTGTTCCCATGTTGCACAGGATTACCAAGGTTGTAAAGTGATGCAGAGTGGGACGCAACGGAGGCTAACTAACAGGAAGGAGCTGCCAACAATACAAATAGCATGATAAAATTCTCTATCGGCTGAACATCATCATCATATTTCCTAGAGACACCAACAGCATCATCACATTTCAACAGCATCATCATATTTCGGATGATCGCAAATATCCTCCTGTCGACTACTATTTACCTCCTCCGTTTGTCGCCTATCATCATCATCATGATAATCAACGGGCGCAAACATCCTCCGGTTGCACTGTTCATCGGGTGCCAAATACAAGCGGCATCATCATGATATTCAATATCACCTTCGTCAGCAGGATATCCAAATATCCGGTTGCTCCAAATATCCTGATGATGTTGCACTTCAACAACTTGCCTTCGATGTTCCACTGCCCGACGATACAAGTAACAACATCATGATATTGTTCATCCGGTTCCTCGAAACCTCCTGATGATGCTAATACAACTTCCTGCCTACGCCGATACCTTACCACTTAACGACAACAGGATAAACTCGCATTGAGGGATTTCTTAATATCCTGATGACGATGACGTCATATCCTGATGACGATGACGTCACACGATATCCTGATGAACTCTTCAACACTTAGACAAAAAAACTTAACTTTCACACCCGCATCCGTTAGCGATATGCGGATGATGAACTTCCCCGAGAGATGATCCTGACTGCGATATATACACTGAGTATATATCCAATTCAAAACATCATGATGCACTTGCAACATGCAAACTTCAACAACTTCATGACCCGATCCTGATGGCGATGGTTCCGCAGATGATGATGCGGCTCGTTCCGACTGGAAACGCACATGCAGACTCCTGTGTATCCTTCCACTGCATGTAAGCACTCCGAACCACTCTATTTCACAAAGATCTTGTGACGACCGGGCCGGATCACCTTCAGACCAAAATCTAACAACTTATCTTCTAGACCTAGCACATGAGGATGCTAGGCTGATTCACAGCATGCTCCTAACTGATCTCCTGAACAATGCAATGCATAAACAGAAAACACAAATGCAAACTAAACTATGATACAGGACCATTCCACCGATTTGCAGGATCAACCGGTGGAAGGGTTGAAAGTGCCCATTAACTTGCAAACAGAAAAGGAAATCAACACAGATACAACTGATCAACTCAAATACTGCAAAAGATGAGATCTTATTCAATTGAGATTCAAATGTCCTGCTTTTACAATTCTACTTCACAATATCTGGACTGCTCTCCTGAATCTCAACTCAACACAACACCAGTACATCTAGCAACATCAATATCAATCTCAATAATCAATCTGAACTATCAATATGAACTGTGTCTAAACCCTAACAGATCTAAGGTATATATAACAAATCCTTCGAGTACTACTAACTTCACTTCCCAGCGGCTGGGAGCTTCCAAGCGGCTGGGAGAGAGGACAACTCAGACTGTCTTATCCTGATCTCTAACTGCCTACACATACTCCTAGGCTGAACTAATACATAGCATCGGTCCAATGGACCTTATTACATGATAAAGTCAAACATACTAAAAATAGGCTATCCTATCATCATGCTAATAATTATCCTATATCCTGATCATGTATGTCATCATGCGGACCTATATCCTGATCATGTGCGGGTGCTCCTGCACCATACTCCCCAAAAGAAGAAATCTCAAGTCCACTTGAGATGAGAGTATCAAGGTCGGCACCATGCTTCTGTATCTGTTCTGCAGTCATCCATACTGCTTCAGAAGTCGGCTGTCCCTTCCAAGAGACGAGGTACTCCAAGTACTTCTTGTTCCTGGTCTGTTTGACCACTCTAGTGTCCAAAATCTACTGTATCTGTGGAGGATCATGTTGAGGAATGTCTTCAGCAACTGTATCCTGGAGGATATCCTGATCTGCATCTGGATTAGCCTTGTATGGAGTTAAGTCACATACATTGAAGATAGGAGATAAACCAAGATCAGGTGGGAGTTGGATCTCATAAGCATTCTGTCCATGCTTTTGCAAAATCTGACATGGTCCAACTTTCTTTTGCATGAGCTTAGTATACTTTCCCTTAGGAAGCCTGTCTTTCTTCAAGTGAACCCAAACCAAATCTCCAACAGCAAATTGAACATCCTTCTTCTTCTTGTCAGCATACTCCTTATACTTTAAGGTGGTTTGCTGGAGTTGGGTCTTAACCTGATCATGAACTTCTTTGATTGCTTCAGCAAAAGCTTCTCCATCTGCACTAACAGGAGCTACTGTAGGTAGCTCTCGCAACTCTAAAATACCTCTGGGATGCATTCCATACACTACCTGAAAAGGCGATTTTCCTGTGCTCCTGTTGACAGTATCATTATATGAAAACTCAGCTTGAGACAGAATATTGTCCCACTTCTCTCCATGTTGTTTTGTCAAGCATCTAAGTAGATTCCCCAAGGAACGGTTCACAACCTCAGTTTGTCCATCCGTTTGAGGATGATATGCAGAGGAAAAAGATAAATTGGTTCCCAGTTTCCTCCAAAGGGTTCTCCAGAAGTGACCCACAAACTTCACATCCCTGTCGGAAACTATGCTCAAAGGCAACCCATGAATTCTGACAATCTCCCTGAAGAATAAATCTGCAATATATGAGGCATCTGCAGTGGTTTTGCATGGCAAGAAATGTGCCATTTTACTGAACCTATCCACTACAACAAAAACACTGTCAAATCCTCTCCTGGTCCTTGGTAAACCCAAAACAAAATCCATACTGATGCTTTCCCATGGTCTGGAGGGAATGGGTAAGGGCTGATATAACCCTACATTAGTTGACCTGCCTTTAGCCTTCTGACAAATTACACAGGTTTCTACAAATTTCCTGACATCTGACTGCAACTTAGGCCAGAAATAATGCCTCCTGACTAGATCAAGAGTCTTGTCGAGACCAAAATGACCTGCCATGGCTCCACAATGTTTCTCCTTAATTATATTCAACCTCATAGAACACCTTGGGATACACAACTGTCCACCCTTGAACAACAATCCATCTTGGATCAGGAATTTAGAGAACTCAGCATGGTATTTCTCCCCAAAAGAAGTACAGACCTGATATATCTCTCTAAAATCAGCATCAGACTCATACATGGTCTTGAGTGAATCAATACCAACACTCTCTAACTGAATCTGATTGACTGTGAGAACTCTCCTGCTCAAAGCATCTGCAACTTTGTTCTTAACCCCTTTCTTATGCTTCAAGGTAAAAGTGAAAGCCTGTAGTGTTTCTACCCACTTCATATGTCTGTGGTTCAGCTTCTCCTGGCTGTTGATGAAACTCAAAGCCTGGTTGTCTGTGAAAACTATGAACTCCTTTGGCATCAGGTAATGCCTCCATTTCTTTAGGGACTGAACTAAAGCATACATTTCCAGATCATATGATGAATACCTTTTCTTAGCATCATTTAGCTTTTCACTGAAAAATGCAATTGGTCTACCCTCTTGACTGAGTACAGCTCCAATGGCCATGTGACTGGCATCACACTCTACCTGAAAGATCTTGTTAAAATCTGGAAGTGCAAGGACTGGCTGCTGTGCCACCTTCCTCTTCAATGCCTCAAAGGAATCATCTGCTCCTTGAGTCCAAACAAACCTGCACTTCTGTCCTCCTTTGATGGTATCCAGCATGGGTGCACAAATATGACTGAACCCTCTGATGAACTTTCTGTAGAAGGTTGCTAACCCATGGAAACTTCTGACTTCATTCATGGTCTGTGGAGTTGGCCAATTCAATATGGCACTCACCTTCTCCTTATCCATCTGCAGCTTTCCTTGTGAGATGACAAAACCTAAATAGGTGATCTCCTGTTTCATGAACAGACACTTGTCCAAGTTTATCATCAGCTTCTCTTCATGAAGCCTCTTGAGAACCAGCTCTATATGCCTGAGATGTTCTTCTTTGGTGTTACTGAAAATCAGAATGTCATCTAAGTAGACTATGACAAACTTACCAATGAATTCCTTCAGAACCTCATTCATCAGCCTCATGAAAGTACTAGGGGCATTAGACAAACCAAAAGGCATAACCTTCCATTCATACAAACCTTCATTTGTTTTGAATGCTGTCTTCCACTCATCACCTGGTCTAATCCTGATCTGATGGTATCCACTCTTCAAATCTATTTTTGTAAAGTACTTAGCATTTCCCAAACAATCAAGTAAATCCTCAATTCTGGGGATTGGAAACATATACCTGATTGTGATCTTGTTGATGGCTCTAGAATCTGTGCAAAGTCTCCAAGTGCCTTCCTTCTTTGGTGCTAGTACAGCTGGTACTGTACATGGACTCAGACTCTTCCCAATCAGACCTGAATTCATCAATTCTTCAATCTGCCTGGCTACTTCTGCATTCTGTTCTGGGGTAAGCTTATAAGCTGCTTTATTTGGAAGTGTAGACCCTGGAATCAAGTCTATGCAATGACTGATATCTCTGATAGGTGGTAGGGATCTTGGCATTCCCTCTGAGATAACACCTTTGTACTTATCCAATAACTCTTGGACAGCTGGGTCTATCAACCTTGGCTTCTTCTCTTTCTTGCCTGCCTACGGTTGTTCCTTATTCACACTCATACATGGGATTAGGGCATATGCAACTGCACCTTCTGCTGCTACTTCTTTCATGAACTGTTTGCCTTCCATCAGCATGACCTTCACTTCTTTGCCTTTAGACTTCTCCTCTTTCTCCTTCAATGGGAATAACGTTACTTCTCTACCATCTTTAGTGATTTTATAGGTGTTTTTAACACCATCATGCTGTGCCTTCAGATCATATTGCCATGGTCTACCAAACAAAAGGTTGCAAGCATCCATCTTGGTGATATCAAACAACAACTTATCCTTATATCCACCAATCTGGAATTCTACCCAAGCCTGCTCTTCTACAGTTGTCTGCTGACCTTGAGTAAGCCATGAGACTTTATATGGAGATGGATGAGGCAATCTCCTAAGCTTCAGCTTCACCACCATCTCTTCAGACACAAAGTTCTCAGTAGAACCAGAATCAATCAAAACTTTACAAGCCTTACCTCCTGCTTTGCAAGTGGTTCTGAAAAGAGACTTTCTCTGAGGGGCTTCTTTATCAGGTACCTTCATGGTAGTCACTGTCCTTCTCATCATCAGGGACTCTCCACTTTCTGGATATCCATAATTCTCAGGACCATTCACACTCTGAAAATCATTAGAGCTTGTCCTACTTTGATTATCAGGTTCATTGACCAGATTTGTCCTCCTTTCTCCTGCTGAGCTTGTGGCCTTGTCTGGACATCTGCTGGCTATATGGCCTTCTTTGTTACAGTTGTAGCATCTGATGGATCCTCTGCCCTGGGATCTTCCTCTGTAAGGTCTTCTGCCTCTGAGGTTTCCTTGCTGACTGAAATTCTCTCTCTGATTCTGACTATTGTTGCCCTTGCTATTGTCTTGACTGGATTCTCCTTGATATCCCTGTCCATGTCCTCTGCCTCTGAAAGGACTTCTTCCACCTCTTTGTTGTCTTCCTCTTCCTCTATTGTTTTGATCTTGTTTTCTCTTCAGCTTTTCTTCCACTTTCAGTGCCAACTGAAAGCTTTTCTGCACTGTATCTGGGTTATGCAGACTGAGATCTTCCTGAATATTAAACCTCAATCCATTAAGGTATCTGGCTACCTTTTCCTCTTCACTTTCTTTCACCTTGGTCTTCATACAGAGTTTCATGAACTCTTCTGTATATGAGCTGACATCTAACTCCTTCTGCTTCAGGTTCTGCTTCCTCTTGTGTAACTGGATACTGTAATCCAAAGGAATATAAGCCTCCTTTACCAATTCCATCATCTTCTTCCATGTGGCAACTCTACGTTTTCCCTCCTGCACTCTATCATCTTGAACAAAGTTCCACCATGTCAAGGCAGCTTCTTTCATTTTTGACTGTGCTATCTTCACTCTCTGCTGTTCTGGTATCTCCTCTGTTACAAAGAAATTGTTCAAACAATCTATCCATTCCATTACTGAATCAGGGTCCATCTTACCTGTAAATACTGGCAAATCCAGCTTCACATCCATGGTTCTCCTCTCCATGGCCTTGAGGGCGTTCAACAGCGGTCTCTGGTCTGCAGGAACGACCTCCTCGCTCCAATTAGGGATCTCTTCTTCTTCCCTATCATCTTCTCTACCAGAACCTACCCTGCTCCTCAACTTTGCTAACTCATCTTTCAACTCCTGATTCTGAGCCTTCACGGCCTTGCTTTCTGCAATCTGTTTCTTCACCAGAACTGCCAACTCAGCGTTGGTCATCCTTGCTGGAACCTCAGATGTTCCTTCTTCGTCTGACATCCTACTTATCCTTTCCAGAAGATCCTAACCTTTCCTCTGATACCACTATGATGCAGAGTGGGACGCAACGGAGGCTAACTAACAGGAAGGAGCTGCCAACAATACAAACAGCATGATAAAATTCTCTATCGGCTGAACATCATCATCATATTTCCTAGAGACACCAACAGCATCATCACATTTCAACAGCATCATCATATTTCGGATGATCGCAAATATCCTCCTGTCGACTACTATTTACCTCCTCTGTTTGTCGCCTATCATCATCATCATGATAATCAACGGGCGCAAACATCCTCCGGTTGCACTGTTCATCGGGTGCCAAATACAAGCGGCATCATCATGATATTCAATATCACCTTCGTCAGCAGGATATCCAAATATCCGGTTGCTCCAAATATCCTGATGACGTTGCACTTCAACAACTTGCCTTCGATGTTCCACTGCCCAACGATACAAGTAACAACATCATGATATTGTTCATCCGGTTCCTCGAAACCTCCTGATGATGCTAATACAACTTCCTGCCTACGCCGATACCTTACCACTTAACGACAACAGGATAAACTCGCATTGAGGGATTTCTTAATATCCTGATGACGATGACGTCATATCCTGATGACGATGACGTCACACGATATCCTGATGAACTCTTCAACACTTAGACAAAAAAACTTAACTTTCACACCCGCATCCGTTAGCGATATGCGGATGATGAACTTCCCTGAGAGATGACCTGACTGCGATATATACACTGAGTATATATCCAATTCAAAACATCATGATGCACTTGCAACATGCAAACTTCAACAACTTCATGACCCGATCCTGATGGCGATGGTTCCGCAGATGATGATGCGGCTCGTTCCGACTGGAAACGCACATGCAGACTCCTGTGTATCCTTCCACTGCATGTAAGCACTCCGAACCACTCTATTTCACAAAGATCTTGTGACGACCGGGCCGGATCACCTTCAGACCAAAATCTAACAACTTATCTTCTAGACCTAGCACATGAGGATGCTAGGCTGATTCACAGCATGCTCCTAACTGATCTCCTAAACAATGCAATGCATAAATAGAAAACACAAATGCAAACTAAACTATGATACAGGACCATTCCACCGATTTGCAGGATCAACCGGTGGAAGGGTTGAAAGTGCCCATTAACTTGCAAACAGAAAAGGAAATCAACACAGATACAACTGATCAACTCAAATACTGCAAAAGATGAGATCTTATTCAATTGAGATTCAAATGTCCTGCTTTTACAATTCTACTTCACAATATCTGGACTGCTCTTCTCAATCTCAACTCAACACAACACCAGTACATCTAGCAACATCAATATCAATCTCAATAATCAATCTGAACTATCAATATGAACTGTGTCTAAACCCTAACATATCAAAGGTATATATAACAAATCCTTCGAGTACTACTAACTTCACTTCCCAGCGGCTGGGAGCTTCCAAGCAGCTGGGAGAGAGGACAACTCAGACTGTCTTATCCCGATCTCTAACTGCCTACACATACTCCTAGGCTGAACTAATACATAGCATCGGTCCAATGGACCTTATTACATGATAAAGTCAAACATACTAAAAATAGGCTATCCTGTCATCATGCTGATAATTATCCTATATCCTGATCATGTATGTCATCATGCGGACCTATATCCTGATCATGTGCGGGTGCTCCTGCACCATAAAGGCTTAGCATTCAGGGTACAATCCTTCGTGATAACAGTTTTTGGCACACCTAGTGGGACTCTGAACTGAGGTTTAGGCCACTTACACACAATTTTTCTTTGTTGTTTTGGTATGCACAGTAGATTTTTAGCCTTTTGAGGTGAATGCAGCATACTTGGCAACTTAATTCTCTGATTTTCAAGTAGATCTAATGTAGATACCAATCTAGTGTGATAATGTTTACATCTAAATATTGTTGATATTAGGTGTGTATATAAGTAAGATCCTCCTTTGGAGGTAAAATCTACACACATCTGACGACTCTGAGCTCAAATCTACTTGTTTCAAGGTGGACAAAAGGCTGATATGTTCTTAAGTTTTGATAAAGATCAATTTTGATTATTCTAATTTTTAGGTATTTCAATGAGTTTCTAGCTTATATAAATGTTGGAAAATGTATCCATTTCATGGAGAAAAGCTTCATCATGCTCCATTTCATGAAGCAGCTGTTAGAGTACCCTCCTTCTAGCCTTACCAAGCTAATCATGATGTTGGTTTTACACCTAATTCCTGTGATTTCCAAAGAAACTAGCATGCACAGTACAATTACCTCCCACCCACACCTGCTCAGCCTTCATGGTAGCCTACATGTTTTCATAACTAGTCCCAAAAAGACTATTTTGTTCCCAATCAACACATTTTTTCTTTTGATCAGCCTCAGTATGAGGATAGCAGGAGCGTTCAAGATATGACTTTAGATTTACAAAAACTAGCATGAGCATTTGGGATTTCACTCTAGATCTTCAAAAATAGTTAGATGATATTGAAAGAGAACAAGAATATAACATGCAATAGGAGGAACTTGCTTACCAAGCCTATCTCCAACAGTAGGAACAACAATCTTATGAAGCCTATCTCTATCAGCAAGACATGGAAGAGAAGAGAAAATATGAGGAAGGTTTAAATAGGTAGATTGATATTAAGGAAGAACAAATGAGATGACTTTTGGCTCAAGTTTAGAGACCCAAAGCCCAAATTCCAAGTTTCAGGAGTGATCCTTCAATCCAGCAACCAATTCATAGCCAAGAGCAATCCATAATGCCTCATAATGAGCCTAACAATGAGCATATTTGTCCTACTTCATCAATTAAAGGTTTTTATAGTCCTTTTTATGCCACCAAATTAGAAAAATCAGGCGTAGAGAAAAAGGTTAATGTTGTTTGTAGTGTGTTCCCAGCTGAAAATGAGCATAATGTATGTGTAGAGGAGATTGGTTCAGGTTTGGCACTGAGTCCTTCACATTTTGATTCATTTGAAAAGTTTTCTAAGGTTGTTTATGAGATGAATAACAGTAGAGTACAAAAGTTACAAGGTGAAAGTCTTTAGTTGTAAAGACAAATTTCCCCTAGGTTCCAATGGAGAATAAACTAGATAAAGAAGAAGATTTAGATTCTTTGTTTGATCAGCTGCCTATTTTTGTTGGTGATGATAAAGAAAGCACACAGAGACTCATCTTATTAGATGATTTACAACAACTAGAAGATATTATAGAACATGACATACTGTTGGTTCATAAAGGCAAGGATGAGATTGAGGCCTCAATTCAGCTAGAAGAGAAAAAGGATAGTCATGATTTGGAGGCCAACCAACTTGTTTTGCATGAAGATAAGGCTGACTACCAGGTTGAGCAAGTAGCGAAATTAGAACCAAACATTCAAGAGAGTTGTTATAAGGCTGAAATCAGTCCTCTTATACAAAAAAATAAAGAAGAACTGGAGGATGACTTGTTTTGGAATGAGTTAGATGAGTTTTGTTCAAATTTAGATGTCAAACTAGCATCTCAAGATGAAGAAATTCATTAACAGCAAGAATAGCAAGTGGAGATTATGATTTTTTTCAGAGTTTTTGATCAGGAGGAGGAAGGAGCAGCAGATTGTCAAGAGCAAAATAGTTATGTGTACTTGACCATGAGTTTGTCAACATGATGTCCTATTCGACATCTAGCCCAGTTTGAAAGTAACAAAGAAGACCTATTACCTATCATGTTGGATTCAAGGCATGAAGATGAGAAGTAGAAAGAAGAGAGTCATCTTGTTTACCCACCACAGACAGTTGTATGTTCAGTCAAATCAAGTGGGTATGTACTTTTGTTCTTTTTCTTGAAGAGGTATTACACAAGCTCTTTGAATTCTCACCCTTTCCACACCCCTTGTTAGCTACTCAAAGGCATGAAAAACACCCCGGGTTGATTAGAAAAGGGAAATATTTTGCAAAACCAGTTAATGGTTTCATTTAGCCATCCAATTTCATTTGTTAGCTGTAGTTAGGTAGGTTGTTTTTACTTCAGTTCAATTTTGGTTTTTCCAAGAAGTGTTGTTGTGCACCTAGTTAGCCCTATTCAGAGCCATAGTAGTTTGTTTTCAGTTTTGTTTTGTTGTTGTTCAAGTTTTAATAGTTGAGTTTTCAAGAGATTTTCTGAATTGCAAGGGCTAAGAAAGGACTCTGGTGCCCAATGGATATGCAAGGCTACTAATCCTATTTGTTTAGTAGGCAAACACCCCTAAGAGATCACCAAAAATGTTACCAAATTGTGCTTGTAGCCTAATTAGGTTGGGCTTTAACAACAGTTGTTAAAAGGGGTAACAAAACACTTGAATGCACGAGTCATCTAATCAAACTCTGTTGTCTTGATGAGGAATTATTTGGTGATCATGTTACCAGAATCATGTAATAGCTCAAATCAAGTTGTTACACAATCTAGATAAATGAAAATGCCTCAGCAAGGTAGAAGAGATTCAAAGGATGATAGGTGATAAAAGTTGAATTAGTTTTCAGATCATGTTTCAAATGTGTTCATTGCAGTCCATTCAGTGCAATTTAGTACAGTTCAGAAAAGGTACTTATAACTTGTCAATTCTTCATGATTATAAACATATGTTTCAAATAGTGTACAGTTCATGTTATGTAATTGATTCATAAAAGAAGCTACACATAAGTCATTACATAAGATGAAATAGCTGATATATTTAAAAGAGAAGTGTTTATATAGTCCCACACAAGTCATGGGAGTAACTGTATTTGATAAGAGATAAAAGAACAAGTACAATACATGAAAAGAAATCATATAGAAACAATGATGGGACCCATCATTGCCTAGGTGAATGACGAATCCCATTGTCTGAGGTTGCACTAGCATCTTGAGTTGCCCAAGTGATAGCTCCAGGAGAAAACCTGCAAAGGGAGGGAGAAGAATGATGTTAGAGCTCGAGGTACATCCTTTATCCTATATACCTCAAGTCGAGAGTACTTGCTATTCTATATCTGATCAGCAAAATGGAATGAACAAAATAAAGGAGATGAGTAGACATCTTATGTAGATACCAAATCATGAGATGAATCAGAAAAGAGAAGCATCGAATCATACAAATTAGGAGAGAGGTTTCGGCCTCTATGTTTTTTATCTAACATGTTTGTTCACTATGTAGATATAGGTACTTGAAGACAAATCACTAATGGCTATCTTGAAACTATTATAGCAATCATAAATGAGAAAGCAGTCATTATGAGGGAAGCAATAATGTCATCTGAGTGTAGTATTTAACCAAGGATAGAAAAAGAAAGAAATGACATTACCAAAAGCCTGACAGATAGAGCTAAGATGTCACATGGTAGAAATGCAGTCACTTTAAATGATTGTCCTAGGCAGAGAGCAATGCAAATATTTACTACCTTTTGTTGTGAATGAGATGCAAAGTTGATATTAAATGTTTAACTGTTGAAATAAATGATATTTAAAGAAACAATATAGACAATGATCAATATCATCATGACATTGTGATATCCTGTAGGAGTCCACACTATCAAAATAATAAAGAGAAGCAAAAGCCATATAAGGTAACATCAACTGTTACAGCTATAAAGAGCATTCTAATAGCTTGCATGTTGAATGTAAATGTCACTACAGAGGTGTGCTCAAGACTTTCAAAAGCATATATCTAGTTACAGAGGTGTATACCTATCCAGAAGGATCAATATCCTTATTACATAGTGTACCTCTCTTATGGAGGAAAGTATACATCTGCTACATGAGGCAGTGAGTACAAAGATACCTTGACAACAATAACAGGAAAGAATATCATTAATCCATCAAGAATACAGTCATGCAAGGTAATGAAGTGCTGGTAAGAGACATGGTTATATTGATTAGGGTGTTACTCAAACAATGGTCTACTCATTAAGTGACAATGGTCTATTGAATGATGCAAGTGGTAATTAAAGAACCACAGAGGCAAAGTGAAGGAGATGAGTGTTCACAGAGTGCAAAAATATATTTTCCATGAAACCCTAGTGAGGGTTAAGCCACAGAAGAAGTAGTGGCTGTGATAGCCCAAGAAAACCCTTCAGAATGCAAAAGGGAATGCTCATAGGAGCTCATAGAATATGAAGAGAAAACTCAAAACCCTAGCTTCATTATTTCTTTCACAGAGATACCAAAAGAAATCACAGAGCATACTTATCTCATGGACATGATAAAAAGGAAACTATATTGACAAAGTTGTGCCAGAGAAGAAAAGAACCCACAAAAATAGAGAAACTTTTTCTTGATCTTTCATAGAGGAATTAAACAGAGAGAGGATTTTCCTCTACTTTCGTGGAGGGTTCAGTGGAATGAAAATGTCACAGTTGTAATACAATGGGTTTTACTTGTTTCTTAGAATGATCACAGCCAAAGTAGAATAAAGATATTGCTCACGGCAACATTCAAAGGGTTCTTTTATTGTTTCATTCCATAAGAAGCCAAAGCAAAATGAACGTAGTGCTCACAACAATCACAGAGGAAAGTCATGCCAGAGAATAAAATCACAATGAAGTAAATAATCACTTACAACATGAGTTATACTTGTTTTCATGAGGGTCATAATGAAGGTTTTAAAAATACAACAATGGCCACAAAGGAAGTTTCTTTTATCTTTTCCTTCTATAAGCCTGAGTAGAGAAGGAAAAAGGGCATTACTCATAGAAGCAACAAAATGAAAGCTTTATTTCTTGTATTCACCAGAGCATGAAAATAGAATAGCATACATCAGAAATGAAAAGCTACAGGTGATATATTTCATCATTTTTTGCATAAGAAGCTTAGTAAAATGAAAAAAATGACTTACAAAAGAACAAGGGAAAGCAAATAGTTCAACATCATCAACCAAAGACCCTTCAGAAGCCATCAAAATAGTAGAATGGAGCCTTTGAACCCTCTACACCAGCAGCATGGCAGCGAGGTAGAGCTCAAGGAATGAAATGAGAGAATCAATAATGATTTAGGGTTTGACTCTTTTTGCTTAGAGTGCCCTAACGACGGGTTCTATCAACCCTTTCTTTTTTACTTAACTTTTATCAAAATCATTGCAAATAAAAAATGCCCCGTGGTCAAACTATCATGTCCATGAAACCTAACAATGCCTAGGGAGCCCTTGAGGGGTATAAAGCAATGATATGTTTTCAAATGTTAAAGTTTTTTAAAACCTTAAGTCAAAAAGGAATATCATGACAAGTCAAAAAGGAATATCATGACTAGTCTAAAGATGGGGTGAGTAAGGCATGTGTGGTCTTGGGAGTTATAAGGGTTATGATGATTTTTATATCTTTTCATTTTTTTCACCTTTGACTTTAGAGGGAAAATCGAGTGTTATACATGTTTAGGGTTTCAAGGACAGTGAGATAATGAAGTTTTTTATTTACTTTATTATTTAAGAAAGGACAAGTTGGAAAGATTGAGGAGTTTATTGATAGGTCAAAGGAAGAGAAGATACATTTGTTGACCTTGTGAGCTTTGATTATAGGTTATGCATCAAGTTGTGATTATAATAACCTAGTTATATCTTTGCATGGAGAGCCTTTTGACTCAAGTTGACCAAAAGGGTTTTTGTTTTTTTTCAGTGAGTTAAGAGGTTAGAATAGGAGATTTTTTTGCATGAGCAAGGGGAGGGGTTTTTTTTCCTTTAAGGTTTATGATGTTTATGTAACCCACTTCATATGTTTGCACAATCAATAGGCAAAATATTGTAACTTAACAACTATTAAAAGCAATAACTTATAAATTGCTTTAATATTTGTTATGTAATAAACATAAGGAGTATATCATGCATTACATAGCAATTATTAAATCAATCACATCAATTGCATTTAATAATTTCTAAATTAGCTTAATTTTGCCTCTCAATCATGCAAAAATAGGAAGGAGAGTTAAACTAAAGTACAAGCTCATGCAGGGGAGTTATATGGAGTTCTATTTTTGATTGAGGGTCAAACATGCCTATTCTTGCAGTTTTTGAGTCAAGGACCTAGCCACTTGGGGTTTTGAGCTATTTTTGCTCATCTTGGAGGAGTTTTGATGTCTAATTTTTAGTCTTTTCACTTATGCTTGCCCAACAACTTGGAGTTATTTTTTGGGACTCATTCATGCAGATTTTGGAGTCCAGTTAAGCTGGAGTTTACTTCCCATTCACATTCTAGGATAGATCTTGTATTATATTGGGAAAAGTTGATGCTTTTTTCTTTATTTCTTGTTTTTCAACTCTCTTATGCATTTCAGAGAGAAGGATAGTTTTGTAACTCAAATTTTTCACAGTTATTGATATTCAACAGCAATTTATAGGTTATTATTATCATTATTTGTAGAAATTTCTTCTTTATTTTCTAGAAAATCAAGTGTGTGCCTTCTTATTTTCAGGTGTCTTATTCTTAGGAGTGATTTTGATGAAAGTTTAATGTGTTTTGAGTATAAAACCTTTAAATTTCTATCTCATTCGTAGTTGCATGTATACAAAACACATCTTTATCATAGGTCATAGGCTATGTTACTGGTTTATCTCATCTCCAAGGTTGTGAAAACACTGTTTTCCTTCAGAAAGGGTAGACTTATCAAACCTTCTTAGCAATTACTGATGTGATCAAGTTGCTCAAACTGAGTTGTGTGGATAGATTTTCAAGAATTAGTTGTGAATTAGATTGCATGTCAAGTTATACATTGGTGCATCCCCCATTTTAAGATAAATTTTAATGAAGTTTTTACTTTATTCAATTTTCTTCTATCTCTTTCCTTCATCAATTTTTTAGATCCAAAGGGGCATTTAAAGTGAGCTGGCTCTTCCAGAGGTTCATTCTTGAAACAAACAAACCCACAGTCTAAGAGTGTTCCCATGTTGCACAGGATTGCCAAGCTTGTAAAGGCTTAGCATTCAGGGCACAATCTTTCCTGACAATAGTTATACCACAAGGACACTTCATACCAAAATCTTGAGTGAGTGTAGAATCATCATGGTCCAAACAGTGGCAATAGGAAAAAAAATCGTGTCTTTACTTAGCCAAAATTGTGAAAAGGGAGAAGTTTGACTTTCCTAGGCATGGATAGAATATCTGTTTTGGTTTGGAATACCAAACCAAAATGGATATCTATTTATGGTAGCAGGGTCCAAAACTCAAGCTGAGGGGTCAGGGACAAGAGCAAAAGCACAAGCATCAGTGGGTAGAGAAGGAGAAGAGCATGGCCAATCTTTTATAGAGGTAAAATTTAAAGTTAAATTTCATGGTGTATTCCATTTGAATAATATAAACAAATATTAGTACTAATGTATCTAATGGGGATAATAGTTGATGATAGAGGAGGAGTTGATAGAAGTTCATCATGGAACTCTTTCTACCATCCAATTTGGCTTCGACTTGCCAGTATAATTTTTCTACACATCAACTTTTTTTAATGTATGCATTTAGTACTTTGTGAGTAATTATATATTAATTTATATCTTGATGTTACTTTACTTTTATAGTCAATCCAAAATGTGAATGATGTGTCATCTTTGCCAATAGTCTCTAGTCGAATTCATGATTGACCCAAGGGACCATCATTCATGGAACGACTTTTTGAATGCTAACAAAGGGTGGAGGTAATTTGATTGAACTATACTTTAATTGATAATTTTGAAAACTTAAATATTTGATTATAGTCATTTAGATAAATAATAAAATAGAGAATCATGGTGTTTGTTATATGTTTGATCATATAAAATAATGGTTAAAAGTTCATGAAAATGAGAAAGAATGAAAGGAACATGTATTATCCATTATTCATAATATAGATTTGAGCTTTACTAACACATCAATTATTCATTTAAATATTCATATAGATTTTGCAATTGATTTGAAACTAATTTGATTATGTGATCCATTTTAGTGCATTGATTGATTCATCTTATGAGGATTCCATTATGACATACAATGTTCATTGATTGCCAAGATAATTGTGTGTATTGATAAGTTGATGCTATATCATTTACATACACACATCAACATATAAAAAGCACATAAACACACAAGGAAACTAAAATTTGTTAAAAACATAGATCATATAGATGCCCATACCATAAACCAATAAATATGAAGACCAACCATACATATCATAATGTCCAATACCAAATGTCATCAACATAAAAAAATCATAACATGATCAAGCACATATAATAGTGGGGACACATCTTCTAATCCTCCTTCTCCTTTTGATCCTCTTGAACCCACTCCTCTACCTACATCTAATGGATATAATAGTGGGGACACATCTGCTACCAATAATCTCTATGCATTTGTGACCTTGCATCATCTCAACTACAACTTTAATTGGCTCATCTCCATCATCGTCATTATTAAATTCATGAGTGGAAAATAATGGTCTATCTATCTCCCAAGGTGATGCCATTCTAGCTCAGCCATACTCACATCAACCTGGCTCCTTACCTTGAACACTTTCTTGCAACCTATCATGCCTTATCTATTCACATGACTCCTTAACTTCATGACCTAGATCTTGTCTAGAGATATGCACTAGATCATATGACCTCAACTTGATATGTTTGGCAACCTCTAAAGTTTCTCCTAAAAAAACTCAACCTCTCCTAAAGTTATTCAACTACTTCCTTGAATAAAAAACATGGTTATCTCCTTAGTACCACATAGACTTTATCCCTATAACTTTGGATTTCAAACTTATAATCTTTATCCACTCATCCTTATCCACCTATACCTAGTCGACTTATCCTTTTTTACTTCTCACTACACTCATTCACCTCTTGACAACATGTCAAGGTGGTTTTACTTTATGAAAGAATATAAATATGTTCTATGTTCTATGAAGGTCATTTTCCCCTCTTTACACCTTTCATGTTCATGTTTGAGGCCTCCAAAAGTCCTTATAGAACTTGAATTTTCAAATAGTCCATTTTGGCAGGAAAATGGGAAACCCTTATCCAAATGACTTAAATGGATGTCTTGACCTAGAAGACCACTTGGAAACATGAAAATGTCCTCCTTGCCATCTCCTAAAGTCACTTGATTGGTTTTGAGCCTATGCTCCTGCATCACAAGTCCTAAGTGGTGAGTTTTGGTGCCTCCTATATATTTTAGGTTTTAGGGGAACATTCTACTAGATAAAAAACTATTTGAGGATCCACTTATAACGAAAACATTCCAAATATGTAGGCAAATACTATTATTATGTGTATAACTGATGTGGCAGTATACATGCATCATAATACTTCATATTATATGTTTATCCTATGACAAATGTAAAAGGTGAGTACAATAAATACCTTGTATTTTCTCATGAAATGTAAGAGGTAAAAAAAATTCCATGATAGCTCATTTTCATTGAATCTTTAAAAATTCATTTTAAGGACACTTCTCAATAGACATGTGCCAATGTGGAGAGTTGCACGATGAGTCACACCTATAAACCTTAGTTGCAGATAGATAAGAGTCCATATCACATTTCTAAAAAAATAGAGGTCCTACAATATTCCATTTAACTTCTACATGGTCATAAAGTTATCCCTAATGACTAATAGCTCCTCTCCCCTAATGCTAGTGAGCATTTTTCTTTGTTTTGTTTAAAATTGATCTATTAATTTAAAAAATATTATGATTATTTGTATACATAGAGTCTTAAATTCTTGTCATTTTTCATACATGAGATATTAGTTGGTTCATCCATGATGAGTCCTTCTCAATCGATGCAGGAGGCCTCGATGGTGGTATGTGCTTGTTTTCTAGTAGATAAGTTTTTGTTTAGTGCAATCTAGATTGTTTATGTGTAACACATCTAACCTTTTTTAATGTATGCATTTCCTTTTGTGTAACACATCTAACACAGTCTCTTGAGAAAGTGAGTGATGTACCACCTTTTCCATCACACTTCAGTAGGATACCTTATCATCTTAAGAGAAAATCATTTGGAAAACGACTATCTGAATGAAAATAAAGAGTCGATGTAATTGAATTAAAAATTTTTAAATAATTGATAGTTTATAGAGGTCTTATAGTTGATTATAGTGATTTAGATGTATGTTAATAAATGAAAGTTCTAAATTGTAGTATATAAGATTCTATTTACTAACTCTAACTTATTTATATTTACCATTGAAGAGATTAATCAAATTTGTGGTTTGACTTGTTAATGTAGTCAACTTTGCCTCCATCAATTACTAGACATCATGGCATGAAGAGGACACTTTTTGAGGATCCATCATAGATTAAGGATTCACCAAAGACATAGGGCCAAGTGGACCTTTAGTATTTGATGTATCTATTTGGCATGTAGATTGTATATAGATTTTGAGACATGGCATATGCCACATTTTGTAAAAAATGTTTTGAGTTGGCATATTTTCCAAATTTTTTAATATATGTCTACCATTATGGACTAGATTTTAATACATATATATACACCTTGATATACAATATAATTTAAATTCTTTATGTGCATGTATTCTTACTTTGAAACTTAAACGTTTAATGTATAATCAGTTTACAATGGTTGAGTTATGATCAATAACATGTTATAGATTGATTTCTTGTTATATATAATTGTTTTTCTTGGTAGAAAGATGATATATGTAGTTTCATAGCTCAATACATAACTTGATCTTAATTGTCACATGATTGTAGTTTTAGTTAGATATAGGATTTTCTTAGAACATTTGACATGTAAGCTTTTTTCATTCGAGAACACTAGCTTTGACATGTTAGATTTTCTTAGAACACTACATTTGATATAGAAACTACTAGATTTGATATGATAATCATTGATAATTTCTCATCTTACATGTTAAACATGCAAGATACATGTTAAAAATGAAAAAACTTGTGATGTTTTCCATTCAATCCAAGATAGTTATTTTTGTATTAATGAGCAAAGACATGTTTGTGTGTTTACCCATTTCATTATCTAGTTTATGCAAATAAATTTCATCTACAACCCAAATTCAACAACCGTTACATTTGGAAATGTAAATAGGTGCATGTATCTTCAACGGAAGTATGTTTCGATATCATATATACTCCATGTTTTAATATCATATCCTCATTTCATGGTCTGTAGGTCTCCATGTAGGGAGAGAGATATTTTTGGCATGATTCACATATCCTCATTTCATCTTCTATATGGTCTCCATGCTTTGCATATCCTCATTTCATAGGTCCACATGTTTGACATGATTTGCTTATTCTGATTTCACCTTCTATATGGTCTCCATGCTTTGTATATCCTCATTTCATAGGTCCACATGTTTGACATGATTCTCTTATCCTAATTTCACATTATATATGGTCTCCATCCTTTGCATATCCTCATTTCATATGTCCACATGTTTGACATGATTCACTTATCCTGATTTCACCTTCTGTATGTATAATGTATCCTCATTTCACCTTCTATATGTTTGACATTATTTTATTAAGCTCATTTCACCTTCTATATGTTTAACATGATTTTCCTATCATCATTTCATCATCTATAGGTCTAGTATACCCTCATTTCACTTTCTATATGGGTTATGGTAACAGCAGAAAGAGGTAGAGAGGAAGAGGGAGAGAGAGAGGGAGAGAGGGAGAGAGATGTATATTTGGAATGACTTGAAATCCTCATTTCACCTTCTATATGGTCTACATACTTTGCATATCCTCATTTTCCTCACATCTACATGAGTTATGGAAAAACCAGAATGAATTGTGCCCTTGATGATGTTTGTGGAGGAGTGAATATTTTACCCTTGTAGATGATGAAGATGACTACATAGGGAGAGAGATACATTTGGTATGATCCACATTTGGACCTAAATGATGGTGTTGATAGGTTAGGGTGGGTAGGTTCATGCTAGTGGAGTCCTTGTTTCATTCCCCAGGTGTCCCAATCAAATCGGGCTACAATGTATCGACAGAGTCTCTTAAGAGACCTAAGAGCCAAAAATTGCCAGAATTTGATAGAGTAGTTATTGCACTTCATGGAACCTAATAATGATTTGTTTGGACCTACAACTAGATGTCAAGCCCCTTCATAATAACCTCTCTCATTTTTGACCAACTCAACATCGTTTGATCGTGCCAACAGCGGATACATTCTTGAAAAATACCTTAGGGACATGTAGTGTAAAGGTGCCATGAGCCATATTTTGTATTCTTCACCCCATGGGACCTAACTGATGGTGCTTATAGGTTAGGTTGGGTGGGTTTATGCTAGTGGAGGCCTTGTTTTGTTCTCCAGGTGTCCCAATCGAATCGAGCTACAGTGTATCGGTCAAGTCTCTTAAGCGACCTAAGAGCCAAAAATTGCCAGACTTTGACGGAGTAGTTATTGCACTTTGTGGCACCTATGAATGATTTGTTTGGACCTAAAATTAGATGTCAAGTCCCTCCATAATAACCTCTCTTGGTTTTGACCAACTCAACATCGTTTGACCGTGCCAACGACAAATGCATTCTTACAAAATGCCTAAATGACATGTAGTGACAAGGTGCCAAGACCCATATTTTATGTTCTTCACCCCATGGGACCTAATGGATAGCAATGAAAGGTCTTGGTGGGTGGTTTTATTCTATTGGAGGCCCTATTTCATTCCCTAGGTGTCCCAATCGAATTAGGCTATAGTGTACCAGCAATGTCTCTTAAGAGACCTAAGAGACAAAAATTGTCAGACTTTGACGAAGTAGTTCTCGTACTTTGTGGCACCTACGAATGATCTATTTAGACCTACAACTAGATGTTAGGCTGCTCCACAATAACCTCTCTTGGTTTTTACCAAGTCAACATTTTTTGACCATACCAACAATGGATGCATTCTTGCAAAATGCCTCAATGACATGTAGTGTAAAGGTGCCAAGAAACATATTTTGCGTTCTTCACCCCATTGGACCTAACCAATGGCACTAACAAGTCAGCGTGGGTGGGTTTATGTTATTGGAGGCCCTATTTCATTCCCCAGGTGTCCCAATCAAATCGGGCTACTATGTACCGACAAAGTCTCATAAGAGACCTAAGAGCCAAAAATTTCTAGACTTTGACGGAGTAGTTCTCGCACTTTGTGGCACCTACAAATTATCCATTTAGACCTATAGCTGGATGTCAGGCCCCTCCACAATAACCTCTCTTGTTTTTAACCAACTTAACATCACTTGATCGTGCCAACGACGGATGCATTCTTGCAAAATGCCTCATGGACATGTAGTGTAAAGGTGCCAAGAGCCATATTTTGTGTTCTTCACCCCGTGGGACCTAACCGATGGTGCCGACAGGTTGGGGTGGGTGGGTTTATGCTAGTGAAGGCCCTTTTTCATTCCCCAAGTGTCCCAATCAAATCAAGCTACAGTGTATTGGCAAAGTCCCTCGTTTTTAGAGGGGGAGACATGATTTTAAGAGGTTTTGGGATTGTTTTTAAGAGATTTTTGGGACTGATTTGAAGAGATATACTAGTTTGTTGTTAAAATATTCATGACATCAAATCACTACATATATAACCATCAAATTTAGGATTAAACATAATGAAAAAACACAACTTGAAGAGTGTGCTACTAAAATCACATGAACTGGTTATAAATTATTAGCACCAAATGTGAAGAAACACTAGGAGGATATGTAAGATGGAAACATTATTATATTATGGTCATAATCTCCTCATAGGATATACAAAATATAAAAATATACAAATATAAAATATAAAAAATGTCTCTACAATGGAAGCTAAATGCTTTAACCACTAATCTCAAGCCCTTGAATACAATAGCTTTATAGTCAAAAACACCTGCATTTATAAGTTAAAAAATTGTTAAGAAAATTAAACACCATCAACTACAACTAACTTAATATTTTTTATAATAAGTTTGATGAAACATATCTTATATGTCACCTTAGGAATTATATTGAATGTCTCCAAAATGAAAGCTAAATGCTTTAACTAGTAATCTTAGACCCTTGAATGTACAATAGCTCTATTCTCCAAAACACCTGCATTTATATATTAAAATCAATCAAGCAAAAAAAAAATTAACCTACTATTAACTTAGCAATGGTGGATGTATTTCCATCATGACCATGAGTCATACTCAAAACACATGCATGATCTAGGTAGAATACACAAAATGTTGTTTTCAACCGCATAAGTAGATCTAAGTACTCCAACCTTGTGTGAAATAAACATGCATTTATAATGCATTAAAAAATTGTTAAGCAAAGTAAACACTATCAGTTGCAACTTACTTAAAATAATTTGTAATAAGAAGTTTGATGGAAGATTAAAAAACACTAAGTTTAGAATTCTATCTTATACACCACCTTATGAAATATATTGAATGTCTCCAAAATGAAAAATAAATGCTTTAACCACTAATATCAGTCCCTTGAATGTACAATAGCTCTATTCTCCAAAACACCTCCATTTATATATTAAAATTTGTCAAGCAAAAAAAACTTTAACTTAGTATTAACTAAGCAATACATGACCAAATCTCAAATACATAAGCAATATGATTTTAGCTATCAATCCACTTGAGGAAATATGCATAAGAAATAAGTAACATCTAAGGAAATATGAGGCAGGGTTGTTTTGTATAGAATGGGCAAAAATTAGGCTGTTACAGTCAAATTAGGCCTCTTTTGAAGACTATTTTTTAACAGTAGAGGATAAATGGATTGATCAGGTCATAATATTTATATGGAAGGTGTAAATAGGCATATCTAAAATGTTTAAACACTCATCTTGCAATTATCACTCAAAAGACATAAGAAAACCCAAAAAAATGCAGTCATACTACCTTGTAGAAGCCTATAGACAAGGGTTTGATGAAAAAGACACCTACACATGTGAAGTAGGTACAAAACTTGGCACACTTTTCTATACACCTGTAAGCATCAAGAATCCATAATTTGGAGAATTTTGGCCAGTAGAATCATAATTTAACCTCTTGCCCTAGTTTAAGGCCAAAAACACATAATTAGGCCTAAAAAACACAAAACTGAGTATCAAGACTTCAAATAATTTTTTTAGCCTTGTTTTGACCTTGTTGAAGTGTATGTACCTTCATAGGGGTGAAATGATTGCCCAAATAGATACTGTCAACTTCAAGCTTGTTGTCTTGTTTGAAACAACATGACAGTTTTGAAGAAATATGAACAAAAATCACAAAAATCACAAAAATCACCTCAAACTTCACTTATATTAGGCCCACTTGCTACTTTGTATGGATGGGGATGTAATGCAATGTGTAGGTTATTGGATTTATGATTTTTCCCGTTTCATGACTAACCTTGTCCTTACAGACAACTATTGTAAAGCCTTATTCAACACTTAAACCTCATGGTTGGATCATCACATGTGTGAAAATGTTCAAGGGGCATGTGTGCTTCATTGTTACTTAAATAAAACTCATATTTCATTGTTACTACCCTGTTATAATAGTCCTAGCCATGGAAGAGGGCTAAAATACATTGTTATAATTGTCCTAAAATGAACCATGACCTCAACACAAACTTGTCTACCCATGTCATCCATTTTTCACATTATAAAGATCTTGTTATCTTGCAAAAACTAGTAATGGGACCATTATAGCTAAAATAACATAGGATAGTGTCTAGGGTTATTGTTTACTATGCAAGTTGCAATGCTAATCTATCTATTCCTTATGGATACTCATGACAAAAGATCAAAGACATCTTAAGTATTGCATTAAAAACAAATTCATGATGGTCATGACTATGATAGTGGACTGTTATATAGAATTTTTACTATCCTAAACTCATGAAAACCTCCTTTTTAGTGTTTTATCTCCTTATAACTCCCTTTCTATCATCTTGTATATACCCTAAGACAACCCCTAAACCCCTGTTTCATGGAGACTTCTTAGATAATGGGCATGATACAAATCATATATGACTATCACAATGGAAAATAGTCTTGAATCCCTTTATGTAAATTGTCTTCTTCTCCTTTACATGGATTGTCCTCTCTATCTCTAGTTGATGGTATCTTCAAGTTATCTTATTTAATGAATGATATAATGGAACTAGTACCCATGAGTTTTCTAACAAATGGATGAGTGCTTCTTCTTGGAATAATGGTCCTATGACATGACATGGAATAGAAGTAGGACTATTGTATGGACTGTGATAGCCCCTCTTTCTTCAAATTCAAAATGATCATCATGTGAATGTTGACAATGGACCCTTAGAAGATGCTAGTCATGAATGATGCTAATTTGATACCCTTCTAAGACCACAACCTAAATTTATAACATAAAAAAATGATCCTAAATGGATTATGGTACCCTCTTAATATGACAACATAGTCATGAAGGGTCGGGATAGTCATGGTAGCCTCTTAATATCCCAAAATAGGAAAGAAGGGCAAATTTCACAAATATTACTTTTAGGATAGTTTTGGATCCTATGTTTTAAGGTAATGCATTGAGTGAAGGATCACAAGTCATGGAGATCCATTCTAATACCTAGGATGCTAAGGTTTATGATGCAGGAGCATCTGAAAGCATTCAAATAAATTGGGACAGTTAACTTTAAGTTGTAGAGTACCAGGAGAGCAACCTTGGAGACAACTACATTTTACCACATTTGCATATCAGAGGCTACAAATCTAGAATTAGCATCTAGACATAATCATCTACATCATATCCAAAATTCAAAACATTTGGGTTCGATTCTGGAGAGATATCGCTATCAGAAGATTACCTATTTTTACCTATTTTCTCATAGCAGAGCCAACAGTGTTCGATGAAGTCTAATTGGATTGTGGAGAAATTCCATGACTTGCAAAGCTAAGAGGAACATCATTCAAGGTAATTAAGGACTTGGCCAACCTTCATAGAGATCTATACAAAGTGCCATTCACCAGCGGAGCAATACCTTATGTTTAGGTCTAACCTATCTATGTCCACATTTCATACTAGCCATTGCAATTAGGCCAACTTGATAATGTTATGAAGGCTTATGAAGGATATAAATGAAGGATAAAGATTTGTTTCAAGTAGCAGTGATGAAATGATCAAATGTGTGAAGATATGAAGCAAGGAGACGAGTTTTTCAATCCGAAGAAGTAGTAGAACAGAAGTGGAGGGTAGAAGAAGTTGCAGAACAAATTATTGAGGAGAAGAAGAAAGAAATCATAGAAGAGTGTTATTATATGAGTCTTTTGTAGCCCTAGGCTATGGCCTAGCATCTAAAAATCCCTAGAGGCATATGTAATGTGTTTTGAGATCATAATATAAATAGGAATGAGCTTTGAAAGCTGGGTTTTTCCCTTTTAGGGTTTTCCCAGGATATAACTTGTGTCATGTTCTTATGAATGTTGCTTCCTTTCTATTGTTAGCTATATTCTTCCATTGCATCTTTTATTGATCATAATGTTAGTATTTTAAGGTTGCAGGGTTAGACAGTCCCTCATTGGACCCTCCTACCTTGACTACATCAGTTTAATCATCTAAATTCCCTCTAAGAGTATAAAAAGTGAATGAAGGTGAAAAGGCATTGGATTGATTGCCCAAAATTGTCACAAATAACATTGAAGCTATTTGATAAATTGTCATGAGGGAATTTGTTATTAATCCTAGAGAACTATCATCTGACCTCTATGTTAGATGAGTCATGTCAAGCATTATAGGGGTAAATGGTGATGCATCAAAATGCATATGTTGTATGTTTGGATTCTCTATTAGAGTATGATTATATGATAGTAGGGTTAAGGAAGAGGATAGTCACAATCTAAAATGGTTAAGAAAACTTATTATTGTGCCTACACAAATGGAGCTAAAAATGTTGAGAAGGAAGAAAACAAAACCCTAAAGTTGAAACAAGATGAAAATTGCTTCTCACATACCTAATTTGAAGCCAAGAAGCTATTTATGGATGAAATGATGAGAAAATGGAAAACAAGAAGCTGTACATGAAGGTCATGATGCCAAAACTACACATACTATAGCTGCATATTAATATATATGCTTGAAACATGAGAACCTAATGCTACAAGGGAAGTCTTGATAACAAAATTAGCTATCTTGTTATTTATGCTTGAGATATGGCAAGTAGGCATGGCATATGGGGTTTGTAGAAGTTTCTAGATCTGCACATGCCTTCCTAACCAAGTCATCACCTTGAAAATTGCATTCTTAAGGAACCTATGTTATTAGAGGACTTACTTCATGAAATGCAAAGAGATGTTGTTTGATGGAATACAATGATTGCAAGATATGTACAAAATGGGTTTGTTTGATTCCACAACCTTTACCAGCATGCTCCCTACCTATGCCAAAATGGGATGTTTGGAACAGGATATGGACATCCACCAAAGCATAAAGGATATGGGAATTTTGTCAGATGTTCTAGTTGCAACTATAGATGTGGTCATTAGACCTATCATCCATAGAACCTAAATACAAGTATAAAATACATTTTAGGAAGTTTTTCCTTACTCCTATCACTATCTGAAGATGACTTTACAGTCCAAAACAAGGTTATCATAGTGATGAAGGAAGATATTCATAAGTGTGAGGGGTTTTCATCAGTTCTAAGACTGTTATAAACTTACTTTTCTTCCCCTGTCTTTTTGGGATCAGTCCATGTTGAAATCCTAGAATATTGACATCATGTCCATGGGTGGCAAGAAATATTGTCATCTCTGTGTAGGCACTATTTTACGAGAGCATGGTGGTGAATAGGATAGAATTAAATTTCTTTCGTTGACCTCTATGGTGGACCTTTCAAGACAGCAGTGTGTCATAGGTCTTCTTGAGAAGATGTGGACTTTGTTACATTGAGTGTTTGCCAAGACATAAATATGACCATGAAATCAAACCACTAGCTAGAGATGAGTAGGATAGTTCATGAAAGATTTCAAAGTTGTCAAGAGAATTGTCCTTTTAGGTTTAGGATTGCCATGATCTAATCAAGGATGATGCAATCATATTTTGGTCAAGTATTGTATGTTAGGGTTTGGTGTTTGTATATCAGTGGTTCTAGATAAAGCATGGCTTGCCATTAAGTGACTACTACTATCTAATCAAAGCATATGATAGTCACAAATGTAGTAGTCAAGAAAGGTTGCCACAATCATCATATGACTCTTGTTTTTTTATGGTGTAATAGTAATGAGTTCCTTTATGATGAGGTTGGTGGATTATACTTGAATATTCTTGGTCTCATTGTGATTAAAGTATTAATGAAGTCATTCTACATCACTCCCACATCAATGATGGGCCAACATGAGGTAGTCATCTAGGGACTATCATAACTTCACTGTTATACTAGTCCATATGAACATGGTCATGAAGTCCCTAAAGAATTTTTATCCTAATCTCTAGAGAAGGTTGAAGAGGCTATCTTAGAACATGCAATGATCAAACACAGGGATGGTGAAGAGACCTAAGACCAAAAATAAAATCATCTTAAGACTTTTTTGGTTGTTCACTTTCATCTAGGATAGTCATGAAGATCTTACAGTATAGATTGATAATTTCATGGAAATTCATGGATGAAGGTCTGTTTGTGGATGAAATGATGAGAAAATGGAAAATAAGAAGTTGCACATGAAGGTCATGATGCCAAAACTACATATAGTATAGCTACATATTAATATATATGCTTGAAACATGAGAAGCTAATTCTACAAGGGAAATCTTGATAACAAAATTAGCTATCTTTTTATATATGCTTGACATATGGCAAGTAGGCATGGCATATGGGGTTTGAAGAAGTTTCTAGATCAGCACATGCCTTCCTAACCAAGTCATCAGCTTGAGAATTGCATTCTTAAAGAACCTATGTTGTTAGAGGAGTTGTTGTTTGATGGAATGCAATGATTAAAAGAGATGTTGTTTGATGGAATGCAATGATTGCAAGATATGCACAAAATAGATTTTATTGCTTTAGAAAATTTCAAGCAAATGCAATTGGTGGGTGTAAATCCAAACTCCACAACCTTTGCCAGCATGCACCCTACATATGCCAAAATGGGATGTTTGGAATAGGATATGAACATCCACCAAAGTATAAAGGATATGAGAATTTTTTTAGATGTTGTAGTTTCAACTTCCTTGGTAGACATGTGTGCAAAGTGTGGAAGCATAGACAAGCCACATGAACTATTGGACAAAACAACTCAAAGAGATGTTGTTTGATGGAATGTAATGATTGTAAGATATGCACAAAATAGATTTGTTGCTTTAAGGATATGATAATTTTGTCAGATGTTGTAGTTGCAACTTCCTTAGTAGACATGCATGCAAAGTGTGCAAGCATAGACAAGCCATGTAAAGTATTTGACAAAACAACTCAAAGAGATGTTGTCTAATGGAATGTAAAGATTGCAAGATATGCACAAAATAGATTTGTTTCTTTAAGGATATGAGAATTTTGTCAGATGTTGTAGTTGTAATTGCCTTAGTGGACATGTATGCGAAGTGTGGAAGCATAGAGAAGCCACATGAACTATTTGACAAGACAACTCAAAGAGATGTTGTCTGATGGAATACAATAATTGTAAGTTATGCACAAAATAGATTTGTTACTTTAAGGATATGAGAATTTTGTCAGATGTTGTAGTTGCAATTACCCTGTGACACATGTATGCAAAAATGTGGAAGCATAGACAAGGCACATGAACTATTTGGCAAAACACATCAAAGAGATGTCATCTCAAGGAATGCCTTGATTTCAGGATATGCACAAAATGAATTTAGAAATTAGTATGTTCAAAAATCTAGAAAGCAAAATATTAAGAAACACAAATGAACACTAAAAATTATACCTCGTGTCTATGATACCATGCAAAATAACCCCATTTGCAGTCATGTATAGTCAAAAGCATGCATTATAGTTAAAGAAACAAGATTTTTAATAAAACAATTCTAAAAAATAGAAAAAACAAGAACAAGTTAAGATAACAATTGTCATACCTATCCATTTGGAAGTTTAAATACTAGTCAAGTGTACCTGAGGGGTCATCTCTTACCTTCAAAGTATCCAATATTTCTTCATGATCAACATTACTAATTGTCCATACTTGTTTTGTTTTTGGTTTTACATGATGCTTTAGTAACTTAGCATTTGTTGCTACAACTAGGTGCGAATACATCAATATGGTTATATGCTTCTCAAAGTCTTCAAATATAGGGATGCCATTCTTTCTAATCATATATGTTCGTAACCAAGTCCCAGTAATAACAACTAATCCTGTAGGATATGTGAACCCATCATCATATGTCGTAGGTCATGTTAGCTTTTGTTTTCCCTGTACACATCGTGCCAACCAATAGCCTGATCTCTCTTCATTTCCATGTGGTGCAACAACTGCATAAACATGACCTAGTTGTACAAGGTCTAAAAGTTGTTCATTGTCAAATGATTTGTCCATGTCATTGACTAATGATGATTTACCTTGAGATAAAGGGGTTAAATATCATGGAATTCATGCATCTACCCACTCACTTTGTTCACAATTATCTCAATCACATTTAATACAACTCTGACAAAACTAAGCTAACTCTCATGTCCAAATAGTCCATGCACTTGCATCTGAGCTTCGAAATGAATGCATCTTTGATGATTCATTGATTCTCTTGCTCCAATTTCTCTCTCGCTATCCCCTCATCAACCAACCAAAAGAATCTGTACACTTCTAAATCAAGAGCCACTCCTTGTGACAATGTATAGTTACACCACTTAATAATAGAATCTGCATCATTGAATGTAGCACCACCTCTAATCTTTATTTTTTCTTTAAAAAGAGCTCTCTTCATGTATGCACCCACTCCATCATGTTCTCCTTTTCCATACCGAGCTTCAAAAAAATCCAAATATGAGATATACCCTTCTCTGCATGCATTTTTCTCAACCAATAGAGAATTAGAGCATTCTTGAATTGACCAGTGCAAATATCTGACCAAATGAGATGCTGATCCATTCTAATATCTTTTTCTTGCAAGAACCCATAAAATTGTTGAAAATAATATTGCAAATACTCTGATGAATGAGATCAATCATCACTCATGTAAAAATGGTATTCTCTAAAAATCTTCCTATTCTCTTCTGTACTCTCAAGGGCATGTATGTATGTGATGTGGACAAAAATAGCAACCTGAATAGAATATTAGTATTGGGATCGCACTTCATTTTGGGGTTGCAACATGTAGTTTTCTGCAAAATCAACTACATAGACAATAGTTCCAATTAGGAAAAAGTCTTTACACATCCTGAACTATTGATCTAACCATCGAGACTTGTGGCTCTATTTGGTATACTTGTAGAAAATATTTTTCTTAAAATCATCAATAAAATCAGCAATACTTACCTCTCTTGCAATCAACTCACATCTAGAACCTTCACCTCCACTTTTCAATTTGTATTTCACTATCTCATATCTCTTTTTCTCAACCATTCTCTTTCCAAAATCATTTTCACTTCCCTCATGAAAACATGATATAAGCTTTGATATCCCACCACATTGTAAAGACTTTTCATTCAAACAATCATTCTTGTAGAAAATACAACCATCATCTCTAATACATAGAAATAAATCCAATAAGTCCCTAGATGAATTTGGTAGTTGAATTGCACTAGACTCCTATAACATTTTGTTAGTGTGCAAAGTAAAACGAATATTGCATAGTAATTCATGATACATAGAAAACTCTACATGGTATTTGCAACATGTATTACAAATTCTAAGAGAAACACAATTAAATAGCTTAAGATATTCAAATGTTCTTTCTGAGATTGTCATACCTAGTTGTGTTTCACAATATTATTTGTACAATGTTGTTTGGCTACATTCCAAGTAATGTTTAGGATGTGGTGTGCGGTCTTTATCACCAATTCTTAACTTTAAAACATCTTTTGCATTCGGTGATACCGTAGAGTTAGTGTGCCAAAATTGTTCAATTTCTTCCTTTGCGCTATTGATTAGCTTCTTATCAACTTGTGGAAGTCTACCACTGAAAGCCCAAGTATCATTTCCAAGAGGACTATCTAGTCTTGATCTTAATGCTAGTACTTTTGAGAATGTTTTACAATTCAAGATTAAGTCAACATAAGTTTGCCTCATTAATCAAGCCCTTCATAATTGTTTGCTCACTATTAAGGTTGTTTTTACTCTACGAGAAGCTCTTTTATCTTTCTCCTTGCTAGTATTTCCAATAGAATTGAGTGCATTGAAAAGGCTTCTAACAACAATTTTATTTCAATCAGACACTTTGTTTAACCGAATCTTTAATTTCTTTAGTAAAGGTCTCATTCTGTACATCTTTAGTAATTGCACAAAAAGTTGGCATTGTTCGGTTAATGTTTTATTCTCAAAGTATTCATTGAAGAGTTTTGAAGCCCACAACTAAACCGTTCGTGATGACCTCTTGCCTTCAAGTTTTTCCATTATGTTCTCACCAATTTCAAGTAACCTTTTTGGGGTTCTTGGATGTTTTACAATTTCATCATGCTCATTCTCTTCTTGAGAAATGTCCTCTCTTCTAATGTAATTTGGAGATACATTGATTTTAATTGTTTCATCCATGTTATCAACCTCATCAATTTTATCAAAAAATAGATTATGGAGTACAAATTCAACATCATGAGATTCATATCCACTTTGTTCAAGAAAACGTGTACGTTGTTCTTCTTCTTTGTCCATGATATTGCTCTTATCAATAGGTGTTTCATAACATTTTGCAACATTTTCACTTGTAATATCATGGTCAATCTCATTCTTATCTAACATTTCATTATATTCAACATTAACACCTTTAATTTTTATGTCATTAGATGGTAAAGAAGAAGCTTCACCCTGATGACCATCCACCAAATCCGGTCTTCCAATCCTCTTCCTTTCTCTATCCTTTTCCCTAATTTCTTCAATTTCCTCTAATGTAACTTTTCTTCTCTTTTTTTCTTTATGACGACTATTGCTCCCCATTAGGGGAACAAAAATATCACCCTAATGATTGTAACAAGCAAATTGTGTGTCCAAAAGTGCATAAAAGTGTTTTTTTAACTGTAATAGGTAGAGTTCATAGGTTTTTCGATAGCAGAGGGTCTGCGAGCATGGTTGTTAGGCCCAATAATATTCCTTTTGTCTCTTTTTGGTTTTTACATAACAGATATCTATTTTGAAAATGGATATCTGTTACCTAAAGCCCAATTCTTTGGGCAACAGATATCTAGGTAGCAGATATTTGTTCTACAAAATAGATATTCGTTATATAAAATGGATATCCATCCTGTAAAATGGATATCCGTAATGTTTTCCTATGTTAACAAAACCAAAACTTATGTGTGTTTGAAAGAAGGTGGTGAACAAAACCAAAGGGTCAGTTAAAGTATGAACATATGGTATTTTTACAAGGGTATTTCTCTGTGAGAACAAATTGAATAATACTACATGGGATCAACTGCCATGTGATGGTTGGCCCTTTGTATCTACTCAACCATATTTCTTTGCAAGTCTTTTTATATTCTAGAATCATATGGATTGTGGATTAAATGGTTATCTATCACGATCTTATCAATTACATTATATCGATTGATTAGGGGATCATGCATCTTATGCATCCATTGATCTATCAAATGCATACATCTTGAAGGAAAAATGGTCACAACCATTGTTCGTAGGTTCTCATCAGTGGCCAAAACCAAAGTATGTTAGTTAAAGTATGAACATATGGTATTTTTACAAGGACCTTTCTCTATGAGAACAAATTGAATAATGCTACATGGGATCAATTGCCAAGTGATGGTGGACCCTTTGTATCTACTCAACCATATTTGTTTGCAAGTTTTTTTATATTCTAGAATCATATGGATTGTGGATTAAATGGTTATATGTCACAATCTTATCAATTGCATTACATTGATTGATTAGGGGATCATGCATCTTATGCATCCACTGATCTATCAAATGCATAGATCTTGAAGGCAAAATGGTCATAACCATTGATCATAGGTTCTCATTAGTGGCCAAAGGAAAGTGTAAGTTAAATGATAAGAGGAATGGGAGATGATCACATGACATGTTCTAATTGTTTGTGGTGGATAGGTTGATCAAGCAGTAAGATTTTTGAAGGCCCATTGATTTCTTGTAGTCATTAATCTAAAAAGTGATACATATAAGTTCTTGGTCAAGATTAAATTTCAAACTAGTTAGCCAATATGGTAGAGTGGAAAACATGAGAGTATGGGACTATCCAAGGGAATTATTTAGATGCAAATTTGATCAAGAACTTAGGAATTGGTATTAATAGCTTAGATGAATAAATTTGGTGGTGGTGGTTGAGGGAATTATTATAATTACATGACAAATAATTGTAGAGGTAGATATGATTTGGCTACTAACTTTTTGATAAGATATGGTACAGTTGAGGAATTTAATGGGAATCAAGGTATTCCTAATACTATTCATGGAAAATGATGAAGGAAGTTGACGAATTGGTTTCAGGTTATCTTCCATCCATTTAATTGGCATCAAAAGATAATTAAGCCAAGTTTCAAAAGGCATGTTACCTATAAATCTATGGAAGATTTTCCATGTCAAGTGTGATCTAAATGAATGTACTTCAATACATGAGTCATGATTCAGTGTGCTATGGTCTCTATAATTTCTTAATGCTGAGATTCAATAGTGTAGAATAGAGTTAGTTTTTAGGAAAGTTTTTTACTTGATAAATTTAATGAAATGATTATATACTTGAGATGCAATGGTGCAAATTGAAATAGTTATAACTAGCTATGTGGAAGATCTTGGTAGGATTGTTGGTTATAAATGCAAGCTCTCTCTATGGAAATCTTCTTGGTCCTTGTCCATTTTTGTGTATAGAGTAGAATGTAGTGTATTCAATGGCGATCAAATGGGGTACGTCAAAATTGAGAAAGGTTTTTGGAGAGATTTGTGTGAAGTTTAGTGAAGGAGTTGTAAGTAAATACCAATCATTAGGGGTAGATTTTCCATAGTTAGAACGGTATTTTTGACAATACATGTAATCTATCATACTTATAGCCCATCACATTTGTTGACTTCTAGTAGGTTTGAGGTTGGTCTGTAGCATCAAGTTTTAATAGGAATATTGGATGCTATTTGTAAATGTACTTTTCCAAACCCACATGTAAGGGATATTGAGGATCATATGTTGTCTCTAGAAACCTTGCTTTAGTTGATGTATTTTCATTTCATTGAATTTTATTTTGGATTAATCTAAAACTAGACAAATTGGATTCCACAGTAAAGTTTTTGTTGACTTGATAGGCTTTGCATAAATGTTTTTATCCTTTCTTGGGTTCTTGACTCTATTTCCCATTAGAATAGGCACCAATCACAAATGGTTGATTGATCATTATTTATGTTGAATATCATCATCTATTCCATGTAGATTAGTGTAAGTTATGGTCCTAGTAGTTTGTAGAAACTCATTGATACCTCCTTGAGACAAATATTAGCTTGAGGATAACGGAAAATTTGTTTATCCTTCCTCTTTGCATTGTAATTCTCTTTATCAGTTTAAGATGTATTCAATATTGAAGTGTAGCATAAATGTTCTCTTTATTTATTTTTCCTTTGAATTTCTATTACAGAACTTTGCCTTCCTACCTTGTTAATGTAGTAGCTTTGTGCATATTTTAAAGCAACTAATGAGTTTAATATTATAGCCCAAGTTATCATGCACATAGTTAGTTGTTAATAAATACCAAGTAACAATCATAGCACTATCATGAGATCACTAATGACTGCTTACACCTGAGAAAATGTAGACATCTTGATGTAAGGAAGAACCTTTAGCATTATCCTCTTTCTCATATAGTTCTAAATGATATCAATAAGATGCATGGTTTATCAACAAGAGGATAAAAAAATTCTCCCAAGAACGGATATCTGTTTCCCAAGAATAGATATCTATTTTTCTTTGGTTTTTCCTTGTATTTAGGCTTGGGACTATCATTGTAGACTTTCACTGAATTCTAACATGTTTACAGGTTTCACCCTCTTCTTCAAACTTCAACCTCTATGCTAACGAATTTTTTTAATTCAAATTTGATAAAATGAAAAGGATTTATTGAAGAAATTGTTAGCTTTCTAAAAATATAAGATTTTCTTGATTATCATATTATTAAAAAATTATTAATAATTTTCTATATAGTGTGTGTTAGAAATCCTGATGGACACACTGATTGAAAAACATACATAACTTTCAAATGGTTTCACCTTTTTTAGATCTGAAAGATGCGTCACACTTTATGTTTTTCTAGCTATAGGTTTAAAAAAAATTGAATTCCAATTTTTTTTATCGAGTTAGGTTGGCTAGAAAATTACTTTTTAGTTTTTAAAAAATTTCACAGTAAAAAAATCATAACTAATTATTTTCTTGGAAAAAAATTTCAAAAAAATATGTGTCACATTCAAGCATGAGTCCTTACTTATTTTGAAATATTCAAAAAAAAAATTGTTCATAGTTAGGTTGGCTGGAATGACACCCACTTTTTTTTTTTGAAAAAATTAATAGTTATTCATTGAAATGTTCATTTTTCACCAAGTAAATTTAGTTTTTTTGAAAAAAATAGTAGCCCATAAACTAGATTCAATTCTCTACAAATTCTATTCTTACATATTTTTCAAATTGTGTAGATAATCCATTCAAATTTTCACATAAACTTGATTAAGTCTGATTTTTAGTATTTTCATTGCCACTTAGAGGTATTGTTTGGCCCATCATGATCCTACACATACTCACCTATAGCATTGCATTCCCTTGTACAAACAACATTGCAAAATACGAAGCACTCATCAAAGGTTTAAGAATGGCTATCCAATGGAACATAAAAAAGCTTCAAGTTTATGGTAATTCTCAACTTGTCAGATGCCAAGTCAATGATGAATATCAAACAAAAGATGACAAACTTCTCCTTTGTAAGAAATTGGTTGACACCTTGAAGCTGTCATTTTTATGGATCTAATTTAAGAAAATTCTAAGCATAAATAATAATATTGTTGATGCATTGGAAACCATTGGTTCATTAATTAATATTCCTTCAAATAGTGCGCAATCTGAATTCTTGGTTGAGCAACTTTTCATTCCCACTTTTGACATTCTAGAATCTAAGTTTGTTTATGACCTTGTTTGTCCTAATACACTTTGGTACAATGAGGTCTATACCTATCTCCATGATAACATTTCACCATCCAATCTTTCACATGCCCAATTCTGAACCTTTATTTGTCGTTCATCTCATTATACCCTTCTTGGTGATATGCTTTATGGAAGGGCACTCGATGGAATCCTCCTTAGATGTCTTAACATGGAAGATGTGTAAACTGCTTTATGAGAGGTAAATGAGGGTATTTGTGGTGCACAGTCTAATGGTCAAACCTTGGTTAAAAAGTTATTGAGAATAAGATATTATTGGTCAACCATGGAACAAGATGCACAACAATTTGTGATTGTCTTCCTTGACAGTAGCACAGTGATTTGATTCATGTGCCTGCATAAGAATTGCAACCAATTACTACTCCATGGCCCTTTTTGAAATGGGGACTCAATCTCATTGGTAAAATTCATCCACCCTCATCTAATGGTCATAAATTCATTATCTCCACCACAAAGTGTTTTATGAAGTGGGTCAAAGCCATCCCTCTTACCTACATTACTGGTAAACAAATTTCCATGTTTATCCTTTATTACATTATTTTCCTGTATGGTATACTACAAGCCATTGTTACTAGCAATGGTAATCACTTTAAAAACCAAGATGTTTGCCACCTTTTCCATCAATTCAACATCAACACCACTTTTGCACTCTATATTATCCCCAAAGCAAAGGTAAAGCTGAGGCTTCAAACAAAACTATCCTTAAAATTTTGAAGAAAATAGTCAATAAAGTTGGCCATGATTGACATTTAAAACTCAATCCTATTTTGTGGGCATATCGCACTAACATCCATACCCCTATAGGAGTCATTCCATATTCCCTTGTCTTTGGATTAGAAGCTATTTTACCTATTGAGGTCAAGGTATCCTCTTTAAGGGCATCATTACAACATCTCATTGATGAGGAAGACTATAGAGTATCCTGATTACAAGAATTGGAATTTTTAGATGAAAGACATCTTAATGCTCTTAATCATCTCAAAGATTATCAAAATCACCTTCATCGTAGCTACAACAAGAAAATCAAAGCTCACACATTTGAAATTGGTAACCTTGTACTTAAATAAATTCAAAAGAAGCTTCAAGATCAAGATAGAAAAGGGGAATTTGAGTCAAAAATGTTAGGGCCCTTTATCATTACAATTCATTATGGTTTTGTGGGCTATCAACTTTATACACCTGAAGGACAACCCTTTGAGGAGCCCATCAACATCATCCACCTCAAGAGGTTCTATTCCTAATCTACAAAGTATCCTGATTGTACATAAAAAAAAGAAAAAATAGTAAAGAGAAATAATCCATCCTATGGTGAAAACCACTTTGATGGCACCTTGGATAAGTACCATGGTGAAAAATTGTTCACAGGTACCATGTGTAGTAGCCCTGCATTTACCATCTAGTAGATAACCACTTTTACTTCCACTTTTTGTTGGAAATATGCAGCCATAGAGACTAATTCCTCATAACCCAATAAGAGATTTAATGTGCAATAAACTAGAAATCCACATACAAAAGTGCAATGTTGGAAAATGTCCCCTTGGGGGCTTTTCCCTCAAAAGGTTTAGCTCCTGGGTCTCTAGTGTGCATTTAGAACATCTTGCATCATAATTCAACATCCTGATGGAATGAACCATGGGTATCATGACAAATGGCGCCTAGGGGGACCCCTTGAACCTAACCGTGCCCAAAATAGGAGGGAGGACTTGGGCATCCGCACCCTATTCTTTCCCTATTTTGGGTCAGGCCCAAATTTCTAGTGTCATTTTATGACCGTTATTTGGTCCTTAGGCCAACACGGTAAGTTTGAATATACAAAATCTTGGCGGGAATGTTTGTAGTTGCATATAAAAGCATGTTTAGGCATTCATTGTAAACTAGATTGTTATTGTGAACTTTATGAATCCTAAAGGTGATTCAAGGCTTTCATTATGTTGCAAGAGAAGATTTGTGTTGTCTATGTTTGTGTTTGCATATTTGAGCATCCATCTCCTCATGGAATGAAGAGCTTCTTCCTCCCATAAGATCTTCACTACAAGGTGACATCTATTGTGACTGTTGAGCATTTATCACTTGGTTTTTTCCTCTACCTCCCTATGCACGTACTCTCTATCTAACAACAGAGTTTGGAAGTCTTGAATGTCTCTCTAGGGCTTGACTGAGGCAAGCCTCTAAACACCACAACTGCCTCCCAAAGTTTTCATGATTGTAGGTTACAGGTTGGAGTTGTAGACAAAGTGAAGTTGTAGGAGGGTACAATAGAGTGTCAAAATTATAGATCAAAGAAAGAAACAGCTCCCTGGACTAGGGTGCCCACTCATTAGTCCTCAAAGTCTCATGATGGAAAAACCTTCGGTGTAACAGGAACAGGTTGCAGATCTTGACAAAAAGTAGGGCACTGGACTTGGACATTCGCTCTTTAGTCCCTAACTTTTCTACCTTGGAACCCCAAAAATAGGTGCACTATTATTTGTTATTTCACATCTTCCTATAGCAGCATTTTTCGTAATTCATCTATTTATTGCCGTATTTGCATAATTAGGGTTTTAAGGCATAATTGAGCATAAGAGAAAATAATTGTCAATCAAATCATAAAAATCCCAATTTCCCTACATCTCAATAGTGACCTAGGGTATGATAGTGCATTGCAACTCAACCCTAGGTCCTTGAATGTAAGGGTGAAAGGACAATATACACAAAACTACCAAAAACCTAACTATCCAAAAATCACCCTTTACATTTTGGTGAACCCATGTTATTGGACCTGTTTGTACCTTGCTAAGTGTTTTGCTTTAGATTTATAGTAATTTCATTCATTCATATAGTCATTCATCTTATTGCATTGGAAAACTTACAAAAAAATTGAAAAATTAGAAAAACTAGAAAAAAATTGCATTTTAGGGTTTGCATGTTGCATCAATTAATTTGAATTTCATCAATGTTTTGATTTTTGCATTAGATCTGATTTAAATTACAAAAAATTACAAAAATTAATTAGTTTGTATTGCATTTTCATCATAAAATTGCTAGGGTTTTGTTGAAAATTGTGAATTTTGCATATAACCTAGTAATTCCAAAATCTAGGGTTTGTAGGTAAAATCTTGTTTCAGATTTTTCTATTGATTTTAGAGCCTCATTAAAATTTTCATTTGTCTGTAGTCTTGCATTTTAGATCAAATTTGCATTTAGATTTTAAAAATTTGCATTTTTGCATAGAAAAGGTCAACAAAAACTAGCATTTTCATTGATTTTTCATTAGATTTGCAATTGCATTTTGTATGTTAGGGTTTGGAAATCATTTTTAGATCTAATTTTATTTAATTTTCATTATATATCAGCTTGAAAAACAGTTATATAGCATTTTACATCAAGATCTTAAACCTAGGGCTTCAAAAACATTGATTTTCACTAGATTTGGCCTTATCGACTCTCTAAATTTGCACCATAGGCATATTGTGAAAGATATTTTTGAATTAATTGGTTTTTATCAAGGTAATTATTTTCTTCCCCTCCTAAAAATATTCACAACACCTTTTTATCGGGCTCTTGTATTGAAAATTTGGTGAAAAACCACACATTTTTACTATTTTTGCCCTAGGGTTTGGCCTAGTTTGTACTCCAAGTGTGTTGCAACAAATTTTATGGATTGAGGTGACTTATATCATCAATATTATTTTCTTCACCTCCTAAAATTATTTACAACACCCCTTTTTCTAAGTCTTGGAATTGAAAAACCGTGAAAAATTGCCTATTTTTGCTATATATTCACTAGGGGTTGACCTTGAGTGGCACTAAAAGCATGTTGTGACGGGTATTTTGGCATTAAGAGGCTGTTATTACTGATATTATTTTCTTTCCATCATAATTTTCCTCACAACATCCTTTGTCATGCTCTTTTTCATTGAGACTTGGTGAAAAAACCGCATATTTTAGTGCATTTTCACTATATTTTGACTTGTCATCATCTTAGATTTGCATCAAGAGTGTGTTGTGATGGATCTTATTGCTGTATTAGACTAATATCAGACATATAATTTTTTTCCCCTGATCAATTTCCTTACAACACCTTTTCTTTCATATATTTGTATTGAAAAAGTACAAAAAAAAATCAAGCATTTTAGGTCATTTTTGCATATAGTTTTACACTTGTCTTTTGCATAAACTTTTGAAAAGCTTTTAAAAATATAATTTGAGATTGATTTATATATTATGGCTACTTATATGGAAGAGTTGTTTTCATACATCATAGACATTGATCATTTCTCTAAATTCACTAATAAACATCCTCAAGTTTTGGAACAAATAGCATACATACATGATGTTGATCTCTCTATGTGCTCCACCTATGAAATCCTTTGTTATATATCTGATTTTGATAGCTTCACAAATCTCATAGGAATATATCCTTTGATATTAGATGATCTCACTAAATTCATGATCAACAATATATATACTAGTGATGACCTCAAAATGTTAGATGAAGCCTTAGACGACTTTCTAGAACATTCCCCACCGGCACCTATTGCTAAAACATGTGATGATAACTTTGGTTTACCTTATGAACCCTCTCCCAAGGTTGTTCCTCCTCATGAGGACACTTTGATGCAAGAGGATGATTTCATTGACACATCTCTTAACATCATACCACCAAACCTTCATTCCAATGCTCACTCTGGCCAACATGAAGCATTAGCAAATGAAGAGCCATCATCACTTTGCCATTCCAATGCTCTCCCTGGCCAAGAGGAAGCATTAGTGAATCAAGAAATCCCTTCAACAGAGAACTTTCCATGGGTAGATGATGAGCTTTCATCTAACAACAATAACAACACTATCATAATGCATGAAACCTCTATGGATCATCCTACCAACCTTATTCCTTTAGTTGATTATTCACACACCTTGGATATCACTAAGGAAGAGAAGACCTTTAATGTCCCTCCTGTGATTGAATATTTAGGTAATTTGGACATCACTAAGGATTTAAAAACATCAATTACCTCTTTGAACATCACTAAAGATACAAACATTGATAATTGTCCTCACAACACCTTACCTTCCCCTCATTCCGATGCTTTATTCTCAAAAGATTTAGCACTAGTAGATGAGGAAAGGTCTCCTACATTAAAACTCTCTTGGATAGATAGGGAAATCACTCAAACTAAATTCCTTCTTCCATCTCTCAAGAGCATAATGCATACAACTCAACAAGAAAACATTCAACCTAACATTAAATCAAACCTAGAAGAGCTTACAACTGAACAACATGAAAACAAGAACAAAAGTTGGGATATAATACCTCTCTACTCTAGCATTTAGGATTGAGAGGAGGATAATTTTATTCTTGAAAAAACCTAGCATGAGCCTCCCTACAGGTAAGTATCTCTAACCCTTATCTCTCTCATAATGTGCTTCCCCTGTGATGTGTTATGTGTTGTTTAGGCCTCCTGGGATGACCCCTTATTCTCTTTCAAGGTTTGGGATACTAGGAGACTACCTCTGTTGTGACCTTCTTCTATTTGTATCATCATTCTTCTATATTTCCTCTCTCTCTGATTTCATCGTTGTGTGTTGTGTCTTATGGACATAGCATTGCGGTTGGTGACTTGGGGGCACCCTCCTACATGACTGTCCCTAAGGCACTTGTTTCTCCTCTCTTATTTATTGTTTCCCTTCCTCTAGTGTTTCCATCTAGCCGGTGGATGATGAAAAACATTTATATTGATGCGGACCTAGCATCCCTTTCGCGAGAAATCAAAATTTGGACTTAGTTCCTAATATGACGATGGGGTTGTATATTTTATCTGACACTTGGCTAGTGGAAGCACTCATTCTTTCCACGTAGTGATTTCAATCATGTTCTATCTCATTCACAAATCATAACAATACTGCTACTCCATGTACTTTGTCTATCTTGAATCTTGCATGCCTCATATTTCATACACATTGATGTTGTTGATTATGTGGACACTAACATGTTTCTTGCAGGGTTGTGTTTGTGGGAACATTTGGCAATCGTAAAGTACATGTCACCTCTGGGGGGGCATGGGCTTTGTGAAAGTCTGTGTTCCCTTGTGTGTTGTCTTCCTACCTTAATGTGCTTGATATCGATGCATGATATCAACCACCTTAAGGTGGGGGCATATATAAGGTAAGCTGTCTATTCTAAATGCTAGTAAAGTGTGTTTGAACAATCTTGAAATCTATTCCGTATACCTCCTTTTCACCGTAAGGCATCTCTGTGATGTGGGTGGGGTTGTATACTTTTGATCTCATACCTCCTTTTTAATATAAGGCATCTTTGTGATGCGGGTGGGGTTGTATGCCATGCTTCCTTTTCACTATAAGGTATCTCCGTGATGTGGGTGGGGTTACATTTTCAAAAAGTCCTTTGCGAAGGTGGGGAGTGGTTCTATGACTAAATCAACCCTTAAGTGTATCTTCGATGATTGTTGTGGCAAAGCCCAATCATTGGTGTGTGCCTGTAATGTGCCTGAGATGGTGCTGAACCTAGAAATAGGACACTCCATCGCTTATCTGCCATGTTTTCTCCATGTCTTCAAAGTGTGTGTGTTTGGCGTGCTTACTTTGTTTGGAGTATTTGTTGCCCCATATGTAGTCTAAAGACCTACACGATGAGTGCATCCTACATTTTGGGAGGTTTTGCATGTCTTGTGTGTGTGTTGCCCCATATACAGTTTAAAGACATGCGCAATGAGTGCATCTTATATTATGGGAGGTTTGTTTACTTTCCTGTACTTGTATTGCATTTCATATATATGAGAAAAAAAAAAAAAAAAAAAAGAAATCATCTATGTCTTCTATGCATTAATGTGTCTTCTATGTATTTACTGTATTCTCTGTGTTTTGCGTGACTATAACTATCTTCTCCCTATTTTGTGTGTTTGTCATTGTCTTCAATGTGCTTGGCATGTCTTCTCCGTGCTTGGCATGTTTGCTATGTTTGTTGACCATACTTTAATGCATGTATTGGCCTCATGTTTATGCATACATTAAAGTGGGGCTAAATGTAATGTTGGCAAATGTCCCCTTGGGGGCTTTTCCCTCAAAAGGTTTAGCTCCCGAGTCTCTAATGTGCATTTAGGACATCTTGCATCATAATTCAACATCCCGATGGAATGAACCATGGGTATCATGACAAATGGGACCTAGGGGGACCCCTTGAACCTAACCCTACCCAAAATAGGGGGGACGACTTGGGCGCCCACGCCCTAGTCCTATCCTATTTTGGGTCAGGCCCAAATTTTGAGTGTCAGTTTATGACCGTTGTTTGGCCCTTGGGCCAACACAGTAAGTTTGAATTTACGAAATCTTGGCGGGAATGTTTGTAGTTGCATATAAAAGCATGTTTAGGCATTCACTTATAAACTAGATTGTTATTTGAACTTTATACATCCTAAAGGTGATTCAAGGCTTTCACTATGTTGCAAGAGAAAATTTATGTTGTCTATGTGTTTGTGTTTGTAGAGTTGAGCATCCATCTCCTCATGGAATGAAGAGCTTCTTCCTCCCATGAGATCTTCACTACAAGGTGACATCTATTGTGATTGTTGAGCATTTATCATTTGGTTATTGCCTCTACCTCCCTAGGCACGCACTTTCTATCTAATAATGGTATTCGGAAGGCTTGAATGTCTCTCTGGGGCTTGACTGAGGCAAGCCTCTAAACACCACAACCCCCTCCCAAAGTTTTCATGATTGCAGGTTATAGGTTGGAGTTGCAGACAAAGTGAAGTTGTAGGAGGGTACAACAGAGTGTCAGAATTGTAGATCAAAGAAAGAAATAGCTCCCTAGACTAGGGCGCCTGCTCATTAGTCCTCAAAGTTTTGTGACAAAAAAACCTTCAGTATAGTAGGAATAGGTTGCAGATCTTGTTTGCAGATCCCAAAAAAAGTAGGGCACTAGACTTGGGCACCCACTCTTTAGTCCCTGACTTTTCTACCTTGGAACCCCAAAAATAGGTGCACAATTATTTGTTATTTCACATCTTCTTGTAGCAGCATTTTATGTAATTCATCTGTTTACTATCATATTTGCATAATTAGGGTTTTAAGGCATAATTGAGCATAAGAGAAGATAATTGTCAATCAAATCATAAAAATCCAAATTTCCCTACATCTCAATACTGACCTAGGGTATGATAGTATATTGCAACTTGACCCTAGGTCCTTGAATGTAAGGGTGAAAGGGGGATATACAAAAAACTACCAAAAACTTAACTATCCAAAAATCACCCTTTACAAAAAGAAATAGACAATCATACCATCGATGGTGACACAAGTTATACCCTAGGAAAACTCTCATAGAGGAAAAAACCTAGTCTCCAAAAGCATGCATCCCTCATGTATTATTCAGCAATAAATAATAAATACATATGCAGAGATCACCTCTAAAACATCAAGCTCTCTCTACCTGCAATCCATGTGAACAAGCATGTAACCATACATGCCATGCCATGCTTCAAACCCTTACACAACCAACCTACAAGAGAAGCTACAAACCCAGCCAAAGGTAATAAGCCTTCACTCAACCTCTTACACAACAACTACCCATGTGTTTGCTTTTATAGACATAAGCTCACACAAATACAACGTGGTACTGTAATACCATTTTCCCCAAAACAATGTGTCTACAAAACAATTAACCCCACATTTTATTATTAGTACTAAATTTTCCCAAATAATCAAATAATTACAAATAAAGTAATTAACTCAATGTTACATACAATGATTACAAGTGGCATCCAAATAAATATACAATGTGGCTAAACACATCACATAGATGCACCACAAATAAATATTTATTTACATAATAAAATAATATCAATGTTATGCAAGGTGTACAACACACCTACTCCAACATTCTCCCACTTGTTGTATACATTGCATAAGGGACCAACATGTAAACTCAAAACATCAAGGGAAAACCATCCATGTGTGCCCAACATTTACCATATAACCATTCATGTGCTCCATGTGCTCCAAGATACTTGCAACAATAATCAGGGTGTCTACCATCTCAAACAAGAATCCCCTCATCCTCTATCTAGCCAACAATGAAGAATAAGATCCTCCAAAGAGATGCCACATGAAACTATCACATAGAAGAAAGAAACCTACATCAACTGATATCCAAACACAAGCACCAAATCCAATGGCAACAAATAGGCTCGAGTAGCTGATAAGAATCAATCACCATAGCTAAAATAGTAACCATGGCTAGTTGCTAATGCATCAACTAACCATACTTCCAAACCAAGGTATACAAAAGATAACAAGTAGACCTTATGCCAACAACATATCCAACTCAAATCATAATGATAACAAGTCCATGTATATACTCAATCCTACATAAAGAAATCCTCCAAGGTAACAATACAAAGCATGTGATAACAAACCTCAAGACCCTCCATATTGCAGCATAATGAGAACATCCAACAAAGGAATCATATACATCATAGAACTCCCATTGCATGAGTAAATGTCAAATATGAAAATGGATCAAGGCATCCAAAGATCCACTAATAGTACTCACATAGAAGATGTGGCTAAATCCTCTATCACATAGTGTCAAACAACACACACATAGATATGCAAAATCTGAAAACTAAATAGCTGCAACATAATTCTCCTCAAAAGATCCATACACATCTCAACTCCAATGTCATGTGAACACAAATATCTAGGAAGAAGAATAAGACCAATCAAGAGAGAACTGACAAACCATAACCATGTCCTTCTATCCACACTAATGTGCTATAGTTGTGAAAAGTATGATCTCCTTTACAACCCGAAAGAAAGAAGCCTCCACAACATCTAATAAGAAGATGCAAGCCTCTCAAACCAAAAGGTAGATCAAACTCATAACCATCCCAAAATAGGAATAAGAGAAAAGCCACTAACCAGCTCCATTACACACAATGATCTCATAACAAATAAGGATCAAACATAAGGAGATAACTAATCACATCCAAGCATCTACTCCTCAAACAAGTCCTCACAACCATAATCCATAGCTCAAGACTCAAGAATGAGAAGATACAATACAAATAAAGAAAGCATTTGAAAATTAGGTGGGCATACCTATCAAATCATTCACCGCTAAGTGGACCAAGAGTGGGGATGTGATTGCTCCTCTAGGATGCACCAACCTCAAAGTCTCTCTCCAAGAACAATCTCCTCAACATGTCCATGTTGGACTCATGTCCAACCAAGGTGTAGGCTCCTTGGTCTTGATGCTAAAATCCTCATCAAAAAGTAACCATAGCAACACATGTCTCTAATCCCAAGAGAACTCAAGCCTCACCTAAATCTCTAAGTATCCATGAGTACCTCCACGATCAATCCATGCTAAACTCCAAATGCAAAACTGCACCATCATGAAGCTCCCAAGCACATGACCAATGTACTCAATACCAAGAGAACCATCAATATCATAGTCAAAGCTCCCACTGCACATCTACATAACCTAGGAACACATCATGACATCATGATCTAATCATATCCTCAAAATAAGATCACATGCACTAATGCACATATCCCATCTCAAGAGAACACATATCATGTCAACACTCTAACACATAATCAAGAGTAAACCATGACACAATACCAATCATCCTGTAAGCAAGGATCACCTGTCAAAAATGACAAACCATCGCCAACACCTCAACCAAAGACTCCAAGAGTCCTCCATGGTATCAAGATGTCAACATCTCCAAATCGTATGAAGATAACCATATCCTGCCAAAGCTACCACTAAAGTGTGATACTGAGCTATACATGGCAACATCATAAACATCAAACCATCACTGTCAAAAGCTCCCACTAAAACCTGTAACGAAGCTATCCATGAAATCGCAATAACCATCTCCTACATGAAGATCATCCATGGCCCAAACACAATCAAAGAATCCACTGTTATGACAAAAGCTCCCAAAAGGTCAAGTAAACCATAATCTCCAAACCAAGAAGATGAACAAAACCTATAAACCAAACATAAATCCAACACCACGAAAACTACACTTATAAAATAATCATGTCATGCCAAAGTCCCAACCTATAGACACCCAAAATTGACCTAGTTATCATTAGTATCAAATATTGCATTATTTATCATATGCATTTGTCTAACACACTTGAGCAATTTCTCTATTTATCAAAAGCACCTATTTCTTCTATTAATAAAATAAATTTATATTTATTTAATTAATTCATTATCTATTTCTTCTAATCTATAATTAAATAATCTTTAAATTATTTAATTATCTTTATTTCTATCTATTTTAATTAAATAAATCTTATTTATTTAATTAAAAAATCCTTTCATAATCCTACTTTCCAATTAATTAAATAAATTTTATTTATTTATTTAATTTCTTTTATCATTTATCTTAATGAGCTGACATGTGTGCCTCTTTTATTTAAAAAAACATGTATGATGACTTTTTATATACACAATCACACATGAGCCTTATCTTCCCTCCACTTGTCATCTACACATTCAACTATGACTATCATTTCATCCAAGCCATTCACATAGCCACCAAATCTCTACCGTTGATTGATTTTGGTTGAAGTCTATATAAACACCCTCTCATTCCATACTACATCTATCCAGCATTTTCATATAGCATCTACATTATCATCTTGAGAATATTGAGCATTCTAGCATCCATCTAGCTTACTATCATTATCATCCATCCATCATGGTAGCTTTGATCTTCATAATTGTTCATTGTTGAAGAAGCAATCCACATCACAAACAAGAAATCCTACAATCTAGGTGATATTGTTCTTGAATTGTATGCTTTTGATTTCACTTGGATTCAATTCTTTGATGGTGGTAGGATTAGGTTTTCATTTGTAATGCTTGATCTTATTGACCTAATTTTTACCTATCACATTTTGGCACACCCGATGGGACTCACATCTTTGATTAAATTTGTTGTTTGAAGTTGTTTTTATGAAGTTTAGATTTTTCAGAGCACTTACGGCAAGTTTCAGTCACTTCTGAGCGAAAACCAGCCACCTATAGAACATACGCATCACTTTTAAGTTGAAATTTGCCACTTTTAGCATTTTATAGGTCGCTTCCTGTCAAATACACATCGCCTTTAATTAGATCCTGGTCACATCTGTCATAATTTGCATCGCTTTTAATCTAAAACTGATTGCTTCCGGTTGTCTGGATCACTTCCTACAGTTTAGTGTTTTATATTAACATCTGACTTTTTGCAAGGAATTTTTACGCATTTGGTAGATTTAGATCACTTATGAGCAATAACAATTCCCATCAGGCTTTTCCGCATCACTTCTGAGTAATAACGGTTCGCATCTGGGTCTGTCTGCATTGCTTCTGACCAGTAACAGTTTGCTTTTAGCAAGATACAGATCACTTTTGAGCAATAGTTGATTGCCTCTGGTAACTTTGTGTCACTTTTAGTTTTATCATTCACAGTTCAGTTTTCTTGGTTATTAATCATCTCTTTGTTCAGAATCTTATCAATTTTCTGAGAAAAAGAGGTTGTGAAACTACTAACATATATGTTGCAACTTCGATCAGTCCAAGACATTTGATTTTATCACTAATTTAGGAACATTTGAGCTTGGTGCTTAAAAAGAATCATTGTTTGCTCCATGCTTGTTTTATCTTTCTTGATTGCTTGATTGCATGTGAATGTAACCCAAATTTAATAGCAAAAGTATCATCTCCCCTTGCTTATCAAATGGATCTTGGGTGTACGAGAACTTGTTATTATCTTTAGAGGGCCTGCATTCCCGGTGTGAGAAGGGGTACAGCCCAAGCGGTAACGGGATAAAGCCAAGTCCTTCCGAACTGCTATATAAGAAAATTGTTTCTGTCAAAAGCCACAAACAATAGGTGTTTTTGTATTATACCAAAATCCAACCTCCCCCAAAACCCTCCAAGGTGTAACCCTTGAAGGCTAGGAGACTCCATAATGGAGAGTAGTGTTGCCACACGTATAACCACCCAAACAGATGCCCTTACTAGAAACCTTATGTAGTAGCCAAAAACCCTCTATTTGTTGACACAAAAGGTGGGACCTTTGAAGCCACCCTGATTCTCATGGTTGTTGGTAGAGATAGCAGGGACAATCCTAAGGTTTGGTGGGGGGAGAAGCCTTAGGAAACCCAGATCTTGGTATACGTGAGAAGTGAGTGCCGTGGAGGAGAGCCAGTGCTACCAAGATCCTAAAGCTATCCGCTTTGAATAGGCACGGCAAGGGGACTCAACAAATACAGTCCTTTCCTAGCCTAGGTTGTACAAGCTTGTGTATGTTGTGAGTGTGAGTGACTAAAATCACTATTTTCTTGTCAAAAACATCATTCAAACATATCCTCTGTCAGACATAGATCACCTTTGAACCTTAACTGCCAACCTTCAAAAATCTAAATCACTTTTAAACAGTAGTTGTTCACCTTTCAAAAAAATTGGATCACTTTTAACCAACAGTTGCTCGCTTTTGGCAAAAACCATGTCACTTTTAAACAGTAATAAATCACTTTTGACCTGTAACTAATCGCCTCTGTAAAACTAGTCACCTTTGGTCAACACTATAGTCTGTCATCTAAAACAAAACCAGATTGCTTTTGAGCTATTATCTATCACTTTTGGCCTTATCCAAGTCGCTTCTAAGCTATTACCAGTTGCTTTTGGTTAAATATCAGCAATCAGTATTCATCCAACCCAATCAGTTACACTTTCAGACATTCTTAGCTCTGTCATCAGCTTTTAGATAGTCTTCTAAGCATCTACAGTCACCTGAGCATTGTCTCCTATCTTGATCCTATCAAACCATTGGACTTTTTAAGCTTTCCATTTTTTAAAACCCCAAAATAGTAACCAACCAACAAAACCAACAACCAAACCTCATCCTTTTGGCTTTACCTAGCCCTAGCAATACCAGCAAACAACATCAACAACTAGCTTTTCCCTTGAGTGTGTGAGCTATCCTCTAAGGAATTTTTATCCAACAACAACAACCAACAATCAACAAAACAACCCAACAACAACAACCAAGCAACCCATTAGTAAACCAAACAACCAGCAAACTAGGAAAACAAACCAACATCGAACAATCAACCAACCATCACCTTTTGGGTCTCAACCTTGACAAGATAAGTCCAACTTTCAACATCAACCATCATGCCTCCAACTAGGAGCCAATATAGAGATGAAATGGAAGAAAAATTGCAAGCTAAGATGGAAGCCAAAATGCAACAATCATGATCAACCACCCTTAGAGATGCAACTCAATTCACAACTGGTATGCCTTCTTACATGTTTGTGCCCAAAGGATACACCACTAGACCATCATCTTCACAACAAGTGCAACCTCAAGTATTTTTAGAGACCTATGAAGAGCAATCCCAAGAGGACTTATCCAAATTTAGAGACACACACATATGGGACCAAGCTGAGAAACTTATCTTATCTGATCCAGACCGTCATTTCTTACAATTAACTCATATGGGAGCCAAGTTACCAAGCAACTTTGACCTATCTTCCATATGCAAAAAAGATTCAAATACTCTCATTGTTTTTGCAAAGAGACCATCCACTATAGTTGCACCATTTCATGACATGTTCATCCAATCTCATCCACTGTCCAACTCATCTCCCTCATTGCCTATTGCTACACCATCAAGCCCACCATGTAAGGAGTACACTATAGAACCTTTGATAACACTAACCGAGGTACTTCCTTTCCTTTCACAAAATTTGAGCTTTCCACCTTTCCATGTTTCACAACATACCCCTCTCTCTACCATGACCATCTCCATGCCTCAAACATCACATGTTGTCCATGTTTCACAAGTGCAAACTATAGGAATACACAACACTGAGAGGGGGGGTGAATCAGTGTTGTTAATAATTTTAACACCTTTTTACTCCTTTTGATTAATTTAACTTCATAGTTATAGAATTCTTCAGATAGAACAAAAACTATGCAGAGTATCAACACAAAAATTTGACACAAGAAATTTTCTAAGTGGAAAACCCTCTCGGGGTATAAAAACCACTCAACTGCCTCACTGGCTTAACAAAATTTCATATTACAACTGTCTCACTGACATTACAATTTTGCCTCACTGGCATATTGTACTTCTCTACATGTCTCACTGACATTACAACATCAACAATTTCAATAAAAAATATAACTTAGGGGATTTCCCTGCTTCAATAAGAACAAAACCTTATGTCTCCCTTTTAAAACAAACAAAAATATATTCTTTACAATTAAACTTCAACTATCATCATCATCTACAATCAATCAATTTTGATCTTCAAAATACTTCATACCTCTGCAAAACAATCTCAAAATTTAATTCACCACTTCAAGAACTTTCTCACTGTGCAATTCTGAACAATTGACTCTCTGAGAAATTATTGTCTTTTAACACTTCTACCTTCTCTGTGCAAATATTGATCCATCTTGATCATTGAATAAACTCCATCCATTTATTGCACCAACATTCTTTCAAAACCTCAACATAATTCCCTGTCAAAAATATGTTTCTTCATACCTGCAAAAATACATTTCATAACAAAATACCACTCTCAAAACTTCTCACAACCTTCAAGATCATCTCTTATCTGCAACAACCACACCTGCCATTCAAAATCTCTCTTTATACAAGATGAAATTCCATCATACAATATCTTCAAAAACGGTTCAACTTCCAACATCATATTTTTAACTCAATCATATCATGTTCTCTTAAAAAATCAAACAGCAAAACAAGAAAAAATAAAACCCCTTCGAAGAACTCAACCTTTTCATATTCTTCTCATTTAGAAACATTCTAAATGTCACTCTTTCTTTCACAAAAAAAACTAACTTGAGACCTTCTTCATCTTCGGTGAAGGACATAAAAATAGCATGCTTTTATGCCTTTTAGAAACACAGTGGCCGTCAATTTTAGTAACTCCAACTAACTGTTTGTAGATTCCTTCTAATTTAAACTAGTTCCTTCGATCTGCGGTGCCCGCCATTTCAGTTTTAAACCCTAATCGTTGGATTTAAGGCCTTTTAGAATGACTTGAGACCACCATTTCCGCTAGGGCATCGGGCTTAAAGAAACTTACCACTCAATGACTAACGATGCCTTCAACCGGTCATCACTTAGAAAGACCCTGTTGTCACCGGTCACTTTAAAATTATAACATAAAGTGCAAAATATGATGACGGGCAGTATGGTTAGGAAAGATAAATGTTTAGCACAATTTTTAAGACTTGTTAAATGTTAAGCAAAACATAATTACCACTTCAAATACACTAAACCTCAACATATCTTTAGCACTGAATTGTAAACCATACTTCATCAAATCTGCCACTGTCATGAAGCCAATTTAGATGAAGTTAATATAATGCATATTAACTTTTGTCAAATGATACAAGCCCTTGCCCTGATTCAATATTGATAATATGCAATAAATACCACTAACAGACCAACATAAGAGATGCTACTGAAATGATTAAGTCAGAACAACTTCACACAAGATCAAAACTGAGAGATCTGAAAACCATGTCACTGATATCATTACTATGAAGACAATGTCACTGATGAAGACCATGTCACTGATGTCATTACTATGAAGACCATGTCACTGATGTCATTACCATTTTGGCATCAAAGAAAACCACCATCATTTTGACATCAATGAAAAGACAATATGCTCAACTGTGAAATGTGCTACACAAACTCTGCAAGTCTCACAAGCTATCTTCATACCACAAACTTTGCATGTTTCACAAGCTATCCCAACTTCACAAATGCCACAAGGATCACAATCCATTCCAATATCCCAAGTCTCGTAGCCATTGTAAGTCTCTACTCCTATTGCATCATATGTGGAAACCACACCCAACACTCATATCCCTATCATTTCTAATATGGTCTCCACGATTTCCACGAATCCATCTCACACACCATATAATCCCAATGTTAGTCTCATTGACATGAGTGACCTGCTTACTATATCACAAGCTAATCCTAGCACTACTGTCTCTTATGTTAATCAACTTACATCACCCTCTCCACCTCCATATAATCCTTCACAAACCGTCAATCTATCTTATGCAACCCAAGGATTACCCATTGTCACCCAACACATGACGTATACCAATCCTCATGTTGTCCAAAACACAAACCCAAATGTCCATCTTTCTTCCTCATCCACCAATCCTTCCATCACTTACTATAATACAAATCCAACCCTGAATCCACAACCATCGACCAACGTCAATCCATCCTCTACTTCCCATGTGATGCAAAATCTTGGAGCTAATCCATCGCAATATACCTAACCACCACTTGTGTCTCAAGGACAGCAATCCTCAAATACATATGTGCCACATACCAATCCTTTGACATATAATGTGAGCACACAACCTCAACAAACGGTCATACCCACATAAATTCCGCAACAGCAACCATAATATACACCATATTACATTTCACCTCCAAACCATCAACCCCCTTTGCAACAACAGCAACTATCTCAAGCAGATGTTGAACAAATGATTAACAAGGCGGTAGTGCAAAACAAGAAGACATTTTCTGATGTAGAGGCAAATTGGATAGGAGAAGGAGGACAAACTTGACAAGGTTCAACTACACTTATTAGCCCAAAAACAGAGATCTTTATGCAAAAGTGGGAATAGCAGAAAGGAACTCCAGTATCATCATGGAAATGTTGGTTTGGGATGTCAGGGGACCCATTCCATCCATTGGCCAAGGTAGATTGGACTTCGGGTTGGTACTTCCTTCACAAACCACTCAAAATGGCTCGTAGCTCTTCAAAAAGACAACAGACCTAATAACTTTTGACTCAAACCTCCAAACCTAGATCTTAGACACCCATTAGATACCCATTATGGCCTTCTATCACATATCCCAAACTTGGCATAGGTTGTTTTGGACGGACTATTTCAACCAATAACCCCTGTCAGTGACCGAGTGCGCCAATTAGGCCAAATTTACAAAGAGACTACCAAAGGATGCAAGCCTAGAACTCAAACAAAGGTTTGGACACTTAGAATACATGCTAAAACAAATGAATTTGTGGGTTTTAGACCTCTACTAACTGCTGTTCCCAAAAATGTACCTTTGGTTCCTTCAATGTGCTCTTAAGCATCACCTAACACATGGTCTTGTTAGGTTCTTCAATGAAACAATAGAAAATCACCTTCTCTACCAAAAATCTTAACAAAATTCATTGAAACAACACTACAACAATCCATTCCACTGATCTATGGGGGTCTTACATCAGTGGAATGGAAGAGAACTCATAGATTGCAACCAAAATCCTTGTTTAGATGTGAAATGGACTGTTTCAAACCAAAACCTTATATCTCCCCTATGAAGTGATTTCAAGACACCAAACTGCCTTTGAGTGCAAGATAACTCTATATACTACTTGATCAAAACATGATGAGATTATGAGAAATCTGTACCTTTCCAATGTACGGCCTGTAGAGATGAGTTTTCCAGAAAATTTAGAATTCTAGTGGAGGACAGTCCAACATCAAAGGGTTGTATGTAGTTTTATCTTCAAAGTCAAGAGCTCAAACCAATACTAATTAATAGTCACTTCAACATGCTTCAATTCCAAACAACCAAACTTCCATGACAGTGCCGTACAATGTAATAGTACGGACTATTGCAGCACTTCTCTTTTATGAAAATAGAAAATTCAGAAAACAGTCTAAAGTAAAGTGTATCCTAATTGTCTTCTATGAAAAGTCATGATCTCCAATCACCTTTGAATGATAGGTAAGTCAATACACTTCAACTTCCAATAGTTTGGAACTCATGACAAGGCCGTACTACAGAGGTGTACGGACTGTTTCTACAGGAAACATAGAAAACTCAGAAAATAACAAGTGGACAGCAGATAATGATGTTTTTATTGCTTCTAACTTCTCCTCCATGTATAATGATCATTGGTATGGCTTAAAAAAGCCTTCTACATCCCTTTAGAGTAGTTATAGGAAGTTGAGGAACTTGCATAACCATCGAACTTCCTCTCCAAAACTACTTTGTTTTAGGACAGCAACTGTCCTGTTTTAACATTTTAACTAATTACAAAAGACACCAATGGTTTATGTCTTGCTTGTGCCTTGTCAACACCTTTGACAATGTCATCAAGACTTTAACAATCTTACCACCCTTTGACACTTGCCACAAAGGCTTACAACTTAAGATATATGACTGTTCTATATGCCTTAATCAAAGGCTTACAATCATGAAGACTGCCTTAATAATATGATGATAGATTTTTTTGGACAAAGTCCTTACAATCATGGCATTCAAGCCTTATTATATCATAGAGATGGTATCAAGGACCTTATTGAAAAAACAAACAACTTGAAGATCAAACAAGTTATAGATATCTTGGTGCTCCTGCACCATTTTCCTTAGGAGATAAATGCGCTTATCCGTTTGACAAGTCACTTCATATGACACCTTTTCTGCCACATTTTGAAATTTCACAATTTGACAAATATAAAGGGAAAGGAAAACTAGATGACCATCTTAGAGAATTCTATGTTGCTTGTCTTGATGTTTCTCAAGATGATACATATCTCTTGAGACTATTCCCCCAAAGCTTAGTGAGGCAAGCTCTTGAATGGTTCTCTCACTTACCTCTAGGAATTGAGACTTTTGCAGAATTAGCAAATAAATTTTGATCCCATTTCACTTTCAACATTGAACATGAGGTGAACATGAATGATCTTGTCAACAAAAAACAATGCAATGGTGAAGCTTTTTCCTCATTTACCCAACGATGGCGTAACATGGCTAGCAAACTATCATGGCAAATACCTGAGAAATAGCAGCTTGATATCTTTGTCCAAAATCTTCATCCTAAGCTTTCCTTCCAACTACAATTGCAAAGTTCTAGCACCTTTGATGAGCTTATATCCAAAGGAACCACCATTGAATGAGATTTAATTTCTAAGGGCACCATCAAGATTTTTAGAGATAAGAAAGACAATCCTCAATCGTCAAATGATAAATCCCACTTTTTGAACAAAAACAAAAATGTTGTTAATGACAGTGTTGTGGATGCAAAGAACATACAAATAGTGAAATCTCCTATTAACATCCAAGCCACATCTACAGCCAATCAACCTTTTCAACAAAATTGACCAAGAACAAATTCAACACATCGATGACAATTTAATCCCTTAGGGGAACCCATGGAGGTAATCTTTCGTAAGCTTCTCCAAGCGGAAGATGTCATATTGCTTGAAGCACCACCCAACAGTGAACTGGTCTTCAAAGCTCCTCGGTATAAAGAGAATGAATATTGTGAATACCATAGGGTTAAAGGACATAAACTAATGGTTGCATGCACTTAAAACATGTTATTCAAGATTGCATCGATCAAGGTCTAATTAAAATCACACCGCCAAGGTCACAACCGACCCATCAACCAACATCAAACTATGACCTAGATGCTTTCAAGAATCCACTTCCATCTCATGATAGGACAAGTAACTCCCATACTGGGAATTCTATTCATTACAACTATGAATCATCCACAATTGGCCGCATCGACCACGCTCGCATTCCTACCATTACAATCCAAGGCAAAGCACCTGATTGCGTTGTAACTACTCGAAGAGGCCATGTTACCATTCAGGAGGCACCTATCAATCCTCCTTGACCGTCTTCTAGCTATAATATCCTTGATCATCCTGGAAAAACACCTGCACATATCTCCATCCTAGAATTGCTTCACATATCCCCCACCCACAAAGCTATCCTTGACAAAGCATTGCAAGAATCTTCAGTGCCCAATGATATTGATACCACATAATTCCAATCTATGGTAGCCAGCATCATAGTCCCCTACCATATTACCTTCATTGACAAAGATCTTTGACCATCCATCAACCCATCACACAATGAAGTCCTCCACATAGGAGTGTTTGTAAACCAACACTGTATCAAATGAATCTTAGTGGATGGTGGAGCTGGTCTTAATATTTGTTCTTTAAAACTAATCAAATAATTAGGATACTCTAAGAAAGATGTTGACACTTCCTGTTGGCAAGAGACACTGTGTGGCTTCATAAGTGTTGTCATTGATGTCAACAAAGTCTATCCCACACATTTGCAGTACATAATATGCCTATACTGGAAGTCAGATTGAAGATTGTTTTGGTCTGGTGGACAAGAATAGAGTATGTAACATGGGCCGACAATCAGGTTTGGATCTCTCAGATGGTGTAACTCAGTATGTTGCAGACTTGGACAAGTCAAGAAGGGTATCATGACTATTGTATTCCAGAGATTTAGCCTTCAATGATAAAGCATGCAAAAGATATGAGCATCTAAGTGTTGGGCTTTAGTTAGACAGTGTAGACTGAGGAAGAACTGACCAACAGGGCATCAGACCTCAATCCAGATGTGTAGTAGGTATTGATCAAATAGCTTGAAGTGTTATATGATTTGGCCGACACAGATAATGACTTCTATGCCTCATTTTCTGATGCACATCATCAATCAAGCATGGATTCAGCTGACAAAGAATTAACTTGCAAATATCTCAAGTGTTCTTGTTGCTGACTAAGAAGTTGGAGAAATTACTTAATGCAAATATATATATCTGATGGATTCAATCTTGTGAGTGTGTGGAATAGAAATAAAAAGTAGAGAAGTGTGAAGAAAAGCAAAGATAAGTGTCTGGACAGCAATTCAAGTCAGAAATGTGATAGAATAGTAATACTGAGTAGAGGAAGAATGAAATGTGTCAGATCAGTATATTGTGCCTAACCAAAACTGAACTCTTGCATATGTAGATGCTTCTCATCAGTTTGAACACTTGGATATCTTCTATAAGTTCTATAGATAGTGGGTCTCATATAGCCGATGTGCCTCTTGTGAGCAGTGTGCTCGGGCAGTGAGCCCTAACTGGCAAGTACCATTTGTACTCCTTTATTCTTTTAACAGAGAATACAATCTTGGGTTAGTCACCCCGTGGTTTTTCCCTTAACAGGGTTTCCACATAAAAATCCTTGTGTTATGTGTGTTAATCTCATTTTAGTTCTTATGGTTGTTTATGCTTTCATGTTTTGACATAGCACTAATTGTTAAGATAAGAAAAGAAAGTAAAAGTAAGAAAAGTATTATGATAACTGATTCACCCCCTCGTCTCAGTTATCTACATTGTTTCCAACAATTGGTATCAGAGATAAGTTCCTTAGAAAAAGCCTAACAATGTGAGGAGGATCTGGGAATCTCAATGGATGCAAATGGTATGAAAGAACAACTATAGTCTGCGTTAGATGATCTTGAACAGTCCCAGTCTAAAGTCAATAATTTGAGAGAGCAACTAAAGGAGGCTGATGATTTCATCAATGAGCTAAAAGAAAAACTTAGTATTTCTATGAAAAAGAGAAAGGAACTACTCCAGAGGCTAGCAGATCAAAATGAAGCCAATAATGATGATGAGGACCTAAATGAGAAAACAAAGCTATGTGAAAAGCTGTCAAAAGAACTTTTTATGCTAAGACATGAAATGGAATCAGGAGTTATAAAATTTCCCAAGAAATTGAACAGAAGAGAAAGACTGAAGATAACTTGAATCAATCCCTCAAGGAGAAAATAGAAGATTGCTACAAAATGGACAGGATAATTAGACATCTTGAGTCTGATCTTGGAGAAGCCAGATACAATGAAGAACAACTTGAGAGACAAATTGACTCTCTTAAACAAGATCTTGAAAATGCAAATGAATACAAAGAAAAATTCAAGATAAGCTCAGCGAAACTTGAAATACTTATTGAAAGTCAAAAGAGGGTAGATGATAAGCATGGCTTGGGATATGAGAAAGGTGAAATCTCTAGATCTGGTCAAAAGAACTTTGGGTCAGAAAGACAAAGAAACAAACCTAGAAGACATCCGGTAAGACAACCTAATGCTCAAATATATCCATACTTCAATGGAAGCTGCTTTAACTACAACAAATTTAGTCATAAAGCAACTCAGTGCAAGAGCAGAATGAATCAGATTAATCCATCTTTCTCTGGGCAATGTTTTAATTGCAAAATGTATGGTCACAAATCTTATGAATGTAGAAATATGCAAATAAACAATTCATTCAATGGTAGATGCTTTGTATGCAATAGAATGGAGCATATGGCTAATTAGTGCAGATCAAGAGGATATCAATCAAATAAGCAAGCAATTGTTGTGTGTTACAATTGCAATAAATCCGGTCATATAGCTAGATTTTGTAGAAGCAAAAATCATGATGGAAAAGGTCCAGTGAAACATGATCAGAAACAAGACAAAGGCAAAGGTAAAGTGAATGCGGATGAGATTCAGAAGGAGATTAGGAAGACCTGGGTAAATAAGAATGTGATGAACATTGGTGATGGGACCGCACCAGAATCTGATGTTGATAATCCCTCCAGAAATTAAAAAGTGAGCTCTGGCTTAGGGGGAGAAGCAAAAGGAGATCAAAATTCCCCCAGCTAGGATTGTAAGTGTCTGGATTCGGCACATTGAATAAAAATCAGAGGTTGTAGATTAAAGGGATCTTAGAGAATCCTCCAAAGAGCCTTTTAGTCAAAATGTGAGAGGTCCGCATGAAGATTCAAAAGGTTTATGACCACTTGAGTAGATCCAGTTCTGGCAACCATCTAGTGTTAACAGAGCAATACAAATTGATCTGGTATGATCTGCAAATACAATATTCTGATCTGTGGATCTAGAGGGAAGTCTTTAAGACACATGTGTGTTATCAACACACTAAGGTACTAGTTTGAAGATTCGCAAGATGATTCATGAAAAGCTCACTTGAGAAGCAGGGTAATCAGATGACTTAAAAGTTTGTGCATTTATTACAAAAGGGAATTAGGTTTTGTGCAAGGATAAAAGGCTTTTTATTTGTCATTTACAACACTTTGCACTCATGAAGGAGAAATAGGATCTTTGAGAAGAGATCCTACAGATTATTCAAGTTCAGGCTGAAGATCGAATTCAAGCAGAAATTTGCTATGGCATTTGCTACAAACCCTAAGGTGTAAAAAGGTATTTCCCTTCTACAAATTCTCTCTGGATTTCATTGCTAAAATGGCTACTCCCATGGTTGTGAATGTCACTGAGAGGCTAAGACCGAAATTCAAGAAACATCCTTTCAAATCTCTAGAAGTTGATCCCTTGGGTGCATTTTCCCATATCCCATATGGTGTTCTGCATGTAGAAGATGTTAGGGTTTACATTCATACAAATCTTAAGTAATTGGGAGACCTAGAATTGATAGAATTGTCTCATAACCAACTAAGTGATGAAAACTTTGAACTCAAAATGGAATTCAAGGCCCTAAAGGACAAGCATTTCGCACGTTGCATACATTTCCCATCATTTGGAGAAGACGAATGGGTCCGGTATGTCTTGAGCAGGATACATGATAACTTTTTGTGGCTAATGAGTCCATTTAAGATAACCAAAGATGTCATCAGGGCTGTAACCGGATTACACTCAACTGGTGGGTTACCTGCACTCAAAGTTGTGAATAATCAAATGGTAACAGTAGCCACTGGATCAAAATATGAAAAAAGGGCAATGACTATAGATGACATTATTGATCTGGATGTCAAGTTTACATCAATTATAATCAGTTACAAGATTTATCATCCAAGTAGGGAGAATTTTGTATCTGGTACAACAATCTATGCTGCATATTAGATGCTGAAAGAAAATGTAGATTATGATTTGTGTGAACTTCTATTAAATCAACTAATGGAGAATTTGGAAAAGATCAAGAAAGATAAGAAAAATACCTTCAAGTATGGCAGTCTGGTATTGTGTCTATTCTTCTACTTCATGAATGAGCTACCAGGATCAAGTGGTCTAATTTGGGAAAATAATAAACCTATTTCCATTCAAATCAGGGGTTATTTGTATGGACTTGTTGATGCACAAGCCCAGAAGCCAACCTTGTGGGGTTACTTCAAAAATTTCCAAAGCATGATGCATACAAGAGAGAGAATACCAAAATCAATAGTTGAAAAATACAAAGGCACAGTTTGCTTCATGGTTGATACAGATCAATGCCTAATGGAGGCAGTTGAGCCAAGGATTGTATGGCTGACGCCCATGGGTTATGAAGTAGATGAAAACCTATTAGAGACTCATGTTCAACATTTATTAAGCTAACCCAAGGACACTGAAGCAGAGAGGTTTGTCACCTTAGATAAGCTAAACATAAAATTGCATGTTGAGTTAAGGAAGCCAGAAACTCAAAGGAAAGTGAGAAGAGAGGTTGAAGAGCTTGCTGGGAGGTTTAGCATATCAAAGGAGGCAGTTGCTACAAATAGAGAAAGAATAGAGAAAGCTGAAAGGGAAAAGGAAGGAGCAATGAAAGAAAGCATTCTGGTGAAAGCCTCTACCCAGACAAGATCTAGTAGAAGTTCTGCCCCTATCACCTCTAAAAGCTCAAAGTCTACAAAATCAAAAGCCAAACCTACTGAAAAGAGAAAGAAGACTAAGGCCACAAGAACATATGTGAGCCTCAAAGATGATGAAGAAACAGAATCAGATTTGGAAGTCAGAGAATTAAAGAAGGCTAAGAACAAACCATCCAATAATGAAAAGAGTGATGAAGAGCAGAAAATAGAGGAGTTTGTTGAAAACCCCACTCTCTCAATTGAAGATATCATCAAAGTGATCACTATGGATGGAAACCTACAGCTGGTGATAGAATTTTATGATGAATACAATGATGCAGACAAGAGAATACTTGAGGAGGCAACTGTCAAGTATTTGAACATCTATAACAAAGCCTTCATTGAAATAATTTCATTAATTCCTAAGAGCCTAGAAGAAGTACTGGAGCTGAGAAAAGAGAATGCAAAGGCAAAAGACTTGGAGATTCAGGAGCAGATAATGATACAGCTATGTCCTTCTATCACTCCCAAGCAAATGAACATGGTTTTCAAGGATAGTAAAGATGATTTCCAGAGAAAGTCCAGAATGAATAAACTCATGCTTGGAGAAACTGACCAAATAGCTGATGAAACAAAAGAAATTCTCTGGAAAGCCTTGAAAAGGTTTAATCTTCCCATTATAGAGGAAGCAGATGAAGAGCCTTCTAACATGGATGTTGAAGAATCTTCTGACATGGATGTTGAAGGATTAAAGAAATTTAATAAAGAGCAATCTGAGGCCTTAGACTCCTCTGTTCTGGAAGAGGAAATGCAGAAAGAAGAGAGAAACACCATTGATGGCAATAAGCAAATCAGTCTGGATGCTCTCAAAGAAAAGGTAGTTGAGACTACAAGAGACACTACAAAAGTAGTCCAAAGTTTCTTAGACAAAGAAGTTGCGGAATTGGATGAACCTGAATTGATTCAAGGGCCACTGAATCTGGATACTCTCTCCCTGGTTCAGATAATGAAGATAGCATCTTTTTCTCGGGCCAAAGCCAAAAAAAAACTTCTAAAATCTCATATGGAGGACAGTGAGCTGCTAAATATTGCTTCCAGAGTGTTGGAAAAGATCATTCCCACTTTTTAAAAGGATCCATCTTCCTCTCCATCTAGTAATCTGAAGAACCTAGTCAATTTTGTTAATACTCATTTTGAGTCTTTAGAAAAATTAGCAGAATCTAAGGTCTGGAAGGAGTTCTTGGGGAAAAGATTCACTAAGGTACAAGGACTTATTTCCAATGATAGAAGAACACTAGACATTGGCATAAAGAGCATTAAAAATGCTTTTAAGGATGGTGGGGACATATTCAAATTCTGTTTAACTTGGCCTAAAGTGACAGAGGACATTGAGAAGAAAGTGAAAGAACAAGAAGGAAAACTATCAAGTTTATCTTAGAATTTTGACCCCTTTCTACCTCTCTGATGAATCAAGAATGCCAAGCTATTGTTATAATAAATGAAATAAATAAATTTTCTAAAGAGAAGAAGATCATAATGGATAGAATGGGTGAACTCAGGGGGTTAATTATCCCTAAGTTAGAGGCAATACATGATGCCTTGGTAGATGCACAAAGTACAGCCCGGACTAGTGATCCAACAGATTTAAAGAGGACAGAAGCATATGTGTTTTTGTTGATTGGACACATCTCCATTTTGGATAGGATGAAGAGAAGCTGGGCCACAAAGCTTGTACAATTAAAGATCACATTTGCAGATATACTTAAGTATATGTAAGTTTATCTTATGGATTATATGTACATATGTGGCTTTATATAGTAATCCTTTTGTACAATTTTGGTTTGCGGATCCCACCCTTTGCCATTGATGTCAAAGGGGGAGTGAAGAGCAATGAAAAATGAGGAATCTTGCATTAAGGATGAACTGGTAAGTAGTATTGAAAGATGGAGCACAAGCAAAGGGGGAGTCACTGCAACACTCAGTCATTTTTCACTAAGTGTTGCCATCAATGCCAAAGGGGGAGATTGTTGGCAAGAGACACTATGTGGTTTCATAAGTGTTGTCATTGATGGCAACAAAGTCTATCCCACATATCCAAAGTACATAATATGCCTATACCAGAAGTCAGAATGAAGATTGTTTTAGTCCGGTGGACAAGAATAGAGTATGTAACATGGTCCGACAATAAGGTCTAGATCTATCAGATGGTGTAACTCAGTAAGTTACGGACTTGAACAAGTCAAGAGGGGTATCATGACTATTGTATTCCATAGATTTAACCTTTGGTGATAAAGCATGCAAAAGATATGAGCATCTGAGTGTTGGGCTCCAATTAGACAGTGCAAACAGAGGAAGAACTGACCAACAGGGCATCAGACCTCAATCCGGATGTGCAATAGGTATTGATAAAATATCTTGAAGTGTTATATGATTTGGCCAACATAGATAATGACTTATATGCCTAAGTTTCTAATGTGCATCATCAATCAAGAATGGATTCAGCTGACAAAACAATAACTTGCAAATATCTCAAGTGTTCTTGTTGCCGACTAAGAAGTTGAAGAAATTACTTAATGTGGATATATATATCTGATGGATTCAAGCTTGTCAGTGTGTGGAATAGAAAGAAAAAGTTAAGAAGTGTAAAGAAAAGTAGAGATAAGTGTGTGGACAGCAATTCAAGTCAGAAATGTGACAGAATAGTAATACTAAGCAGAGGAAGAATGAAATGTGTCAGATCAATATATTATGCCTAACCGGAACTAAACTCTTACATATGTAGATGCTTCTCATCAGTTCAAACACTTGGATATCTTCTGTAAGTTTTGTAGATAGTGAGTCTCTTGTAGGCAGTGTTCCTCTTGTGAGCAGTGTGCTTGGGCAGTGAGCCCTAACTGGCAAGTGCCATTTGTACTTCTTTATTCTTTTAACAGAGAATACAATCTTGGGTTAGTCACCTCGTGGTTTTTCCCTTAATAGGGTTTCCACGTAAAATTCCTTGTGTTATGTGTGTTAATCTCATTTCAATTCTTATGACAATCTTGGGTTAGTCACCCTGTGGTTTTTCCCTTAACAGGGTTTCCACATAAAAATCCTTGTGTTATGTTTGTTAATCTCATTTTAGTTCTTATGGTTGTTTATGCTTTCATGTTTTGATATAGCACTAATTGCTAAGATCATAAAAGAAAGTAAAAGTAAGAAAAGTATTAAGATAACCGATTCACCCCCCTCCCTTTCAGTTATCTACATTGTTTCCAACACTTCCAAGATCATTACTATCAAAGCATATGATGATGCTAAGAGATACTGAAGGAATTATCCATTTGGCTATCGAAGTTGGTCCTGTCACTACTGACACCCATTGTCAAGTTCTTGATATTGAACTTCCTTATACCATCATCCTTGGCCATCCATGGATCCATGCCCTCAAAGAAGTTCCCTCCACATATCATCAATGTCTCAAATTTCCACATAACAGTGTTGAAGTTGTTATCCATGCTAATCCTAATCCATTTGAGTTTTGTCATGTTTTTCAAGATAAATATCAAATCCCTAACTATATTCCTATCAACACCGAAGCATATCCATCTTCCTCCTATGTGGACCCGTCCGCCCTACTGAAGCCATCATCTAGAAAACCCACTTCAAATCTTTGTATCAAGTACACTGAACACGGTCCAGGTGAGTACACATTGCAAGAATCTTGTTGTGTTGGAACTCTACCTTTATCTCCCAAATCTCATGGTAAACCTTCTACATCTAAGGCATCTTCATCCGCAACTGTCATAAAAGCTCCACCAGCAATATTCATTAAAGATGGATTCCTTGATGATGAAGACATTGATGACATTAACTCTTGGATATTCTATGATGAGAATGACCAAGTACAACTTGAAGTGGAGAGATATAACAATGGGTTCTGTATCATTAAGAACATGGGTTACAATGGACATGGTGGATTGGGATCACAGGAACAAGGACCTATTGAACCTGTTGTTGTGTCTAAGAAGCTTAATAAGCAAGGCCTTGGCTATCAGCTAGAGGTACCGCCTTCCAAAGACATTAAGTGTATTTCTGATATGGAAGTCAGACCTTCTTTAGTAGGAGAGACCTCTAATTCAGATACCATCGACAATTCATCCCTTCATATCACTAACCTTTTTCAAGAAACCTCTATCTTCATGATCTCCACCACCTCATCTAGCTGAAACCCTTTGACCTTACCCTTTCACTCATATATCCTGACCTCATCGATTGGGACCACCAGGGGGCACCGATATTGGGCACATTTGAAAATGATGAAGCTATTGTTGAATTCATGGGCTTATGACAAGGCATTCCATTGGGTGATCACAAAGTAGGCTTCATGATGGACCTCCCTAAACTAGCATATTTTGGCAGAAGCATCAAATCCTTCATTCGCAAAAGTGAAATAAATAGAATCAAAAAAGATAGGTCACTAGGTGAAAATCGAAAGGTGCCTCTTGACCATGAAAAAATAAAAATAAAGGACATATTTGATGGTGAAAACCTCCCTGAGACACCTGAGGATGGGGGATTTGATCTTCCTGTCACCACTGACTATCATGAAAAATCAATAGTGCTAGTGGAAAAATCTCAAGACATGAACTTAGGCACAAAATAGAATCCGAAGATCACTTTTTTGGCAACATCACTATCAGAGCAGGAAAGAAGAAATTTCACAGCATTCTTCATAAAAAGAGCTATCAATTTTGCATGGACTTATGCTGACATGCCGGGTCTAGATCCATCACTTGTGGTACATCACCTAGTAGTATCTCCTTATGCAAAACCTGTCAAACAAAAATTGCGCAAAATGCATCTGCAAGTAGCTCTTTTGGTCAAGGCAAAGATTCGGAAGTTGTTAGAAGAAAATTTCATAAAGCCTATTGATTATCCAAAATGGGTTTCAAACTTGGTACCTATAGCAAAACCTGATGGATGAGTTCGTTGTTGTATAGACTTTAGAGATCTTAACAAAGCATGCCCTAAAGATGACTTTCCATTACCAAGCATAGACAACATTGTAGATCTCATAGCTAGACATGAAATGCTATCCTTGATGGATGGATTCTTAGGATATAACCAAATCAGAATAGAAGAGGAAGATCAAGATAAAACATCATTCATTTGTCCATGGGGTACATATTGCTGGGTTGTAATGCCTTTTGGTCTCAAGAATGCTGGAGCTACTTATCAACGAGCCATGATAGTTATTTTCCATGACCTTTTCCACACTATCATGGAAGACTATGTTGATGATATTCTAGGGAAATCCAAGACAAGAGAAGGACATCTATAGGTAATAGCATAGATCTTTGATTGATTAGAGAAGTATCAAGTCAGGTTGAACCCAAAGAAATATGTATTTAGTGTAACATCTGGTAAGTTGTTGGGATATATTGTATCTCGACGAGGAATAGAAGTGGATCCTGATAAAGTAAAAGACATCATGGAAATTCCTCCACCATCAAATTTGACGCAGCTTCGTAGTCTACAAGGAAGGTTATAATCCATTCACAAGTTTATCTCACAATTGGCAAATAAATGTCATCCTTTTCAACATCTCCTCTGCAAGGGTGAACCTTTTAAGTGGGATGAAAAATGTCAATAGGCCTTTCACAAAATAAAGGAATATCTGGAAACACCTCCTGTGCTAGTGCCTCATGTACTTTATCGCCCATTATTACTCTATATCTCTTCAACAACCGCAGCATTGGGTGCCCTCTTAGCTCAGCATGATGATTTAGGAAAAGAGCAAGCCATTTACTACATCAGAAAAACTCTTGTGGGATATGAACTTAATTATTCATCTATGGAAAAAGCATGTTTAGCATTGATGTGTGCTTCCCAAATGTTGTGACATTACATGTTGAACCAAACAACAAAGCTCATATCTAACGTTGATCCACTCAAATATCTTCTGTCCAAAGGAATCCTTAGGGGAAGACTAGAAAAATGGGTTATGATTTTAAGTGAATTTGACATACAATATGTGGATCAAAAGGCCATAAAAGGACAAGTCATCGTTGATCAGTTAGCCGCAGCACCTATCACGGATATTCATCCAATACTTCCAGAGTTCCTTGCTGAAGAATTATTCAATCTAACTTCACCAACATTGTAGAAACTATACTTTGATGGATCTTATACACAACATGGATCAGGAGCAGGCATATTGTTTGTTACCCCTTAAGGAGATTGTATCCCAAAGTCATATAGAATTACATTTCCATGTACCAATAACATAGCACAATATGAGGCTTTAATTACAGGATTACGCATGGCAGTACAATGGGCTATTAAACAGTTACATGTCTTTGGTTACTCTCAATTGGTTATCAAATAGGTCTTAGATGAGTATCAAACAAAATATGAGAAGCTCCTTCCATAGAAGGTAATGGTTGATGATTTCAAGAAATACTTTGACAGTGTCACCTTTGAACAAATCCCAAGGGTACAAAACAAAGCAGCAGATGCTATGGCTATGATTAGATCTCTTCTAGACATGTTGTCCAATGCACATAAGTGTGATTTTTTAGTTGAATAGCTTATGATCCTAGCATTTGAAGTATCGCAGTCTAAGCTTATATGTGAGACTGTTTGTCCCAATTCACCTTGGTATGAGGACATATATGAATATCTCCATAATCAAAACTTACCATCTTAACTATCTAATACCCAACAAAAAACCTTTATCTATCAAGCCTCTCGCTACACTATACTAGGAGACACCCTATATCACCAGAGTCTTGATGGTATCCTTCTTAGATGTCTTGATTCTGAGGAAGCAAAGGTTGCCTTACGTGAAGTACATGAAGGTGTCTATGGATCGCATTCCGCTGGCCCTGCTCTTGTTAAGAAACTTCTGCAAGTTGGATACTATTGGCCAACTATGGAGAAAGATGCACATCAATTTGCAAAGAGATGTCTACAATGTCAAAAACATGGGGATCTAATACATGCACCAGCACATGAACATTAGCCTATCACCACTCCTTGGCCATTCTTGCAGTGGGGACTTGATCTCATAGGTAAAATCCATCCTACCTCATCAAATTTTCATAAGTTTATTATCACCACCACTGAATACTTCACAAAGTGGGTGGAAGCAATACTAATGGCTTACATTATAGGCAATCGAATATCCAAGTTTATCTTATATTATATCATCTTCCATTATGGAGTTCCTCAAGCCATTGTTACTGATAATGGTCATCCCTTCAAGAACCAAGAGGTTAGAGATCTTTGCAATAAGTTCCATATCCAACATAGATTCTCTACACCTTACCAGCCGCAAAGTAATGGCCAAGCTGAGGCTTCTAACAAAACAATCATCAAGATCCTTAAAAAGATAGTCAATGAAGCTAGTCGTGATTGGCATATACAACTTAATCCTACATTATGGGCTTATTGAACAAGTGTAAGAACTCCCACTAGTGCTACACCTTATGCTCTAGTGTATGGCACCGAAGCTATCTTACCTATTGAGGTTGAGATCCCCTCACTACGAGTATCCCTACAGCATACTATCTCAGACGAAGAATATAGAGTATCCAGAATCCATGATCTTGAGCTATTAGATGAACAGTGTCTTACAGCACTCAACCATCTCCAAGTCTATCAAAATTGCCTACACCACAACTACAACAAAAAGATCAAAGAATGAAGGTTTCAAGTTGGAGATCTTGTCCTTAAAGAAAATCAAAGGAATCAGCAACACCATGAGAAACAGGGCAAGTTTGAACCTAATTGGCTTGGTCCTTATGTCATCACATCAGTCTATGGATCAGGTGCATACACTCTCTCAACACCTAAAGGTATTCCCTTGGATGAACCAGTCAATAGGATTCATCTCAAGAAGTTCTACCCATGATCCTCAGCGTATTCCAAAAAAAAAATCCATCCAATAGTGAAAACCACCTTCTGGCGCTTTGGATGAAAAAAAAATAGTACAAGATAAATAATTCATCCTCTGGTGAAAACCTAGTAAATAGGCACCTTGGATAAGTACCATAGTGAAAACCTGGCAAATAGGCACTATGTGTAGAGACCTACTCCCATCATTTACTTAGTTTGTTTGAATCAGAGCTTTTCATAGCATCATCCACTATCTTACCTACATAATCCACATCATAATCCACTATTGTCCCTATATAAATATCATAACCCATTATCCCTTATCCATCCATAATAAAAGCTTTTTCGCCCTTGCCTCTGCCATGCTATCTTTCATATTTTGGACTTCATTGGGGTTAAGATATCATTTGGCACCTTAGCATATTATTCTCATGAACATATCCATAGCAGCACCTTCCTAATAAACATCATCCCACATTGGGGGCACTTGTTGAGTCTTATTTGGAAGTGGATATCTACAGCTCTAGCTCATATCATTTCAACAACCAAAACATTTCAAAAATCGAAAAAAAAATCAAAACATCCCAAAAATCCAAGCAATAAAGTTGATCCTTTGTCGTCGACCATCAACACAATAAGCAAGAACTACATCACAGCTCTATCATTCAAAGCCTTGATCCCGTGGATACAGGGTATAGGCAATCTGAGATGCAAAGGAAGCACTTTGATTCAAGTAAAGACAATAGCCCTTCTCCCATCATCCATCTTTCATCTTTCTTCTAATCATCCTTTGATCTTTCATCTCCCTTTCTTCTATCTTTCATCACTTACATCATCAATAAGCCCAGAACTACATATTCATCATGTCTCATCACTATCATAATGTGCTTTGATCCTGTGGATACAGGGTATGTAGGCAGTCTGGAATATGAAGGAAGTATCTAGTATGCAAGCATAAACAATGCACCCCATCTTCCTCTTCTTTCATCTACCATCTTCTTCTCTTTGACCAGCTCAAGCAAGAAGCTGACTATGTGTATCAGAGAAAGCTTGAGTACTTTAACAAATCAAGGATAAGCCGAAATCTATTTGTCTACATGTCTTAAGCCAACATTTTCTATAGCATTTTATCAACATCTTTAGCCTTCAACAGGATGCAGCTTTCCTCTCAACAAGGCGCTAGCTTAAATCCATCCAAGAGCACTTAAACTTGGCAAGAGAACATGATGACAGTATCTTTTGTTTTATCTTTTTGATTTATCTTTTGTCCCTTTCCTATGCCTAATCAAGACTGCCTTGATCTATCATATCTTGGTATGTTATGATGAAGTACGGAATGGGGCATGGTCATATTTCTTTCATATATTGTGTCTGTGGGATGATCTTATTCTCTTCCTATGTGTATTGGTATCTTGTACGTGTTGGGAGTAGCATCTTGCATATCAATATCTCTTGCATCTGAGAAGCTAAATAGTCTCTTATGCATTTGAGACTATTCTATGTTAAGACTAGCTCAATGCATATAACCAACAAGGTGTCAATATGTGTAGTGGAGATAAGTTCAAACCTTTGCTTGTAGTGTCAAAAGTCCATCTCGAAACACTAATTGTTATTCATATCTTGTGTATGTTGGTTCAACATCTTGGCCCTCATATGTCTAGACAAGATTGTAGTATGCTAGTTATGCATTGGATACCTTGACACCTTGGTCCATTATACCCTGTGCATAACATCCATATGCTATATCAAACATAAGGATTGCATTTCTTTAATTTCTGAGCAATTATCTCAAAGTTGTCATATTATTTATCCACACCATTCCCATCCCGTATAGTCCTCAACCAAGATCTATCTGTTTTCTTGTTGAGCTTCTTCATTCCATCATCTTCATCTTCTTCACCTGTGTCCTCGAAAACAAGTGTGTTAGGCATACATAGGATCATTATGCATCCATTCACATTATATATTACCATTATCATTTAGTCTTTGCATTACCATAACATTATCATTATTAGCGTAACATTATCCATTACCATTGTGTCATTTTCATACTACATTTATATTATTACCATTTGCATTTGCATTATCATAAGCATCCATATAAACCATGATAATATATCATTACAACATCATAGAACCAAAGCTATCATATATATATCACATGTGTCAATATACAAGTGTCTACAAATACAACATGGGCTATCCATGAGCCATCAAAACTATATGTACAATTAGCTCATGGGCCTCATCATGATACAATAAAATACATAAACAAGGTAGCCCTAGTGACTACTGGTAGCTCCCTCTCCCTGTCCACCACCACTGGGTCTGGCACATGGCCTGCCATCTCTAGGAGGCCCCATCACCGAAGCTACAGACCTCGATCCTCCTGTCCTTTGTGAACTAGAAGCCCCTGACCTACTCCTATAGATCAGTTGTCTCTGCTCCATAGGCACTGCTCCATAATATAAGACTCTCTAATACTCAGCCTCACCCTATGCTCTCCTCAGCTCTCCCTATGTCTATGTCAACTAGGTGGCCAGATACATAGTAGCTCCATCTATACCCAAGGCAGCCATTGCCCTATCTCTCTCCATCCTCAGAGCATCTCTCTCCACTGTGATACCCTGCACCTGCTGTACAGCTACAGCCCTCTCAGCAGTCATAGCTTGAACCTACTGTACTACAGTATCTCTCTCAGTTATCACTACATGTACCTTCTACACTACTGCATCTCTCTCCCTAGTCACTCTTGCTAGTGTCCCATCATCTAGTCCATCTCCTCCCTGTACCCTAGCCTGCAGCTATGTCTGGTAAGCCCAAGCCTAAGCTCTAGCATGCCACAACCCTATCACCACCTGATGACTATCTATCTCCACTCTCCTCAGCCTAAACTGAGCCTGCTGCCTCCATCTCTGCTCCTCTTTGATCTGCTTCCTAAGCTGATGTATCCCCACATCATCACCTCCTAGCACCTATGCCTGTGGCTATGCAAGAACATGTGTTGGCACCTATCCCTGTCCCTAAATACCTAAAGCTGCTGGCACTACCTCCTGTACTACTAGAGCTTGTACCCTCCTCCTAACTGGCCTCTCCATCCTAATCTCTCCTATCTCCCTGGGCCTAGTCAGCCAAGTCGGCCTAGTAGTAGTCCAGTATGCATCATAATCTGGAAGTTTCCTAGGATCTACAAGACCCTGTCTCCATTGCCATACTACTGGCTGTAATCCATCCCTCTCCGCCAAAGCTGTGTCAACCACAATCTCTAGTCCCCAATTAAATACCTCCTGTCAAGTCCTCCCAAAAATAACATCACCTGCTGGTACTCCCTATGGGATTCTGAACTACCTCAACACCCTCTCAGGCAAATAGTGCTCTATAATATATATGCCACAACCAAAAATGCATCTCACCTGCCTAGCATATACGAGCTCTCTATCCTCCTCCTCCCATCTCTCACATGATAGCCATGGTCTCCATATAAACCTATCAATCTCATCCAATGTCTGCCTCCAATAAACTATCCCTCACCATTGTCGATAGATAAGAGCTCCCCTATACATCCTCGCATATGGCTCTCCTACTACTCTCGCTACCCATCCATCTGGCCTCGTCACTGGAATGTGCTCATATGCCCATACATGTAGAACTGTGACTCCAGCTGACATACTAGCTCCAAAAATATATGCGTAATCATGTAAGTAATGATACAGCTGTCCTAGTACACACTCCGCCCATGCATATCTAGTACCATAGGAGAACATCCCCTCCATCACTGTCCCCCATCCAACTGAAAAATCTTTAGCCTGTCTGTCTCCAACCAGCCATCTGATTATCACCACCACTACTCGATGTAACCTATTGCATATCTCCTCCATCCTAGCCATAGGAATCTTTGAGCCCTTTGCCCCAATGTTTGGAGTCCTGAATAACTGTCTAAATGTAGCTGGACCCATGTCAAGATCATAATCTACTCTATCTCCATCAAGTAGAATGTGCAGAATGTAGAACACATCCTCTAGGGTAATTGTCGCCTCTCCCGTTGGCAACAAGAATGAACTGTGTGTTGGTGCATGCACCTAGGGTTAGGGTTTCAAGTTTTCATCTGTAGGATTTTCTAGAAAAAATCCAAAAAATTCTAAGTCTTTCATCCTTTGTAGTTGAAAAGTGCAAAAAAAATAGTTATATGCATGTATCTTTGTATGTACATGGCTGTTTGTATATACATGCAAGTTCAAATGTACATTCGGGCATACAAGCCGGTTTGTATGTTTAATCGGATCCAAAAGGGTAGAAAAAATCATTGTATGTACATCGCAGATTCCGGGGATACTCCTTGCTTGTATATAAAAAAGTTTGTATATTCGATATATAAAGGAAACATGCAAGGGGTCATCGGTGTATCTTTTACTTATCAGCGGAGTGTTGTGTGGTCTTAGTGATGATTGGTGTCTTCCCGATCACATGGTGTTCAGTGTAACTTGGGTTATCGTCTGGGCTTTAGGATGTCTTGCTGACTGTGGTGGTCTATCCGATGGTGGTTTGTTGTCAGCATGAGGGACTCTGTCAGTTAAGAAAGAGGTTGTCTCGCTGAGGGTCTTGGTCACTCTGATGAGGGCAAATATACGAGTCAACATACATTCACCACATGCAATGGAAAATATACAAAAGGTCATCGACAAAGCTTTGTATATCGGTGACTCATGCAATAGTCATCATGACGGCTGATGCAGATACAAAGGAGAATGCATATCGGGTTTGTATGTTGGCACATACAAAGAAATATACAATCTGGATCTAAGGTGAACATATATTTCAGTTGATAAAAGATGAAGTCCGATGTTTGTATGTATGTTTTTGCTTGTATGTATGCTTTGTATATGCAAAGCGATATGCAAATGGAGGAGATACAAGCCGAACCCGAATGTATTTTCAATGTGCTTTATAAAATTTGGGGTCCGCCTTGTATATTTGTGATTGTATGTATATGCTTTTGCATATACATTGGGCAAAAGTGGCAAAAGGTGAAAAAGGCAAAATAAGAAAGGGAAAAGTTAGCAATGGCAAGGAGACACCTATGTGGCACGTTTTAACTGGCTGGTGACTTTTCAAAGTGTTTTGAGGCCGCAGATCTTGGCAACAGGAAGGGAAATCAATGGCCATGATTCAAGTGTTCAACAGGGGTGATTTCTTTGTATTTATAGTTGTTTTCAAGTAGAAAGCTTCTAAGCACGCAACTGCTGCACTTCCAATGAACTGTCGGTAGGTTGGCATTAATGGCAGAAATTGTCGAAGCATTGCTCGATGAATGACAGGCCAACCACCATTCTTAATGGGAAAATCTTCAGGCGGTGGCGCATCTCCCGATCTCACCTGCTCTTTCCTCTTCGTCCCTCATCTGCATTCAATGTTTTGGGCACCATCTTTGGTGTGATGTATCTGGCAAAATTTTGAAAATGCCATGTAATTATTGCTAAGTGCACATCTTTTCTATAAAAAACAAACTGTGTTACTCATTTAGGTTGTTGAAGACTTGGGCATTTTTTGGAGAAAATAGTGAAAAACAGAGCTTTTCTTGGCTTTTTTTATCTCTTTTGGAGTTTATGTGTTGCATTTTGAATGCAGTTTGTGCAAATGTTTAGTTTCTTGTCAATTTTATATGAAAAATGTTTTATTGCATGTGTTTATCTGTCTGTCTCCATCTGTTGTATGCATTTTCTTCTTTTGAATCTGGTTGCTAAGGGTTTCTCAGATTCTAGGATATAGATTTTTGTATCACATGCTTGATTTCTAACTTCTATTCAAGGAATGGATTAAACTGTTTTAGGTTAAGTATGAAGAAGAAGTATGTCAGCTGGGATATTTGTAAGTAGAGACTGCTAAATACCCATTCTTGGGTGGTGTTTGTAAGGCAAATACCAGTCCAAACCCCCTGAAACTTGAATGCAAGTGCAAATCATTCACTTGTATATGTCTAGTCGACTCCTTGCCCTGAGATAGGCACCAGTCTGCTTCTTGTGTAGTAATTATGATCCAAAACCCCTTGTCTTGCATCCAAAATATAAAACAAATCATTTCACAATTCCAACCTGTTAGTTGTAGGAGTAGGATTAGGACCCCTGCATACTCTCATTCCTAACCAGTCAGATATGTCCAAGAAAGTTGCCAACCTTGTGATCTATCACACAAATCTTGGTCCAAACATGAGAGTATTATGCCTGTTCTAAAAAGCTAAATCTTTCTGTCATTGGGTGAGTCAAAAGTTAAATCTTTAGCTATAGGGATACCCCCTTACTACAACAGAACTAGAAGTGAAGGGGAGACAGCTCACGCAACCTTTTGTGTTTGTTGGTTGAATCTACCTTGTGCATTGGAACTAGCAAACCCTCTGCCGATTTGAAGAGAAAGAACCAACACTGTGCTCACTCCTCCACCACTCAACCATACATGTCATCAATCCTCGATGTGCCTGCACTGGCTCCAATCTCGACACATGCTCCAAACCAATAATATCTAAAAACAATCACTCCTCTACATCCAATACCCTGACTAATCACGTATGGATGTAATTCTCGAGACAATAAGGGTGGTAGTACCTCCTGCATCATTCAGTACACCTTGTCAGTTTCTTGCACTAAAAATTTGACTTTTGACTACTAGCACCTGATTATTTTTGCTAAAAGCAACTCACTTTTCTATGTGCGCTAGCCTTTTGACCATATGTGAGCTATTTTACTGAAATCTTATAGTTTTTTCTCATACGTGATTTCTTTACCATACATGGGCTACTGCTAGTTGGAAGTGACCTCAATTCCTCTATGTGACCACTCTTCAATTATAAGTGATTCATTTGCCATATGCGACTCACTGTCGCTCACAAGTGAGCTCTATATCTATATGCGGTTACTTTTTGCCTAAAAGTGACCTGAATTTACACTATGCGCATTTCACCTATCCATTTACCTTAGCTGACCAAAAGTGACCTATTTTTTCCATAAGTGGTCACTCCGCGCCTATAAGCAACCTATTTTACCCTAAGCAATCCCTTTTCCTTCACAAGCGACCTGAACTACCTATCCTAAAACCTAGTCACTTTTGGTGAAGTGTGTACATTTATTATGCTTTTAGCCTACAAAAATAATGCATTTAGCAAAAGAATCGATACATACCATTGCACCTACTCCTACTAGTCACCCATGTGTCCTCACTCACTTGGCACGATGATCTCTATGCAGAATCAGCATCCTGATAGCTCTCTAATACTCGAAGCACCAACACTCTAGGGAGCTCTAGATTTTCTAAAAACAACAAGCACAAATGAGCCTATTTGCCCTTCAGGGATCTCCTTATAGCCCATTTCCAAACCCTAATTCTTCTATACCACAGCCTATTTTCTTCTATACCATCCCAATTTCTCCTATCCAACCCCTGTTTTCTTCATGTCAACCTTGTTTCTAGCCTTTCATCTTATCGTGAGCCAGCCCAGCCCTTCCTAGTTAGCCTAGCTTACCTCTCGAGGGCGCATCACCTGCCAATTACACTGGGGCATAACCTTGTTTATTGAGAGAAATATCATATCTTCTTTGACACAACATTCTAATGAACATTGTATCAAAGAGGGGCAAAATGTAGACACCCAAAATTGACCTAGTTATCATTAGTATCAAATATTGCATTATTTATCATCTGCATTTGTCTAACACACTTGAGCAATTTCTCTATTTATCAAAAGCACCTATTTCTTCTATTAATTAAATAAATTTATATTTATTTAATTAATTCATTATCTATTTCTTCTAATCTATAATTAAATAATCTTTAAATTGTTTAATTATCTTTATTTCTATCTATTTTAATTAAATAAATCTTATTTGTTTAATTAAAAAATCCTTTCACAATCCCACTTTCCAATTAATTAAATAAATTTTATTTATTTAATTAATTTCATTTATCATTTATCTTAATGAGCCAACATGTGTGTCTCTTTTATTTAAAACAAACATGTGTGGTACTACATCTTTTATTTAATATCTTTCACATGTAGTACTTTTTATGTACACAATCACACATGAGCCTTATCTTCCCTCCACTTGTCATCTACACATTCACCTATGACTATCATTTCATCCAAGCCATTCACATAGCCACCAAATCTCTACTGTTGATTGATTTTGGTTGAGGTCTATATAAACACCCTCTCATTCCATAGTACATCTATCCAACATTTTCATATAGTGTCTACATTATCATCTTGAGCATATTGAGTATTCTAGCATCCATCTAGCTTATTATCATTATCATCCATCCATCATGGTAGCTTTGATCTTCATAATTGTTCATTATTGAAGAAACAATCCACATCACAAACAAGGAATCCTACAATCTAGGTGATATTGTTCTTGAATTGCATGCTTTTGATTTCACTTGGATTCGATTCTTTGATGGTGGTAGGATTAGGTTTTCATTTGTAATGCTTGATCTTATTGACCTAATTTTTACCTATCACACAACCAAATAAGGAACATCCATGACAACATGATCAACACCCAATATACCTGCACCAAACTCTGATCAAGTCTCACACAACTATACCATATAGTCAACAAACATATGTCCCATATCATGACTATATCAGGTAATACCATCTCTCTACATCTCATAATGACAAGCAAACCAGTGCAACATGTAACTAACCCAAGCCAAAAATTAGAATCTACATCAACACTGAAACATCTATGGGCATAGACAACCCACATCCAAGTCATATATCCAACCTATAAGCATAGACAACCTACAACACTACACAACCTGTAGATCTCACAATGCAGCATGCAAACTCAACAATACATGTATAATGTTGTCAACAAAGGATAATTAGAGATAAACATGTAAGTCTGCAATGACTCAAACACCAAATCATCTCAGATTCGATTTTCCATCGACTCACAAATGCACCAAAAGTCAAAGGGGACAAAACGAACTCAAACTGATACAAACTGAACAAACCTTAGAATGTCATCTCCAAACCTACTCCATTGTGTAGTTCTCAGAAAAACCTTTCCAACACCTATAAGAAGTTCAAAATCCAACTCTGTATGCACATGTTATGCCCGGTCAAAGCTCAAAACAAACATTTGGATTCCAATTGGCAAAAACTAGTCCAAATGGAAAAATATTTAAAACTCTCTATCACCAATGTGTAGTACATGGGAAGAGCTTTCTATTGACTATAAGAAGTTCAAAATATGACATCGTGGGAAAAACCCAGCCTCCAAAATCATGCATCTCTCATGTATTATTCAACAATAAACAACAAATACATATGCAGAGATCACCTCTAAAACATCAAGCTCTCTCTACCTACAATCCATGTGAATAAGCATGTAACCATACATCCCATGCCATGCTTCAAACCCTCACACAACCAACCTATAAGAGAAGCTACAAACCCAGCCAAAGCCAATAAGCCTTCACTCAACCTCTTACACATCAACTACCCATGTGTTTGCTTTTATAGACATAAACTCACACAAATACAACATGTGGTATTGTAATACCATTTTCCCCAAAACCATGTGTCTACAAAACCATTGACCCCACATTTGATTATTAATACTAATTTTTCCCAAATAATTACAAATAAAGTAATTAACCCAATGTTACATACAATGATTACAAGTGGCATCCAAATAAATATCCAATGTGGCTAAACACATCACATGGATGCAATACAAATAAATATTTATTTTACATAATAAAATAAAATCAATGTTATGCAAGTTGTACAACACACCTACTCCAACACTTTCCAATCATTCATCTATTTTTCATCCATCTACCATATAATCGTCCTATAATGGCTTGAAGTTGTCACTTAGTGTCATTTCCTATTATACCATAATAAGTTATCCATATTTAAAATATCTACCATAATAACTCATCCATGCACACCATAATAAAATGCCTTTCTTTTATATCAATTGGGGGCATATTTATTACACCTAGTTTTGGTTTGGATTGTCCTCCCATTTTCCATAAGACGTTGGAGAATAAGTCTTCAGCTTAAGTCTCATACATCCCATGATAAATAATTTCCACACCATATCCATAATGAATGCCTCATTATCATTATTCATCCATTCCATAATAAAACACTTGACATCCAAACAAAACAACAATTATGCAATACCTTGTGCCTTAAAAAAAATCACAAGCATTATTTCACATTTGGAACAACAACTAGTCACTTTATCTATTGTCACATCATTCGATATAAAGCATCATCAAGCCTTATCTAGGGATATATCGTTCCCATACTAGGCACCTATCCAAACGTCATCCAAATCTTTAGCAAGAGATATAATGGTTGTGTGACTTGTGTCGTAATTTGGTCTTTTGTTTTGACTTTTAATCTTTTCTATCTCCTTCTCGTGCTTCCTCAAGACCACCTAGATCTATTCATATCTTGATGTGTTACGAGTAGTAGGGAATGGGCATAGCATTTTTTGTATTTGTTGGATGTTCTTATTACTCCAACTAATATTCATATCTTGTGTGTGGTGGAATAGATTTTTGCATACCAATCATCCTTTGCATCTAAGGTCATTTCATACCTTTTGTGCACTTGGACTTTAATTCTCTAAGTTTCATTCCTCACATGTCTCGACAAGGTTGCATTATGTTGGGTATGTATAAGGAGACCTTTTTGTTTCCAATGTCAAGTCCATGCAAGGGATACAAAGTCACACTAGTTCTTTATACCTTGGTCATAATATCCTCTTTCTATATTAAAATTTAGGACTACTTTCCACATTATACCAGCATAATCATACCCTTTTTATCCACTACCTACATCTATAACCTATCCATTTTCCTATCCTATTCTAAAGCATTCTTTTTCACTCACCTATTACCTATCATATTCATATCAATCCATGATCATCTATTCATCACACTTCTAACGTTCTTCTTAACATTCATCCTAACATCCATCCTAACATTTCATTTGCCTCTTATTTAGATCATTTGCATTCTACTTAGTATCACGACCAAACCAAAAAGGAAAAAAATATATAGTCCATCTTCATGTCGCTCCATCATCCTGTCAATTAAAAATAAATGTTAGCCATAATCCATAATTATTCCATAACCATATCCATCTAATCTTTATCACTATCCATAATCATATCATTTGCATGCACATCTACATCATCATAATAAATTCATTTCATTACATCCATAACCATTTGCATATACATTGTCATAAAATAAAGAAATACATATCCATGTCATTTAGTCATTATATTATGACCTATGCCTTTATTATAAGTCAATATCCATATTCATCACATTTCATATCCATACACATAAAATATTGCATTTATAATCATTTATCCATATATACATCACATAGTCATTACAATATAAATATCCATTACATCATATCCATGACAATCACAACACAAAAATCATATCCATACAATAATATCCATAATCATCATAATCCATACAATCATATGTAAAAATAATCATAATTTATATGCATATACCACATCATCATCACAAATGAAATAATACAATCACGTCATCATAAATGAACAATAACCTCATCATATATGCCACCAAAAACATGTTTCATCTCATATATATATAAAAAAATGGTCATGATATAAAGTCTGTACAATAAGGCTCCATAGAGAAATCATAATAGATAGAGACTGCAAGCATCAATTTATATCAATATCTATACAAAGTCTAAGTAGAGCTCCCTCCCTCTGACTGTGCTGATGATGCAAGTTGTGCTCCTACTGTCGAAGGTAGAAGAGGAGGTGGTCCCTGTGCCCATGTTGCATATCCTGTAGGTGTTGTCAGTGGTGGACCTTATGTCCTCTGATCTCTAGGTGGCTCCATGTTATATGGATGTGACCTCGTTGATGTTGAGGCCCCTGATCAGCTCTATGTGCTAAAACTAGGCTACATCTGTGCCTCAAGCACTACACTATGGTACAAGGTGCAGTAGTACTCCACTCTTTGGGTAGCTAGAGTCAGGTATCCTTGGACTCTCATCATGTCCCCCAACATCTATCCCATCTCCTACCCTACCAACATTTGTTGTGCCAAATCATGCTCCTACTAGAATCATGTCACTAAGGCCTCTGCACTCACTCTCTATGCTACCGTTGCATCCCTCTCCACCCTTAGTTCATCTCTCTTGGCCATCACCTACTATAGCACTTTCTCACCATCTCCTACCACCTGTTCATGTACCTGGGATTGTAATGCCTATATCTCTAATAAATCACTATCCCTCTCCACCACTACCTAAGCATGGAGTCCATGTACTTGCTCCACCTCCATTTAAAAGTTGTCCCTCTCTACAGTCATCTGAACTAGGAGCCCCTCTAATTTCTCTACCTCCATCCGTATGCTATCCCGTGATGTGCACAAAGCCTCTACATCCTCCTCATCTCTAGCTTTGTATGGTACATCCAACTTTGGTGCCTCACCCTATCTACTACCTCCATCATCTCCTCCATCAACCCAATGCCTCATCTGTCTCTCAAATGGAGGCACTACAACATGTCGTGCTTGATCTCTTGGTATTGTGAGTCATATTGGATGATGTGTCACCCACCAAACATCATATTCATGGGTCATCCATACATCCTTAATGTTTATCCATGGTGGTACCCATTGTACAGGTACGAGTGCCTAAAACTCTGCTAAAGGGATCGCTAGATCAAGTACAACTCCCTAGGCCCAACACCCCTCATCACCCTCAAAAATATCACCTCATGTATCAACATTGTTTGTCTCTCCCTAAACTACCATAACACCCGCCCTAGCATGTATCTCTCCACAATCAAAGATGTCCTCCCCAGTATATATATCGTCTTTCATACATATGACATGTTGTAGTCGTCTCCCTCCCAAGCCTCATAATCTTTCCATAGCCTCCATGTCACAGATTCTAGCTCATCCAAGACTCGCCTCCAATAGTCCATATCTCCAATCCATCAATAATGTAATACACCCACATAATATCTAAAATATGACTGACCATCAACCCTCAATCAGTCACATAGCGGCCTCATGACAGCAATGAGCTCCCATGCCCATATATGAAGTAGTGTCACTCCACATCCTATATATTGATTCCAACTATTTACATAACTGTGCATCTCCTAATAAAGGTGTGTAAGAATGCAGGGACCCAATGTGAACACCTCTCACTCCATAATCCACTCTAACAAATCTCCACATCTAGTAGAGAAATATCACGCTCATCACCTTGTAACCAGTGCATATAAGATCAACTTGGCTAAGAATAGTGGCATCAGGGCATCTACCTCAATCTGTGTCAAATCTAACTATGTCATGTCTAGTGGTAGATCATCAGTCAGGAATGCTCTCTCCAAGGCTGCCTCACATGTATCCAAGTCATACCGCACCAAGAACCCATGAATTGGGATCTGTAGTACCCTCCACACATCCTTTAGCATCACTATCATCTCACCAGTAGGGATGAGGAATGTACTCCTCTTGCTATGTCATTACTCTATCAGTGCTATCATCAAAGCCATGTGTGCTCCAATCTTTGGCATATGCGCGACATGGTACATCCTAATCACCACCAGGAAATCCCTCTCCTCCTCTGAGAATCTCATCAATATCCTCATCATCCTAAGACACTCGTCCATCCTAACCACCAAGGCGGACCTTTTCTAAGTCAAAATCCCAACCCATTTTCTTAATTGTAAAAGTGCTATCCTTTTTTGCATAGGTGCCCTTTTACACAAAGGCACAACATTTTTTCTGCATAGGCACCCTTTTACACATAGCCGCAATGTTTCTCGCCACAGGCACCCTTTTAGGTAAATACATGCCATTTTCCACCACAAGAGCACTGCTCCATGCAGGTGCACCACATTTCCACCTAGGTACTAAACTCGACCATGCACATGTGTTTTCCTTCCCATGGGCATGGATTTCACACAGGTGCACTACTTTTCCATGCTAGCATGGGTGTGCCTTCATAAAGTCATTCCTATGTATTTTTACCCTTTTCCTACCATTTATGACACCTAACCCACCCCCTAACCTACCCAAAAGACCCTAGGTTTAGTCACATATCGGTGTACTAACTCCTGAAGGTGTCTAGAAGCTCCTAACTCTCTCACCATGATGCTTATGTCGAGGAATAGCCACCATGTTCTCCATAGATTTGTCTTTTCTTCTCTCTTTTTATTCTAATCTTGTGAGTGAAAATATTTGTAGGCCCCCCAAACCCTAATTTTCCTTCTTGGCCTAGATTTTTTATCCTTGGCCTCCCCTTTTCACCCCCAAACCTCTGTTTTCACTTCTTTTTCATCCTATCCACCTTTTGACATCTTTGTATCCCATTTTCACTCCACCCTTCCTTCGAGATTTTACCCAAAAAATATATTTTCAACTAAACTATGGAGGGGGCATCCATCATCCATTATTCCCTTTTTCATCACCAACTGGGGCATATTCTTTGACACGATGCCTCCTTGATGGGACGCCATATAAAAGAGGAGAAAAATGTAGACATTTAAAAATGACCATGTGTTCACTATCAATTTTGACATAGTCCTAACACCACCTTTCATCCTAACATGTCTTCTAAATTAATTAAATAATTGTATTATTTAATTAATTTCTCCCTCTTTCATTAATCCATTTCCCATATTAAATAAATAGATTTTATTTATTTATTTATTTTACCATTTCTTATTAAATCAATTAATAAATTCTATTTATTTAATTAATTTATCATTTTCTAACAACTTCCTCTCCATAAATTAATTAAATAATTTTATTATTTAATTATTTTACCCTCTCACATATCCTCATCCTTATCACTTGCCACCATTATTAAATAATTGATCCAAAATTATATTTTCATCTCAACCATCCATTATCATACTACATCTTTTAATCTCAACAACTCACATAAAAGAATGCTCTGGAAATCCTTATCCATCCATGTCCTATAATCCTCTCATCTAATCTTAGCCTTCCATTTCATCTCTTAATCCTAGCCATCCATCCTATCACTCAACTCCCTATAAATTGAGCCTCTCACATCATTATCACAACACATGAGCCATATGCAAGTACATGTTGTCAAATTCCATATCATTATCATTATCATTTGCCTTCATTATTATCATTACCATGCCTAGGTTATGCTTGTTTTGTGAGAAATCCACATGCATTATATATCAAAAGAACAAATCTAGTAGAGATAGGGTGCACACTACTTTGTTGTATCAATTCTAAAGGGTTGATTGAAGGTGAAGGTATTGAGTTATATTGCATTATCTTCCATTATTTACCTTGATTCATTTTCTCATCTACATTTTATATTTTGAACTTAGAACTAAATAGGTTCATGGATAACCATAGTACATCCATGGAAAGAGGTCTAGTTGGTCCTTCTTTGGATGCATATGAGCATCCCTAGAATTCTTTAGGAGTGAAATTGAATTGGGAAGTAGGGGATGTGATTTGTTTTGGAATTTATACCTTCCAAAATAAAATTGGGGGTCTAATTTGGGGGACTTTCCATCTAGTATCCAAGCATAGTTTCTTCTATGTAATACTAAGACCTATGGGTTTTTGAAAAGGAAGAACCTTAACTTAAAACTCTATCCTAATTATAGAAAAGTGAAAGGATAGCCAAAAAATGATCAAGAAGGGGTGAGAGAAGAGGAAACCCCCTCCTATAAACAATGTGCTAACCAATTTCAAAATTTAGGATGTAATGGGGGTGCTAAAAACAATACAACCCACATAAATGTATAAGAATTTTGGATTTAGGAGTTGGCTGCAAATAGTAATATTAACTTGAACCAAGGGAATGAGCAATAACAACCAAACAATTAGGGAGGACACATTCCTAATTGAATTTGTTAAATGTAAATTTTGTTGAAAGGCAAAGGAGACCTACGTAGCCCATTTTTTAGGGACTTATAGAAATAAACTCCTAAATTTATTTACAAAGACTCAAGGGACATAGCTATTCCCTTTGATCAATATGAAGGAATATTTTGAGCTACAAGAGTTAGCCTCTAATGAGAAGTCTTGCATCTGGTTGTTCTAACTCAATGAGGAAGCTTATTTATGGTGCGCTAACTTGAGCTCCTTCAAGGAATATGTCTATAGGGAACTAAATTGGGATTTGTTTGAAGAATAACCATGTGAAAAGTACTTATTAGCTAACTACAAGGAAAAGAAAAGAGCTAAATTCCAACTACAATAGCATGAGAATAACTCAATGGATAAGTATGAAACTAAATTTGTAAGTTTTCTCTATTATGTAGACTACATGAGGTATGAGGAGGCTAAGATAACCAAGTTTAAACTGGGCCTAAAAGATATATTAATGCATTATGTGAACATGACCAACCCTTTAAAATTGGTTGCTACAACTAAATCTATTTGTAAAGACCCAATGTCAAGGGTAAAGACCCATCAAAAGTTTTAAAATAGAATTCAAATCAAAAGAAGAATGAGTCTAAATATGGAGGTAAAAAATCCTCTAAGAGAAAATTCTCTAAATTAATTCATAATGACTAAAAAAATTGAACAATAAGAGTGGTTCTAGTAGGAAACAACCTGATGAAAAGTATAGTTATGTTGATAAAACACCTATAATAGAGGCTAATAGTGTTTTGATGCACACAAAAGGCATCGTTAGTGGTTTTAGGAATTATGGAAAATATCACTTTTTAAATAATTCCCATAACTAAATAAGTATCAAAGTCCAAACTAGAAAATTTATGTTGCAATACATAATTAGTGTACTAATTTGTCATCCTCATTAGTTGAACTTGAAGGTAAGAATTTTGATAATTCAATTTCAATTATAATTAATTTTAGGGTTATTGATTATTACATATCCCCTAGCATATTAACATAATTTGGAATCACACCTTCAAAACTAATAGAAGTGGAAAGGGTAGAGCTAGGAATAGGAAGAAAATGTCTCATTTTTGAAGGGGTTGAATAGCTAGAAATTGACTTAGGTGTCATTTCTACCAAGTTTAATATGTTGGTTGTACACTTTCAATCTTATGATATAATCATTAAGATGGATTGGTTCTAGTAACACCAAGCTCATTGTTGCATGAAGAATAAAATCTAATGTCTAGATGACCAAGGTTTGTGGAACAGTCTTCAAGGCATTCCTATATAGGGAGAGATAAAAGTGATCATAGCTAAATAAATGTAGAAATCTATTAGAAAAATATACCAACTTATTTTTTGAAATTTGAAGACTTAAAGGTAAAAAAATTCAGCAAACTATTATCACCCTTTACTACAAGAATTTAGGGATTTATTTCTTGAAGAACTATGTTGGATGCCTCCTAAAACTAAGTTTAACTTCTCTATTAAGGTCTTAATAGTAGTTGTATCTATTTATAAAGATCCATTGTAGATAAATGTAACTAATCTACAAGAACTTAAGGTGTGACTAAATAAATTGATAAGAAAGGGATTATTGGGCTAGCATATCTCCTTGGGGAGTACTTATTCTTTTTGTAAAGAAGGATGTGTAATGACTATAGAATGTTAAAATATGTCACAATAAAGAGTAAATACCTATTTCCCTAGATTAAGGAATTGTCTAATCAATCTAGAGAGGTAGATGTCTACTCTAAGATTGATCTAAGATTAGGGTATGTTGAACTCTATATTAAGGATGATGACTGTTATGGAGTAAAATATTTACCCTTGCTAATTTGGACCTATTTTGGAACCTATTGGAACAATAAACAATTAATTTTCAATCCTGATGAATAAACCCTGAAAAATAAACATAGATCTGGTCTAAGCTCACCCATTAAGCACTCCCCAAAGTTTATGGGGGCTAAAGGACTAGGGCACCCAGTGCCTTGGGCCTAGATTTTAGCCTTGGCCTTAATTTGGTGGTGTTAGCTTAGAACACCTCTTTGGTCTACACTTGTTAGACTCAATTGGTTTTATTCACTGATAGTGAGTGATAATGCATTTAAGACAGAATCTTATTATTCATTTTACACCTAGAAGGTTAGAATTGCTCATCTTATGCTCTCCTATGCTCAAGTATTCTTCATGATTGGAATAGCTCTTTGTATGTGGATGCTATGATGCTTATTTACAAGCCTTGAAGGAAGTTCAAGTCTTCATTCTCTATCTCCTTGTTGGTGCAAGGTCTTAAGTCACCTACTCCAACTAGGGCTTCATATCTTGTCATAGCATTTACCATTTATATTCATTCTTTCATCATTTATAAAAAATCTTGCCTCTGCCCTCATAGGGCATGCACTCTTTGATCTCTAACCATTTTTGTAGTGGAGGTGGAAACACCAACATGGGGTTTGATTAAGGAAAACCCTTAAAAATAACACAACCCTTTCTCTTCTTATTTGTGTACAGGTCACATTCAACGGAGTCAGATGACAACAGGTGACAAGAAGCAAGAAGGTTGATAGGCGAAGACACACGTATCAGAATATTCTGAAAAACCCTAATTTGGATCTAGGGCACCCAGTACCCTAGTTCCTCTGTACTCACAAACCCAAGTTCTAGTTCTTATCTGTCCTCTGATCTCTGTTGTTGTCTTAGATTCTCTATAACAGTTTCTGTTAGTCATCTATTCACTAATCTCACTCAATTATGGTTTCTTACTTTGTCCTAGCTTGATTGGTTGGATTTGTTTAACACTCTTTTATATAAAAAAGGGACAAAACCCATGTAGTTTGGCTCTCCTTACAAGGTAGAATCCAAGCTTGGTTTGTGCTCCAATGTTGATAGAAGAGAGTTTTGACCTAGTTTAGGGTTTTAAACTAAGTCTCCCTTCTCCATCAAACATTTTGGTGAACGCGACGTATCTTGCACTCTTGCATCCTTCTTACTTCATATCTCAGTTATTTTCTTCCCTAGATTTAATTAGGTTGAATTCATTGACCATTTTACATAATTTCATAGCTTGTTTTTGCATTGTTTCATTGTTAGGGTTTACAAAAGCTTTGCATTCCTAAAAAACCTTGCTAGTCTTGAGCCTAGGGTTTGTAGATTAATGTGTTGACTCAGATCTTTGTGGCATTAATTGGTTGATCAAATTGATTTTTATTTTATGTAGCATATCATTTTTGTGTTTAAGAAAAGAGCATTATTGCATCTTTGTATTTGAAATTAGAAAATCAAGCATTTGATTTAGGTTTAGAAAAAAACATATTTGTCACATTATCTATATTTCATAAGTTTAAAACATTATAGTATGATCTAAATTTCTGATTTTATGCATTAAATCTAATTATTATTGAGTTTAGTAAACATTTCTTAAATTATGCATCTTGTAGTCATACATATACATTGATTAGGGTTGCCAAAAATCTCATTTGTTGATAATTCTAGCTTGAAAATTGTAAAATCTTGATTATGCTTTAGCTATTCATTGGATTAGATAATTAAGGCATTGTTGTTCATAACTTAGTTTATTTAATTTTGTAAAGCATAAATACTTAAACAAAGACTTTATTTTATTCTTCTCCTTTATATCATTTGTATAAGTATAAGGCTTGAAAAGGTAGAGTATGCGACTATGTCGGACCTCTTTCTTCCAAATTTTAATGCATTTGATGAGCCTCTTAGTAGTGATGATTTTGACATGTTAGATGAAGCCCTAGATGACTTCACCTCTATAGAACCATCCTTTATGACTCCTACATCATCTTTATTTCAAAGATTCATAAATATAATTTATGTTTCTGGTTCCCAAAAAGAAACTAAATTTGTGAATCCAATCACACATGAGGGCCCATCACCTCTTCATGATATTCCTACTTCACATATACCGAAAGCATCAAATTCTCATGAATCCATTGTAGCTCATGTTTCTGAAGCTCAAATTCAAAGATTAGACACTGCATTGGCTAATTTTTTGTAATTTGTAATCTCAAAACATATAGCTAAGGAGGTTGCCCCTATTATTGAGATTTTAAGAAGTTTATTTCTTGAAGGACAAGAGGGACAGGAAGTCTTGTGTGGCATATCTCACATAGTGCACAATAGCATTATGTCAATATCTACTTGTACGGAATTCATCACCAATGTGACTTCTTCAAATCAAATAGGGACTCAAGTATCGACACCCATACCGACACCCCCTATTCCTACATACACTTCTATCCTCACCACAACTACACAATAAAGTAATACTACTACCACAAGTGTTGGGCTATCTACCGAGAATCTTGTTCATCATTATAGTGTCATTCCCTTTAATTATCCAAGTGTTACTCCGCCTACATCTAATCAACCTAAACCTAATATAAATTTCCAAAAAGCCAATCGTACAATGTCGCAAACAATGGTTAGCCCTATTCATTCTTACCAATCTCAACCTAGTTCACCTCCCAACCCTATCATTAACTAACTTTTGCAAAATATGACTTCCATCCTACAATAATTAGCAAACATGAGTCAAGATCCCTCCAAACCCACTATTTCATCACAATATACCCATAGCCCATTATCTTATCCAATCCTAAGAGTTCAAATGCTTGAGAAATTTGAAACCCCTCGCTTTGAGAAGTATAATGAGAAGGGAGACCATAACAACCATGTGGCAGCCTTTATTGCTATGCATAGTGATTTCTTCTTCAAAGATGCAATGTTGGTTGAACTCTTTCCTAGGTCACTCAAAGACATGGCCTTGGATTGGTTTTTCTCCTTGCCTCCTAATTCAATCAATTCTTTATCGTAATTAATCAACAAATTTCTTCAACACTTTCAAGCAAACATTAGACATCAAGTCTCTTTGATCGATTTGGTCCATTGTAAACAAGGCATAAAGGAAAAAGTAACTAATTTCATGGGGTATTATCTAGCCCTCATTTCACCAATTCAATATTCTATTCCAGATGTTGATGTACAAATACTCTTCATTAGAAACTTATAAGCTTACATCTGTGACAAAATTTTGTCGATGCATTATCACTCTTTCACTAATCTTTGCATGGCTCTCCATGATTACCAATTTCTGGTTACTCATTATGAGAACAATCAATCATTGACTCTGGTTGGTCAATTCAAAGTTGCTACCTCACGCACTCATTCATTTTAAAGGAACAACAAAAATTTCATCAAAATCAATGTAATATCATCAAATCACATTTGAAAACATGTAGCGGTTGCAGCATCTTCTGCTCTCACCCCATACAAACTAAAACCAAAAACTAGACAACTCACACCATTATTAGAATCTCTTTATTCTATAATGTTGCAACTATTAAACAACAATCTCATCAGACTTCCACCCATTCGGCCTCTTAATCCAAGTAAGATGCAAGCATCTTCTTTTGATTTGAAGGCCTTTTGTCAATTTCACCACACCATCAGTCATGACACTAAAATATATATGCATCTTAAACATGAAGTTCAAGACCTCATCAATTCCAATGTCATCTAGGTTTCTGGTGTAAATGATAAAGGAAATAAATCGGTGACTCCACCTAATCAAAACTTGTAGATATTTACAAATCCATTCCCTCATCACCAAGATAATATTGTGGATCCATCCCAAGAGATGCAATAGACTTATAGTCATCAAGAACAAGATCATGATGGAGATATTTGCATGGTGGTTGCTCGCCCTCATCAAGAGCGAGCAGAGCCCGAACCAACTATATCTTTCACTCCTCATGATGGATCTTTATATAGCACCATTCAAATCAATGATAAACCCATAAGAGGTGCTATAATCGATCATGTTTTCATGGTAAATGTAGCAAAAGAAGAGTTTATCTACATGCATGGTTTGCACCATGATAACTATGATGTATCATAAATCATGATTAGAACGCATGATTGATCTATCTTCCAACTCTTGGTGCCTTGACCCTTGTCGTCAAGGTTGGGCTGAGAACCTTGGATGTTAATTTTGTTATCATTCCAACATCAGACTTATTTCATGTGAAGTTGGGTCACCCATGGCTCCACTCAATGAAGGAAAACCCATCTATGCTTCATAAGTGCTTAAATTTTCCATTTGAGGGATGTGTGCACTCTGTACATCATAGTTGGTACCAGCCCGTAGCTCGCCATGGACACATTACACTAGAAATATGGCAAATAAATGACCAAGTGACTAAAACTTTTAGTCATGTGACCAAAATTCTACTATTTTTTTGCTACACAGCTATAAATGACTAAATAAATGACTAATTTGGTCATTGGTTGAAATGACTAAATAAATGACTAATTTGGTCATTGGTTGAAATGACTAAATAAATGACCAAATAAATGAATAATTTGGTCATCGGGAAAAAAACACAACTAAATAATTGGTCAGACAAATAAAAATGACTAAATAAATGACTATTACTCTTCTAATCTTTTTTCTTTCCAATTTGATCATAATCCATGAATTCAAAGATAATACAAGGCAAGGCAATAAATGTCCACTTAGACCAAAGGAATAAAGGGAGAGAAACGATTGAACAAAGGGTTAAGAAAAGAAGGCAAGAACTTAAAAAAATAATAAGTTTTTCCCGCTATATACAAAAGATGAACCCTCAAGTGCATGGAAAAAGCACTGCAGTTCAACTGCACACTAAAAATAACTCCTCCAAGTTGATTCCCGAGCAAAAGAGAAAATCCTAGAAATGAGGCCTCATAACTGATCCAAATTGAGCAAAAATAGCCCCAAACTGCCTCTCACATCCTGTTTGACCATGTGGAACTCCAAACCCCTCCTAGTTTGACCAAAAATCAAGTACAAAAGCTCTAAAATACCTCGGTTAACTCCACATTCTGATTTTGCATGATTTTGGAGATGAAGAAAACAATGTGAACAAATAATAAAGTAATCGTCATGATTTACTTTACTATTTGTTATGAATTTGTCTATTCTTGATTTTTACATTTTTATGACAAATAATAAATTAATTTATAATTTATTACTTTATTATTTGTTTACATTTATACATTGGTTTCCAAATCATGATAGACTGAGGAGAATCTAATTATTTTCCATTTCCTTAATTCTCGTCAAAAATAATATCTCTCCTTATAACTCCCCTTTGACTTGCATAATCTCCTCATGCATCCTATTATGATGCTAATAAAAACATACTCTCCTCACATGCAAAAGTCAAAACACATTATCATATGTGAGATATGATCTATAAAATCATGGATTAATCCCTTATATCTCCCATGCCATAATGCTATATCATTAGACCTCATGTCCAATCCATGCACATGTCAAAATAAAAGCATTTGATTATACAAATCGCTGCACCCTTATGGCTGCCATGTTACATCCATCATCATACACATGCATATGATATCCCCTTATGACTCCCATGTCATCATGGCATTTCCATGCATATATATGTGAAACTTGATTATATTTTTAAGGTCAAAATACCTTTAAACATAGGTAGTGGCAAAAGGCATCATTGATTTGAAAATGACCCTTCACGGGCTCTTTGGCATCATTAGGTTTCACTATCTTGAGGTTTTGACCTCAGCTTATTTGATGGCAAATGATTTTCTTAAAAAACAAAATCAAAATTGCCCATTGTTAGGCTAGGGTGACTTTGACAAAAAGCAATGAAAACCTAAAACATATATCATTTTGTTGCTTTGCTTATTGTCGGCCTTCTGCCATGCTGTCCTAAACTAGGGTTTGCTCGAGCTTCTGAAGGTTTCAACTAGATTTTTTGATGGTGAAATCTATATTTTTTATGAGAAATAAACAGGATGAGCTGGGTACGTTCTCTATCATTCAAAATCTACTTTTTCCTTTTCATTTTCTATCAAAAGAACCTGAGATTGTATAGATGCAAATGATGAATATATTTGATTTCTTTCTATGCATTCTCTTCATGTTCAGTTCTTTTCTCCATTTATAGTCTTTTGCAATAATCGTTAATGGCTGTAGCATTTTCCTTACCCATATTTTGAAGCTCCAACACTAATATCCAATGTGGTGAGAGGGGATGCACAGTGTAATTGTCAAGAGTCACACTGAGCCTAACAAGGCCACTATTCTTCATTTGAAATAAATCTTTCACACAATTTGTTTATGAACCGCCAGGGTATTCATCAAAAGCTCATCGTTACCAACCTCATTAGACTCAAATTTTCAATCTATTAGATAGCCATAATAGGATCCATGATCCAATGATTCTTCTGCTTGACATATCTCCTTCCCATTACATTGGTCTTGCTGAGAAAATTATCCATCATACCATATTAAGAATGAAAAGCATAGGAATGATGAACTTCTCCCAGGCTGGCATGCTGATCCAGTTAGTAAGTACTACTGTATATAATATTTAAGAGCAGCAGTAACTTACTCCAAATGCATAATTACTCAAACTTTGATGCTTTGACTGTTTTCATCATTCCTTTCCCTTTGTGCTTCTGGTGACTGTCCTCTGTAGGTTTTTACTATTCCATCTGGTCTATTTGCTTAGAAAGTTGTTGCACCCTCTTCTTGTTGTTCCATATCAGCCATCGGTAACTTGCTCTCATAAATATTGTTGTTACATTCATACAGATTGTTGTTAAAGAACCTAATAAGAAATGTTACACCATATTCACAACAAAAAGTGGTAAATATTTGTCTTATTTTTATCCCTGCATGACTGCCCAAGCTATTGGAATGGATGATATTTAAGGGCAGCTATCTCTTGGATTTTCCATGCACCCTTAGGTTGTTGTCTTGAGCATTTTTCTCTATGACTGCCCCTGCATGGTTTGTTTTAATTGTCCTCTTAAATCTTTGTCTCCTGTATGACTGTCTCTTGTCAGACAAAGACCCTTTTAACAGTTGTCCTTTTCTTTTCATGCATTTGGAAGTGACTGCTCCTCATTTGAAAGGTGATTATTTGCTTGCTCTGGTTGTCTTGATTGTTGCATCTTTTCTTAGTCTATTTGTTGTCTTGAGCTTCAAAATGCTCTCAAACTTTGCTCATTAATAAGCTTATGAAACAATGACTTCTCCTTCTCAAGAGTTCATATGCTTGGCATTGCATTTCACAATGAAATGACACTGTATTTGTTGTGCATCATTGTCCTCTTGTAAAGCTGTATAGATTGTTAGTTCATGAAATGAATAAGGGTTGAAGAATGACAGATCTCTTATGAATGGACAGTGAATTGTAGCAATGATCTAGCTTTGAATGTGATTTCCTCGTTGCATTACCTAGCTTTATCTTCAAACCTATTGTATGACCCTTATTTGATTGTTTATATTGCTGTCCTATAATATAGTCACAAATGACTGTCCTCAATAAATTTGCTTTCACACTTCTTCATTACAAATAGTGACAGCATAAAAACATGTATGCAAACATGATTTCCTTGGCACAAAATGATGCACTTTTTTTCTCAGTTCTGTAGATTAACATGTGTCTGAATGAGCTCATTGCTCATTTATGATTATCACTTCAAGGTGAAGGAATATCAAACCTTCATTACACATCTTGATTTGACAGTCATGGGTGAACAATGTGCTCTGTGACTTTATAAATTGTTCCTCAAACCAATTATGCTTTTATTTGAACAATCTGAATGTCTCTTGCTTATCTATGCCCCTCTTAAGATTTAGGGGGTGGCATGATGGGCTCAACCCTTGTGGGAGCCCATTTTTTCACCACATGCTGAAATATCATGCACAATGATGAATGTACATGTATCTGCATATTGCACAAACAAGTTAGATAAAAACAATGAAGTTTAATGCCCATGTGAAGATTTAATCTTTTTGGCTCTCCTGCACACATCTGGTAATGGCTCAACTGATTTAATGCATCATATGCTTAGGTTATATGTCTGTTGATGAAACATATGATGAGATTTCATGTCCCAAGCTCTAACGAAACTTTCAATCATCTACAGGTATATCTGAAGATCAGGAACAAGAGGAGTTGGAGATAAGAGGAACAACACCAGCATTAGCCATTTAAGGCAATGAAGGATATGAACTCTCTTCATATGCTTTTCCTTTATTTTATCTTCAGATGTATAGTTTTCTTTTCATGTTTGCATTACCTCAGTTTAGTCATTCCCATGGCTTGTGTGGAACATTTTAAACCTTCTTTTGATCTCAATGTATGAGACAACAACATTGTGTACATTTTCCATTACAAAATGAATGAAAGACAGCAATATCATGTAACTTTTGTAATTTCTTTCTATTGTAAAACATTGCATAATAAAAAACTGAATTCCATTTAAAACATTCACATGCAAATGGTTAAGCTTTGGTAGAAAATTGTCATAGTACCTTTCACCTTTGAAATAATCAGTTGTTTCAGCTCTACCAAATTGAGCTGTAAGTGAAATTTTGGTAACAATGTTATTGTTTTTTCACCTTTTTTTGATTTGTAGGCTTTTGATGGTACACATAATGTATCAAATTCACAAAAGGATGAATCTTGGAAGGTGAAAGGTGAATACCAGCAAGGAAGAGTTTGAATGTGAAATGCTCTGATAAAAATTCACTATTTAACAGTGCATGAGCTAAGATAATGTTTTTTTGAATAAGGAGAAACACATTTTATAAATGTTTAATAAATGATGTAAATCAGCTGAGATGAATGTTCAATAAATGATGTAAGACAATCAGTGTGAGGCCTACCTTTTCACTCCCTTAGTTTGACTATTTTATATTACTGTTGGAGGCATATTTTAGACATATGGGAATGTTGATCCTGATTTGCAGGACTATTAAACTACATGATTTATTTTGATTTTTTTATGTTTAGCATGATTAGGATGAGACTAGACCTTGATTTGATTCACTAACGATGATTGGACATATGATTTACATTATGATGTTATTGAGATACTAGTCATGTGATAATGGTTATGGATCTATTATGTGATTTTATCTTGTGGTGGATTATTGAAATGCAAAATTAGGAATTTAATTATGATGTGATTTTATGATGTCTTATATGATCATAAGATGATGTGAGTGTATGTTCTACTTTGCTTCGGCTATATTATACATGTTGGATTAATCTTTTGTTTAAGTGCACAGGTGTTCTAACCAAGCCACGGATAATCGGAGATCATCCCACACATTTTGTGAATTCCAGTGTAAGTCGATCTAGTTCCAAGAGGAACCAAGATTAACTATGTATGCATGATGAGATTTTCGTAATGTTGTTGTGTAGTGTTGTTTGGGTTAGGTATACCCCTTTATATTTGATTTGTTTTTGGTGTTGTAAATATGTAATATTTATTTGAAATTTATTTTGAGTTTATACTTTTTGAGACCCTTTTTATGTGATTTTATTCACCCTTTGGTGCTCAAAATGGGTTAAAAGTGACCCTGGGTTATACCCCTAGGGTCTAGGGACCATTTGAGCTTGTATAACCTTAGGTAAACTCCCATTTGGTCACTTAAACTTCACCCTGAAGTAAAGTGACGAAAATGGAAGTTTGGGAAGGAGAGGAAGAGTGGGTCGAACACTCAACCTCTTCCATTCCTCTTTCCAAGGTTTGGGGGAGTCTTCCAGACCCCTAAATTGTGGACTCAACTGCAAGCCTCTCCCACAATTGGTGAGGGTACCTTGGGGTTATGTGGGCTTTCATAGGAGGAGATGATTGGGGCACTTTTGGTACCCACTCCTTCTTTAGCTCCACTTTTCTCTCTCACATGTGTGAGAGAGAGCACAAGTGGAGGGGGCAAGACTTGGTGGAATGGGTGGATGACATGTGTCACCACCCCATTCCATGAAGTTTGCAAGTGGTTGTGTGGAGTGAGGTGTGGAGGAGTGAGGAGGTGACATGTGTCACCTCCCCATTCCTCAAGGCTCATGAGGAGAACCTATTTTAATCCCTCTTGAAGAGAGGGAGGGGGTTGTTGAATTATTTTCAATTTTTAATTTTTTATTGATTTTGGGGAGAGAGTTAGAGGGGATTTTAGAGGCTCATTTTGGAGAAAGATTTGGAGGTGGAGTTGGAAGGGCTCTTCTCAACTATCTTCCATTTGGGCTATTAAAGGTAGGATTCAAGGCTAATGCCTTTCCTTATGTATTTTCTTTTCTTGTGTGATGCTATTTGTGTGTTTCCATATTGTGTTTTACATTTGTTGTTGTGGGGAAAATTTTATGGGTGTTGTGAGAACCTCTCCATTTAGAGAAAATGCTCAACATGTGTGGGGTGGGGGAGGAGTGAACCTCCACAAGGTCACATCCTAGTTTTTGTGGTATATTAGCCTTGAGGGCAAGAAGAAAAAATGTGTGTATTTGAATGGCTTGAGAGCCAAGAGAAAAGTTTGTGAAAATTGGTTTTTATGTGTTGGCTTGAAGCCTTGAGAAATTTGGTTTTGGGAGTTATTTGGAGTGACACTCTTGAGTTGAGTGATGTCCACTCCCCTACCCCATTAAACTTATTTTTGGTGAGTTTTGTTATTTGCAAGCCAAGGGAGTGTTTCTTGCTTTTGTGTTTGAGTGCTTTTTTGTGAAGTGGTGTGTGTTCCTTGTGTGAGGATGACCTCCAAGCTCAGGGGTGACTCATGAGTGAGTCTATGGTAGGGAGGAGAGCAGCTTTAGTGGCTTCTTTCCCCTTCCATGTGTTTATTGTAGGTTATTGAAGCTATGGAGTGTAGAAGAAAGAGACATCTTTTGTGGTTTAGTCCATTTTCATTTTGTCTATTGTGAGCCATGGTTAAATTGGCCTATTTGTATATGTGTTGTTGAAGAGAGAGTGGATTGTTCTCTCTTGAGTTGTGAAGATACATGTATTAATTTAGAGTTGTATGTAAGCTTATGTGCATTTGGAAATAAAAGTTATAGTTGTTGATTTAATTACTATGTGAATGTGAAAGAAATGTGTATTGATAGGCAAAATGTATGTTATAATTTATTAGTAGATTTATATGCTTTACTTCAAGGTAATAAAATGTGTTGTTGATGTTATGTTATTGATTTTCAAAAGAAAGAGTTGCAAATTTATTTCAAGAGTACCAAAAAATATATAATGCATTTGCCTTCATTTCAAAAAAAAATGCATATTTAGATTTTCTTTCCCTTTAAAAAAAAATAGGTTGATGTGACTTTATAAGATTTGTATAGAAGAATATGTTTCAATATATAAAAATTTATATATACAAATCTCTCTCTCTCTCTCTCTCTCTCTCTCTCTCTCTCTCTCTCTATATATATATATATATATATATATATATATATATATATATATATATATATATATATATATATATATATATATATATATATATATATATATATATATATATATACTTGCATTTCTTTATATAAATTTTTCCCATTATTTTATCGTGCTGGCAATCTGGATTTCAATATATATATATATATTAGAAACTGGTATACATATTTGAATTTGAGAAAAGACTGTGTGTATCTGCTGAACACACACACACACATATATATGTATAAATATTAAATTATTCATAAAAAATAAATTGTAATGAAAACTGTAAGTGAAAATTTCTCAGAAATTATAGAATCGATGGAATAGATATTCATTTTTTTAGGTCTTTATAACTATTAAAACAAATTAGATGAGGGTTGGGGCGATGGCCTAGCCACCGCCCTTCCCCCTCACTACCTTTTGAAACCCTTGGGTGGGGGACGGATCCCACACCATACGGTGTGGGGGGGGTGGTTGGTCTGCCCCCCCCCCCAAGATATGTCTCTTGCCTCCCATAAAAACATTAAAACTCTACATTTTTTTTTTAAACAAAAAAAAAAGTCTCTTATTAGAAACTGGTATACATATTTGCATCTGAGAAAAGATTGTGTGTATCTGCTGAACACACACACACACACACACACACACACACACACACACATATGTATAAATATTAAATTATTCATAAAAAATAAATTGTAATGAAAACTGTAAGTGAAAATTTCTCAGAAATTATAGAATCGACGGAATAGATATTCATTTTTTTTAGGTCTTTATAACTGTTAAAACAAATTAGATGAGGGTTGGGGCGATGGCCTAGCCGCCGCCCTTCCCCCTCACTACCTTTTGAAACCCTTGGGTGGGGGACGGATCCCCCACCATACGGTGTGTGGGGGGGGGGGGGGGGGGGTTGGTCTGCCCCCCCCCCCCAAGATACATCTCTTGCCTCCCATAAAAACATTAAAACTCTACATTTTTTTTAAAACAAAAAAAAAATAGTCTCTAATGCTTGGCGGCGGTGCGGCCGCTACCCTAAATTCAGTCCACCATTTGGTATGCCATTCGGCCCTAGGGTTTAACCTGCAACCTTTCTAATATTGATGCTCATAAATAAAAGAATATATATATATATATTCTGTGGTTGTATACTCTGATTTTTTTTAATCTTACATATTCAGATCTGGTTTAAAAACTAGTATATATATATAGGGATTCAAAACAAAAAAAAATGGAAATATATGTAATGGATATACCTCCATGGGAGGAATCCATGGATGCCCTTTTCAACCTGCAACACCAAAAACAAGCAAAGAGAGAGGAAGAAATGAGAAAGTGGAGAGAAGAGGAGGAATGAGAAAATAAATGGAGGCTAGGGTTTGGTTTAATTTCCATAATGATATTATTTTTTTAATTGTGGAGCTTTTTAGGGCTCCAAATTTTAAATTTGCTTTTATTAATTTTCCCCCTTCCTTCATTATGACTCTATTGCTATTTTATTTTAATGGGTGAGATTAGGGAATTTAATAATGGGTGGGTATTATATTGTAGTAAAGTTCATGTTGTTAATTTGTATTTCTAGTATTAGAGGGTAGGAAATTATTATTCTAACTATTTTATTAAATGGGACCATTATAGAGTAATCTATTTACCTAGAGGGGATTATTGTTTGTTTTAAATTATTAGTTTTGGGGTTAGATTAATCTATTTAATTTCACTCCAATTTAACCATTGAAACGTTATTAATTTTAAATCAATTGAATTAATTTATTGCTTGTGAACTTTAGTCAATGAGGCTAATTTTATTTTAATTAGATTAGTTGCTTTAATTTATTTAATCTAGTGTGTATTAATTAATTAATAAATTAGCCGTTTTATCCAACATAGCAAACCTAGTAAACATCTGACCAAAATTTATTAAAATAAACCCTATTCACGCCTGTGAGGCGTTATGCTGACAGATTTTTCCAGGACCTAGGGTTAATTTAATTAAGTAATTTTAACCATGTGTAGAGCATGATTGACGTTACCAAAAGCTTGATGATCATAAATAGTTTTAGTATTTAATTTATTTATGCTCTTATTTTGGTCTTCCAATTTCCACTCGTGTCAGAATCCCTTCACCCACCTAGGAAATCTTAGGGTTTGGATCTGTCGATCCTAACCCTAATGGTGATGCTTTCCACATCACATTGACCCCCTTAGTTGACTTTCATCATATAGGGGAATGTGCATGTGATGGCATTACCCCGCAATCGATTGACATGTTTACATTTTATGCATATTGCCACCGAGCATGCTGATGCATGCGAGGGGGTTTCTAGGGATGTGTCCAAAATTTTTGATATTTCGTGTCATGACCACATGACAAATGTGGACATGACACGTGTGTTGCGTGTCGTGACCGCATAGGAAATGTGGGCATGACATTTGGTATCAGAGCCTAAGTTTAAACATTGGGCTTGTTTGGGCACATTACTTATTCTACAATTTTGATTAATTAGTGACTACCTTGTTCTTGTAGGATGCCACCTAGAATGAGGTGAGCGCGTTCCTATCGCACTGAGTCTATAGAGGTACGAGATGAGTCAATAGCAGAGGGTTAGGGACCAATAGCTTTACCAGAATAGCAGGCACCACAAGCACCACCAACACTTGATATAGGGCCACAGATCTTGCAGATGTTACAGGCTATCTTAGAGAGGTTACTGCCAGCTGAAGTAGTGCCACGTGTCGAGCCCCATGTTGATCTGTGAGAGGAGCCACATGAGGAGTCGCGTGCTGAGTCGTGAGCTGAGCCATGTGTAGAGCCCTGCGTCGAGCCTCAAGAGGTGCCACGTGTAGAGCCCTTTGTTGAGATACTAGACACCATAGTAGAGGAGGTTGGTTCGGCTTATAGAACTCGTAGCAGGAGCCCTTCACATCATGCGAGATGAGAGGAGACTATGAGGGTAGAGCAGATTTATCATAGACCTTACGATTATGGTGTGGATGAGCCTATCATAGGACACAGAGACTGAGGAGACCCCATCAGAGACTTGCTTAGGCTGAATCCACCTACCTTCGTAGGAGCCACAGAGGGAGCTGAGGCCAAGGCTTGGCTTATCAGTTTAGACAAGTTCTTTATGTTGCATCCTTATGGGAGGAACACGAAGGCACGTGTGGTAGTACACCTCCTAAGAGATTCAGCAGTGACTTAGTGGCGCAATGAGGAGTGCAAGCGTTGCCTGTCCTTAGACACTCTTACATGGGACACTTTCATATAGTGCTTTAATGTGTGTTATTTGTTAGACCACTATAGGCAGCATCGAATAGATGAGTTCCATGACTTGTAGTAGAGAGGGCTCGCGGTTGCACAGTATGAGAGCAAGTTCATTGAGTTATCTCGTTATGCAGAGTATCTCCATGATGAGAAAATCCTGGTGCATAAATTTATCAGGAGTTTGAACCAGGGTATAGCAGGACCAGTGTGTATGGTAGACCCCTACACCATGAGTGAGGTTGTCGAGAAGGCATATATTGCAGAGGAGATTCAGGGATGAGGTTAGAGTTCATGTCCTCAGTTTCAGGATCGTAATCAGCAATAGTAGTAGAATTTCCGTAGACCACCACCACCACCACAAAGAGGAGGATTTAGTTCTTTATCTTTACCTCCTAGGCCTCCATAGCAATAGTAGCAGTAGTATCAGTAGAGGTCTAGACCCCAGCAGAGGGCACAGGGAGGACAGAATCGAGGTTGGCAGTAGCAGGGTCCACGTAGGGATCAGAGACAAGGACCACCTGCGGGACCCACGTGATCACAGCAGTCTTACAGGGGTTCTCAAGGGTCCATAGGATGGACTGGACAGCAGTAGAGTAGTAGGACTCAGACTGGATAGATACAGGCTAGGGGCCCATGTTATGTATGTGGTGGGGTAGGACATTTAGCTAGAGAGAGCCCACAGGGCTTTACGACGGGGGACAGCCTCATTCAAGAGGATCAGAGCAGACTCTAGGAGATGTGGGCAAGTCCCACCATATGTTTGCAGTGGTTGACAACTTCCAGGTTGACTTCATCGAGAAAGTAGGTATTGGAGATGTTCCCATTTCTATTTTATTTGACTCTGGCACTACTGATTCATTTATATCTACATCATTAGTGGAGCCTTGCAGGCTGGTGGCCTCTAAGCAGGACATTACGTGGGAGGTTGAGTTGGCCACTAGGGCTAGGATGTTAGTAGATGCTTTGGTTCAAGATTGTGAGATCTCTTTGGGAGACTTCACTACACTTTGTGACCTTAGATTTATGTCGTTAGGATCATATGGTGTAGTTTTGGGCATGGATTCGCTTGCAGCTCATAGAGCCAAGCTAGATTTTCGTCAAAAGGTGATTAGTTGTTTAGATGATCATGGCACGTTACTCTAGGTAGTGGGTATTCAGAAGCACATGACAGTTTGTATGATTTCTGCTCAGCAGCTTAAGCACTAGATGCGGAAGGGATGTCAGCTATTTGCCATCATTGTTAGTGACTGATCAAATGATGAGCCAGAGGTGACTTTAGATGACCATCCTATCTTTAAGGAGTTTTCCGATGTCTTTCCACCAAAGTTACTAGGTATGCCTCCATGCAGAGAGGTAGACTTCCACATCGATCTAGTGCTAGGTACAGAGCCAGTGTCTTGTGCACCCTACAGGATGACCACGCATGAGCTCACGAATCTTAAGTTGCAATTAGAGGAGTTGCTTGAGAAAGGGCACATCTAACCTAGCGTTTCACCATGGGGCACACCAATTATCTTCGTGAAGAAGAAGGATGGGTCTCTTCATTTGTACATGGACTATTGGTAGCTTAATAATGTAACGGTGAAGAACCGTTATCCTCTGCCTAGGATTGATAACCTTTTTTATCAGAAGCAAGGAGCTAGAGTGTTCTCTAAGATAGACCTGAAGTCTAGCTACCACCAGTTGCGCATCACATAAGCGGATATCTATAAAACTATTTTTCAGACTAGATATGGCCACTATGAGCTCACTGTGGTACCCTTTGGCTTGATGAACGCCCCTGTAGTATTCATGAGTCTCATGAACGAGGTGTTTCGCACGTACTTAGATCAGTTCATGATCATTTTCCTTGATGATATTTTGATTTACTCGTGGACTACGGAGGAGCATGAGGATCACTTGCATCAGGTTTTCCAGTGCTTGAGAGAGCAGCAGCTTTATGGCAACTTGGTGAAGTGTGCCTTTTTCAAGACCAATGTGTAGTACTTAAGACACATTCTATCTGGTGATGGTATCTACATAGATCCATCAAAGATCAGGGCTATTAGGGATTGACTAGCACCTACCAGTGTGACAGAGGTTAGGAGTTTTATGGGATTAGCCGGTTACTACCACAGATTCGTAGAGGGCTTTCTAGGATAGCACACCCCATCACTTCCCTTCAGTGGAAATGGAAGAGTTTCACTTGGGCTGAATAGTACGAGAGGGCTTTTGGGGTCCTCAAGGAGCATCTTATCAGTGATCCCATCTTACAAGTTCCTAATCCTACAGAGGATTTTGTGGTTTGTATAGATGCATCACTTGAGGGTTTGGGAGCCGTGCTTATGCAAGGTGGTAGAACGATTGCATATGAGTGGTGTAACCTCAAGACACATGAGCTGAACTACCCCACTCATGATTTAGAGCTCGCAGTAGTGGTTCATGCTCTCATTCATTGGAGACATTTTCTTTTGGGTGGTCACTTTGAGCTTAATTCAAATCACCACAGTTTACAATATATTTTCACGCAGCCGAATTTGAACACCCGCCAGCAATGTTGGATGGAGTTTCTTTGTGAGTACGAATTTGATGTCCTCTACATCAAAGGGAAGGAGAACGTGGTTGCTAACTCATTGAGTTGGAGGCACCACAAGATCCTAACCTTGAACTTGAGTGTGGACTTGAGAGAACGCATCATTTAGCACCTACCTGAGGATGAGTGGTTTCTTGAGGTACAGCAAGAGAAACAGTCACAGAGGGCCCTTGTGGGAAAATTTGTAGGATATTCTCTTGAGGCAGATGGGCTTCTTAGACATCGTCAGTGCATCTATGTACCCCGTGTGGGTGACCTACATGCAGTAGTTCTTTTAGAGGCTCACAGAGCACCTTATGCAGCACACCCATGGGTGAAGAAGATGCATACTGACTTGTGACAAGTGTACCATTGGGTGGGTATGAGACGAGATATTGCAGAGTATGTCACTCATTCCCTTGAGTGCCAGAGGGTCAAGGCTGAGCATCAGCATCTAGTAGGTCTTTTATACCCTCACGAGATATTGTAGTGGAAATGGGACACCATTTCCATGGATTTCATTATTGGTCTTCCTATGTCATCTCACCGCCATGATATCATCATGGTGATGGTTGACAAGTTGACCAAGGTGGCACATTTCTCACCGATATGCATGACGTACAATGCACCATCAATGGCGAGAGTATTCTTTGATGACATTGTTAGATTACATGGGGTACCTCATCGTATCATTTATGATAGGGACTCAGTGTTCACATCAGCTTTTTGGAGGGCATTACATCAGGCATTAGGCACACAACTCAACTTCAATTTTGCTTATCATCATGAGATAGATGGATAGATAGAGAGGGTTAATCAGGTCCTTGACGATATGCTCCATATGTGCGTTATGGATCACTAGTCTAGATGGGAGGAGTATTTGTATCTAGTTGAGTTTACCTACAATAATGGGCATCACAGCTCGTTAGGTACATCTCCTTTTGAGGCCTTGTACAGTAGAACTTACAGGACACCTTTAAGTTGGGACCATATTGAGGACAGGGTTACGATAGGGCCAGAGTTGGTTCAAGATATGGAGCAGTAGGTGATCTTGATTAGGTAGAGACTTCAGGAGGCACAGGATCGACAGAAGAAGTATGCCGATGCTAAGAGGGTAGATCAAAGCTTCTCAGTTGGGGAAAGAGTATTCCTGAGAGTGTGATCGCACAAGAGTCGAATCCATTATGAAAAGGGATCTAAGCTCGCACCATGGTTTGTTGGACCTTTTGAGATCTTGGAGCGGATAGGACCCGTAGCCTATCATCTAGCCTTGCCACCTAGCCTGTCGCACATCCACGATGTTTTTCATGTATCTATTTTGCAGCGTTACATATCTGCTTTATCTCATGTATTGGATTGGAGAGCTCTATAGGTAGAGGTGAACGATCAGTTGACTTTGGAGCCAATTCACAAATTGGCTCATCGGACGCTGGGCCTTTACGGTTGAGAGCTGGACTAGGTTAGGGTCCAGTGGGACACGTACAATGAGGTCACGGCGACTTGGGCAGATGCAGCTAGATTGAGGGCATTATATCCTCACCTCTTTGATGACTTCCAGGAGGAAGTTCAGTCTTAGGGGGAAGGATGTGAGGCCTACCTTTTCACTCCCTTAGATTGACTATTTTATATTACTGTTGGAGGTATATTTTAGACATATGGGACTGTTGATCCCAATTTGTAGTACTATTAGAATATATGCTTTATTTTTATTTTTTTATGTTTAGCATGATTAGGATGAGACTAGACCTTGATTTGATTCACTAACGATGATTGGACATATGATTTACATTATGATGTTATTGAGATACTAGTCACGTGATTATGGTTATGGCTCTATTATGTGATTTTATCTTGTGGTGGATTATTAAAATGCAAAATTAGGAATTTAATTATAATGTGATTTTATGATGTCTTATATAATAATGATATGATGTGAGTGTATGTTCTACTTTGCTTTGGCTATGTTATACATGTTGGATTAATCTTTTGTTTAAGTGCAGAGGTGTTCTAACCAAGCCACGGATAATCAGATATTATCCCACACATTTTATGAATTCTCGTGTAAGTCGATCTAGTTCCAAGAGGAACCAAGATCAACTATGTATGCATGATGAGGTTTTTGTAATGTTGTTGTGAAGTGTTGTTTGGGTTAGGTATACCCCTTTATATTTGATTTTTCTTTGGTGTTGTAAAGATGTAATGTTCATTTGAAATTTATTTTGAGTTTATACTTTTTGAGACCCTTTTTATGTGATTTTATTCACCCTTTGGTGCTCAAAATGGGTTAAAAGTGACCCTGGGTTATACCCCTAGGGTCTAGGGACCATTTGAGCTTGTATAACCTTAGGTAAACTCCCATTTGGTCACTTAAACTTCACCCTAAAGTAAAGTGACGAAAATGGAAGTTTGGGAAGCAGAGGAAGAGTGGGTCAAACACTCAACCTCTTCCATTCCTCTTTCCAAGGTTTGGGGGAGCATTCAAGACCCCTAAATTGTGGAGGACTCAACTCCAAGCCTCTCCCGCAATTGGTGAGGGTACCTTGGGGTTGTGTGGGCTTTCATAGGAGGAGATGATTGGGGCACTTGTGGTACCCACTCCTTCTTTAGCTCCACTTTTCTCTCCCACATGTGTGAGAGAGAGCACAATTGTAGGGGGTAAGACATGGTGGAATGGGTGGATGACATGTGTCACCACCCCATTCCATGAAGCTTACAAGTGGTTCGATAGAGGAGTGAGGAGGTGACATGTGTCACCTCCCCATTCCTCAAGCCTCATGAAGAGAGAATATTTTAATCCCTCTTGAAGAGAGGGAGGGGGTTGTTGAATTATTTTCAATTTTTGAATTTTTATTGATTTTGGGGAGAGAGTTAGAGGGGATTTTAGAGGCTCATTTTGGAGAAAGATTTGGAGGTGGAGTTGGAAGGGCTCTTCTCAACTATCTTCCATTTGGGCTATTTAAGGGAGGATTCAAGGCTAATGCTTTTCCTTATGTATTTTATTTTCTTGTGTGATGCTATGTGTGTGTTTCCATATTGTGTTTTACATTTGTTGTTGTGGGGAAAATTTTATGGGTGTTGTGAGAGCCTCTCCAATTGGAGAAAATGCTCAACATGTGTGGGGTGGGGGAGGAGTGAACCTCCTCGAGGTCACATCTCAGTTTTTGTGGTATATTAGCCTTGAGGGCAAGAAGAGAAAATGTGTATATTTGAATGTCTTGAGAGCCAAGAGAAAATTTTGTGAAAATTGGTTTTTATGTGTTGGCTTGAGGCCTTGAGAAATTTGGTTTTGGGAGTTATTTGGAGTGACACTCTTGAGTTGAGTGATGTCCACTCCCCTACCCCATTAAACTTATTTTTGGTGAATTTTGTTATGTGCAAGCCAAGGGAGTGTTTCTTGCTTTTGTGTTTGAGTGCTTTGTTGTGAAGTGGTGTGTGTTCCTTGTGTGAGGATTACCTCCAAGCTCGGGGGTGACTCATGAGTGAGTCTATGGTAGGGAGGAGAGAAGTTTTTGTGGATTCTTTCCTCTTCTATGTGTTTATTGCAGGTTATTGAAGCTATGGAGTGTAGAAGAAAGAGACATCTTTTGTGGTTTAGTCCATTTTCATTTTGGCTATTGTGAGCCATTGCTAAATTGGCCTATTTGTATATGTGTTGTTGAAGAGAGAGTGGATTGTTCTCTCTTGAGTTGTAAAGATACATGTATTAATTTAGAGTTGTATATAAGCTTATGTGCATTTGGAAATAAAACTTATAGTTGTTGATTTAATTACTATGTGAATGTGAAAGAAATGTGTATTGATAGGCAAAATGTATGTTCTAATTTATTAGTAGATTTATATGCTTCACTTTAAGGTAATAAAATGTGTTGTTGCTGTTATATTATTGATTTTCAAAAGAAAGAGTTACAAATTTATTTCAAGAGTACCAAAAAATATATAATTTATTTGCCTTCATTTCAAAAAAAAATATGCCTATTTAGATTTTCTTTCCCTTTAAAAAAAAATAGGTTGATGTGACTTTATGAGATTTGTATAGAAGAATATGTTTCAATATATAAAATTATATATATATATATATATTAAATTATTCATAAAAAAAAATTTGTAATGAAAACTGTAAGTGAAATTTTCTCAAAAATTATAGAATTGATGGAATAGATATTCATTTTCTTTTGGGTCTTTATAACTGTTAAGAAAAAATTAGATGAGGGTTAGGGTTACGGCCTGGCCACCGCCCTCCCCCCTCGCTGCCTTTTTAAACCCTTGGGTGGGGGATGGATCCTCTACCCACTACCCACCATACGGTGGGGGTGGGTGGGTGGTCCCCCCCCCCCAAATATGTCTCTTGCCTCCCATAAAAACATTAAAACTCTGCCATTTTTTTTAAAAACAAAAAAAAAAAACCAGTCTCTAATGCTCGGCGGTGGCACGGCTGCTACCCTAAATTTAGTCCATCGTTTGGTATGTCATTCGGCCCTAGGGTTTAACCTGCAACCTTTCTAATATTTATGCTCATAAATAAAAGAATATATATATATATATTATGTGGGTGTATACTCTAATTTTTTTAAATCTTCCATATTTAGATCTGGTTTAAAAACTAGTATATATATAGGGATTCAAAACAAAAAAAAAATGAAAATATATTAAATGGATATACCTCCATGCGAGGAATCCATGGATGCTCTTTTCAACTTGCAACACCAAAAACGAGCAAAGAGAGGAAGAAATGAGAAAGTGGAGAGAAGAGGAGGAATGCGAAAACAAATGGAGGCTAGGGTTTGGTTTAATTTCCATAATGATATTATTTTTTTAATTGTGGAGCTTTTTAGGGCTTCAAATTTTAAATTTTCTTTTATTAATTTTCTCCCTTCCTTCATTATGACTCTATTGCTATTTTATTTTAATGGGTGAGATTAGGAAATTTAATAATGGGTGGGTATTATATTGTAGTAAAGTTCATGTGGTTAATTTGTATTTCTAGTATTAGAGGGTAGGAAATTATTATTCTAACTATTTTATTAAACAGGACCATTATAGAGTAATCTATTTAGCTAGAGGGGATTATTGTTTGTTTTAAATTATTAGTTTTGGGGTTAGATTAATCTATTTAATTTCACTCCAATTTAACCATTGAAACGTTATTAATTTTAAATCAATTGAATTAATTTATTGCTTGTGAACTTTAGTTAATGAGGCTAATTTTATTTTAATTAGATTAGTTGCTTTAATTTATTTAATCTAGTGCATATTAATTAATAAATAAATTAGTCATTTTATCCATCATAGCAAACCTAGTAAACATCTGACCGAAATTTATTGGGATAAACCCTATTCACGCCCGTGAGGTGTTATGCTGCCAGATTTTTCCGGGACCTAGGGTTAATTTAATTAAGTAATTTTAACCATGTGTAGAGCATGATTGACGTTACCACAAGCTTGATGATCGTAAATAGTTTTAGTATTTAATTTATTTATGCTCTTGTTTTGGTCTTTCGATTTTGACTCGTGTCGAAATCCCTTCACCCACCTAAGAAATCTTAGGGTTTTGATCTATCAATCCTAACCCTAATGGCGATGCTTTCCACGTCACATTGACCCCCTTAGTCATCTTTCATCACATAGGGGAATGCGCATGTGATTGCATTACCTCGCAATCAATTGACATGTTTACACCTTATGCGTATTGCCACCGGGCACGTTGATGTGTGAGGCAGTTTCTAGGGATGCGTAGAAAATTTTTGATATTTCGTGTCATGACCACATGAGAAATGTGGACATGATACGTGTGTTGCATGTCGTGACCACATGGGAAATGTGGGCATGACATTTGGTATCAGAGCCTAAGTTTAAACATTGGGCTTGTTTGGGCACATTACTTATTCCACAATTTTGATTAATTAGTGACTACCTTTTTCTTGTAGGATGCCACCTAGAACAAGGAAAGTGCATTCACACCGTACTAATTCTATAGAGGTACGAGATGAGTCAATGGCAGAGGGTTAGGGACCAGTAGCTTTACCAGAACAACATGCACCATAGGTACCACCAGCACTTGATATAGGGCCACAGATCTTGCAGACGTTACAGGCTATGTTAGAGAGGTTACCGCCAGCTCTAGCAGTGCCATGTGTCGAGCCCGGCTTTGATCCACGATAGGAGCCACATGAGGAGCCGCATGCTGAGTCGTGAACTGAGCAATGTGTAGAGCGCCGCATCGAGTTGCGAGAGGCACCACATATAGAGCCCTTTGTTGAGATACCTGACACCATAGTGGAGGAGGTTGGTTCAGCTTATAGAACTCATAGAAAGAGCCCTCTGCATCATGCGAGATGAGAGGAGGCTGTGAGGTTAGATCAGATTTATCACAAACCTTATGATTATGGTGTGGATGAGCCTATCACAGGACACAGAGACCAAGGAGACCCTACCAGAGACTTGCTTAGGTTGAATCCACCTACCTTCATAGGAGCTATAGAGGGAGCTGAGGCCGAGGCTTGGCTTATCAGTTTAGATAGGTTCTTTGTGTTGCATCCTTATGGGAGCAACACAAAGGCATGTGTGGTAGTACACCTCTTGAGAGATATAATAGTGACTTGGTGGTGCACTGAGGAGTGCAACAACTACCTATCCTTAGACACTCTTACATGGGACACTTTCATAGAGTGCTTTAATGTGCGTTATTTATCAGACCACTATAGGCAACATTAGATAGATGACTTCCATGATTTGCAGCAGAGAGGGCTCACGGTTGTGCAGTATGAGAGTAGGTTCATTGAGTTATCTCATTATGCAGAGTATCTCTGTGATGAGAAACTTTTGGTGCATAAATTTATCAAGGGTTTGAATTAGGGGATAGCAAGACCAGTGCGTATGGTAGACCCCCAGACCATGAGTGAGGCTCCCGAAAAGGCATATATTGTAGAGGAGATTTAGGGACGAGGTCAGAGTTCACATCCTCAGTTTCAAGATCGTAATCAGCAGCAGCAGCAGCAAAATTTTTGTAGAACACCACCACCACAGAGAGGAGGATTTAGTTTTCTATCTTTACCTCCTAGGCCTCCACAATAGCAGCAACAGCAGTATCAGTAGAGATTTAGACCTTAACAGAGGGCACAGGGAGGACAGGATCGAGGTTGGCAGTAGCAAGGTCCACGTAGGGATCAGAGATAGCAGGGACCACTTGTGGGACCCATGAGATTACAACAGTCTTACAGGGGTTCTCAAGGGTCCATAGGATGGACTGGACAGTAGTAGAGAAGTAGGACTCAGACTGGATAGATACACGCTAAGGGACCATGTTATGTATGTGGTGGGGCAGGACATTTAGCCAGAGAGTGCCCACAGGGATTTACGGCAGGGGGACAGCCCCGTTTAGGAGGATCAGAGCAGACTGTAGGAGATGTGGGCAAGTCCCACCATATGTTTGCAGTGGTTTACAATCGCCAGGCTAACTTCTAGGCCTTAGTGATCGAGACAGCAAGTATGATTGGGGATGTTCCCATTTCTATTTTATTCGACTCTGGCGCTACTGATTCATTTATATCTACATCGTTAGTGGAGCCTTATAGGCTGGTGGCCTCTAGGTAGGACATTAGGTGGGAGGTTGAGTTGGCCACTAGGGCCAGGATGTCAGTAGATGCTTTGGTTCAGGATTGAGAGATCTCTTTGGGAGCCTACACTACACTTTATGACCTTAGAGTTATGCCATTAGGATCATATGGTGTAGTTTTGGGCATAGATTAGCTTGCATCTCATAGAGCCAAGCTAGATTGTCACCGAAAGGTGATTAGTTGTTTAAATGCTCATGGCACATCAATCGAGGTAGTGGACATTCAAAAGCCCACAACAGTTTGTATGATTTCCACTCAGCAACTTAAGCACAGCATGCGGAAGGGATGTCAACTATTTGTCATCACTATTAGCGACAGATCATATGATGAGCTAGAGGCATCTTTAGATGACCATCCTATCTTTAGGGAGTTTGATGATGTCTTTCCACTAGAGTTACCAGGTATGCCTCCATACGGAGAGGTAGACTTCCACATCAATCTAGTGCCAGGTGTAGAGCCAATGTCTCGTGCACCCTACAGGATGACCACACATGAGCTCACGGAGCTTAAGTTGCAGTTAGAGGAGTTGCTTAAGAAGGGGCACATCTAACCTACCGTTTCACCATGGGGCACACTGGTTATCTTCGTGAATAAGAAGGATGGGTCTCTTCATTTGTGTATGGACTATAGACATCTTAATAAGTTGACGGTGAAGAACCGTTTTCCTCTGCCTAGGAATGATGACCTTTTTTATCAGAAGTAGGGAGCCAGAGTGTTCTCTAAGATAGACCTAAAGTTCGGCTACCACCAGTTGCACATCACAGAAGCAGATATCCATAAAACTTCTTTCTGGACTAGATATGGCCACTATGAGTTCACTATGGTACCCTTCTGCTTGACGTACGCCCCTACAGTGTTCATGAGTCTCATGAATGGGGTGTTCCGCACGTACTTAGATTGGTTCATGATCATTTTCCTTGATGATATTTTGATTTACTCATGGATCAAGGAGGAGCATGAGGATCACTTGCGTCAGGGTTTGCAGTGCTTGAGAGAGTAGCAGCTTTATGACAACTTGGTGAAGTGTGCCTTTTTCAGGACCGAGGTGCAGTACTTAGGACACATTCTATCTAGCGATGGTATCTCTATAGATCCATCAAAGATCAAGGTTATTAGGGATTGGCCGGCACCTACCAGTGTGACAGATGTCAGGAGTTTCATGGGATTAGCCGGTTACTACCATAGATTCGTAGAGGGCTTTTCTAGGATAGCGCACCCCATCACTTCCCTTCAACAGAAAGGGAAGAGTTTCACTTGGACTGAGTAGTGTGAGAGAGCCTTTGGGGTCCTCAAGGAGCACCTTATCAGCACTCCCATCTTAGTAGTTTCTAATCTTGCAGAGGATTTTATGGTTTGTACAAATGCATCACTTGAGGGTTTGGGAGCTGTGCTTATGTAGGGTGGTAGAGTGATTATATATGAGTTGCGTAAGCTAAAGACACATGAGATGAACTACCCCACTCATGATTTAAAGCTCGCAGCAATGGTTCATGCTCTCGTTTGTTGTAGACATTTTCTTTTGGGTTGCCACATTGCACTTCATTCAGATCACCACAGTTTGCAGTACATTTTCACATAGTCAAATTTGAAAGCCCACCAGTGATGTTGGATGGAGTTTCTTTGCGAGTATGAATTTGATGTCCACTACATCAAAGGGAAGGAGAATGTGGTCGCTGATGCATTAAGTCAGAGGTACCATGAGATCCTGACCTTGACCTTGAGTGTGGACTTGAGAGAGCGGATCATTCAGCATCTGCCTGAGGATGAGTGGTTTCTTGAGGTGTAGCAGGAGATCCAATCGCAGAGGCCCTTATGTGCAAATTTGTAGGATATTCTCTTGAGGCATATGGGCTTCTTAGACATCATCAGCGCATCTATGTACCCCATGCGGGTGACCTACTTGCAATAGTTCTTTCGGAGGCTCACAGAGCACCTTATGCAGCACACCCAGGGGTGAAGAAGATGCATGCCGACTTGCGACAGTTGTACCATTGGGCGAGTATGAGATGAGATATTGTGGAGTATGTTGCTCATTGTCTTGAGTGCCAGAGGATCAAGGTTGAGCATTAGCATCCAGCAGGTCTTTTATGCCCTCATGAGATACTGGAGTGGAAATGGGACACCATTTCCATAGATTTCATTGTTGGTCTTCCTATGTCATCTCGCTGCCATGATGCCATCATGGTGATGGTTGACAAGTTGACCACGGTGGCACATTTGTCACCGGTACGCACAACGTACAATGCACCATCAGTGGCAAGAGTATTTTTGGATGAGATTGTTAGATTACATGGGGTACCTCACCATATCATTTATGATAGGGACTTAGTGTTCACATCAGCCTTTTGGAGAACATTACAGTAGGTGTTGGTCACACAGTTCAACTTCAATTCTGCTTATCATCCTGAGACAGATGGGCAGACAGAGAGGGTTAATCAAGTCCTTGAGGATATGCTATGTATCTACATTATATATCACAGTCTAGATGGGAGGAGTATCTATATCTAGTTGAGTTTGCCTACAATAATGGGCATCACAACTTGTTGGGTATGCCTCCTTTTCAAGCCTTGTACGGCAAACCTTGCAGGACACCTTGGAGTTGGGACCACATTGAGGATAGGGTTACGATAGGGCCAGAGTTGGTTCAGGATATGGAGTAGCAGGTAATCTTGATTAGGCAGAGACTTCAGGAGGCACAGGATCGACAGAAGAAGTATGTTGATGCTAAGAGGGTAGATCGGAGCTTCTCAGTTGGGGACAGAGTATTCCTGAGAGTGTGACCACACAAGAGTCCAATCCATTATGGAAAGGGCTCTAAGCTCACAACACGGTTTGTTTGACCTTTTGAGATATTTGAGTGGATAGGACCCGTAGCCTACCATCTAGCCTTACCATCTAGACTGTCGCGCATAAATGATGTTTTTCATGTATCTATTTTGCAGCATTACATATCTGATTAATCTCATGTATTAGATTGGAGTGATGTACAGGTAGAGGTGGATGGTCAGTTGGCTTTGGAGCCAATTCACATATTGGCTCGTCAAACGCTGGGCCTTTGAGGTCAAGAGCTAGACCAGGGTAGTGTCCAGTGGGACATGTACGATGAGGTCATGGTGACTTGGGAGGATACAGCTAGATTGAGGGCACTATATCCTCACCTCTTTGACAACTTCTAGGAGGAAGTTCAGTCTCAGGGGGGAGGATGTGAGGCCTACCTTTTCACTCCCTTAATTTGACTATTTTATATTACTGTTAGAGGCATATTTTAGACATATGGCACTATTGATCCCAATTTGCAAGACTATTAGACTATATGTTTATTTTGATTTTTTTATGTTTAGCATGATTAGGATGAGACTAGACCTTGATTTGATTCACTAACGATGATTGGACATATGATTTACATTATGATGTTATTGAGATACTAGTCATGTGATTATGGTTATGGATCTATTATGTGATTTTATATTGTGGTGGATTATTGAAATGCAAAATTAGGAATTTAATTATGATGTGATTTTATGATGTCTTATATGATCATGAGATGATGTGAGTGTATGTTCTACTTTGTTTTAGCTATGTTATACATGTTGGATTAATCTTTTGTTTAAGTGCACAGGTGTTCTAACCAAGCCACAGATAATCGGAGATCATCCCACACATTTTGTGAATTCCCATGTAAGCCGATCTAGTTCCAAGAGGAACCAAGATCAACTATGTATGCATGATGAGATTTTCATAATGTTGTTGTGTAGTGTTGTTTCGGTTAGGTATACCCATTTATATTTGATTTTTTTTGGGTGTTGTAAAGATGTAATGTTCATTTGAAATTTATTTTGAGTTTATACTTTTTGAGACCCTTTTTATCTAATTTTATTCACCGTTTAATGCTCAAAATGGGTTAAAAGTGACCCTAGGTTATAACCCTAGGGTCTAGGGACCATTTGAGCTTATATAACCTTAGGTAAACTCTCATTTGGTCACTTAAACTTCAACCTATAGTAAAGTGACGAAAATGGAAGTTTGGGAAGGAAAGGAAGAGTGGGTCAAACACTCAACCTCTTCCATTCCTCGTTTCAAGGTTTGGGGGAGTCTTCAAGACCCCTAAATTGTGGAGGACTCAACTCCAAGTCTCTCCCACAATTCGTGAGGGTACCTTGGGGTTGTGTGGGCTTTCATAGGAGGAGATGATTGGGGCATTTGTGGTACCCACTCCTTCTTTAGCTCCACTTTTCTCTCACACATGTGTGAGAGAGAGCACAAGCGGAGGGGGTAAGACTTGGTGGAATAGGTGGATGACATGTGTCACCACCCCATTCCATGAAGCTTGCAAGTGGTTGTGTGGAGGAGTGAGGAGGTGACATGTGTCACCTCCCCATTCCTCAAGGCTCATGAGGAGAGCCTATTTTAATCCCTCTTGAAGAGAGGGAGGGGGTTGTTGAACTATTTTCAATTTTTGAATTTTAATTGATTTTGGGGAGAGAGTTAGAGGAGATTTTGGAGGCTCATTTTGGAGAAAGATTTAGAGGTGGAGTTGGAAGGGCTCTTCTCAACTATCTTCCATTTGGGCTATTAAAGGTAGGATTCAAGGCTAATGCATTTCCTTATGTATTTTCTTTTCTTGTGTGATGCTATGTGTGTGTTTCCATATTGTGTTTTACATTTGTTGTTGTGGGGAAAATTTTATGGGTGTTGTGAGAGCCTCTCCATTTGGAGAAAATGCTCAACATGTGTGGGGTGGGGGAGGAGTGAACCTCCTCAAGGTCACATCCCAGTTTTTGTGGTATATTAGCCTTGAGGGGAAGAAGAGAAAATGTGTATATTTGAATGGCTTGAGAGCCAAGAGAAAATTTTGTGAAAATTAGTTTTTATGTGTTGGTTTGAGGCCTTAAGAAATTTGGTTTCAGGAGTTATTTAGAATGACACTCTTGAGTTGAGTCATGTCCACTCCCCTACCCCATTAAACTCATTTTTGGGGAGTTTTGTTATGTGTAAGCCAAGGGAGTGTTTCTTTCTTTTGTGTTTGAGTGCTTTGTTGTGAAGTGGTGTGTGTTCCTTGTGTGAGGATGACCTCCAAGCTCGGGGCTGACTCATGAGTGAGTCTATGGTAGGGAGGAGAGCAGTTTTAGTGGCTTCTTTCCCCTTCTATGTGTTTATTGCAGGTTATTGAAGCTATAGAGTGTAGAAGAAAGAAACATCTTTTGTGGTTTAGTCCATTTTAATTTTGGCTATTGTGAGCCATGGCTAAATTTACCTATTTGTATATGTGTTGTTGAAGAGAGAGTGGATTGTTCTCTCTTGACTTGTAAAGATACATGTATTAATTTAGTGTTGTATATAACCTTATGTGCATCTGGAAATAAAACTTATAGTTGTTGATTTAATTACCATGTGAATGTGAAAGAAATGTGTATTGATAGGCAAAATGTATGTTATAATTTATTAGTAGATTTATATGCTTTACTTCAAGGTAATAAAATGTGTTGTTGTTTTATTATTGATTTTTCAAAAGAAAGAGTTGTAGATTTATTTCAAGAGTACCAATAAATATATAATGCATTTGCCTTCATTTCAAAAAAGAATATGCCTATTTAGATTTTCTTTCCCTTTAAAAAAAAAGAGGTTGATGTGTCTTTATGAGATTTGTATAGAAGAATATGTTTCAATATATAAAAGTTTATATATATATATATATATATATATATATATATATATATATATATATATATATATATATACTTGCATTTCTTTATATAGTTTTTTCCCATTATTTTAGCTTGCTAGGAGTCTGGATTTCAATATTTTTATATATCTATATATACAAATATATATATATATATATGTGTGTGTGTGTGTGTGTGTGTGTATTATATTTTTTTTAGAAACTAGTATATATATTTGAATCTAAGAAATGACTGTGTATTTGTTGAATACACACACACACAGATATATATATATATATATATATATATTCATAAAAAAAAATTGTAATGAAAACTGTAAGTGAAAATTTCTCAAAAATTATAGAATCGACAGAATAGATATTCATTTTTTTTTGGGTCTTTATAACTGTTAAAAAAAATTAGATGAGGGTTGGGGTGATTGCCTGGCCGTCGCCCTTCCCCCTCACTGCCTTTTGAAACCCTCGAGTGGGGGACGGATCCCCCACCTGCTCTCCACCATATGGTGGGGGGTTGGTGGGTGGTTTGCCCCCCCTAGATACATCTCTTGCCTCCCATAAAAACGTTAAAACTCTACAATTTTTTAAAAAACAAAAAAAACCAATCTCTAATTCTCGGCGGTAGTGCGGTCGCTACCCTAAATTTAGTCCACCACTTGGTATGTCATTCAGCCCTAGGGTTTAACCTATAACCTTTCTAATATTGACGCTCATAAATAAAAGAATATATATATTCTATGGGTGTATACTCTAATTTTTTTAAATCTTAAATATTCAGATCTGGTTTTAAAACTAGTATATATATATATATATATATAGGGATTCAAAACAAAAAAAATGGAAATATATGTAATGGATATACCTCCGTGGGAGGAATCCATGGATGCCCTTTTCAACTTGCAACACCAAAAACAAGCAAAGAGAGAGGAAGAAATGAGAAAGTGGAGAGAAGAGGAGGAATGAGAAAACAAATGGAGACTAGGGCTTGGTTTACTTTCCATAATGATATTATTTTTTAATTGTGGAGCTTTTTAAGGCTTCAAATTTTAAATTTTCTTTTATTAATTTTCCCCCTTCCTTCATTATGACTCTATTGCTATTTTATTTTAATGGGTGAGATTAGGGAATTTAATAATGGGTGGGTATTATATTGTAGTGAAGTTCATGTTGTTAATTTGTATTTCTAGTATTAGAGGGTAGGAAATTATTATTCTAACTATTTTATTAAACGGGACCATTATAAAGTAATCTATTTTGCTAGAGGGGATTATTGTTTGTTTTAAATTATTGGTTTTGGGGTTAGATTAATCTATTTAATTTCATTCCAATTTAACCATTGAAACGTTATTAATTTTAAATCAATTGAATTAATTTATTGCTTGTGAACTTTAGTCAATGAGACTAATTTTATTTTAATTAGATTAGTTGCTTTAATTTATTTAATCTAGTACATATTAATTAATAAATAAATTAGTCGTTTTATCCAACATAGCAAACCTAATAAACATCTGACCGAAATTTATTAAAATAAACCCTATTCATGCCTGTGAGGTGTTATGTTGTTGGATTTTTCTGGGACCTAGGGTTAATTTAATTAAGCAATTTTAACCATGTGTAGAGCATGATTGACATTACCACAAGCTTGACGATCATAAATAGTTTCAGTATTTAATTTATTTATGCTCTTGTTTTGGTCTTTCGATTTCGACTCATGTCGGAATCCCTTCACCCACCTAGGAAATCTTAGGGTTTAGATTTGTCGATCCTAACCCTAATGGCGATGCTTTCCGCATCGCATTGACCCCCTTAGTTGGCATCACATAGGGGAATGCGCATGTGATCGCATTACCCCACAATTGATTGACATGTTTACACCTTATGCGTATTGCCACCGAGCACACTGATGCGTGTGAGGGGGTTTCTAGGGATGCGTGGACAATTTTTTATATTTCGTGTCATGACCACATGACAAATGTGGACATGACACATGTGTTGCATGTCGTGACCACATGGGAAATGTGGGCATGACAGTCAGTGAGACAAGTTACCAATGATGCCAGTGAGGCTAAAATCAGTGAGATTTCTGTTTAGCTAATGAGGCTATAACCAATGAGGTTTTTCTTTGCCAGTGAGACATTGAATGTGACCAGTAAGACTTAAAGAAATAAATTTTTTGTTTAAGCATTTTACTCTTCATTTCATGGTGCTTCTCTCAACATTTGAATATCTATGATACTTGAAGTTTAAATGCATAAATTTATGTGGATTAATTAAGTTAGATTTGATTTGTAACTTGAATCACTGATTCATCCAAATAAATGACTAAACCATGACTAAATAAATGACTAGCATGACTAAAATAAATGACTACAATGACTAAATAAATGACTACCATGACTAAAATAAATGACTACAATGACTAAATAAATGCTACAATGACTAAATAAATGACTGCAATTTTTAGTAGTTTTTTTAGTCATTTATTGTTTTTTTAATCAATGACAAGTTAACAACAATCAATGACTAAATATATTACCAAATTGATGACTAAATTTACTACCAAATTGATGACTAAATATACTACCAAATTAATGACTAAAATTTGTTTAGTCATAAATTTGGTCGCGAGATAAATGACCGGAAATAAACTACCAATGGTCACGTGACCAAACTAATGGTCACATGACCAATTTTTGGGAGTTTTTTTTAGTCATTTATTTATGTTTTTCTACTAGTGGTTGCTTGAACTAGGGAAGATCTATTCTTCTTATCATATCAAAAATATAAGGCATAGGAAATTACTAAATTTTCACTTAGTAACATACCTTCTAGTGATGTTCATGGACCCTCTCAAGCTTTTGAGGCTATGAGGGTAGTTCCCCCTATCCCGCAGGTGGCGAATGAAGTTAAGCCTGAATCGAAGGTTTCTCCCCGTCCTTGAGCATCTGGTAGATATATTGAGGTTCCCCCTTCACCATCCTTTCAAGGAGAACAAGGAAACTATCTAGCACAAAACAAACCTCCCCATAATCACAATATTACTTATGTCCCACCTACCTCTTTGGAGACTAGTGAAAAGCAATCAATTACGCATAAATTATTTCCTAAGATTTCTTAACCGTCTGTGGATGCTCAAGTACCTCCACCTATTTCACAAGTTGAGAAGGAAGAGTAGCGCACTTTGAGGAACCCCTTCTTGTGGTCTCTCAATCTTTGGTGGTTCCTCTTGTTTCTTCTAATGTTCTTGAAGCAAAGGAAGAAAAGGAACCCACATTAGAAGATATTATAGTTCCCCTAACAAACATCACAAACAAAACTAAGAGAAGTCAAATTGTAAGAGAAAAAAATAAGTTTCATCATGTTATGGCTCACCTTGCTACAAGAGAGGAGAATCTCCCTCCTCGCAAGCATCAATCACCAACAGATGTGAAGGAGACATCTATTAGTGCTGTGTCTCCTCTAGCGAAAGATAGTGCTTCACAACCCGCAACAGACACTATTGTTCTATATTCCAATAATGAATCTAAAGGTAATAACAATTCAAGTTTGGCTCTTGCTACTTGCACCACACTTGTTGTAGTTCCTCTTACATCTTGTCCACCATCCCTAAATGGTGGTGAGCAAGATTGAGAGGTGAATGATTTTTTTAGGCCAACTCATGAGTGTGGCCCCTCTCTCTTGTGCCATGAGTGCATGTGATTGTTTTCCCCCGTATTGTGTTGCTTGATGTGTTATTTATGTTTAGTAAGCTCTCTTTTGATAACCAATGACACCCTTGTTGGTGCAAGGATACAAAGGGACTGAAATCTATTTTGGCATTCTCTCTATTTATATCATCATTCCTCTATATGTCGTAAGTTGCATTTCATCATTATTGTTTCCTTTGAGGATGATGCAAAGTGTAGGACAATTTAGCATCCTTCCTTGTTGACCCAAGGTTTTATATTTACTTTCACGTGAGATTATTTCCTCCTTCGTCTCCGTAGTTCTACCGACTAGCAGATGATAACAGTTCAAAATATTTATAATCCCGAGATGTCTCCTATTATACAACCATTCATATAGTAACACCAGTAAAGTAGATCCCTTTGTGTTATTACTTTATATTAATATGATAATTTCTTGTATGATTTGATATATGCGGCACCTTGTTGCTATGCTCAGTGTCATACCATGACTACACAAGCCATTATGTATTGTGCTCATAGCATCGCCTCAGTTTTCCTTTTCTAGGGGAAACCCCTTGTTGTGATGTAGCTTTTGGGAACACACATCATGTGGGCATGTGTTTCTAAAAAGTTCTCATGCATGTCTTGTATTTTATTCTACCTTAAAGCAATTACTCTCTAAGGAAGTAAGAAATCACTTTAAGGTCGAGGCATACATTGTACTATGCTCTTTTGATTATACATTTGTGGATTATGATTGATGTGAAGCTCACCTAGTGATTCGACGGTCCTCACTAGCCTGTGATGCATTCACTTGACATGGAAGTCACCTAGTGATTTGGTGATTCTCACTAGCCTATGACGTTTCCATTTTTTGTTGGTCTATGAGTCACCTAGTACAACAAAGTTTGCTAGCCCATGTGCTTCATGTGACTTGTCATGGTTGTCTAGTAATTCGGTAGTCCTTACTAGTCCATGATCCATGAGATCACTTCTCTTCACATGAGCCCAAGTGACAAAGCAAGCTACTGTCAGAGTCAAGTTGCTTGTGTGTTTGTTTCCATGTTTGTTTGTGTCATGTATTGTTTAAACTTGTATTCTCTTAACGATTCCATGTGTTTTATGTTTCTTCATCAGTTTTTCCATGTATACTTTATGCCTTATGTGTATGCTTCGTGTCAAGTGTGTATGCATCGTGTATGGTGTGTATTACTTTTGTGTATTGTATGTCTCTTGAGTATATTCCTTATATATGCTTTCAGTACTTCGTGTATGTGTGAGATATGTTACAATGCCTTGCATGTTTGAAACCTTAGATTCCTAAGCTTGGGGGCTACTATGATCCATAACTTGGGGGAATTCTTTGGCTTATATGTTTTTATGTTGGAAATCTATCTTCTCCTTACTTTAATGTGAGTATGAATGTAATTTCATACTCACGCTAAAGTGGGGCTAAGTGTTATGGAGTAAAATGTTTACCCTTGCTAATTTGGACCTATTTTGGCACCTATTGGAATAATAAACAATTAACGATGAATAAACCCCAACAAATAAACTTAGATCTGATCTAAGCTCACCCCATTAAGTACTCCTCAAAGTTTATAGGGGGTAAAGGACCAGGGTGCCAAATGCCCTAGGCCTAACTTTTAGCCTCAGCCTTAATTTGGTGGTGTCAACATAGAACACCTCTTTGGTCTACACTTCTTGGCCTCAATTGGTTTTACTCACTGATAGTGAGTGGGAATGCATATAAAAGGGAATCTGATTATTAATTTTACAACTAGAAGGTTAGGATTGCTCATCTTATGCTCAAGTATTCTTCATGATTGGATTAGCTCTTTGTATGTGGATGTTATGATCCTTATTTGCAAGTCTTGAAGGGAGTTCAAGTCTTCATTCTCTATCTCCTTGTTGGTGCATGGTCTTGAGTCACCTACTCCAACTAGGGTTTCATATATTGTGGTAACATTTTCTATTTATATTCATTCTTTCATTATTTATAGCATATCTTTCCTCTACCCTCCTAGGGCAAACACTCTTTGATATCTAATCATTGTTGTAGTGGAGGTGGAAACACCAACATGAGGTTTGACTAAGGCAAGCCCCTAAAAACAACACCACCCTTTCTCTTATTGTTTGTGTGCAAGTCAGATTCAATGGAGTCAAACAACAACAAGTGACAGGAAGCAGGAAGGTCAACAAGCGAAGACACCCAGATCAGAATATTTTTAAAAAACCCTAATTTAGGTCTAGGGCACCCAATGCCCTAGTTCCTCTCTAATCACAAACCTAGGTTCTGGTTCTTATTTGTCCTTTGATCTCTATTGTTGTCTCAAATTCTCTATAATAATTTAAATTATCAGTCATTTATTCACTGATCTCACTCAATTAGGGTTTCTTACTTTGTCCTAGCTTGATTGGTTCGATTTGGTTAACACTCTTTTATATAGCAAAGGGATAAAAACCTTGTAGTTTGCCTCTCATTCAATGGTATAATCCAAGCTTGGTTTGTGTTCTAATGTTGATAGAAGAGGGTTTTGACCTAGTTTAGGGTTTTAAACTAAGTCTCCTGTTTCCATCAAACAATGGCATTCCTAAAACTACCTTTAAAACAAGGTATGGGAAGTATGAGTTCATAGTGTCACCATTTGGGTTGACTAATGCACCCATAGCCTTCATGAACTTAATTAATAGTGTGTTTAGAGACATGATAGATATTAAGTGTGAAAAAGATTAATGATAATAACTAGCATGCACACTAGATCAAACCCTCTTTCACAATAACATTCAAGGAGAAGGCCGAGTCAAATCACTACCAAATGGAGGTGGACTTAGCTATAGATCTTGTACTTAGGAAATCTATAGAAAGATCTAATTTAATCAAGCCTTTTTATCAAACCCTAGGTCAATGATGCACAAAACCCTAGTTCTATGATGATCTGATTATAACAGAAGATGTACAGCAAATCTCTAGAAACCAATTACATAGGGAGGATTAGGAAGATGTCAGAACCTATTTCCCAAAAGAAGAGATATCAAAGGGCTATTTCAGGACTGCCCAAGTCCTGAGAGGTTGAATCTTTAGAAGTTGTAAACTAGAGAAATGTTGCAGAGACTGCCCTGATGCCAGATCTAAAGTCTGTTGAGGCATAAAGACTAGGGCGATACTGCCCAAGTCTTGCATAGAGGGATATTCTTAAACTATTGTTGGATCTCAAAACCTTAATCCTTGCTCAGTCTTCCTATACCTTCATATTTCCCAGATCTCACAACTGTAACCTACACTCAAGAAGAAGAGAAGGGGTTTGGGGGTTATGGTGTTTAGGGACTTGCCTCAGTCAAATCTCAGGATAGCATTCAAGCTTCCCAACACAGTAGATAGATAAAGAGAGCATGCCCTTGCAGGGCAGAGGCTAAACACAATAGAAATATGATGAATCAAATGATGATAAACACAATTATATCACCTATGTGATGAAACCCTTAGGAGGATGAAGGATTCTTCAACTCATAAGGAGATATAGATGATAACTTCAAACCTACAACAACACACACAATGACAATACAAATATTCTCTAGAATCACAATGAATGCTTTGAATACTCTTTACTCCAATGCTTCAAGTTGGCTATCTCTATCTAGGTTCATAATGAATTCAAAAAATCACTTATATATGCTTTCCCGCTAACATTCATGAAATTAAACCAAAAGAGTTGACAAGGATAAATCTTTTTAAAGGTCCTAAGCTAACACACAATTAAATTTTCCCCAACCAATCAGAGAAGACTTGGATGATACTGCCCAAGTCTTTAGGCCCCTTTTAGGTCTGGGATAAGGTTAAGCATGGGTCCCTTATTCCCAATTTACATTGGTTTTAGACAATTTTGCATTGGGATGAATATTTAAAATGTATAATGTATTCATGGGGACCTAAGAGCTAAACAAGGAGGTAAAAAGACAAGTGTCCACTTTTTACTCCATAATATTTAGCCCCCACTTTAATGTGTGTACGATATTACGATCAGTACATGCATTAAAGTACGGTCAAAGCACATTAAACACTAGAGCGAAGACACACCCTAAGTTTTGAGAACCATTTCTAGTCACTAAGCTTAGGCAAACATAAGAAAACACTTGACAGTCACACAAGACATAGTGAATACAGTAAGGAAGCATGCCATACATGAAGAAGATAGTAAATAGACATGCAATACATGAAGAAGGCATCAACGTAGTCATGCAGTACACAAGGCATACACAAAGAGAAGACATGGTTAAAAAATTATACTATCCTAACTAGACGATTGGGGGAGCTCATCGCTATGCACTACCATAAAAACACGCAAGACACACGATGTGGGGGAGCTCATCACTATGTGCCACCACTAAAGCATGAAAAACATGCAAGGAAGACACATAGAAACCACATAGAATACACGATTGTCATGGAGTATGTCATCGACACATTATACATCTAAAACACATCAAACACAGGTGATGGGGGGATCTCACCACTACATGCCACCATCTAAGACATGCCAAACACATCTGACGGTTGATATACGCTACCACAACCACCAAAGACATGCTTAAGGGTGAATAACTCAAGATCCAACCCTGCCTTCGTAAAGGAATTTTTAAAAGGATGTGCAACCACTCAAGGGAATACACAGTCCTACCTTCTGCAGAAGGGATTTCAAAACATACAACCCCACTTGCATCGCAGATGATGAGTACTAGTAGCACCCATGAAATACATATTTTTAAATCTCTTTTTCTCCCTTCTTATTCCATTGTCCTGATGACTGCACCAAAATAGGCTAACAAGATTATTCTAATGATGATTAATAAGAGATGAATTACTTAAGATCATGATTTCTGATTGCAAGACTAATGTGCATTGAATTGATGGAAATATGTAGAAATCTTCTCTTTTTGAATCAACAGGTGCAGGTGTTTAGGTAGACAACTTTTTTGCATCTCTAGAGGTAGTCCTAATGATCTCCGGAGCTGACATCAGAATGCCACGACTGGTCTCCAATGTATCAAATTTGATTGGAGAGATTTTGGGATAAGGAGGTGAAGCATCTCCAGAGCTGGACTGAAGTCTTGAGCATCTTCGGAGCTGAACAAGAAGGTCACAATTATATCTCTGAAGCTACAGACAGAAACATACATCTCTAGTGCCTCTTTAGAATAGTGCATATTTCCAACATAGCTGTCGGTTAAACACTTCTAGTGGTGATCGAGTTGCTCCTGATATTACTCAAATAATCACCTGAGTAATTAAGGGCAGTCTATAGTTAACTGCTAGAAGTTTTTATCTCTTTTTGGTTTGTACACAAGTTACTAATAAACTAATTTAATACCTATATTTCAGGGCCTCACTACCCAAGTATATTTAAAACGAAGACTCAGATTTAGTGTGGACTTCTATTCCACTCAATCTATTTTTATTGCATGGATATTTATTCTATAGTTAGATAGTTAGTAGAATAAAGAGATTAATGTCATCTCATAGAAGAATTAGTAGTTAAGGTAAGTGATATCTCATCACCGACTTTAGATATAAACTTATAGAAGAAGCAGCAAAAGAGACAGCGATGATTTTCTGATTTCTATAATCTCATTTTGACATCAATATTTTCCTGAATACAAAGCTGATGGAATTGGACTGAATCAAGTTGTGATATTATTCTCTTGTGTTGATTCTTTACTTTAGACTTCAGCCCTAAGGGTGTGGAGCAAGGGCCCACTCTCACCACCAAGGCAAAAGGCTAGTACTATTGTTTTATTATTTTAGATTTTGTTTAAGGAGATACTATTTTCATGATAGATGCATGTTTCAGTTGGAAGGAATAATATAGATTTACTTTAAGCAATTCACTGTTCAGTTCTATTTTCAATATTCTTGGAATTCATTTTATAACAGATAGATCAGTTTCTCTAAATTAGTAAAGGTCATTAGAATTAGTTAGATATAACTAGCAACTATAGGATTCCTAAATGCAGATAGCCAAGGATAGAGCCCTAGATTTGACATCTGAAATATGATTAAATGATGAGGTACAATGACCCTTGTCATTTTTGGTGCCATTGTCAAGGATATTGTGTTAATTAGTAAAACTTAGCTAAACAATTTTAGGATAGATTTGTATGCTTAGAGCTAGAGATTCAAAAGGAAGATACATAAAACAGACACCCCATCAACAAACTATAGGAGAAAGCAATGGGGTGGAACAAGATCTTGTTGAAGAAAGAAACCTAGACCCTACCTTGGAGGTTGAACTTCAAATCAATAATCCCTTAAATCCTCCAAACCTTCCACTCGATGACTATATCCAAGAATTACAACAAAAATTCCAGGCAGATCCTTTGATAGAACCTAGTTCCTCAGAAACTCATCTAGAATCCCAAGGAGAATAATCAATGTCAAACATGGAAGATAATCATGATAACCATGAAGAGGAAAATCAGGCTCCAAGAACCTTCTCATATACCATTGTTCTGGCTATTGGAGACAATGCCCCTATGAAAAATATTTCACCAAAACACTTGCCAAATTTCAAAAGTCTTGCTTCTGAGGATCCAGATTAGTTTTTGTTTGAATTCAAAGTGGTATGCCAAACTTATGATTATAGATCAGATAACCAAAAACTCAAACTGTTCCCTTCAACCCTAAAAGATTTTGCAATGAGATGGCTTATAGGTTTACCCCAGAACTCCATCCATTCCTGGGATCAGATGGAAATAGAGTTTTTAGGAAAATACCAAGATTATTGTAGAGTCAGTAATACAAATGAGGAATTGTTTAAAATTAAGCAAGGAGAGGAAGAAACCTTAGAGGACTATGTGGATAGGTTTAACTTTGCTTTGAGAAGGTATGGCAACCCAGTAAATCACTCTTTGGCCAGAACCCTATTTGTAAAAGGATTAGACAAAGAATCAAAACAGGCACTAGATCTAATGGGAAAAGGAAATATCAATAAAATGGGTATACCTACTATAGAAGAACTCTGCAGGAACTATTCTAGAACCCAAGATGGAGTGAGATCATCCAAAACCTTGAAAGGGAAGAATGAAATAGGATAGTTAATGGAAGAGATTGCAAATCTGAAAATAGATATTCTGGTCCAACTAAATACCACATTAGATGGGATTCAGGCAAAAACTAGAATAGCTAATCAAGGTAGAACAACTGAACCACTCTCCATTTATTGTCCTAGGTGTAGAAACAAGCATCTGTTGAGAGAATGCCCTTTAGATAAATCAGAGATCTGTCAGATCTATGATAGGGAACATCCTACCAGTCAATGTAGTCAACTTCCAACCCTAAAAAGGCTGAGTAAGAAGAATGCCATCTTAGAAGAAGAGTTAAACTATTTAGGACAAAAACAAGCTAGAAATTTTCCTGATAATCAGTATCCAAACCAGCCTTCTTACAGGGGTCCTTCTAATTGGGGAAATACTCAATAGAATCCAACTTGGCATGGGCCTCAGAATAATCCTCCTTGGGGACAGTAGGATTGGCCAAATCAACAATGGCAAAACCAACATTGGTAAAATCAACCCTGGGGGGAATCAATAGTGGCCACCACAGTTTGGATCACAAAACATGCAGTCTCAATAGGGTCCTCAACAGGGATATAATCAATAATACTAGGGACAACGTAGACATTTCCAACCTCAACAACAAGCATTACTAACTGGACCCCCCAACACACAAGGTCAGTCACAAAACAAACCAGTTAGCCAACCACCCTTACCAGCTCAACCTATACCAAACCCATGAAATAAATAGGAAGCAGCTGTTTACATGACAGAATAAGAAAACATGGCTGCTATTAATGCTATATATCCAAATAATCTCTAGCTGTGTTCTGGGAAAGCATTCCCAAGACCATCTCCTCCAACTATAGTTGAAGTAACCAATGATGTGGAACCTAAAAATTTATCCACTCAACTTCTAGAGGAGATTACTTCTTAAATAGTGCTAAAAGAACCATCCTTCGATAACTCCGGAGTTCCTCCTAAAAAGCTGACTCCGGAGAACATTTTTGGAAACATTTATGGTAAGAGCTCTAGAGATGCTCCAAAGATGGAAAAACTAGAACCATACCCAAAACGGCTCAAACAGCATGTTCCCCAAAAAAAGATCTTACAAAAACAAGTCCAATCTACCTTGGAATCAGAACTTTTACAACAAATCAAACAACTGAACATTGAAATTCCACTCCTCCAAGCAATCAGAGATGTGCCAGAACTGAACCAATTCATTAAACAGCATTATGTCAAAACATAGGGCTTGAAGAAAATTTCCTTCTACAATACAGGTGGAAGGGAAAGTAGTAGATCTACTAATGGAAGAAATACTCCTCCCAAAATATGGAGACCCTGGAAATCCTGTCATAACTGTTTACATCTCAAGGGTAGAAATTTCAAATGTTTTGGTTGATTTGGGAGTAGTAATAAATGTGATGACAGTTCATACAATGGACAAATTAGCCCTAACAGGTATCCAATCCACATCTACAATCCTTCAAATTGCTGACCAGTCAGTAGCTATTCTGAAAGGGGTGATTACTGATGTTCCAGTTGTGATAGAATCATGGGAATTCCCAGTAGACTTCCTGATATTAGAACCAAGGAACCAGAGAAATGCTTATCCACTAATATTAGGAAGACCATGGCTGGCTACAGAAGCAGCATCTATTGATTGTCGAACTGAGAATATGGTCATTTCTAATGGGATAGATTTGAAGAAAATATCTTTGTATCCTCTAGCTAAACCATCAATACATTATACAGGAAGAGTATGGGTAGATGAGCCAGATAACATGGAAAACAGTGCCTCAGTAGCTATGGTTACCATCAAGGAACATTTGGGTGAGTTGGAAGAAGAAATCTACTATGATACAACAGAAGATATTACCCACATCCTAATCAATGAGGATGTAATGGAGCTTGCCCGAGATTCTAGGAGAGAACTTCTCACTTCTGCTCATTGTACCCTAGCAAATATCATTCCTTATAGAGAGACCTTTTATAGAGACTTAGCCACATTCCACATGTTGCTTCCACATTCTTTGACCCCTCAATACCATGACTTCAGTATATGGATTGACTACATCCATGGATCAAATCACAAAATAGGTCATGATTTTACCAGGAAAAACACTTAATATCAATACCCAGTTAGCAGCAAATCAGGAAGAAAAACTTATCCAACTCCTAATTTCCCATTCAGCATATTTTGCTTGGGAATACTAAGCTATGAAGGGCATCCCTCCTAAGATCTGTACCCATCATATATACACTGAAGATATCAAACCTATTAGACAGCCCCAGAGAAGACTGAATCCTACTTTAAAAGACATTGTTAAGACTGAAATAGAAAATTTAATGCAAGAAGGGTTTATATATCCAATCTCAGACAGTCAATGGGTCTCACCCCTAGTTATAGTGCCTAAAAATAATGGGAAATGGAGAGTGTGTATTGACTATAGGGAGCTAAACAAAGCTACAAAAAGGACTACTTTCCCTTACCATTCATTGACCAAGTGCTGGACAACCTTGCTGGGAGAAAGTATTTTTCCTTCCTAGATGCGTTCAGTGGGTATAACCAAATCCAAGTAGCACCTAAAGATCAGGACAAAACCACTTTCACATGTTCTTGGAGAACTTTTGCCTACAAAGTTCTTCCATTTGGACTATGTAATGCTCCAGCTACATTTCAGAGGCTTGTTTTAGCCATTTTTGCTGAATTAGCTAATGAGTGCATGGAGGTCTATATGGATGACTTTATTATGTATGGGGATAGATTTGAAGAAGCTTTCATAAACCTTGAGAAAGTACTAAAATGATGTGAAAAGAATCAATTATCCCTGAGCCATGAAAAGTGCTTCATGATGGTAGAGGAAGGAATTGTATTGGGACACCACATTTCAACAAATAGGATCAAAGTGGACCACAACAAAATAGAAGTGATCAAACAATTACCTTCACCCAAAAATTAGACAGATGTTAGAAGTTTTCTGGGTCATGCAGGCTACTATAGGAGATTTATAGAAAATTTCAGCAGAATAGCTGCCCCCTGTTTACCCTGCTTAACAAAGACACGGAATTCTTATGGACAGAAGACTGTTAATCAGAATTTGAAACCCTAAAAGAGAATCTTACTATCACACCTATTTTGAGAGGACCTAATTGGACTTTACCATTCCACATACAAACTAATGCTTCAAATGAATCCATTGGGGTGGTCTTAGGATAGAAGGAGGAAGGAGAAAGTATGCATGCCATCTATTACATCACCAAAAACCTTACCTCTGCAGAAAGAAATTACACAACTAAAAAAGAATTCTTGGCAGTCATTTATGCTATAAACAAATTCAAGTATTATATCACTGGATATAAAATATTTGTACATATTGATCATGTAGCCATCAAATACTTAATGAATAAGCCAGTAGTGGGTGCAAGGATCATTAGGTGGTTATTGTTGTTGCGGGAATTTGACATTACCATAGTTGATAATCTAAGCAAGTTTAATTTGGTTGCTAACTTTCTGTCAAGATTGCATACAAAAGGAGAGAACCATCCAGTGGAGGATAGGTTTCTAGATGAACATCTTTTTGTTATCTCCTCTACTGCACCTTGGTTTGCTGGCATAGCTAATCTCTTAGCTACAGGCTTATATCCATCCCATTTTACCTCAAAACAAAAGAAATGCTTAATTAAGGAAAGCTTATCTTACAAATGGTTAAATGGTTTGCTATTTAAATGTGGTCCTGATTTCATTTTACGCGGGTGTCTAAAAGCTGATGAAATTTTTGATGTGTTAAGAGCATGTCATGATGAACCATCTGGTGGGCATTATTCTTCCCACAGAACTATCCACAAGATCCTGGGAGCTAGTTACTACTGGCCCTCTATTCATAAGGATACCAAGAAGTATGTGCAGCAGTGTGATCAATGCCAGAGGATGGGATAGCCAACCTTCACCCAGGAGATGTTACTGCATCCTCAAGTAATGATGGAGCCATTTGAACAGTGGGGTCTAGACTTTGTGAGACCATTTCTCCACCTTCATCAGGCAAAGAGTATATTCTAGTATGCACAGACTATGTGACTAAATGGGCTGAGGTTCAAGCTTTACAATTTGTAAGAGAAGAGAAAGTTACTAATTTCCTTTATAATAAGATTTTCTTGAGGTTTGGAGCCCCAAGATCCATAGTTTCAAACAGAGGACCTCAGTTTACTTCACAGGTAATCAGAGCATTCATAGGTCTATATCAAGTTAAGCAAAGGAAATCTTCACCTTACCATCCTCAAGCCAATGGGTAGGTAGAGGTGACTAATAGGGAACTTGAGAACATTCTGACAAGGACAATGGCAATGAATAGAAAAGATTGGGCTAACAGATTACCTGAAGCGGTTTGGGCTTACAATACCACTTGGAAGTCCACAAAAAAATTCTCACCATATGAATTAGTTTATGGAAAAAAATCTATTATGTCTATAGAATTTGAACTCCAGAAACTTAAAACTGCATTAGATATCGGTCTACCATTGTCCATAGCCCAACAGAACAAAATTCTTTAGCTCAATGAGTTAGATGAAATCTAGACAGAAGCCATTCAGCAAACAAAACTGGTTTAGCATCAAAGGAAGCAATGGCATGACTTACACATCAAGAGGAGGACATTTCAACAAGGTGATTGGGTTCTTCTTTATGATTCTAAATTCAAGGAGTTCAAGGGGAAGCTACAAACTCATTGGATGGGTCCTTATCAGATAAAGGAAGTTTTTGAGAATGGAACAATGCTGTTGGAACCTATTGATGGAAGCACGGACACATTTTTAGTGAATGGCCACTAAATTAGACTCTATAAAAGGCCATCGACTAAGGAAGATTTCATCAAAGATTTGTGCTTGGTTACAAGGGACACATCCTCTGTCACAGTTTTGGACTAGGAAAAAAAAAGGAAAAAAAAAGAAGAAAATAGAGAAGGTTGAAAACCAGCAAATGGTGGCCTTCTTTAAAAAAAAGGAAGATAGAAAACTAGTAAATGGCTATCTTTCTCAACCAAGGGGATTAAAAACCAGCAAATGGTGGTTCCCTTCTTCATTCCAGATGAGAATAATCAAGTTACGGAGGTGATCCAGTGCCAAAAGTTAATCAAACACACCTCCGGCGCTCGCAAATAAGGAGCACCTTCGGCGCTTCATAAACTTGGAGCACCTCCGGCGCTCGCAAACTAGGAGCACCTCTAGTACTCCACCAATAAAGATCTATTCATGAATATAATAAAATGGGAGGGGACCCATCTCTCCAGGCAATAAAGTAGGGATGTCATTTGATGAGGTCATCATGACTCATCCTCCACTTTATGATGGTGACAAAGATGAAGTCAACACACATTTCAAGAGAAATCATTACTCTCGTTTGCACGAGTACTTACAAAGGACTACGCTAACGTCACCTAGATACATGGATTCTTGAACCACTCTGCGGGAATGATTGCAAGATGCATGACAATAAAGATGCTGATGTCATTTCAAAGTCACGAAGAAGTTGCTCAGATGCCATGTCGCATCAAGTCTCATCAACACTGTAGCATATCAGCCAAGTACATCGGGCCCTCATCATTAAGATTAGTTCAGGTACTTCTCTCTTAATTAAACATTAATTAGCAACTGTATTGTCATTTCTATTTTTGGGTGCTGTCATTATGACACATCCTCCTACCATTATTTTCCTTTCTAAATTCATGCATGTTGCCATCTTTGCTACATTGTCACCATGTCTACAGAGTGTCCCATCACTCTACTGCAATTATGACCGCATAGGCACTCTAACTAATTTTAAGTTCTTTTTCCATAATCCAAGCCATTAAATGAATTGACATAATAATCCTCATTCAAAACTGTGAAATACCCTAAAGAATAGAGTCAACTAATACAGTCCTTCGGAGCCTACGGAGTTAAAGGAGGAAGAATAAACTACATAGAAAAGTGAGGGAGAATTTTAGCACAGAGGGTGGAAAAAGGACTTAGAAATGGGGGTTAAGAAGAAATCAAAGCTAGAAAGTGTTACAAGTCTTTTGCAAGATGATGTTGTAGCAGACATTCTGAGGAATGCAGGATGGCTGGAGTTTTTGGAAAAGTTTGAAGGGTTTCAAGAGGATATTGTTGATGACTTCCTAAAAAACCTAAGGGACAATCAGACAGTTGTAAGTGGATTTCAAGTCAATCTCTCTGCAACCACTATCAGTCATATTTCTGGATTGCCTGAACAAGGTGAGAGGTTCTACCATCTAAAAATTTTATATGTTGATTTGATTAGAAATTTCTCTGTAGAAGGTGAACCTACAATACAGTTGCATTTGAGAAAGAACAAGGTTAAAGGAATTCTTAGGTCCTCACTTCCAAACCCTTAGCACCCTGTAGCTATATGGTTGATGAAATATTTCACATGTGATGGTCAATTTTTCTTACTTCTAAGACCAATAATGAAAATGTTGATTTTTCTAAGGCATGGGAATGCACACCTAGAATTCAACATAAATATTCCCAACTTTATGTACTCTGCCATTAGAGCAACTATAGAAAAGTACAAAAAAACAAAGGTCCTATGAAACATCATGGCCTCATTTTTCTGATAGTCAAACATCACTTTTTGTCTCAAGCTTATGGGGAAGCATTATGGCAGACATTTCTAGATAACAAACCCTAGGACAGAGAACCAAAGAGGGCACAGGAAGTGGGTGAAGTTTCCTCTACCCAACAAGATGAGGAGACGGAACCTTTAAATTCCTCTCCAGCTATGGAAAAAGGTAAAAAGTCCTCACTAGAGGCAACTTCATCTACTACCCCTATTTCTAACAAAAAGAGAAAAGGAAAAGAAGTTAGAGAACCTGTTCTTGGACAAACTCCATACATGACTCACTCAGCCAGGAGGAAGATGACTTTGGATGAGGAGTCTTTTCCTAAGGAACCAATAGGGGAGAGGTCAGGTAAGAAGACAAAAAAAACCTCAAAGAAAACTGAATCTAGTATACACTATTGGGTTGAAGAAGCATATCATGACTCAGATGAAATCCCTCTAGTGAGAAAGAAGAAACAAAGAGAAGTTTTCCTAGAACCATCTGTTCATTTGGGTTCTCATAGTCAAACTTCACAACAATCCCCTACTCTAGAGATAGAACAAAGACAAACTTTTATTATTTCCTCTGATTCTAAGGATGATATACCTGCTCCGGAGGCACTTGCTCCACCTATGCTACGGAGAAGCAAAAGGAAAAGGCAGCTCTCCCAAGCTGAAAAAGATATTGCTCTCCTAGCTGAAGTTCTTTTGGGTTACAGAACTTTTGAGGAGAAAGTTGGGCCTTCATCAGTGCTAGTAGTTGCAGAGAAGACCCAAGAAGAAACTCAAAACAGGGAGGTTGTAGAGGAAGTTAAAGTAGAGCAAATGGATGCAGCTGGGAACGAAGAGCCAATGGCTATGGAAGGCCCTGTGTACAGCAAACAGAAGAAGAAACAGGAACTTAATCTCACCACTCTGATCAAGAGGATATTGAAATTTCAAAAGAGCAGCATATGTTAGAAGAGATTGATAATATAAAAAGATTAATATGGGGGAAAAATTTGATTATCACTGACCTCAAGAAGGTCATGAAGGAGAAAGAGATGGAGCAAAAATAGGTAATTGAAAAACTGCAAATAGAGCTCTAGAGTAAACAATAAATAATTTATGAGAAGGAAGCAGAATTGGAAGCCCAGGAGACTGAGATAGCTAAAATCATGAAGGAAAAGGAGATAGAGGCAGTACAAAGTATTTCTAATCTTACCAAGTCCAGATACAATAGTCTCATAATAATTGTAGCATTAATTGAGAAAGTACAGAGCCAAGATAAACAATTGACTTGGGCCAACAATAAAATAGATGATCAAGAGGAATATATTCATGAGTTAGTTGGCCCAGGGGCAACCATTGAATAGGAGGTACAAACAGATCCATATGTGGGCCCAATCCCAATTGATATTCCTAAGGCCTTGTTCCATTGGGAAAGGAGATGTAGAGAATATGAGGCTTCTAAGCCTATGCTACAATTACAGAGGGTAGTTATTGCCATGTCAAAAAGAGTAGAAACCCTGGAGGAAAAAGTCATTGAAATAGCGTCCATTTCATCTGAGATTTGTAGGCCTCCAAGTGCAAGAGAAAACTATCTTTAGTCCTATCTAATCTGACTGAGAACACAGAAACAAGGGAGGGGTTCATGGAAGCATATATGAGGAGTTCTGATGAAGACAAAAGTTTTATGTGTGAGTTATATTTGCATGGTTTTTGTGTTGATGATATGACCTTCATTATTAACTATTTTGTAGGAGAATGTCAGCTCAAATCATTCATGTCACTAATGAGAAATCATCAGATTTGGAATGAGAGAATGGAGGCATAATGAGAGAATGGAGGCATATCTCAACAAGGATACAGAAATAGGACTTTTCATTAGAAAAGAATGTCCAAACACTCACGCTTATAAGGTCCAATTTAGAGCATATGTCTACCACCCTAAAAGTCAGACCAAGATTTTGCCATTGCATCTAAAAAATCTGCAAGAGTGTTCCATTGATTTTGGTCTTTTTATGAACATTTCAGCTAATCCAGTGCTTGCAGTAGCAAAGAAAAGGTGGAACATTCTAACTTCAGAGTAGAAAATGAGAGAAGTGGTGACTCCTGCTAACTTGAGATTATTTATGACGAAGGCCAGGTTAATATCCAAAATGATGGATAAATACCAACATGAGAGGATAGGTGTCCATTTCAGACCCCCTCTCATCATTGAGCCACTACCTATTTGGGCTAAACAAATGGAAGATGATAAGCTTTAGGAGTGGATGAAGCAGGTTGATCAGTATAGGGGAAATGGTAATATAGACCGCACCACTTGGACTACCTATGCATAGGACTACAGCTTGACTGATAGGATATTCCACCAGAATAAGTCCAGATTGTGAGAAGGAGGACCTACCAATCCTTAAGTACGAAGGGATGACAAGTGCCATGTAGTACCCATGAAATACATTTTTTTACCTCTCTTTTTCTCCCTTCTTATTCCATTGTCCTGATGACTGCACCAAAATAGGCTAACAAGATTGTTCTAATGATGATTAATAAGAGATGAATTACTTAAGATCATGATTTCTGATTGCAGGACTAATGTGCATTGAATTGATGGAAATATGTAGAAATCTTCTCTTTTTGAATCAACAGGTGCAAGTGTTCAGGTAGACAATTTTGTGTATCTCTAGACATAGTCCTAATGATCTCCAGAGCCGACATCAGAATGCCACGACTGGTCTCAATGTTTCAAATTTGATTGGAGAAGTTTTGGGATAAGGAGGTGAAGCATCTCCGGAGCTAGACTGAAGTCTTAAGAATCTCTGGAGCTAAACAAGAAGGTCACAATTATATCTCTGGAGCTACAGACAGAAACATACATCTTTGACGCCTCTTTAGAACAGTACAGATTTCTAGCACAACTATTGGTCAGACACTTCTAGTGGTGATCAAGATGCTCCTGATATTACTCAAATCGTCACCTGAGTAAGTAAGGGCAGTCTATAGTTAACTGTTGGAAGTTTTTATCTCTTTTTGGTTTTTGCATGAGTTACTGATAAACTGATTTAATACCTATATTTTAGGGCCTCGCTGCCCAAGTGTATTTAAAACTAAGACTCAGATTCAGTGTGGACTTCTGTTCCACTCAATGTATTTTTATTGCATAGATATTTATTCTGTAGTTAGACAGTTAGTAGAATAAAGAGATTGATGTCATCTCATAGAAGAACTAGTAGTTAAGGTATGTGATATCTCATCACTGACTTTAGATATAAACTTACAGAAGAAGCAACAAAAGAGACAGCAATTATTTTTTGATTTCTGTAATCTCATTTTGACATCAATATTTTCCTAAATATAAAGCTGATGGAATTGGACTGAATCAAGTTATGATATTATTCTCTTGTGTTGATTCTTTACTTTAGTCTTCAGCCCTAAGGGTGTGGAGCAAGGGCCCACTCTCAACACCAAGGCAGAAGGCTAGTACTGTTGTTTTGTTATTTCAGATTTTGTTTAAAGAGATACTTACTATTTTCATAGATAGATGCATGTTTCAGTTGGAAGGAATAATATAGAATTACTTTAAGCAATTCATTGTTTAGTTCTGTTTTCAATATTCTTAGAATTCATTTTATAGAAGATAGATCAGTTTCTCTAAATCAGTAAAGGTCATTAGAATTAGTTAGATATAACTGGCAACTATAGGATTCCTAATTGCAGATAGCTAAGGACACAGCCCTAGATTTGACATCTAAAATATGATTAAATGATGAGGTACAATAACCCTTGTCAACAGATAAGCCTTAGAGTGAAAAGGAAGCATGTGCACAAAGTATACAACCCCACTTGCATCGTGGAGACACCTTACAATAAAAGGAAGCATACACAACACACAAGGACAATGTACACAACCCCACCTCCATCGTAGAGATGCCTTATGGTGAAAAGGAAACATATGCCACACATTTTATCACAATGTCTAAGATATCTAAGCATTTACCGCAATATATGCCCCCACCTTAAAGTGGTTTCTCCCACTTTTTGGTAGCAATCATGTTTAAGGAAAGGTTGAAAACACACGAGGGAACAAGGGCTTTCACAAATCCCATGCCCCAAAGTGACATGTGCTTATGATCGCTAATTGTTCCCAACAATCACAATAGAAACACATTAGTATTATAGGCTAACAATTAACAAATTTTGGTTAAAAAAAATCTTAGCTCAGATAACAACCAAATCATCTTATGAAACATTGATACAGAAATAAGGCAACATACTCCTTAATAGTTCCCAAGTCTACACTTGCAGGTTCAGAATTGAGTATAGTCATTAGGTTATACTTCAGGTATCTTAGAACTGAGTGTAGCGACAAGGTGAGATACAAAAACATTCCAAATTGCCTAAAAGCAGATTTATAGTATTGCAAAGGTTTGTTACAACAATTTCACAATACAACACATGATCACTTCACAACACAAAGTGATTCTACTATTCAAGCATCAGTAACATATTAACCCCATCTTCATATATGGACTAGGTCCATTTTTATTTTCTTGTTGTAGGGATACATGGTCCTTATTAGTGTTTATTCATTATCGTCACCCGCCGACTAGTAGAGCCACTGAAGAATGAAATCTTAAAAAATGAGAGAGGAGACAAAAGTGACTTAGGTTTACAACATGGGAAGATGCCCCCAAGACATCCTCCACAATGTTATGCCCCAAAGGCACTACACACAACAATTGCAATAAGAGAGAGGAGAATAGAAGAATAGAAAAACAAATAGAAGAAGTATCACAACGGAGGTAGTCTCCTTGTATCCTTGATCTTACAAGAGTATCAAGGGTCATCCAAGGAGACCTAAACAACATTTAACACTACACAAGGGAACACAACACAACACATACACATATAAATATATCTATTTAAGAGGAGGCCAAACTTTTGAGCATCTTTGAGAGGTGCTCCATCAAGTGTGGTGGAATAGATGAGAGATTCATACCTGTTTGATTTTCATTACTGGAGTAGTCGCAGGATGTTTTTTTCACAAAATTGTGTATGTTTGAAATCTTTTGATGCTCATGGGGAGGTGAACCATTACCTTTTTCAATAGATGATTCACACCTTTCTCTTTCCTTTCTTTTTCTTTCTTCATCTACTTTGTGTGATGAATTAACCATTCACGATGAAATGGGATATTTTTCATTGTTACAACTTTCTCTTGCTTAAAGTGATTACATGTAGGTTGCTCCAATTATGTATCTTGTGCATTTTGGTTATCTCCCAATCCTTGAAAGGATAATGGAGGAGGAACCTTAGCATAGATACCTTTTCCTTGTGGTCAAGGTAGATATTCATTTTCTATCTTATCTACTTCTATTATGTCAATTATTTCATTATAGTCAAGATGTTCATCTTCATGCTCTACTTCATTCTGTTGTTCCACCATGTTGTTGTTGTTGTTATGCTTAGGAAAAGGATTAGTGAATATTTTTAGATTTTGATTCGGAGGGGCTACTAACTTGTTTCCATTGTCATTCACATCGGTCACTTGTATTATATTAGAATCGATGAGGTCTTGAATTTCATGTTTAAGATGCATACATCTTTCAGTGTCATGCCCAGCCGAGTGATGATAGTGACAATAGGAATTAGCATCAAATGAAGCTCCTTACATCTTGCTACTGTCTAGTGGATGAGCAGGAGGAATCTTAAAAAGATTTTTGTTTACTACTTGAGTCGTTATTGAATGGGGGGGATCCAATAATGGAGTAAATTGTCTCTATTGTTTCCTAAATTGAAATGGTATCTGATTAGATTTTGTAATAGCGGACACTTGTGATTGAAAGTTATTCAAATATTGCCCATTTATCTTGATAAAATTCTTGTTATGCTTCCTAAATGAGAGTTGAGATGTTCTAGCTATGGATTGACCAATAGGAGCCGATGAGTTATGATTCTCATACTAACTAGCCGAAAGTTGGTAATCTTAGAGAGTTGTGCATAAATGTTGAAAAGAACTATACTTCATCAACAATATTTTATCACATATGTTCAGTTGTAGATTCGGAATGAATACTTTTTGAACATCCTCATATGTAATCAGATATTGTATTTGTGCAAAGAGAGCTTGATATCGACTGATGAATTCTAGTAATTTTTCTTTTAGACCTTGTTTACAATGGACTAAATCAATTAATGAGATATAAGGTCCAATGTTTTCTTGGAAATGTTGCAAGAATTGATCAAGTAGTTGTGAGAATGAATGTATTGAATTAGGAGGAAAAGAGAAAAATCATTCCAAAGCGGTATCCTTGAGAGAACGAGGAAAGATTTTTCCTAACAATGCCTCGTCAAAGAAGAAATCACTACACATTGTTGTGAATCATGCCACATGAGTATTAGGATCACCTTTACCACTGTACTTTTCAAAGTGGAGAGTCTCAAATTTGTCAGGCATTTGAGCTCTTAGGATTGTATAAGCTAAAGGACTGTGAGCATAATATGTTGGTAAAGTAGGTTGAGAGGAAGATTAGTCAAATTTGTCACTTTTTACTGCAAGGATGTCATACTTTGCAAAAGTTGGTTTAGGAGGGCATCATTAGGTGATGTAGTTTGTGTATTTGAGACAAGAGTATTTGAAGCTACAGTTGTGAAATTGAGAGTAGGTTGAGAGTAAGTGGAAGTGATAGGTGGTTGAGATTAGTTATGCATGGGTATGGATACAGGAGGTGCTAAGTTTTGATAATTAAATGCTACATGTTTGTAATTCTATGAATTGTTCCCATTAGATGTTCCCATAGTAGTGGTAGCATTACTACAAGGTTGTGCATTGGTGGTGAGAATTGATGATGTAAAAGTGGACATTCCAGTATTCGGTATGGGTGTTGATACTCGTGAACTTATATGGTTTGGTGGTGACACATTTTCTATGACATTCACATGGCTAGCCACTGACATAATGTTGTGATCCACTATGTGGGCTATTAAACAAAGCATGTCAACACCTTCTTGTCCTTCTTGTAATAATCCTCTTATACCATCAACAAGGGGTATCACTTGTTGAGCTAGATGTGCAACTCCTACAATTTGTTGGAAATCAACAAGTTGTTTGTCTAGTTTCTTGATTTGATCTTCAGGCACATGTGTAACTATGTCAATCACATCTTCAACATCATGAAATGTTTGTTCTTCTAACATGTCAGTGTTTATGATATCTTACAAAGATGTTGATTCACCTTTTGTAAAGCATTTGTGTAATGGATTTTCTGATGTTTGCATATCATTGCTATTGAAAGCACTAGAACCCATTAGTCTACAACTTCTTCTTACCAAGGTGTTGGTGTTAGGGCAGTGGGTATACAACTCATACAAAGTTTTATAACACTCAATGCACTAACCAAGGAGATTATCAATAAGATTATGAATATTAAAGTGATTATCCTTGCTGAAATACACAATGTGTAATTGCAAAATTATGAATTTTCAAACCAATGATATGAAATAATGCAAGATTTTCAAATGAATAATGAAAAATATGCTATAAATTAATGCAAGATCTGATTTGAACTATAAGCAAGATGCAAATTATCAAAGCTATGGGTTCACCAAAATGTTAAGTGTGAAAAAGATGAATGATCATAACTAGCATGCACACTAGATCAAACCCTCTTTCACAATAACATTCAAGGACAAGATCGAGTCAAATCACCACCAAATGGAGGTGGACTTAGCTATAGATCTTGTACTCAGGAGTGTTATAGAAAGATCTGATTTAATCAATCCTTTTTATCAAACCCTAGGTCAATGATGTACAAAACCCTAGTTCTATGATGATATGATTATAACAAAAGATGTACAATAAATCTCCAAAAACTAATTACATAGAGAGGATTAGGAAGATGTCAGAACTTGTGTCCCAGAAGTAGAGATGTTGAAGGACTATTCGGGACTGCCCAAGTCCTGAGAGGTTGAACCTTTAGAAGCTGTAAATTGGGGAAATGTTGTAGAGACTACCCTAATGCCAGATCTGAAGTCTCTTGAGGCAAAAAGACTAGGGTGATACTGCCCAAGTCTTGCACAAAGGAATATTCCTAAACTATTGTTGGATCCTAAAACCCTGATCCTTGCTCAGTCTTCCTATACCTTCATATTCCCTGGATCTCACACCTGTAACTTGCACACAAGAAGAAGAGATGGGGTTTGTGGGTTATGATGTTTAGGGAATTGCCTCAGTCAAATCCTAGGATGACATTCAAGTTTCCCAACACTGTTGATAGATAAAGAGAGCATGTCCTTGTAGGGCAGAGGCTAAACACAATAGAAATATGATGAATTAAATGATTATAAACACAATTATATCACCTATGTGATGAAACCCTTAGGAGGATGAAGGATCCTTCAACTCATAAGCAGAGATAGATGATAACTTCAAACCTGCAACAACACAATGACAATACTAATCTGCTCTAGAATCACAATGAAAGCTTTGAATGCTCTTTACTCCAATGCTTCAAGTTGGTTATCTCTATCTAGGTTCATAATGAATTCAAAAACACACTTATACATGCTTTCCCACTAACATTCATGAAATTAAATGAAAAGAGCCAATATGAAGAAACCTTTTTAAAGGTCCTAAGCCAACATGCAATTAAATTTTTCCCCACCAATCAGGGAAGACTTGGGTGGTCCTGCCCAAGTCTTTGGGCCCCTTTTAGGTCTAGGATAAGGTTAAGCTTGGGCCCCTTGTTCCCAATTTTCATTTGTTTAAGGAAATTTTACATCAGGATGAATATTTACAATGTATAATGTATTCATGGGGACCTAGAAGCTAAACAAAGAGGTAAAACGACAAGTGTTCACTTTTTACTCCATAACACTAGGTAAATTTGTCTTAGTTTTTATAGATGATATTTTGATATATTCAAGAAACCAATAGGAACATAACAAACATTTGAGAATGGTTATCTATCACTTGAGGTATTGAAATCTTTATGGAAATCCATCTAAATGTTTTTTTTTTTTTATTTCAAAAATAAATTCACTAATTAGGATGATATTTAAGATGGAGTGGTTGTTGATCTCAAAAATATCAAGGCTATTATGTAATTTAGATAGTTCTTAAGAATGTAATTGAAGTAAGAATCTTCATGGGACTTGTTGGGTATTACAAGGAGTTCATGGAAAACTAGTATAGGATTGCTAATCTTATAACCTCCTTGTGAAGGAAAGGAAAAATATTTGATTTGATTCCCACTTGTGAGTCTAATTTTGGGAAACTAAAAGGCTTACTTACCTCAACTCCTATCCCTCTCATACTTGATCAAAATAGGCCATCTATTATATGAATATTTGCTTCATTAGTAGGGTGTGTGGTCACCTTTGAGTCTCAAAAACTCAAAGATCACAAGAAAATATATGTCACACATGATTTGGAACTTGTTTTTTTGGTTCATACTTTGAAGACTTGGAGGCATCACCTAATATGTAAGCATTTGAAACTCGAAATAGATCACAAGATCTTGTAATGCATTTTCAAATAAGAAAATCTAAATGTTCACTAGTGAAGATGGCTAGAATGGTTAAGTGACTATGACTTTAATATCTCTTGTGTGAAGGGAAAATAAAACCAACTTCTTGATGCACTTAATAGATGGAGGTTTGTGTCTACCATGTCATATTTGTAATCTATAATAAAACAAAAAATTCACAATAGTAGAAAATTGACCCATGTATCAAGATTTTTTCCCAAAAGGTAGAAAATGATGTAATATTTGGCTTCTCCTTTGAGCAAGATGGTCTATTGAGGAAAAATGGGAGGATTTATACTCCTTTAAAAAAAAATTAAGAAAACTTTTGTTGGATGAGGTGCATAAATCACCATATTATGAACATCTAGCCATAAATAAAATGCTCCAAGAGCTAGATCAACACTATTTTTGGCCTGTTATGAAGCCATAAGTTGTTTCATATGTAGCAAGATACTTGGAGTGATAAAAACTTAAGTTTGAGTATTGTCACCATGGTGGTATTTTCTACCCACATGATGTATGACATCACAAATAGGAAGTAATTTCCATGGATTTTGTAACTAGTTTTCCTAGTTCCCATATAATAGGCAAGATTCTATTTTGGTGGTTCTGGACAAGCTAAAAAGAATTTCCCATTTCATACCTAGAAAAATAAAATATGATGATGTTGTTTCAAAAATTAGATTTGTGAAGGAAACAGTATACATCTTCATGATGTACCTATTGTGATAATCTCTAATAGAGATAAATTGTTCACATTAAGGTTTTGGACAACCTTAACATATGCTTTTAGCAATAAACTAACTTTTAGTTTAGTGTATCATCACTATAACTATTGGACAAACTAAAATAGTAATCCAATTCCTAGAGTACATGCTACATATGTATACCATGGACCAACTAACTAAGTCAAGAAAGATTTCCTATATTTGATGAAGTTTGGGTATAATAACTTGTACCACTATTCTATCAAAATGGCTCCACTTAAGGAATTGTTGACAGTCTCTTTATGCTTGAGGGCTTGCACCTTGTACATACACTACTCGGGACTATCAACAATGGAAAGAGGAGCTAGGGTAGGAGAACCAACCTAGTTGGTCAATCTTTGCATGAGGATCAAATCCCTACCTTCAAGGCTTGAGATGATTTTTTTAGGGAAAAGGAAAATAGAAAGAACAAACTAAAATACCAAATTCTAAAAGGTCGTAAGCCAAAGAGAAGTTCTTGCATACCCAAAGTGTAAGGAATTTACTAGTGATAACATAGTCAATAAGGATCATCACAATTAGACTAATGACAAGCAATATTTTATAAGAAAACAGCAATGATTCAGAATTACAAGAATAATAGCTCCATTGTCGAAGACTATGATATTACTTATGAATGAAACAGAGAGAAAACATGTGATCTAGAGACACAGTCATAAAGTCTGCTTATATCTTTACCTACACAAGGGGGAAAACCTTTATGGGTAAATGTACAAAGATGAGTCCACTTAAGGTGGAAGTTTTAGACTTATAAAAAAACCCAAAATCAGGTAATCCAAAACGGGATCCCACTTTTTATGAAATGGGATCCCCTTATGCTTCAGGATCCTGAGCCAAAAGGGGGATCTCGTTTTCTAGAAACAGGATCCCGTTTCATAAAAGGTTAAAATATTAACCTTTTTATGAAACGGGATCCCATTTCTAGAACGGGATCCTGTTACATAAAATTTAAATTTCTAACCTAATTTTTTCTATAGGTTTTGGGTCGGAAAAAAGGCTTGTGAACTCGACCCTTGGCTTTGGACCTAGTTTGACCTACAAGTTGAAGGTCTTGTCAATGTCACAACAAAATAGTGGCTATGGGCATATGTCTGAAGCCCTTTTTTGCAAAAATTTTTCACAAAATTAAAACCCATTATAGATGAGACAATGTAGATTCCAAATATGTAATTTTTTTTTACAATTGGATTATTTTTCTATTTTTCAATTAATTTATGATGAAACGGGTCCATAAACTTGAATTATCAAGGTTTTTTAATATTTTAATAACTTTTTATCAAAATAAGCTTTTGTAAAAAAAATTGTACGAAAATGTACTTCAGACAATTCTTTTCAATTTGAAAAAAAATTAAAAAATGATAAGTTTAGGTCATCTTATGCATGACGTACATGACGATTTTTTAAAACATCAAAAATGGCCAATAAAAAATTAACAAAAAAAAATATTCAATAAAAAATTACAAAAAAATATGGAAAACGTGCTTCAATGAGTTACAAATCTTTTCCAAAAATATTTAGAAAGATATGATTATTTAGGTCAAAATATGGATGACGTACACGTGCATGGTATAGTAAAAAAAAGTGACTTTTAACAGTGGTTTTTAGAAACGCCTATTAAAAATCAATTTGTATCATCTGGGTATTAAAAAAAATTACATATTTGGAAACTAGACTCCAAGTACTACATTTCATATTTACTAACTTTTTTCAAGATTCCACCTTTAAGTGCTTTAAAGTTTTAGGTCAAATGTGACAAATTCTGAAATTCAGGGAAAACACTTCCACTTTTTGGCCAAAAAGTGGACTCAACTTCTTGCACACACCCTTCTTTCACATCAGGTTGGCTTTTGGCTCAATTGTAAGAAAAAAAATCTCTTTTGATTATCTAACTATTCCTTTTATATAGGAAATAGGGAGGAAAACATATCACCTTTAAGGCAGTGGTTGTTACCATATAAGAGAAATCAATAGAAGTGTACACAATCTTTGGAGATACTTAGTTCCCATTAATTCTATTGTGTGAATGATTTCCTTGGAGATTTGGCACATTATGAGCATTTCCCATCCATGGGAAGTAAGAGCCATTACTTCAGTATTTAAGATGGTTAACCCTTTTGATTTGATTTAAATATCCTTCTTATCTGCAAAAGTCTCCTTTCTACCTTTAGCTTAGATGTGGGGCTCCCCATTTCATTTATTCTCATGGGCCATTGGATGAGGAAGGTCATTTGGCAAATCGTAAGGTTGGCAGGAGTTTGAAAGCTGACTTCAAAACTCCCAACACAAACACCCATGATGATGTCACGTAGCCACTACCATTTTCTATATTCATCACTCGGGTCCCACCTTAGGAATCTTTTCCTTTGTTGATGATGTCAGTTGTCCCAGTGTTGAGTTGGACCCATAACACAACCCAAGAGCTTCCTTTTGTATTTTATGAGTTATTAGTCCTATAGGTTGTTAGATGAGCTTTCTTAAAGGTTAATCAAATGATGTGGGATACAATGATCTCATGGCCAATCACATGGATACCAACCATCCACGTAAATACCTTGCCATGTAAGAAAGAGACCAAAATATGCAAGCGGGAAAACATAGAGATAGAAAATATAGATGACCGAAAACCTCTAGAAATTTTTGAAGAAAATAAAGAAAGACTGAAAAACATTTTTACATGCTTGTAGTGGAATATCCACTACATTTTTGGTGACATGTTGAGGCTCTTTCCTAAAAGAGCATCAATCCCAAAATTTTAAACAATACATTCATTGGGCAGTAGAGTCATATTTAAAATTTAAATAACAAAATATCAAAATCCTAAGGCTGATCAAAATAAGAGTTCTATTTTTATGAAAGTTTATAACTTTTGCAAACAAGAAAATAAAAATTGAAGCTCCTACATGGCTGGAAGCTCAATTTTCCTTAGCAATCTGAGATGCTTCTCCAACTCCAAGTTTGGTTGGTATGAGATATTTTGCAGCTGCTTCATACTAAGGGCATGTCCCCATGTTGTTGCTTAGCTTATTTTGGCTAGCAGCCACTGCTCAAGTTTTTTAGGAGATATTTGTGGAGTGAGTGTCTCCATGAATATTTTATTTTTCTGCTTATCTTGATTTGTAGTTTTTATTGTATAAAAAATAAAAATAAATTATCTTAATTTAGAAGAAAAACTTTTAAAAAATGAGGGAAGGAAATATATGCAGCCACATGGCATATTTTTGTGGCTTCTTATTTCTAGCCCCCTTTTTTTCCACATCTTATCTGCAATTCCTAAATAGTAGTTGCTCCACAAAAATAGGGAAAGATTCTATATTATCCTTTCCCATAATTGTAAATTTCCATGGGGCCACTTCAACTGCTTAATTTTCAGTAGAAAAATAACTTAAACAGTCACATGGAGACCTAGGGTAAGTCTCTCCCAATTCTCTAGACTGACCTAATTTCTAACCAATTGCAACCCATCTTGAATTAATAATGCATCAAGAATTTTAGAGCCATCTTGTGCCACTTTCTATAGCTACTCCTATAACTACCAATGTCAGCGAGTCCTTGATCCTCCTTCCAACATTGAAGATGTTTTCCCTCTAAAAAGAAAATACTCAAAAATTTGTCACTCAAGTTGCTTTTGACTAGTTTTCTATTGAGATTTTTTGTTTTTTCTATTCTCCTACTGAGCTAGGATTTAGGTTTGTTTATTCTCACAATCCAACGCTACACTTTCTAGCAGTTGTCCTCTCTCAGCATGGTGTGGTTGTGACTATAAAGAATTCAAAATTCATTATTCCCACAACTGTAACTGATTCTTCAAGTCTCCAGTGATTTTGTCCTTTCCCATATGGTCTCACAGCTATAGAGCTTGTTGTGCATGTCAATTCCTATTCTCTCCAGCTCAGAAAACCATCCTGCTAGCCTCATACATAGGGTAAACTTACCATGAGTGTCAAAGCGAAGGGGAGTGTCAAGGGATTTCCATCAAGTCTGTCATGTAGCCAAATTTCATAAAACAAGTCATCTAACAGTAGTGGCAAAAAAATAAAACAATACAAAATTTAATGAAAAGACACTTTGTCAAACAAAATCTCTGAAGAAAAATCTGGGCCAGAGAGGGTCCATAAAGTTATAGTGAAATTGTAGCCATTCTCAGGAGGAAATCCGATGAGTGGGTAACAAATTTTCAAAAGGAAATACTAACAATATAGTATCTGAAAGTTTACATATACAAACTGATGGTAGCCATGAATGAAAAGTTCTAAGGATAAACATAAACTCATAATAGATGGAATGGATACTACCCATAACCTGAAGCAAGAAACAAGGAAAGTAGTAGGTTCCTATGATTTAAATCTTTGGATTTAATTGGTTAGTGAACATCATACTTTTTTAGAGAGATGGAATGATTTCTTACAAAATTGAAAATGTTTAAATACCATCAAAAACAAGAGTTTTCGCACCTGAAATGCATTAGGAGGTACAAGATTACACCTTATGAGATGAGACCCTAACAGTATGAAAAAGATTGTTCATATATATAATCTAGTAGCATAAAAAGCATGGCAAATTATTTTGAAACATTTACAGTAGATCTTGATAATTGCTCTCCTTGTGACTGGGAATTGATAAATAATAATGTAACTGTAGACACCTAAAAATGTCTTCGCCATCTAAGCGACTCCTGACATCACTAAACACACCAATTCCCCTTCCAAACAATTAATTAAATTTTTAATTAATTAATTATCCTATTCAACACCTATTTTTCCTCCATTCATCCTACCAAATTGAATTAATTTTATTAATTCAATAGTCTAACATTACCCAATTAATTAAATAAATGTGCAAATATTTATTTGATTAATTCCCCCTTTTTTCCTAAACCCAATTAATTAGGCAAATCATGCTTATCTAATTAATTCAACCTATTAATCAACCTATCCCTACACTAGCCAATTAAATATCTATTATTTAATTACCTAGTCTAACCTACATGACCCTAGACCTAGGATTAATTAAATAAAACCTTATTTAATTAATCTTAACCTCTCATTAGACCATTCCCTAATTTTTTCCAGACATATTAATTAGGCTAATCACCCTAATTGAAGTGGTCAAACCTAGCTTAACACCCTTCCCCACATCCTCCAAATAAAAAATTGAAATATATTCCATATAAATCATTTTTTTATATGCATGTGTCCAACATCACATTTAATACCTCTTACACCCCTTACACATGTCATAACTCATTAATATCCACTCTTCCCCAAATGAATTACTCTTCCCCATGTGAATTTTTAATTCACATATAATCCATCTCCCCCAACCTCATTAACTCCACCCCTTTCCCAAGATGAATTTAAAATTCATCTTTATTCCTAGCCCTCCATTTTCCAAGATTGAATCTAAGCCCTCCACATCACTTTTATCCTCCACTATTGATCTTCTAAAGCAATCTCCACCCTTGGATTAAATCCTCTCCAAATTGCCTATAAATACAGCACTCCTCAAGCCATTTTATCATCCATAATTTGAGTAATGTTATTATGCTAAAATCTTTCTTGAGCTAATCTAAGTTGTGAGTTGCATTGAGCCATTTGAGAGCATTTCACAACTATTTTCATTTGGGTAAAGCTAGAGTGAGTTTGGGTGCATAACTCTCCACCCTATCTTGGATTGTGAATCTATTTGTGAGGTATAATCTTGTGTTTTTTATGCATGGGTTTATGTTTTTAGCTTCATTTTAGATTTCATTAATCACATTGGCACACCTGGTGGGACCCTCAAGGTCTCTATCTAAAATCTTTGTGTGATTTTTGGTGCTTGAAGTGTTCTTTTTGTAGGTTTTGGCACTGTCTTTCTACACAGAGGCACCATTTCTCTGCATTTTGGCACCATTTCCGCAGGCAGTAGTGTTATCTTTGGCTATATTGGTGCTATTTTCTCACAACACACACACTCACACTTTAAGCATTTCACACTTGTCTTGTTTGAATTTTTTGGCATTTTTGCAATCTTTCACTCTTAGTTTTTGCAGGTTTTGGCATAAAACCAAGGGGAGGTTATGTCAAAAATTTTAAACTAATCCATTTGGCATTGTAGTTAGTGTTTTGTTTAGTGGGTTGTTAAAACATTTTATGCAAAGCAATATCTTATGTATTTCAATAATATAAGGCTAAGAAAACAACCTAATCTCACCTAAATGAACATTTTGGCTAAAAAAATATTTTATTTTTGAAGCTTTGACCAACACTGCTTCGTATCGGTGCTATCTGAACCCAGAGTGGTGCCTTCTTTTGCAAACAGTCGGGGAAACTAAGCTTTCGTGCACAATGGTGCTATTTGTCTAGATTTTGGCACCTTATTGAATGTTAGTGCTATTTTTGTCTGTATTGGCACTATCTGATATTTTAGTGCAATTTGTAATCATTGTAGCACCTTTTGTATTTTTGGCGCGATTTGTAATCTATGTAGCGCTATTCATAGGATACGAGGTCTCTGTCCTGTCAACTGTCAACGGTGCTATTTTTAGTTTTTGTGGCATGATTTTAGATCTCTGTGGCACCTTTTGTATCTGTTTTGGCACTATTGTTTGTGCTAACTTTGGGATATGTGCAGGGGTGTGTCTTTGTTCTGCAGGTTATATATGATCATCCAAGACCATCATCTTGAAACTACTAACACTTTTACAGGGTTTTATTAGTTTAGACAACATTTCTTTTTGGTGCTTATAAAAAGAACCCTTGCTTGGTAGTTTAGAAAACAATTGGAATTGGTGCACTAAAATTAACATTTGCTTGACAAACAATCTACAAACAAACATTTCATTTTGGTGTACCTAAAAAGAACCATTTGTATGCCTAGCATAGATAACATTTGAATTTGGTGCATTAAAATTAACAAGTTTTTGCAACAACAACTCTAGGTACACTTTGATTTGGGTTTAAAAAGAACAAATTAGCTCTTGTTTGGTGTGTCTTGTGCACTTGCACCTTTTGTTAGTGGAACCCAAGGCATAGAATTAAAGTATCCTCTCCCCTCACCTTTTACAAGGATCTTGGGTGAAGAGAAACGGTTCTACGCTCTTCTTTGTCATTTTCTTAGAGTGGGCCTTCCTTTGAGACACATCAGCAAGGAGAACTCATTGGCGACCCCAAACGGCACTTTCATTCGGTCCACTATATAAAATAGGATAAGGCAAAAGCCAAGTCTGAATCGGTATTAGCGCTTACCATTCAATGCTAGCTTGAAAGGAAGTAGTACCTTTGTGTATATGAAACTCCTAGTAGAGATAGTCAAAACCTTAAGTGGTTTATTTGGTACTCGTAACCTATCGATCCCCTGAATGTTCCCCCACTAAACACCTTTGGTTAGAAGCCTCCCCTTTTTGGCCTTTTGGCAATTTGTTTCAAGACAAGGGCATAGCAGGTTTTGCCCCCAAGATTCTCACCATATGGCTCCCTTGAGATAAGATGGAAATCCTTGGCTTAGCATAAGCTACACATAGCTTTCCGGGGAAAGGGTGGTTGCGTCATCCTTCCAGTGTAGGAGGCCCCTATTCATCCTCTCTCAAGAAGACAATATAATGAGACATGCCTCTTTGTTAGCATGTTGACATTTGTGTCAGAGATTCCAAGTTGTGGGCTTGGCAAGTCACCATTCACCTTGACCTTAGGTAGTTTAAGCATTATCTTCAAGTGTCTTTTGATTGTGTTATACCCATGGAAATTTGGGACTTGAGGGGCTTCTTGAACATACACATTGTGATCACAATGTCATGTCAAACCTTTGCCTATTGTGTGCTCTTTGTTTGAAGTGTTTGCAAAACTTGCCAAAACAACATCATTTGAAATATCATTACAACATTTGACCAACCTTTGATCTTCATAAAATCCAAGTTTGACACCAAAATCCACCTTTGTCCAAAACATTAACCAACACTGATATGTTTTGGCACCATTTCACATATTCCTAGCGTCATTTCATTCTGTTGTGGCACCATCTACCCAAGTTTTGGTGCAATTTACAGATCACATTATCCACGGCCTTAGAAAATTGTTTTGGGATCTTTAGGACCTACCCATCCTCAATCCATATTCACCTTTCCAAAATCTGTCAAAACCCACATCCATTTTGATCCAAAATTTCTCAATCATACACCCATCTTGACCTTAGAGAATAAATCATTTTCACTATTGGACCCTTCACCATCCTATCGAATCCAATCATCCTTTTTTCATAGTTTTTTCATCACCTTTGATTTTTACCTACTTTTGGACCAAATACATCCTTCTACAATTTCATCCCCCAATCCATTTACCTCTTGCACATCAAACACATCCAAAATATCATAGTCCAAACATCAATCAAAACATCAACCAACATCCAAAAATCATATCCAAAATCAATCTTTGAGCTAAAGTTGAATCTAGATTTCATCTTTCACACCCTATTTTGCTTGATTGGTCATTAGTCTACCTTCAAGAAGAATAATCATCCCTTTTTTCTTAAGGTCATAAGTCTACTTTAAGCAAAGAGAAAACATCCATTGTGCAACACCTAAAATCTAGACCTTACTTGAGCTCATTTGTTGACTTCAAAATCACTTTCCAAAAACATCATCCAAATCTATCCTATCAAATATCTAGGCCACCTAAGGGTTTCCTTAGTTGAAGCATCCCCCAAATCATTATCAAAATCTCTCCCATCAAATCATCCTCAAACAATCCAATCTATCCTCCCTCCTCTTGGTCCATTTTTTTGTGGAAATCAATATCCTTGACATCTACCGTCCTTAGGTTGCCACCTTTTTGAGATTTATCTCCTAAAGGTCAAAACCTATAATCACACCATAATTTCTTTTCACCTTTAGATTTAGATTATAGGGAGTGTATTCTCTTGCACCTAAATCTTTGTCCCATTCGATCACCATATCCTCTTTGGGTCTAATAAATCAAACCAAATTCTCTAAGGTCTCCACCTTCATCCAACCCACAATCAAAACCTATATCCTTGCATGCCCATAACAAGATCCCAACACAAGAAAAATCAAGAGATGGCCAACTTTGGAAACAACATGGGCATAGGAATGCCTCTCACCAATCAAAACAATATACTAATTGGCCAACAAGTATTCAACCTACCCATGGTCTTCCAAATGCCCTCATACGGTTCCAACAAAAATCCCTCCACCTTCTTACAACCACAACTGCCACAACCACCTACCCAACACCACCACCAACCAAGTAGATCAAGACATCTTAAACTTCACACAAGATCCCGACAACATGGACATGCTTGATAAAGTTCTAAGATCGGATCCAAATAGATATCTTGACTTTCTTCTCAAAAATGGTGCGTGAATACCCAACACCACTATTTCATCTCAACCCTCCACATCCAACACCAATCCCACCACCTCCTCACAATCATCCACATCAAACAACAACCCTACCATATCTCAAACCTTAAACCCCACCATATCTACTGCTCCCATAAATTCTAATGTTACCACATCCACAACCCCCACTAACGTGTCAACCACTCCTAGTATCTCAAATCCTACTATCTCCAACCCTGTTGTTACATCCGCCACTACGAAAAACATAACCACATCATTTCACCAAATCATCCTAGGCATTCCTAACAACCCCATGCACATGAGTGCCTCCGCAAGTGTGCCTCCCCTCAATCCCAACACCATAGCCTACATGAGCCAATTTCTTTCACAACCACCTCACAATACGGCCAATCCATCAAATACCAACCCATCCAATTTCACATGTGTACAAAATCCCATAGTATCATCCACACACCATAATCCCAATCCCCAATGACCACCTCACATTCTCCAACAAATCCATGCCTACAAACAATATCTCGCACAACTTAACCAAAACCAAAACACCATGCCACAAAATCAAAACACCATACCCCAAAATCAAAACCTCATCCACCAAAACCAAACAAACCAATACCAAATTTTGCCTAACCTCCAACAACTCATCAACCAATAGACATACATCCCACAACCTCCACCGACACCAAACCTAACAAGTGTTGTACAAACCTTAATCCAAAAGGTGGACGATATGCAACATGGTAGCAAGCGCAAACAATATTCTTTTGAGGATATTTGTCCATACCCGTTCGATCGGATGCTATACATGCCTCCCTTTCCTAAGAAGTTTGAGACACCCAAATTCAACAAATACAAAGGAAAGGGAGACCCTAGGGACCACCTTAGGGAGTTTTACATCGGTTGCCTTGAAGTCTCACACAATGACACATACCTATTGAGACTCTTTCCTAGAAGCCTCGGTGGTCAAGCCGCCGAATGGTTTGCACACCTTCCTCCAAGCATTAGAACTTTTTCTGAGCTCACACAGAAGTTTGTTAATCATTTCTCCTACAACTTTGAATATGAAATATCCATGATAGACCTTTGCAACACCAAATAGAAGGACAGAGAATCCTTCGCTTCATTCTTGTAAAGGTGGAGAGGCTTAGAAAGCAAACTCCCTTAGCCGAGCCATGAGAAGGAATTAGTCACCATATTTATGGCTAATCTTAATCAAGAGATGGGTTTCCATTTACAAATCCTATGCGCGTCCACTTTTGAAGAAGTCATTGACAAGGGCACCACCATCGAGAGAGGCCTTATTGCCAAGGGTTCGATTAAGCTATACGACAAAAAACCCTACAACAACAACAATAATAAAGTCAACATCAATGCCCCAAACACAAGTAATAACAATGCGCAATCAAATGAGAAACCTCACTTTTGGGGCAAGAACAAGAACACTCTCAATGACGATGTCACTGACGTGAAGGCTGTCCAAAATTTACAAAACCAAGTACCCCCAAACACACCCATCACCAACAATGTAAATATTCCCAAATGACCCCCAAAACAAAATAATACCCCTTAAAGGAAATTCACGCCCTTAGGAGAGCCAATCGAAGATGTCTTGGACAAAATTCTAAAAGATGGTTTAATAACTCTCCCACCCATTAAGCCCTACAGAGAAAATCAAATCAAACCTGCATGGTATAATGAAAATGATTATTGTGACTACCACCATATTGTGGGCCATAAGACAGCTGATTGCATGAAACTAAAACATTGCATACAAGATCTCATAGACAAGGGCAAATTCAGACTCGAGGAAACCTTGCAACAATCACCCAATGCCACCCTTGGAGCTTACAAGGATCCTTTGCTGAATAATAATAAGGGAAAGGCTTCATCCTCCAACCAAGCATACCACATCGTTCCCCCTTTGGCTTCTTTCGATTCCATCATGGGTCGGATAGAAGAATCATCCAACCATGTCAACACAGTCGCGATTCAGGCTCAAGCACCTGATTGTGTTGTCACTACCTATTGTGGCTGTGTGTCCATTCGTGTAGCTCCCGCCACTAATCAAACATCCACATCCACACCAAACCATCAACCAAACCATCCATACATCCGTCCACCATCAGCCCACAAATACAATCTCCTAGACCATCTAGGTAAAACCCCCACCCAAATTTCCATTCTTGAACTACTTCGTACATCCCCCCTTCACAAGGAGATCCTTGACAAAGCCCTAACAGAAACCCAAGTCCCCACTAACCTAAATGTGGAACAATTCCAAGCCATGGTGGGTCATATCACCTCGCCTCACCATTTGACCTTCTCCGAGAAAGACATTCCCACATCTAATGGTTCACACAATGACGCCCTACACATCGAAGTCCATATCCATAAACATATCATAAAGAGAGTCTTAATAGATGGTGGCTCCAGCCTAAACCTTTGTACTCTTAAATTATTAAAACATTTGGGATACTCTGATGTGGTTGTAGATTCTAGTGAAAGCATAACCATAAAAGGACATGATGACACTGAGAGGCTATCTAAAGGTACCATCAAACTCCCTATTCAAGTAGGTTAGAAGATCTTGGAAACAAAATGCCAAGTGCTTGATCTTGACCTCCCATACAACATTCTCCTTAGCCGACCATGGATCCATGCCATGCAAGCCATCCCCTACACATTTCATCAATGCCTAAAGTTCCCTCATAACAGCATGGAAGTAACTATATATGCCGATCCCCACCCTTTCCAATACTGCGGCTTCTTGGAAGGACACGATCATACTTTTTGTCCTTATAACAAGGCTATCTAGAAGTTTGCATCCCAAACCAACACCACATCATCCGCATCATACATTGATCCTTCTAACATCGCTACCACTTCATCCCAAATAACCCCTCTACCCGAGGTCAAAATCAAGATAAGTGACATGGGATGTGGGGAATATGACCTGCATAGTACATTTTATGTAGGGACATTACCCAATCCTAAAACATTCAGTGCCTTGAAAGAAGAAGATGTCTCTACAATCGTCATTAAATGCAAACCATCACCCATCGTTGAAAGAAAGCATCTCCTTGATCAGGATGTGCTTGAAGATGTATCCTCCTAGTTGTATAGAGAGGAAGAAGCAGAACAGGAAGCCCCTACCATACCAGTCAAACTCTATGGCAAAGGGTTAGAAATTGTCAAGAACATGGGCTATAGAGGACAAGGCAGTATTGGCCTTCATGAACAAAGGATCATAGAGTTGATTCAATAAACAAGGAATCCCTATACTCAAGGGTTAGGGTACAGAAAACAAAAATATATCCTCACTAGTGGCGAGTGTATCTTAGGTGAGGTTGCTAAGGTTTCCCCTGCAATTGATAACATTAATGAAGCAAACCATCAAGACTTTTTTAGTGACTTCGCTAAATTCTTCGAGTCCTCCATATGTACCATCTACACTGTAACCACCCTAGCATCCTCATCTAACGACCTACCCATTGTATACCCAGACCTTATAGATTGGGACCAATAGGGACCTCCTATCCTTGATGTAGCACAGAATGACAAAGCCATAGTATAAATGATGGGGGTCAGAGATCACTTCCCCATGAGAGATCATAGAGCCAGGTACATCATGGAACTTGACACGTCTTCTTATTTTGGTGAGACCACCCATGCTTCTAGTCACAAAAATATTTTTAAAAAAATGCCCCTTAGTGAAAACCACTCCATGGCACTTTTGGGTGAAGAAAAAGTAAAAATAAAGGACGTATCTTCTAGTGAAAACCTCCATGAGGCACTAGAAGATGGAAGCATGGGCCTTCCCTAAATAGAGAAGGTATATCCAGATAGATCGCCAATCCTTGTGGAGGCATCACAATAAATGAACCTCGGGACAAAGGAAGCACCAAAGATCACCTTCAGAGTAGAGTCACTTACCACAAAAGAACAAGAGAATTTCTTAGCTTTCTTCAAACAAAGAAGCCATAAATTTGCATGGACCTATGCTAATATGCCGGGGCTAGATCTTGCCTTGGTTGTTCACCATCTCAACCTGATGCGAAACCTATAAAAAAAGCCTAGAAAGATGAACCCTCAAGTTGCGCTCCTTGTTAAAGCAAAGCTGAAGAAACTCCTAGATGTGGGGTTCATCCATCCTATTGATTATCCAGAGTGGGTTTCCAACCTAGTGCCAGTGGCAAAGCCTGATGGTTGCATCTGATGCTGAATAGATTTCAGGGACCTAAATAAAGCATGCCCTAAAGATGATTTTCCCTTGCCCAACATTGACATTATAGTGGACCTCACTGCAAGGCACGATATGTTATCCCTAATGGATGCCTTTTCAGGATATAATCAGATTAGGATTGCAGAAGAATATCAACATAAGACTTCCTTCTTATGCCCGTGGGGGCTATACTGTTGGGTGGTGATGCCTTTTGGCCTAAAAAATGTAGGAGTAACATATCAATGTGCCATGACGGTTATCTTCCATGACCTCTTCCATCACATCATGGAGGACTATGTGGATGACCTATTGGGAAAATCGAAGATCCGAGAAGAACACTTAGACATGTTGGCAAAGATCTTTGATAGACTAGAGCAATATAACGTGCGGCTAAACCTAAAGAAATGTGTCTTTGGGGTCACTTCTGGAAAACTTTTGGGGTACATAGTATCAAGAAGAGGAATCGAAGTGGATCCTGCCAAAGTTAAAGCCATCACAGAGATGCCCCCTCCAAAAGACTTGAAGCAATTATGAAGTCTACAGGGGAAGCTCTAGTCTATCCATCGGTTCATCGCCCAACTCATTGATAAATGTCATCCATTCCAGCATCTTCTCAGAAAAAACACAGCCTTTGTCTAGGATAATCAGTGTCAAGCTGCCTTTGATTAGTTGAAAAAGTACTTGGATAATTCCCCCTATTCTTAGTCCACCAAAACAAGGAGAGCCCCTCCTCTTATACATCTCAACCACAGAAACATCTATAGAGCCCTTGTTAGCACAGCATGACGAACAAGGAAAAGAAAGAGTAATATACTATATCAGTTGCACCTTGGTGACCTATGAGCTGAACTATACTCCCATTGAGCGAGCATGCTTAGCTGTGGTCTTTACTTCATAGAAGTTAAGACACTACATGCTTAATCATAAAACTAAGCTCATTGCCAAGATTGATCCGCTGAAGTATCTGCTAAATAGGGCCGCCCTTACTAGACGAATGGCTAAATGGGTAATGATCTTAAGCGAGTTTGACATTGAGTACACGGAAAGAAAAGCCATTAAAGGACAGGTCATTGTTGATCAGTTAGCTAAGGCACCCATCCCCACAGAGCATCCTACACTTAGAGAATTTCCTGATGAGTCCATAGTAACAATAACACTAGTAGCAGAACCATGGAGAATGTACTTTGATGGGTCGTATACACATTGAGGCTTGGGGGCAAGCATTTTATTTGTTACTCCTCAAGGTGACACCATCCCCAAGTCGTTCAAGATTACATTTCCATGCACAAACAATGTAGCGGAGTACGAGGCTCTTATCACAGGACTCTGTATGGCAATCAAGTGGATGATTGACAAGTTAATCGTCTACGGGGATTCTCAACTAGTCATCAGGCAAGTGAACAATGAGTATAAAATTAAGGATGATAAGCTTCTGCCTTACAAAAGGATGGTGGATGACTTCAAAGGTTATTTTTATGACATCCATTTTGAGCAGATTCCAAGGCTAAATAACAAAGCAATAGATGCAATGGCCACAATAGGATCACTGGTAGACATGAAGAAGGACAGCAAGAAGTATGAGTTCCTGATCGAAGAACTCCCTATACCAGCCTATGACATTCCCCAAGCAGAATTGGTGTGTGAAATTGTTGGTCCACTCTCCCTGTGGTATCAAGAAACATACATGTACCTCCATGATAACATTATCCCCACTAACCTTTCAGCCTCACAACAAAAGAGCTTCATCCATTGAGCCTCCCGCTTCACTCTCATAGGTGACACCCTATACAAAAGGAGTCTTGATGGTACACTTTTATGATGTTTAGACTCTAGGGAAGCTGAAGTGGCCTTACAAGAGGTACATGAAGGCATTTGTGGGGCACACTCGAGTGGACCTACCTTATCTAAAAAGATCTTGAGAATAGGGTGTAATAGCCTAAAATTGGCTCAGATTGAATTAAGTAAATATTCTGATATTTATCTTAATTCTTATTTTCTTCTGTCAATTAAATAAATATTCAAAGTTTATTCGATTGATTCATTATCCTACAAATTAAATAAAATCATTTTATTTAATTGAAATCCCTAAATTCTTCTAATGTCTCAAATCCTAAATCCACCTCATCCCTTCCACCTCACCATGTTGCACATATAATTAAATATTCTTAATATTTAATTAGCTAATATCCTCCAAAATCCAAAATTAAATTTGTAATTCAATGTTCCCCATTATCCTCCACTCTAAATTTTTAATTCAATTGTCATAACCTATTGTCCCCCACTCTGAATTCTTAATTCAATTGTCATAACTCACTATCCTCCACTTTGAATTCTTAATTCAATTGTCATACCTCACTATCCTCCACTCTAAATTTTTAATACATATGAATTCAAGATTCACAAATAATGAGGACCATTGATCTCATCAGTTGATCCTCACCCTCCATTGCATTTTTAGAGGATCTATAAATAGAACGCTCTTCTAAGCCATTTGGGAGACTTCATTCTGGCATCCTTACTATGCCCAAATTCCTCTAGGGAATCTTCTTCTTCTCAACTCTCTTCTCCATACTGTCGTAATGTAGAAAATCATATCACATAGCCATTTCTACTTGTCATCTTGAAAAATTGAAGCAAGGAAGCAAGCTCCCTGAGGGCCAAACTTCATCATTCAGGATCGAGAAAGAATAGGCAAACAACAGAAGCTTTGAAACAGGGAAGGTTTGCATTGTTATTCAGTTGCTTCATTTCTTCTATCTTTCTTGTTTTCATTATTCTGTTGATTGTTTGGGTTTAATATTATCATTATTGATTTATCTCATTTTCCCATTCACACAAGGTACTATTGGCCAACCATGGAGTGAGATGCCTACCGGTTCGTGAAAAAGTGCCTACCGTGTCAACAGCATGGGGACCTCATCCATGTGCCATCATAGGAACTACAGCCAATCACAACTTCGTGGCCATTCTCACAATGGAGGCTCAACCTCGTAGGAAAGATCCATCCACCATCATCTAATGGTCATAAATTCATCATCACTGCTAACAAATACTTCACCAAGTGGTTGGAAGCAATTCCACTCACTTTCACCACCAGAATCCAAATAGTCAAGTTCATCCTTCATTACATCATATGTCATTATGGCAGACCCCATTCCATTATCATAGATAATGGGAAACCATTCAAAAACCAGGAAGTCTGCACCCTGTGTGAGAAATTCCAAATCCAACATCATTTCTCCACTCCATACTACCCTTAAGGTAATGGTCAGGCTAAAGCTTCAAACAAAACCATCCTGCGTATTCTGAAAAAGATAGTTAATGAAGTTGGTCATGACTGGCACCTTCAACTCAATCCCACCCTATGGGCCTACCATACTAGCATATGTACACCCACAGGAGCCACACCATACTCCCTAGTATTCGGATCTAAAGCCATCCTACCTATTGACATTGAGCTCCCATCACTAAGGGTATCCCTACAGAATATAATCACTGGTGAGGAATACCGAGTTGCAAGGTTGCATGAGCTAGAACTATTGGATGAGAAATGCTTGGGTGCACTCAACCATCTGCAGGCATATCAAAACTGTTTGAGAAGAAGTTACAAAAAGAAAATCAAGAACCGTAACTTTGAAGTGGGCGACCTTGTCCTCATGGAAAACTAGAAGAATCTACAGGAGCACCCTAAGAAAGGAAAATTACCCAATTAGTTGGGGCCCTATGTCATCACTGCCAGCTACAAATCAGGAGCATATTAGCTTGCAACACTTGAGGGGCAACCTCTGGATGAGCCCATGAATATTCTGCATCTAAAAAAGTTCTATGCATAACCCATCGAGTATCCCAAGCAAAAATATAAAAAAAGCAAAAAATAGAAAAAATCAAAAAATCAAGAAAAACTTGAGTGCAATAAAGACGTCTAATGGTGAAAATCACTTCGGTGATGCCTTGGATTGGTACCATGGTGAAAACCTATTTTAGGCACCATGTGTAGAGGTTAGTCCTACCATCTGATAAGTTCTATTCTCCATCATGACACTCCATACCAAAACACCTTCCATGGCTTGGAATTCTGAAACATCAATCATCCACCCTGCATCATCCCACCCAAGGCTAGCCCATCAAACAAAGATCCTTGTAAGATTCCTCCTGTATAGCTAAAATCAAAAAAATCCAAAAACATTATAAAATTAGAAAATCTCAAAAACAATACAAAATCCCAAAACACCAAAAAAGTCAAAAAATTACAAAAATACCAAAAAATGCACTCCCATGACATCATCATGCTTTCCAACATCCTCACAATCACCCAAAATCATCCGAACCCTCATCTTCAACATCCATCCTAAACCATTCCCACATCACCAAGTCTTGCCAGAACTACATATTCATCTCACCTACATCTTGAAAGTACTTTGATCCCGTGGACACGGGGTATGTAGGTAGTCTGGAATACGAAGGAAGTATACAGTACTCAAGTACATAAGATGCACCCATACAACCCATTTGGATGGTCCCTATTCACTAAGATTGCTAGATTCAACAAATGATACACATGTTAAGCATACCCCCAAAACATCGCACCTCATGTAAAAATCATCAATCAACATACCAACCATAATCCAACACATGGCCCGACTGTCCTTTTGCCCACCTTTTGAAAATTATCCAACAAAATCCAACCAATTCATGTCCTAGGATATATCGTTCCTACAATGGACAGAATCTATCATCCTATCAACACTTATCTTGGCAAGAACACACAATGGTTGTTTGTTTCCTTTTGTTGGTCTTTTGATTCTTGATTTTTATCTTCTGAATGTAGGAAAGCAACTTTCTTTCAACTAGTATGATGATATGCAACATTGACTAGATAGGTTGCACTATTATCATAGTGGTTGGCAAATAACATGCAATTCACTTCTATTTGTAGGGGTGAAATAATTACTAAGTATAGTCAATCATTTTGCTCTCCTGCTTGTTTCTATATGTTGTGCTTGTGGGTGGATTTCATTACTCCAAGAATAGTATTCATATCTTGAAGCTTGGGTCAGTTCTAGCATGGTGAGCCTCATTTGCATATACAGGCATTAATACCTTATATGAACTATGAACATTCATGGCTATGAGTCCCCTTCCCTTGGCTAGGCAAGGTATACTACCTTGGGCATGCATGAAATCAACCTATTGTTTGTGGGTCTAGTCCATGCAATTGTGGGATATATATATATATATATATATATATATATATATATATATATATATATATATCATCACCTAGGTCATCTCATACCTTTGTGAAGTGTATCCTACATTGCTACAATAAATTAAGAAATGCTCTCAGATAATCTTATGCAACTACTATAGCTAGCTCAATTCATCTTTCAAACACTCATCCAACCATACTATCTGGGCCTAGATTTTTTAAACCCTTCCCCCCATCTATTCATTCCCCCCCCAATCTTCTAACTAAACCTCCTTCTCACCTACCTTCAACCCATTTCAACCAATCTATCACATCCTGAACCAAAACACATCCCCATCCCCTCAATGACGTGGTGTATCATGACCTAGCAACTACCTTCTCTCCATCCCATTCCCTTCCCCATACTAACCATACCCAATCTAACCCTACTCGACCCATAACCCATTCCCTCCCCACCTATTCCCTCGCCACCAAGCCCCATCACCTAGGGTTGTACAAAAACATCACGTGTATCATGACTTGATCACTTCATAAATCATTACATTAGACCTAAACCATTGCATTTTCATTAGTTCATTTGCATACATAATATATGTTTATTAAGGTAAGCATATATTTCCATTCCATTACATGTTGCATCCATAATAAATGTTTATCAATATGAACATTTATGTGCATCCCACATCCACATCATAATCCATAATCAAAACATGCATACATAACATAGGCAAAACATAACATCATCACATAACATATATGATCCATCATCATCATAAGCATTACATTCACAACATCATTCATCCATGAAATAAAATCAACTCATAGCATGATAATGAAGACATGAGGGATACAGCCTGCCAAGTACCACCTGCACACATCATAAGCATCATAATAAAATATCCATCCATAAATCCACAAGGTCATATCAGATATCTAAAACATCAAATAATCCTTACAACAATTAATATCTAAATTGAATTCCATTAAGAAGGGCTTGCCAAAAAGCCCGCTAAGTACTATTAGTGTTATCATTACTCATAGAATCACACAATACAACATAAATAAAAACATCCATCACATCATCATCAAAAATAAAACACAACATCATATCATATTATGCAACTATGTGGTCGACATGAGGTAGTAATTCCACTAATAAATCATAAGCAAATCATAACATTATATCATCATATGTCATCATCACACATATATCCATCACATACATCATAAGTGCATCCATAATCTCATAAACTCATCACATCATCATAATATGCATAGAATCATAACTATATCACATCATATAATGCATCCATAAACATAAGCATCATCATAAAACATAGGTGCATACATCAACATAATCCATAACACATCATAAATGCATAATCATCATCATCATAGATCATTAAGTGTCATAATACATCGCCAAAAACATAATCTACATTGCTCAAAATAATACAAGTTATGATACAAAAGGCCTCAAAGGGCTCAAAAACATACAACAATATACGTCAGCCCTAGGCTGATGATCCCCTACTTGAATCGGTAGGAGATCTAGGCCGTCACTACTGCTACTGTGGTGGTGGTTGTGGGGGTTGTTGTAGTACCAGTGGTGGCTGTTGTTGCACCTGTGTTGGAGGGCCCATCAACTGCTGAACCAACTGAATGGATCTAGACCTGCGTGACCCTAACATTTGAGAGCCACTCTACTGGCTATAGTTGGGGATCCACTAACCCTCTGGAACAACGAAACAATAGGTTGCGTGATAATACTCAGCCTGGACTCTCTTCTCTATCACCTATCCCTGCAACTGTGCAATCTGCGTCTGCATCAATGTCAACACAAGACCCATGCCTCTACCTGCAAGAACCCCCTGTAAACTCGCCACCTATCCCTCTACCTGCTAGGCCCTTGTCTCTGCAACCTTCCACTCTGCTCTCTCTACGTCCCTCTCACCTGTCAAGGTGGCTCCTAGGCCTGTGCATGTGATAACTGCGCACGTAGTGCACCCACCTGCCCATCTGTCCCATCTAATAATGTAGCCGCACCCCACAACTACACTAACTCCTGATCTCACCTCTCCAAGGTCTCCTATAAATAGGTGACCTGTCCCCATAGAGTTTGTATCTCCTCCTCATCCTCACCTTGGGTGTGCTGACAAGAGTCTACTGTGTTGTAATAGCTGCTTGTGCCTGCTATTGTGAAGGTACCTATGGAGGGGTATAAGCTCCCTATCTGCTCTTTGTCGCTGACGTCCTGATGCCTGCTACCAAGGTACTCACTGACCTGGCACCTACCCAACCTATACCTGTTGTTGTCAATAAGTGGCACTTGTAATGGTGGTATCACCAGCTGACTACCTCTCCCTCTCCCCCATCCTCTTGCAGCCTCCACCTGCTCATATGCTACCGCTACCAGTACCTCGATCAGATCATCATCCCCTACCAACATCTCCTCCACCACTATCTCCTCCTCAACAATATCCTCATCTGCTACTATCGCTGCGGCCATGTCGGGCTCCTTGGCTGGATCTATCATACGAGGAGGCTGCCACATCTACCACCATGTGTCATATGTCGGTGTGGTGCCCATATCTCTCACTGTGCTCCTCCAATCCCACACCAGTGGCTATAAATCTGTGAAGTCTCCTATAGCCACCTAAGGCTGTATGGCTGGTGGCTATCTCACATCTTGCGATGTCCACGCAAATATCGCTATCTGCTGAGGAACATCATGTGGTAACCCAAACTAGCACATGACCTACGACAGAAAATACATGTCAATGGTGTGGTCACCTTGACCCATTAGATACCGCGGCTGGAATGTATATGGCATGTGAATATCATCATTGGGCCATGGATCTACCCTGATATATGGTTGCCAGGTGACTCAAATCAGATCATCCAACACTCGTCACCAATACCACACCTACCCTGTGTAGGAGTACTTAGCATCTTGATACAAAAATAAAAATGCCTCGAACGGACGGCGATAGTATCCTCCTCTCTGCCTAGTGATAGCAATATGCTCCCACGCCCACACATGCAGCAGTGTAACCTCAGCTAATAATGCTGAATCATAATGGTAAACCACTGTATGCATCTCATGATACAACTGTGCAAGCATACAGGGCCTCCAGGCATAAACAGTCTCATCCTGAACCATCCCCTCTATCACCTCTCCCCATCCGACCGAAAAACCTCTAGCCCACCAATATGGCATCACCACACCTCCAATCAATGCACACAAAAACAAGGTAAATTGATCTACACCCACCGCCAAGGTTGTCTCATAGCTCATCTCTCATCTATCTACTGACAACTCTGACAATGTCATACACCACTCGGTCCCCATGAATAAGTACCTTGAGGATGCGATAAACATCCTCAAGTTTGATAGTGATCTCTCCTGTCGGCAAGAGAAAGGAGCACGTCTCGGGATGATAGCGCTCTAAGAGAGCTGTCATTAGTGCTCTATGAGCTCATAACACTGGCATCTCTGATACTGTCAGTAGTCCTAACCGCAGCAGTCGACCTCGTGTCACTCCATCCTAGTTGTCAAATAGTTGCATCACGGAAGGCACACGCCACTCCTATGAGGTCATAATGAAAGATATGTCCACCTGCATCCACAAACGCTTGTCAAAACATATCTCTTCTTCCAAAATCCAACCCTTCGCATCAAATTTTTCTTCCACCAGAAGCCAAAATCATTTTGGTGCCCCAATAACCCTCTTTTGTGCCAATCTCATAGATGGCACTATCTAATCCCTATATGGTGACACAATAGAAGATAGCACCACTGCACGACTCTTCTGCACCATTCTACCCAAAGGTGCTATTTCATATAATGGTGCCACAATACCCTTTGGTGCTAATCTACGCGATGGTGCCATACTACCCAATGGCGTCAATTCTACAGATTGTGCCACTCCTCAACATGGTACCAGCTCACCTGGTACCGCCATTTTTTCACATCGGGCTGATCAAGAAGATCGCGCCACCGGTACCTGACTTGGTGCTAATCTGCCAAACCCTATTCTCGTGCAACATTGCGCCAATATAGACAATGGCGCCAAAATGACTTGTTTTGGCACCAATTCCCCCTGTTTTCCCCTAGTCATATGGCGCCAATCCACGACCTTTAGGTGCCAATCGGTTTCCCAGTAGTGCTGGAACCCTAAAACCTATTTTCTTGAAATAATAAATGCAAAAAATGACAAAGCTAGGGTTCGAACCTACCTGAGGGCCAGCATCTAGTGATCACCCGTATGGTCGGAATCGCTTAGAAATGTGCTCAAAGCGTGGGAACAAGGGGTTGAGATTTTCCATTCTCTTCTTCTCTCCTTCGTCCAAGTGGCTCTATGTGTGCAAATGTGGCACTCTTAGGGCCCAATTTTCTATTTATAGTAAGCCATGTCATCCTTCCACACACTTTTTCTTCCCCAGGGTGCAAATTGCAACCTTTTTCACCCGTTTTTCTTCTTGTCATCTTGTTTTTCGATCCTCTATCTGACTTTCACCTTCGTTGCATCCTTTCGAGAGCTCACCCAGAAAAAAAAAATTCACCCGACCTCTCGAGGGGGCATCCCTCACTCATCTCATTCCTTCCCGATAGCTGGGGCATATTTTTCTTTGACTTGACATCACTTCCCTACTAGGTCCTGATGCCACGTCAAAGAGGGGCAAATGTAGACACCTAAAAATATCTTCGCCACCTAACCGACTCCTAACATCACTAAACACAGCAATTCCCCTTCCAAACAATTAATTAATTTTTTAATTAATTAATTATCCTATTCAACACTTATTTTTCCTCCATTCATCCTACCAAATTGAATTAATTTTATTAATCCAATAGTCTAACATTACCCAATTCATTAAATAAATGTGCAAATATTTATTTGATTAATTCCCCCCTTTTTCCTAAACTCAATTAATTAGGTAAATCATGCTTATCTAATTAATTCAGCATATTAATCAACCTATCCCTACCCTAGCCAATTAAATATCTATTATTTAATTACCTAGCCTAACCTACATGACCCTAGACCTAGGATTAATTAAATAAAACCTTATTTAATTAATCTTAACCTTTCATTAGCCCATTCCCTAATTTTTTCCAGCCATATTAATTAGGATAATCACCCTAATTGAAGTGGTCAAACCTAGCTTAACACCCTTCCCCACATCCTCCAAATAAAAAATTGAAATATATCCCATATAAATCAATTTTTTATACACATGTGTCCAACATCACATTTAATACCTCTTACATGCCTTACACATGTCATAACTCATTAATATCCACTCTTCCCCAAATGAATTTTTAATTCATTTTACTCTTCCCCATGTGAATTTTTAATTCACAGATAATCCATCTCACCCAACCTCATTAACTCCACCCCTTTCCCAAGATGAATTTAAAATTCATCTTTATTCCTAGCCCTCCATTTTCTAAGATTGAATCTAGGCCCTCCACATCACTTTCATCCTCCACCATTGATCTTCCAAATCAATCTCCACCCTTGGATCAAATCTTCTCCAAAATGCCTATAAATACAACACTCCTCAAGCCATTTTAACATCCATAATTTGAGTAATGTTATTATGCTAAAATATTTCTTGAGCTAGTCTAAGTTGTGAGTTACATTGAGTCATTCGAGAGCATTTCACAACCATTTTCATTTGTGTAAAGCTAGAGTGAGTTTGGGTGCATCACTCTCCACCCTATCTTGGATTGTGAATCCATTTGTGAGGTATAATCTTGTGTTTTTTATGCATGGGTTTATGTTTTTAGCTTCATTTTGGATTTCACTAATCACAATAACTACCAATGTTTAGCAAATTGAGTTTAGCAATATGGTAAAATCCCTACATCATAGCCAACAAGGAACTAAACATTAAATGATTTCACCTACGGCAGCAGCATCAACATCACAGGTAACAAGAGAAAGGTCAGGCTTTTTACCTATTGCCCTAAGTCCACCATATATTCCTACTATTTTAAAGTTGGATATCAATTACAAAATTATACCACCAAGGACCTATCGATTTGCAAGTTCAAAAGTTGGATATCAATTACAAGAATACATACAAAACTAGAAGACATCGTTATTCCAGATATGAGATGTAACTATTTCAAATGCAATATAAAAATAAGAGTATATGCAAAAAATTTAAAATCATCCATATTATCACCAAAAGTCTCGTGAAACTCAAACACCACAAATCTACCAAAAATTCAAGATTTGGTAGGGAATGAGTTATGAAAATGGATAATGGAACAACTTTTTTTTTTAAAAGGTAATGCACCTGGTAAACTTTTTAACGTGACCGGCGATGCTGGTGCGACATGCCCTCTGGCTCCACACGAATGCTTTTGCCTAGAGAAATGAACCAGTGAGGCCACAACATGGGGGACCTCATCCCCTAGCAAGAACACTTCAAACCCGTGAGCTCGTTGGCCCAGCGAAGGCTTAAAGCCTGTGAGCTTGTTGGCCCAGCGGGGGTTTGAACTCTGGTGGTGACCACTACAACTAAGCGACTTAACCACTGAACCATGCCCTTATCGGCAAGATAATGGAACAACTTATTGTAACCTTCTTCATCAATTTCCGGGCCGATGATTGGTGAGAATCAGCAATGAAAAGTTTTAGTTTCTTTGTAGCTTTTATAATACCAATGAAAACTTTGATTTACAATTGGAGTTATATGCCCGCTAGTGTACTCATATAGTCTCCAATGGCATATCTTTGTATTTGAGTTTATCATAGAAGACAAGAAAGATAGATGCCACATTCTACAACTTATCCATAGAAGACCAAGAAAATCAAAATTCATCAAATGAGTAACTTTCAGTAGTCAGCTCTTAGAAACAACTTGGAAAACACAACGGAATGAAATCCTCAGTTCTGAGCATGGGGAAATTTTGTAACTACTGGCTGTTTGAAAGAGGTAATTTCGTCTCGATGCCAACAAAGGGAATTTGAAATGAGCAATCCTAACATCTCTCATTCTAGTTCCACTTTTGGGACCTCCTAGTGCATGAGGAGGGCATCCCAACATCTATTTAGGGACGAGGGAATTGGATTGTATCATGGCTGGTAGAATTGATTTAATTGAGTGTTGTAGAACATTAAGAATTAGAATTAAATTGTAATTCATACCATAGAATTGATAGTGGGTATGTTAACAAGTGGAACAAGGAGCATTTTGTATCCACAATATTTTTCATCGATAGTGGGTACGTTAACAAGTGGAACAAGGAGCAGTTTGTATCCATGGTATTTTTCATCTCATTTTACTTGTCTAACTTCTAATAATAATCCAGTAGTAGTGCATTTGCCACTACCAAAGCTTTCAAAGCTGGTTTTACCATTTCAAGGGTTTCCCAAATAAAATCCATGAGTTCACTTCTCTTTCATAGCATTCTTTCCTTCCTAACTATCATTTATTTTGAATAAGTAGCACAGTTCATAATTTCAATGATTCTTAATTTCTACAAGCACTTGTTTTGGTGAAATTACGAATCAACAACTAAAGTAAACCACACGCAGACCGACGATGGGCTGGCCACAAGGGGCTAGTAGCTTAGTTGGTAGAGCACTCCAGAAGAAAATGGAAGGTCCTAGGTTTGAGTCCTAGCTAGTCCATATGAGCAGCAGCTCAACAATTGGTATCAGAACCAGGCTAGGAGCCCCAAGCACTTGTAGTGTGGATTAAGAGGGGTTTTGGAAATAAGCCACACCAGGACTGATGATAGGTTGGCCACAAGGGGCCAGTAGCTCAGTTGGTAGAGCACTCCAATAGCTTATGGAAGGTCCTAGGTTTGAGTCCTAGCTGGTCCATATGAGCAGCAACTCAACAATTTATTGGTGTTGGAATTAAGCCACACCCAAACCGACGATGGGTTGGCCACAAGGGGCTAGTAGCTCAGTTGGTAGAGCACTCCAACAGCAAATGGAAGGTCCTAGGTTTGAGTCCTAGCTGGTCCATATGAGCATCAACTCAACAATTAGTATCAAATCCAGGCTAGGAGCCCCAAGCACCTGTAGTGTGGCTTAAGGTGGGTGTTGGAAGTAAGCCACACCTAGACCGATAATGGACTAGCCACAAGGGGCTAGTAGCTCAGTTGGTAGAGCAATCCAACAACAAATGGAAGGTCCTAGGTTTGAGTCATAGCTGGTCCATATGAGCAGCAGCTCAACAACAATAGAGAAGACGTTAAAACACAAAATTCATCATTTCCTTTAGCTATTAACTATTTCTATCTATTATAATTAATCACCTTACTGTTAATGTGTTAATCCTCAAGGTTAACGTTTTTAATCTATTTTTTTAGTTTTCATAGTGTTATGGAGTAAAAAGTGGACACATGCCTTTTTACCTCCTAGTCTAGCTCCTAGGTCCCTATGTTTACACTCTACATGCAAATTATTCATCTCGATGAGAAATCCCCTGAAACCCATCACAAATGGGGACTAGGGGCCCATTTAAAGTTTAAGTCCTAACCAAAAAGGCCCCTTGGGACTTGGGCGCTCACGCCCAAGTCCACCCTAATTGGTCAGAGTAAAATGAAATAGATGTTGGCTTAGGACTCTTAAATGGGTCCTCCCTTGTCAGCTCTTTCAATTAATTTGTGAAAGTTTAATGGATAAGCATATATAAAAAAGTGTTTGAATTCATTTGTAACTAGGTTGATGATAGCAAAATTGATGATAGCAAGGTTATGATATTGTGCAAAGACAAATTTGAAGCAATCATTGTGTTTGTTGTAGACTTGTGTTAGTATTGTGTTTGTTGCAGATTTGGAATCATCATCAACATCCTTATGAGTTGAAGAATCTTCATCCTCCTAAGGACTTCACCACCAAGGTGACATTATCATTGTGTTTGAATCATTTCATCATCATTTGGATTATCTTTAGCCTCTTCCCTACTAGGGCACACTCTCTCTCTAACAACGGTGTTGGGAAAGCTTGAATGCTAACCCAGGATTTGACTGAGTCAAATCCCTATACACCACAACCTACAAACCCCTTTCCTCATGTGTGTAGGTTACAGGTGTGGGAGTTGCGGAAGTGAAGGTATAGGGAAGTTTTTTAAAGGATAAAAATTTCAGATTCAAAAATAGAGTTTAGGAATTTCACTGTAGCAGACTAGGGCACTAGCTCTAGTGTCCAGCAGGTAAAACAAACCCTAAAATTAGCATCAGAGCATCATTTATGACATTTTTGCAATTTTGAGTTATCAGAGATCTGAACTTCCAGACTCGGGTGCTAGCCCCAGAGTCTTCCAATATTTCATCTTCTAAGGGATAGGTTTGGATATCTCACTGATCATCTTGGCACTCTCAGGTTCTGATTTGTTGTTTTTGTTTCACTATTATAAGCTGATTATCATAGATCTAGGGTTTAGAGCATTGATTGGCCTAGGGTTTGATAAAAGGCTTGATTGAATCACATCTTTCCTCTACAAACAAGAGCACAAAACTAGAAAATGAGTCCTCTTTCATCTTGTAGTGACTTGGCTTGGTTTTGTCCTTGGATGTTGTAGTGAAAGGAGGGTTTGATATAGTGTACTCACACACATTCCATGGGTAAGTGCAAGAAGTTGGGTCCACTTTTTGGCCAAAAAGTGGAAGTGTTTTCCCTTATTTTCAGAATTTGTCACATTTGACCTTAAAATTTGAAGCACTTAGAGATGGAATCTTTAAAAAAGTCACTAAATATAAAATGTAGTACTCGGAGTCTAGTTTCCAAATATGTAATTTTTTTCAATACCCAGATGATACAAATTGATTTTCAATAGGCATTTCTAAAAACCACTATTTAAAAGTTACTTTTTTTTAACCATACCATGCATGTGTACGGCCAACATAATTTGACCTAAATAAAATTATTTTTCAAAATCCTTTTGGGAAAAGATGTGGAGTACAGTGAAATTTGATGAGGATATTTTTTTATAATTTTTTTCCAAATAATTTTTTTTTAATTAATTTTTTATTAGGCCTAATTGATACTTTTGAAAACCCCTCGTGTACGGCCAACATTATTTGAGCAAAAAAAATCATAAAATTAATTTTTTTTTTCATTGTGTAAAGAATGATGTGTAGATTGATGACATATAATTTTTTTTAAAAAAATTTAAAAATTAAAAGTTATTAAAAAAATACAAACACCTGTCATTTCAAGTTTTTGGACTAGTTTGCTCATAAATTAAATAATAAATAGAAAACAAGTCCAATCCAAAAAAAATTACATATTTGAAAACTAGACACTATGATCTGTAATAGGTTTTAATTTCGTAAAAAAATTCAGAAAAAAATGTCATCAGCCATATAGGTGAAGTCAATCTTTCCTCTGGTTCTATACTTAGAGAAATACTTGCAGGTCCAAGGCTCAAGGTCGGCTACCCATGCCTTTCCCGAGCCTAAAATGAAACCAAAAGCGTGGGTATGAAATTCAAAATTTTAGAAACGGGTACCCATTCTAGAAAACAATAGAAAACAAAACGGGTACCCGTTTCTAAAATAGTAAAAAAAACGGGTACCCATTTTTGTTTTTTACTATTTTTAGAAACGGGTACCCGTTCTAGGATCGGGTGCCCGTTCCTAAACGGGTACCCATTTTCTTTAAAACGGGTACCCGTTCCTGTCGGGATTTTTTTTTTGCACGACACTTCCCCTATATGTGGACCCAACTTCTTACTTTTACCCCCTGGATCATCTCTCCTTTTACTATATAACATTTTGGTGAACCTGACGTGAATCAAACATGCAACCTTCTAATTTTTGTGAACCCATAGCATCAAACATTTGCATCTTGTTGAGTGTTGAAATCAGATTTTGCATTACATCATATCATACTTGTCATTCTTCATTGAAAAATATTCCATACATTTGAAAAAATTGAAAAACAAATAGCATTCTAGGCTTGCATAAAGGCATAGTTTTGCATTATTTTCATTGCATATCATTGGAAGCATTTGAAAATCTGATTCATACATCAGATCTAAGACAAGTTACATCAATTAATCATTTCATGATCTCACACCTTGCATTTGCCTATATCATTTGTTAGGGTTTTGTTGAAATTTTTGCATTTTTCATATAACCTGGTCTTTTGCAAAAGCTAGGGTTGGTAGTCAAAATCTTATTTTAGACTTTGCTGCTCCTTTAAACACTCATTCAAATCTTATTTTGAGTTGTAGTGTAGCTTGACTGTGTGTTCTTGCATTTAGATTTCAAACTTTTGCAATTACACATTGTGTATTTCAACAAGCATAACTACCTCAATACTTTTGATTATTCTATTAGTTTGTGCATTGAGTGTTATTGGACTTTGCATGAGATTTATAACCCGCTGCCCTACTAGGAACATTTTTGTAAGGAAAAGTTGTATACTAATGGGTTCTAATGTTGTTGATAGCAACGGTATGCAAACATCAGAAAATCTATTATACAACCACTTTACAAAGGGTGAATTAGCATCTTTACATGACATCTTAAATGATAACATGGAAGAACCAATAATTCCTCCTTTTGAAGAAATGGGTAACAAGTATGTACATGTGCCTGATGAAAACCTTAAGAAATTGAACAAACAACTCACTGAATTTCAACAAATTGTAGAACAAGCACATCTAGCTCAAGAAGTGGTACCTATTGTTGAGGGAATAAGAGGATTGTTACAAGAAGGACAAGAAGGTGTTGACATGTTCCATGGATCAGCCCACATAGTAGATCATAACTTTATGCCTATGGCTAGCCATGCGAATAACATTGAAAATGTGTCACCACCAAGGTATATAAGCTCACCAGTATCGGCACCCATACCGAATATTGGAATATCTAGTTTTACATCATCAATTCTCACCACCAATCCACATGCTTGTAGTAATGCTACTACTACCATGGGAACATCTACCTAAAATTATAAAGCCATTGGATTTAATTGTCAAAACTCTGTACCTCATGTATCCATACCAATGCATACCTATTCTCAACCACCTATCACCTCTAGCTATTCTCAACCACCCATCACTTCCACTTATTACCAACCACCTTTCAATTTTACAATTGCAGCATCTAATGCACCCATCTCAAATCCACAAATTACCTCTTCATCCATTGATACTCTCTTAAATCAACTTTTGCAGAGTATGTCTTCTCTACAGCAAAAAGTGACAAATTTGACTAATGCTTCCTCTCAACATGCTTTACCAACATATCATGCTCATAGTACTTTATCCTATTCCATCCTAATAACTCCAATGCCTAATAAATTTGAGACTCCTTTCTTTGAAAAGTATAGTGGTAAAGGTGATCCTAACACTCATTTGGCAGCATTCACAACAATTTGTACTAATTTCTTCTTTAATGAGGAATTGTTAGTAAAACTCTTTCCTCGATCTCTAAAAGGTACTGCTTTGGAATGGTTTTGCTCTCTACCTCCTAATTCAATCAATTCCATCTCATAGCTAGTTGATCAATTCTTGCAAGACTTCCAAGCAAACATTTGACTTATTGTTTCCTTGATTTATTTGGTTCATTGTAAACAAGGCTCGAAAGAGAAATTAACAGAGTTCATTAGTCGATATCAAGGTCTCATCTTGAAAATACAATATTTGATTAAAGATGAAGATCTTCAAAAGGTATTCATTACAAATCTACAACTGAACATACACGACAAGATTTTTTTGATGAAGTATAGTTCTTTTAAACACCTAAGCATAGCTCTCTAGGATTACCAACTTTCGGCTAGTCAATATGAGAACCATACCTCATTAGCTCCTGTTGGTCCATCCATAGCTGGATCATCTCAAAATTCATTCAAGAAGAACAAAAAGAATTTCATCAAGATCAATGGGCAACACTCGAATAATTTTCACTCACAAGTGTTTGCTATTACAAAGCCTCCTTGGGCACCATTTCAATTCGAATGGGAATAGAGAAAATTTACTCCTCTTGTTCATCCTTTCGATAGTACTAGGCCACAAGGACCTTCATTCAATTCTAATGCTTATTGTCACTATCACCGCTCGTCGGGACATGATACCAAAAGATGTATGCGTCTTCAATATGAAATTCAAGACCACATCGATTCTAACATGATACAAGTTATTAGTGTGAATGACAATGGGAATAAGTCGGTGGCTCCTCCAAATAAAAATCTACAAATATTCACTGATGCTTTTCTTAAGCATAGTGACAATAATATGGTGGAACAAACTACATTGGAGATTGAAGATGATTATCTTGACTATGATGGCATAGCTGGTATCTTAGAAGTGGATAAGACGACAAGTGAAGATTCACCTTGAGGTTCCTCCTTTGTTATCCCTTTGTGGATTGAAAGATAACCAAAATGCACAAGATAAACAATTGGAACAGCCTATATGAAATCACTTGAAGCAAGAGAAAGTGGTATCGATGAGAAGCATTCCATTCCATCATAAAAGGCTCACAAAGCAGAATACGAAAGCAAAAGGCTGGAAAAGAACAAGATGACTGTCATAGATTGGAACTAGCAATGATTCCCCTCCTCGTAAGCAACAAAAGGTTTCAAACATATAGGGTCTTGAGAAGCAATCTCTGCAAGGTTGTGTTCAAAATAAGCATCAATCAGGTATGAACTCTTCACACACTTTGCCACACTTGATGGAGCACCTTTCTAAGATGCTTGCAAGTTTTGATTCCTATTAGATAAATTTATTTATATATATGTTGTGTTTTGTTCCCTCGAGCTATGTTATATGTTGCTTAGGCCTCTTTGGATGACCCTTGATACTCTTGTAAGGTCAAGGATACAAGGAGACTGCCTCTGTTGTGACAATTCTTCTATTTGTTTCTCTATTCTTCTACTCTCCTCTCCTCTATTTTATTATTGTGTGTTGTGCCTTGGGGGCATAAAATCAAGGAGGATGTCTTCGGGGCATCTTCCTGTGTTGTAAACCCAAGTCACTCTTGTCTCCTCTCTCATTTTTATTGTTTACATTCTTCAGTGATTATACTAGTCGGCAGATGACGAAAATAAACAATTACTGATAAGGATCGTGTGTCCCTTCAGCAAGAAAGAAAAAATGGACCTAGTCCATATATGAAGATGGGGTTGATATATATCCGATGCTTGACTAGTAGAATCACTCCATGTTGTGATTCGTGTTGTGAACCTTTCTTGTAACAAACTTTTGCAATACTCTCAATCTTCTTCAATGCACTTTGGATCATTTTGTATCTCACCTTGTTCCTACACTTGATTCTGAGATACCTATAGTGTATCCTAATGACTATACTCCATTCCAAACTTGATAGTGTAGCCTTGGTCTTTGATGTGATCTAATTCATGATTTTATGAATAGCTTCTATGAATTGATTTGGTTGTTATCTCAGAGTAAGGTTTTCTAACCAAAGCTTACATCTTGTTGATTATCTTAGCAAATGATCTCGATGTGTTTGTGGGAACATTCAGCGATCGTGGCACATGTCACTTTTGGGGCATGTGCTTTGCGAAAGCTCTTGTTCCCTTGCGTGTTTTCACTCTACCGTAATGTGCTTGATACTGGAAAGCAGGATCAACCACATTAAGGTGGGGGCATATATAATAGTATCTATTTGATTACTTTTACACTAACAAAGGGTGTTTAAAATCCCTCACCACGAGGCGGGATAGTGTATCTCTTGAGCTAGTACACATCCTTTTAAAGAAAAATCCCTCATCGCAAGGCGGGATGGCTTATCTCTTGAGCTAGTGCACATCCTATTGGCACCTGCAAAAATCAGTCCCCAAAATGCCCCATTTTACCCCCAATTTCCATCTAATTCCCACTATGTGCCTCCATTGTTGAACCTGTAGTTTATAACTAATCAGAAATATCTTCCATAGGTTTTCATGTGTTTGCCATTTGAAAATGCAAGGTAGAAAAGCCCAAAAGTGGCTAAGTCTCAAATTTTCTAAGTATTCCCTTGTGTTTTCTCCCTTTGTCGGAGGTCAGAATTTTGGGCTTCCTCCTTCCTTTGTACTTCCCCTTTTGGTCCCAAAAATTGCCTACATGTTGAAATTCTAGGTGTCGGGGAGAAGCCCCAAAGTCCAAAGTCTAATAGGTCTACTTGTTCGAAATTATTCTAAGTATGAGGTGGATGGCGAAGTTTAGAGATTGGCTCTTCTTAATTCCTTCAAAGAAGGCAAAAGGGAAAATGTCTGGTGGATGACCCCTGACAAGTATTATTTTGAAGGCATTCCATCGTTCCGCAGAGCCTTTTAGGGGGTGCCCACGGCCTCCTTGTGGAACAATGGAATGTTGCCACGTGGCATAAGGCAAAAAGGTGAAAGCCCGGGGGCTGAAGTCCACCTAAAAATTTGAAAAATATTCTAAGGGGACTTCAAGGATCAGAGTTATGTGTTCTCTCTTCTTCAAGGCAAGCGAAATGGTGAATGCCCTAAGGCCAAAGTCTGACGGGGCCAATATTATGCTAAGTGTTGCAGGCATTAGAAGCTGGGAGTTTCTCTTTCCTTCCTTCTTCCTTTTGGAAGGAGGAAAGTAGAAAGCCTAAAGCCTGAAGTCTGATTTGGATAAAGAAAGATAGGAAAAGTATGCTTTGTCAGGGAATCGGCAAAATCCTGAACCTTGTAAAGTTTGGTTTTCTTCAAGTTTGTCAATAGGGCATTTTGCCGATAAGGCGAAAGGGGTGTCAAGAAAAGGTTTGGCTAAGGTGGAATTTGCCTATAATGTGGAAGAGAAGGCAAAAGGGCTCAGGTTTGAAGGTCATTTTTTCCAATCAAAGGGAAAGGAGTAGAAAGTTCAACAAATTGAAGATTTGTCAATAAAGGCTAAAGATTGATAGTTCACCATAAGGCGAAATTGCTGATAGAGGGCAAAGGAGGCCGAGTTCACAAAATATGAGATTTGCTGATAAGGAAAACATATGTGCCAAAATAAACTGAGGAAAAAATGAGATGTCCTCATGGTTTGAGAATTTGATTGTTTTCCTACTAAAGCACCGAAGTGGTAGGAAAGATGAGTGTAGCAAATGGAGTTTGCGAATATGAAGAATAGGCCAAAAAAAGGGGGAGGCTACCCAGCACATAGGATGGTATAGTCAAAGTCAGGTGGCTCAAATAGAAATATAGGACAACACATTGGGAGTGTTGTAAATACTTGAAATGGGTAATCCATGAATGTATGCCATGATAGCAAGAATATAAATGTTGATTTGTACCCAAAATTAAATGAGCCTACAGGACAGTGTTGTGCAGGTTGTTCAAACAGTGAAATTTGTGAATGCACAAAGGACAAATCAACTAAGTTAAATGTTACAGGTAGCAGGGAGAGGATTAGAACCTTCCCTCCTTATTTCTCAAAGTATAGGAAGAGTGCAAGCAATCTTTTTCTGTCATCTTTAGAATTAAATGGGTGTGGGTTTTCTTCCCCAACGTGCAAATCTTCTGACAGATTAAGGTTGAGTTTAATGCAACATGGTGTGTACTCATTGATTGAGTGCAGTGCTAGAAATTGGTGCAATGAGTTTGAATTGGAATGCTATATATACATATTTTTTAGACGTTTTCAGGGTTGGTCTCTGAGCTAATTGTCTGGTCTACAGTGCCTCGGGATAGTTTTAGAGCTTCAAATCAAACCAGTCTGGGTGGTGAATGAAGGATGGTGTTTTTAGTGCAGCGTAGGAATGGAATTGTAAAGCATATTTTATACATTTGTATGTCTCCGTGGCCATTTGTAATGATTCAAGGGAATATATAATCACAGTTCTATGTTTTCTCTCACCATATTTACTAGTGTGATTGGTAATAAAGATTTGATAATGTGTGACAACATTTAAATCCATGCATGCTTTGTGTTGGGTTATTTCTTTATTGCAAATGGGTCATTGTAGTTTGGTTCTGGATCATTAAGTATGTCTAGTGTATTAAATATAATCTGGAAAGTGTATGTGAATGCATTTCAGTTTTATGTTGATGTTGTTTCTATCCTTTCTTCCCTCTTTATTGTTTATGACTTTGTTGCCCAATAGAGTAGGCACCGATCCATATTGGAGAGGGATCAAACACTTTTTATAAATCAAACAAATCTTTCACTTGTGGTTTAGGGTAAAAAACCATCTTTCCTATACATGTACATTCATACAGTTGAATCAACTTAATGAGAGGCCTGTGCAGCCAGTTTGTCTTGATATAGTGATAGCTTTGGGGTCAAGTGTACGTTGGATACAGATGTCTATGTATATTTGTATTTCATTCCATACCTCTAAGAATACCCTCCTAGGTCTAGCTAAGCCTGAAGAGCAGAGGAGTCTACCCACTCTTATATTTGGCCAAAATCCCCCACAACCTGTTGATAAACCTCTTCCTATCACCCTAACAACAATCCATGGCCTGGGTGTTTTAGAAATGTTTTAGAGTTCTGGGTTGCAACTATTTTGGGAACCAACACATCCTTTTATAAAAATCCCTCATCGTGGGGTGAGATCTCTTGAGCTAATGTACATCCTTTTATACAAAGTCCTCATCGTGACACAGGGTTGGATCTTGAGTCATTCACCCTTAAGCGTGTCTTTAGTGGTTATGGTAGTGTAGCTCAACTATCAGGTGTGTTTGGCATGTTTTAGATAGTGGAGTGCAGTGACGAGCTCCTTCCTATCGCCTATGTTCTATGTGTATAAGACGTATAGTGTGTCGACGACATGCTATGTGGTACTTGTATATTATGTGTCTTTCATGTGTTTTATGTGTCTTCCTTGTGTGTCTTGTGTGCTTTTGGCATGGTCTAAAGTTGTGCGGTGATGAGTCCCTCCACACGCTGTATGTGTTTTGTGTGTCTCTAGATGTGTGTTTTGTTTACTTTAGTTAGCATTATATATAGATATGTAATTGCTTAATCATGTCTTCTCTTCATGTATACTTTGTGTATTGTGTGACTACACTCATGTCTTCTCTGTGTATTACATGTGTTTACTATCTTCTCCATGTATTGCGTGCTTCCTTATTGTATTTGATGTGTCTTATGTGATTGTTCAGTGTTTTCTTATGTTTTCCTAAGTCTGGGGGCTAGAAATAGTCCTTCAAGCATAGGGTGTGTCTTCATTCTAGTGTTTGATGTGTTTCATGTGTTTTGATATGCTTTGGCCATACTTTAATGCATGTGATGTATCATAAAATCGCACACACATTAAAATGGGGGCTAAATGTTATGGAGTAAAAAGTGGACACTTGCCTTTTTACCTCCTAGTTTAGCTCCTAGGTCCCCATGTTTACACTCTACATGCAAATTATTCATCTCGATGAGAAATCCCCTAAAACCCATGTCAAATGGGGACTAGGGGCCCATTTAAAGCTTAAGTCCCAACCAAAAAAGACCCTTGGAGCTCACGCCCAAGTCCACCCTGATTGATCGGTGTAAAATCAAATAGATGTTGGCTTAGGACTCTTGAATGGGTCCTTCCTTTACGGCTCTTTCAATTAATTTGCAAAATTTTAATGGATAAGCATATATAAACAAGTGTTTGAATTCATTTGTGACTAGGTTAATGATAGAAAAATTGATGATAGCAAGGTTATGATATTTATGCAAAGGCGAATTCAAGGCATTCATTGTATTTGTTGCAGACTTGTGTTAGTATTGTGTTTGTTGTAGATTGGAATCATCATCAACATCCTTATGAGTTGAAGAATCTTCATCCTCCTAAGGACTTCACCACCAAGGTGACATTATCATTGTGTTTGAATCATTTCATCATCATATGGATTATCATTAGCCTCTGCACTGCTAGGGCACGCTCTCTCTAACAACAGTGTTGGGAAAGCTTGAATGCTAACCCAGGATTTGACTGAGGCAAATCCCTAAACACCACAACCTCCAAGCCTTTTTCTTCATGTGTGTAGGTTACAAGTGTGGGAGTTGCAGAAGTGAAGGTACAGGGAAGTTGTTTGAAGGATAAAGATTCCAAATTTGAAAATAGAGTTTGGGAATTTCATTGTAGCAAACTAAGGCACTAGGACCAGTGTTCAACAGGCAAAACAAGCCCTAAAATCAGCATCAGAGCATCATTTATGACATTTTTGCAGTTTTGAGTTATCAAAGATCTAAACTTTCTAGAATCAACTGCTAGCACCAGAGTCATCTGATCATCTTGGCACTCTCAAATCTTGATTTGTTGTTTTTGTTTCATTGTTATAAGCTGATAATCATAGATCTAGGGTTTAGAGCATTGATTGGCCTAGGTTTTGATAAAAGGCTTGATTGAATCACATATTTCCTTTGCAAATAAGAGCACAAAACCAGCGATTGAGTCATCTTTCATCTTGTAGTGACTTGGCTCAGTTTTGTCCTTGAATGTTGTAGTGAAAGGAGGGTTTGATCTAGTATACTCACACACTTTCCATTATCTCCACTTTTACTATATATAACACATAGTTATAGGTGTTATGTCAGAAAATGTTTCCCTGGGACTTTTCCCTCTTAAAGTTTAGCCCCTAGGTCCTTTAGAATGCATTATAAGCATCTTGCATGATAATCTTGAATCTCGATGAGAAAACACCTAAGTGTGATGACAAATAGGATCTAGGGGGTGCTATTTAAATAGATCCTGGCCTAAATTAGGAGGGTGGACTTGGGCGCTAACGGCCCAGTCCTGCCCCATTTTAGGTCAGCCCCAAATTTGGATGTCAATTTTATGATCGTTAATTAGGTCCCATGCCAACATCCTAAGTTTGAATTATGATATTATTAGCAAGAATGTGTGTAGTTGCATATATAAGCACGTTTAGTGTTTTATTTGCAAACTAGAAGATGATTATGAACTTTTGGATAACTTATGATTTTAGAGCATTCAAGATATTCATTGTTGCAGAGCAGAGCATTGTTATTGTGTTTGTGATTGTAGATTTAGCTTCATCTTCTCATGTATTGAAGAGCCTTCTTCTATGTGAGATCTACACCTCTGAGGTAATATCTATTTGTGTTTGAATCATTTATCAATTTCTTTTTGCCTCTATCCCACAGGGATATGCAGTCTTTATCTGACAATAGTGTTCGAAAGACTTGAATGTCTCTCCACGGCTTGACTGAGGCAAGCCTCTAAACACCACAACCCCCAACCACTCTCCTTGTGATTATAGGTTACAGGTGTCGTACCTTGACAAAGTGGAGTTGTAGAGAATAGTAAGACAGTGTGCAGATTCTAGATCCCTGAAGAAAAGGACTGCTTGGACTCAGGCACCAATGCCAGTGTCCTCTGAGGTTGAAAACACAAAAATCATTTGGACAGTGATAATCAGCATCTGAAGAGCTTTTGGCATCCTAAAAATCACCATGCCTTGGACTTGGGCACTAGTGCCAGTGTCCTCCACATCTCATGGGATAGAAACAGAAAGTATAGTGATCATTAGTGTTGGAAGGAGATAAGGATTGCACAAAGAAAACACCACATTGGACTTGGGCATTAGTGCCAGTGTCCCCGAGAATTCCACATCCCAAACTTTGAAAAATGGTCAGTTGTTAATCTCTGCCTACTACCTTAGTCTGTAAGCATTTGTTGTAATTCATCAATTTGCTTACTATTTTGCATAATTAGGGTTTTAAGGGTATTTGAGGATTAAATTGATACATTAATTAACAATCTCTAAATTTCCACATCGTTCCAAATGATAGCCTAAACTATAGGTGAATCCTCTTGCAAAAGTGTGATTCAACTCAGTTCATATGTCCTTGAATGTTTGTTGAGGAAGGAGGATTTAACCCTTGTAATCACATCCCCCCTTTTTCATATCAAAACATTTTGGTGAACCCTTGTTTAAAATGTTTGGAATGAAAAAGGGGGATGTGAATGCAAGGGTTATGTGGGTTAAATCCTCCTTTCTCAACAAACATTCAAGGACACATCAACCGAGTTGAATCACACTTTTGCAAGAGGATTCACCTACAGGTTAGGCTATCACTTGGAACGATGTGGAAATTTAGAGATTGTCAATTAATGTATCAACTTAATGCTCAAATACACTTAAAACCCTAATTATGCAAAACAGTAAGCAAATTGATGAATTACGACAAATGCTTACAGACTAAGGTAGTAGGCAGAGATTAATAACTGACCATTTTTCAAGTTTGGGATGCGGAATGCTCAGGGACACTGGCACTAACACCCAAGTCCAATGTGGTGTTTTCTTTATGGAATCCTGATCTCCTTCTGACACTGATGATCATTGTACTTTCTATTTTTGTCTCGTGAGATGCAGAGGACACTGACACTAGTGCCTGAGTCTAAGGTAGGGTGATATTCAGGATGTTGGAAGCTCTTTAGATGATGATTGTTATTTTCCAAATGATTTCTATGTTTTCAACCTCGGAGGAGACTGACATTAGCACTTGAGTCCAAGCAATCCTTTTCTTCAGGGATCTGGAATCTGCACACTATCGTACTATTCCCTGCAACTCCACTCCGTCAAGGTGTGACACCTGTAACCTACAATCACAAGGAGAGTGGTTGGGGGTTGTGGTGTTTAGAGGCTTGCCTCAATCAAGCCCCGTAGAGACATTCAAGTCTTCTAAACACCGTTGTCAGATAAAGAGTGTGTATCCCTACGGGATAGAGGCAAAAACAAATTGATAAATGATTTAAACAAAAATAGATATCTCCTCAGAGCTGTAGATCTCACATAGATGAAGGCTCTTCAATACATGAGAAGATGAAGTTAAATCTGCAATCACAAACACAATAACAATGCCCTGCTCTATAACAATGAATATCTTGAATGCTCTAAAATCATAAGTTAGACAAAAGCTCACAATCATCTTCTAGTTTGCAAATGAAACACTAAACATTCTTATCTATGCAACTACACATTCCCACTAAGAATTTCATAATTCAAACTTCAGATGTCGGCATGGGACCTAATTAATGGTCACAAAACTGACATTCAGATTTGGAGCTGACCTAAAATGGGGCAAGACTAGGGTGCTAGCGCCCAAGTCCACCCTCCTAATTTAGGTTAGGATCTATTTAAATAGCACCCCCTAGGTCCTATTTGTCATAACACTTAGGGGTTTTCTCATCGGGATTCAAGATTATCATGCAAGATGCTTATAATGCATTCTAAAGGACCCAAGAGCTAAACCTTAAGAGGAAAAAGTCCTAGGGAGACATTTTCAGACATAACATTTAGGTCCCACTTTAATGTATGTATGAATGCAAGGCCAATACATGCATTAAAGTACGGTCAAAAAATAGCAAACACGCCAAGCACTTGAAGCTAATGCATACACAAAGAATGAGGAACTATCTCTAGCCCCCAATCTCAGGTAGACATTAGAGAAGACATGCCAAACACAATGAAGACAATAACAAGCACACAAAACATGGAGAAGATAGTAACAAGCACGCAAAACACGGAGAAGATAGCATTAAAGACATGCAAAACATAGTGAATACAATGAATGCAGTGATTATTTATTTTTTCATTTTCTCATATATAAATGAATGCAGATGCAAGTACATGGAAAGTAAACACACCACCCAAAATGTAGGAGGGACTCATTGCCACACGTCTTTAGACTGCATATGGGGCAATAGACACATAATACAAATCTTAGAGTGCAGGAGGGACTCATCGCCACACGTCTTTAGACTACACTTGAGAACAAACATGCAATACAAATCCCAAAGCATAGGAGGGACTCATCACCACACATCTTTAGACTATGCTTGGGACAAACATGTCATACAAGAGTCACACACACACATGGAAGACATGGAAAACAAGTGATGGAAGGAGCCTATTGCTAGGTTCACCACCATCTCAGGCACATTACAGGCACACCTGACAGTTGCGCTTCACCACAACAACTACCAAAGACACTCTTAAGGGAGGATACACCAACCTCACCTACTTGGAGGACTTTTAGAATAAAAAGCATGTGCACTAGCTCAAGAGACACACCATCCCTACCTCCGTAGAGGGCTTAAAATAAAAGGATATGCACTATCTCAAGAGATACAATATCTTGCCTCCATAGAGGGATTTCTCATTGCAATATAAAATAAAGATGTGCACTCGCACGGAGATACAATATCCCGCCTCTGCAGAGGGATTACAAGAACATTTCATTAGTACCAAAATCATTAGATAGCTTACCTTATCTATGCCCCCACCTTAAGGTGGTTGATATCGTGTACCGATATCAAGTGCATTAAGGTAGGAAGAAAACACACAAGGGAACACTGGCTCTCGCAAATCCCATGCCCCCAGAAGTGACATGAACTTTACGATCTCTAAATGTTCCCACAAACATAGAATATCCCACAAGAAACAAGGTTAGAAATCTTTCCATAAGATAATAACCACATCGGATGATAAAGGCAATGCATAAACATAATCATATCAAAATCCAAGGTTATACTACGGATTTAGAACCCAAGTATAATCATGGGGCTATATCGCAGAGATCTCAAAACTGAATATAAGCAAGACAAGACCCAAGGTAAGCAAAGTGCACGGAGCTACAGTATTGTTAGGGTTTGTTAGTGAGATAAGACATCATCAAAATATCACACAGAGTTATTTTACTAGCTAAGTATCGGATAATATATATATCAACCCCGTCGTCATGTATGGACTAGGTCCATTTTTTCTTACTCACTAAAGGGACACGTGGTCCGTATCTGTATTATTTATTTTTAATCATCTGCTAGCTAGATAGAAACACTAGAGGAAGGTAAATAATAAATCAAGAGAGGAGAAACAAGTGCCTTAGGTTTGTCACATAGGAAGGTGCCCCCAGGTCACCAACTACAATGCTATGCCCCTAAGACACAACACACAACAATGAAAATAGAGGAGAGGTAATATAGAAGAATGATATACAAATAGAAGAAGGGTCACAATAGAGGCAGTCTCCCGGTATCCTTGACCTTACGAGAGTATCAAGGGTCATCCAAGGAGGCCTAAACAACACATAACACATCACGGAAGAAACACAACATAGAGATAAAAGGTTAGGAATACTTACTTGTAGAGACAACCAAACTAGCGATCATCGTTGAGTAAGTCATTATCTTCCCAATCTCGAATGCTAGAGGAGAGAGGTTCATAAGGTACCATAGCCCAACTTTTTCTCTTGTCTTCGTGCTATTCAGTGTTAAGTTCATCTTGATTTGATTCAATGTTAGGTGGAATGTTTTTTTGTTGAGGTGCATTTAGTTGGGCAAGAGAAAGAAGGAGAAGAAGACAAGCTTTTGCCCACCGAAATGCACCTCAACAAGAAAACATTCCACCTAACATTGAATCAAATCAAGACAAACTTAACACTGAACAACTCGAAGACAAGAGCAAAAGTTGGGCTATGGTAACTTATGAACCTCTCTCCTCTAGCATTCAATATTGGGAAGATGATGACTTACTTGACGATGGCCTCTAGTTTAGTTGTCTCTACAGGTAAGTATTCCCAACCCTTTAGCTCTATGTTGTGTTTCCCCTGTGATGTGTTATGTGTTGTTTAGGCCTCCTTGGATGACCCTTGATACTCTCGTAAGGTCAAGGATACTGGGAGACTGCCTTTGTTGTGACCTTTCTTCTATTTGTATCATCATTCTTCTATATTGCCTCTCCTCTATTTCCATTGTTGTATGTTGTGTCTTAGGGGCATAGTGTTGCAGTTGGTGACCTGGGGGCACCTTCCTATGTGACGACCCTAAGGAACTTGTTTCTCCTCTCTTGATTTATTATTTACCTTCCTCTAGTGTTTCTATCTAGCTGGCGGATGACAAAAAACAAATAATACTGATACGGACCATGTGTCCCTTCAGCGAGTAAGCAAAAATGGACCTAGTCCATACATGACGATGGGGTTGATATATATTATCCAATTCTTGGCTAGTAGAATCACACCGTGTAATATTTTGATGATGTCTTCTCACACTAACAAACCATAACAATATTGTTGCTTCATACACTTTGTTTATCTTGGATCTTGCCTTTCTTTTACTCGGTTCTAGGATCTCTGTGGTGTAGCCCTGCAGTTATACTTGGGTTTAGAATCCGTGGTATAACCTTGGCTTTTGATATGATTATGTTTATGCATTGATTTTATCATGTGATGTGGTTATAATCTTATGGAAAGATTTCTAACCTTGTTTCTTGCAGAATATTGTGTGTTTGTGGGAACATTCAGTGATCGTAAAGTACATGTCACTTCTGGGGGCAAGGGCTTTGCGAGAACTCATGTTCCCTTGTGTGTTTTCTTCCTACCTTAACGTGCTTAATATTGGTACATGATATCAACCACCTTAAGGTGGGGGCATATATAAGGTAAGTTGTCTGATGATTTTGGTACTAACGAAGAGTGCTTGTAAGCCCTTTGCAGAGGCAGAATGTTGTATCTCCACGTGAGTGCACATCTTTATTTTATATTGCAATGAGAAAGCCCTCTACAGAGGTGGGATATCATATCTCTTGAGCTAGTGCATATCCTTTTATTTTAAGCCCTCTGCGACGGCGGGGATGGTGTATCTCTTGAGCTAGTGCACATTCTTTTTATTCTAAAAGTCCTCCGAGCAGGTAAGCGTGTCTTTGGCAATTGTTGTGGTGAAGCCCAACCATCAGGTGTGCCTATAATGTGCCAAAGATGGTGGTGAACCTAGCAATAGGCTCCTTCTATTACTTGTTTGTCATGTTTTCTCCATGTCTTCCATGTGTGTGTGTGACTCTTGTATGGCGTGTCTGTTCCCAAGCATAGTCTAAAGACATGTGGTGATGAGTCCCTCCTATGCTTTGGTATTTGTATCGCGTGTTTGTTCTCAAGTGTAATCTAAAGATGTGTGGTGATGAGTCCCTCCTACACTCTAAGATTTGTATTGTGTGTTTGTTGCCCCATATGCAGTCTAAAGATGTGTGGCGATGAGTCCCTTCTACATTTTGGGTGGTTTGTTTACTTTCCATGTACTTGCATCTACATTCATTTATATATGAGAAAATGAAAAAAGAAATAATCAATGCATTCACTGTATTCACTGTGTTTTGTGTGTCTTCAATGTTGTCTTCTTCATGTTTTGCATGTCTGTTACTGTCTTCTCCATGTCTTATGTATCTGTTACTATCTTCATTGTGTTTGGTGTGTCTACAGCATGTCATCTCTAATGTCTACCTGAGACTGGGGGATAGAGATAGTTCCTCATTCTTTGTGTATGCATTAGCTTCAAGTGCTTGGCATGTTTGTTATGTTTTGACCGTACTTTAATGCATGTATGGGCCTTGTGTTCATACATACATTAAAGTGGGAGCTAAATGTTATGTCAAAAATGTCTCCTAGGGACTTTTCCCTCTTAAGGTTTAGCTCTTGAGTCCTTTAGAATGCATTATAAGCATCTTGCATGATAATCTTGAATCTTGATGAGAAAACCGTAAGTGTTATGACAAATAGGACCTAGGGGGTTCTATTTAAATAGATCTTGATCTAAATTAAGAGGGTGGACTCGGGCACTAGCACCCTAGTCCTACTCCATTTTAGGTCAGCCCTAAATTTGGATGTTGATTTTGTGACCGTTAATTAGGTCCCATGCTGACATCTTAAGTTTGAATTATGAAATTCTTAGCAGGAATGTGTGTAGTTGCATATATAAGCATGTTTAGTGTTTCATTTGCAAACTAGAAGATGATTATGAACTTTTGGCTAACTTATGATTTTAGAGCAATCAAGATATTCACTGTTGCAGATCAGAGCATTGTTATTGTGTTTGTGATTGCAAATTTAGCTTCATCTTCTCATGTGTTGAAGAGCCTTCTGCTATGTGAGATCTACACCTCCAAGGTGATATCTATTTGTGTTTGAATCATTTATCAATTTATTTTTGCCTCTATCCCATAGGGATATGCACTATTTATCTGACAACAGTGTTCAAAAGACTTGAATGTCTCTCCGGGGCTTGACTGAGGCAAGCCTCTAAACACCACAACCCCCAACCACTCTCCTTGTGATTGCAGGTTACAAGTGTCGCATCTTGATGGAGTGGAGTTGTAGGGAACAATAAGACAGTGTGCAAATTCTAGATCCCTGAAGAAAAGGCCTGCTTGGACTCGGGTGCCAATGCCAGTGTCCTCCAAGGTTGAAAACATAGGAATCATTTGGACAGTGACAATCAGCATCTAAAGAGCTTCTGGCATCCTAAAAATCACCCTACCTTGGACTCAGGCACTAGTGCTAGTGTCCTCCACATCTCACTGGATAGAAACAAAAAGTACAGCATGATCATCAGTGTCGGAAGGAGATCAGGATTCCACAAAGAAAACACCACATTGGACTTGGGTGTTAGTGCCAGTGTCCCTAAGCATTCCACATCCTGGACTTCGAAAAACAATCATTTGTTAATCTCTGCCTACTACCTTAGTCTGCAAGCATATGTCATAAATCAATTTGCTTATTGTTTTACATAATTAGGGTTTTAAGGGTATTTGAGCATTAAATTGATAAATTAATTGATAATCTCTGAATTTCCATATCATTACAAGTGACAGCCTAACCTATAGGTGAATCCTCTTGCAAAAGTGTGATTCAACTTGGTTGATATGTCCTTGAATGTTTGTTGAGAAAGGAGGATTTAACCCTTGTATTCACATCCCCCTTTTTCATATCAAAACATTAGGCAGTTAAACTGTTCTTCTACCTATATAAACACATGTAATTTTTTATTTTGGAATCAACACAATTTATTATTTTGCCCTCCTTTTCAATCTGAGCCTAACATTGGTATCAGAGCCATGGGCCTCTTGTTCTAATGATTATAATGTTGGCATCTCCTTTTATGTGAACTTTTGAGCAGGCAACAATAGTTATTCTAGAGAATGTCGACCTGTGTAGAGATTTTTCCTATGGATAGTTTTGGATTTAAAGTAATGGAGATGTGACAATGATAATCTGATTTCGAGGTATGATTTTACAGAGCAATGACTTGATGTTTGTATCTCCTATTCAAGAAGTTGTTTCAAATAGAAGTTATTCGAACTTGTTTAAATCAATTTATAAAGCATTTGAGGCTAAGATCGAACCTGCCATGTATGATAGCCTTGGGAGAAAGGAATGTGTTGAAGGGTTGGTCGTATTATTTTTAACCTCTGCATTAAATCACCCTTAACTGTCAGCATCTCTGATGACTGGGGAATAGAAATTCTAGTTTATATTTTATGTGATCTAGTGATAACTGGAGTGGCCATAACCAACTTTTTCATACATTTAGTTGCATCTACAATGCTTAGATTTATAGTAACCCATAGTTTCCTTTTGCAATGAAAATGAATGTTTGGGCTAATGCATTATAGACTAGAATATATGTCAATTATTTGCATAATTTACATATAAAGAACATTGTTTTTAACATTTTTATGGTTGTTTAGAGTGATAAGAATATATTTGGTTATAAGGATATAAGAGAAATTGTAATAAATTCATTATATATTAAAAAACCTCACTATTGTAAGGGTTTTGAGCAGTATGTGAGTATGTGGTGGTAAATTCCATCAATATTGTGAGGGTTTTAAAGTGTGACATCCAATGAAGTGTGACATCCAAATAAGGGTGTATGAAGAAATAAGGGGGTAATTGTTGTTATAAGGTGTTTTTTGTGTGATAAGAAGAACTAAGTGTTTGTAAGAATTTTTTTAGCATTATTGACTGAGCCTACATCATGGGATCTACTTTATACAAAGATGGCATTTTATCTTTATGGATTAAGGTTGCAAACTTAGAAGAAACTACTCAAATATATGATAGTTGGAGGCAATTTCAGCCTATCTTTATGCAGTTTTGTGCTCAATATATCTTTCTTTGACAAGAAATAGATAGGTTACAAAATAATACACCCATTGCTAAAGCACAGAAGCAAGATGTAAAGAAGAAATATGTAAAGGATGTACCTTCTTCTAGCACCTCGAATCAAGAAGCAAGTAAACCTAAAAGTTCCTTGAAGAAAGGTGTTGTGTCTCCTCTTTTGTCACATAAGCAAGATGTTGTATCTAAGCTTATGACCCAAAAATGCCACAAATCATAGTCACAAAAGAAAAAACCCCTTGAGTCTAACTTTGTTACTCCATCTGAACCCATTGTGAGAGTTTGGGAATGTCATAAAATAAATAGGGGTAAATGTGGTCTTAGTTATCAAGGTTTTGTTGGGTCTTATGTTCCACAGTATTTGAAATCAATCAAATTTGTATCTAATAGGCTTGTGAATACATGTCAAGTTGACTCTTCCTCTCCCAGTGTCAAATTGGTTCAACCAAAAGTGTGTTCCTATTGTGGTTATCATGGTCATACATCAATTGAACTTGTTTTGATCTACATCTTTGTTCTTTATGTGGTCAACATACTCATGATTCTTCTCATTGTTTTCAAAAGAAAGTGCACAAACCTATTTCATGTGTTACAAATCCTTTGTTTGAATCAATCCCAGGGGATACATTAGATGCTTCTTTAAATACTGCAGTTGTGACACCTTTGACAGAGATTGAAACAGATACTCCAAATACAACTATGTTAAGTGTTGTTGAAGCTTTTATTGTTGGTGAAAAAGTTTTTCGTGACGACAATGTTATTAGTGATGAAAAAATTGATTATGCTCATCTTTATAGTGTTATGGATTCCCATTATGTTCAACATGCCTTTGATGATTTTTATGACAATAAAGATGACTTTTATTGGTTATAATGTATTCTTACTACTCTCTTCTCCATCAAGGAGACCAAGTTCTTGGCACTTCCCTCTCTCATTTGCTAAGGGGGAAACTTGTGTATATGCCAAATTCAAGTGGAGAATTTAATTCAAAGATTGTTGATATTATTTGTAGTATGTACAAAACAAGAGAATTCAATTCAAAGATTGTTAATATTATTTGTAGTATGGACAAAACAAGTCCCAATTTGAGACCTATCAAAGTAACAGGCTCAATTCCAACAAAAATTTGAGACTTGTCAAAGTAACAGGATCAATTCATTAATTTGAGAAATGTCAAAGTAACATGCTCAGTCTCAATTTAAGACATGTCATAATAGCAAGCTTTTCTCAAGATGCTTCAAATCAGCCAGCAGATATTCTCACCAAAGTGCATGGCCGAGAGAAGTTTGAGAAGCTCAATATACTATTGCAGTTTAATATACTATTTGGTTTTATGATAACCCCTTTAGATTAAGGGGGGATGTTAACATGTTAATCCTCAGCGTTAACTTTTGTAATCTATTTTTCATTTTTCAAAGTTATAGGCAATTAAATTGTTCTTCTGCCTATATAAACACATGTAATTTTCTACTTTGGAATCAATACAATTTATCATTTTGCCCTCCTTTTCAATATGGGCCTAACACTTACTTGGGAAGTAAGAAATGGAAAAACTGCAAAGTTCTAGTAAGACTCTTGGAATGGGTTTGAATCTATCGATTCTATTTATGATTTCAATAGTACAAAGCAATCTCTTGTCAATAACTGCGGAAGGAAAGTAACAGATTATGTTTTCCCTTGCATGTCCCAAGGTTTCAAGTGTTGGATATGGAAACCTCTGGATGTTATGGTGCTCCCTGAATGCCATGTAGCTACCCTTCAAGAAATTTTAAATAAAAGAAAGATTCTTCTTAACATGAAAGATATAATTAGATGGAATTGCTCAAAAAGTGGAGTCTATTTGGCAAAAATGAGTTTTATTGTGGAAGAATCCATAGAACAAAAACATCATTTCCCATTCACCTTTGTTGGAATAAGATAAGTTTATCAAAAACAGGGGTCTTTTCTTGGGAAGCTCTTTAGAAAAAATTCTAACTACTAATAAATTTTAAAAACCTGGTTATAGTGGGCTGTCTAGATGCTTGCAAGCAAAGCGAAGATGTGAATCACCTACTTTAAAATCATAAATTTTCTCAAAAGTGTTGACAATGGCTCTATGCCAGATTAGGATGGAAAAGTGCCTTACCAAACGACACTCTTAATCTTTTCCAATCTTAGTATGTTATCAAGAAGCATTCCATCTTCTCAAATATGTGGATTATATGTCCTATTCTAGTATGGCAAATTTGGAAAGAAAGAAATAGAAGACTATTTCAAGATAAAGAGTTAGTTGAGTTAGCTTTCTTCAATAATGTAATGTCCCCTTCACAGGTTGACCGATGGGCGAAGACCTTTAGCCTATATTAATTCCCATAGGCTAAATGGGTTTATGGTAAGGGAATAATCAATTAATTAAATTAAGTTGTCTAAAATAATTCTTATACGACCAACTTATATTTTATTAATTATTTTATTAAAGTTGGATAATTTATATTAAAGTGACTTATTTCGAGGTCCAAAAAGTAAATAAAAATTAAAAGCCACTTTATGAGGGAAATAAAATATAATTTCTCGAATATTCTAAAAGGGAGTATAAAACCCAGATGTGAGTAGAGAAATTCATATCCTTGGCATTTCATTTTTAAAAGCGCCAGTTGCAGCCCTAGGACGAAAACCCTATGGGGAAAATTGGTTTCGAGGATGGAATCCCTCCTAGCCAATTTGAGGTGGATTCATACAGGGTTAATAGATGTGTTTAATGTTTGGAATTTTATTAAAGTTGGACAATTTATATTAAAGTGACTTATTTCGAGGTCCAAAAGGCAAATTAAAATTAAAAGTCACTTTATGAGGGAAATAAAATATAATTTCTCGAATATTCTAAAAGGGAGTATAAAATCCAGATGTGAGTAGAGAAATTCATATCCTTGGCATTTCATTTTTAAAAGCACCAGTTGCAGCCCTAGGACGAAAACCCTATGGGGAAAATTGGTTTCGAGGATGGAATCCCTCCTAGCCAATTTGAGGTGGATTCATATAGGGTTCACAGATGTGTTTAATGTTTGGAAATTGCCAAATTTTGAAGTTGGCAAATAATTTGTCTATTCAGTAAAGAATTTGATATTAAACGCAGAAGTTCTATAGTTTGAGGATGTTGATATTGTTTGATATATATATATATATATATCCAACTGCAGATTTTTAGAATATTTCCATAGCAAATTATCAAAGACTGAAAGTGGTGGAACTAATGCTTATTTTTATTGGCAATACAAGCCCAAGATTGACCATACCACTTTAGCCAACAAAGATATCCACAACAAGGAGGCCGTACCAAATACCAAGTAGTGGTACAAGTGAAGAGGGATGTGTGAGAAGGAAAAATGGAAGAGATATATATTTGAAGGTTTTTGTGGGTCCAAACACCCAACCACCCCACATATCTTGTCTTATTTGGTACCTTTAAGAGGAATCGCTAAGTTATGATCAACTTTTTGTGCACTTTCAGATTTTCACTCATCAACGGTGTGTGTGCCAGCACAGGTACAGGGATGACCATCCAATCCGTCTCGACCCTTCACGTAGAATTCATGCACAGTGACCTTGTGGTACAACTTTGGGGCTCCTAATGTGAGATTTTCGCAAGCGTACAGAGGTTGATGGAGATTGGTAGGTAAGAATGAGTGGGTAGCAATAGAATACATCTTAGCTGATTAGTGGATAAGATTTTGCAAGCACGTTTTGGCTTGCGAATTACTTTTTGAGGGAGCTGACAAATTTGAGATATGATTGTTTGCCAAGTTTGTTATGGTTTGGCTTGGGCAGCTCGGCTTTCTTGTTTGTGTGTGCTTGTTGTGATTGCAATTGGTTGGTCCTTGGTGCTTGCATCGGCTCTGTTGTTTGGGGCAGTGATTTGCTATGTACTCGTAACTTCATGCCATTGTTGTTGTTTGGGCCTCCCCAAGAACGCCAAACTCAATCTGTCGATTATCTTGATAATCGTTGCTTGGTAACTCAGAGCTCTTAGTTGATTGTTGTCAAACGTAATGTTGTTATTGTTGAGTTGTTTTTATTTTTTATTTTACAAACCCTAAACTATTCATTTCTTTTCCTCTTTATTTGCTTAAAGGTTGAGCTTCCAGCGATAGCCATGGAGGCAAAGCAAAGAGCAGACCACAACAACAATCTTACAGTATTGTTTTTTTTTTTTTTACAGATGTGATGCAGGTCAGAAGGGGAAGAATTCCCATGGCAAGGTGGCGGCGCAATGGTGGCGCCCAGTGGGTGTCGGGCCACAATAGGGGTTGTGACTCCCACAGGACCACTTTCCCCAAGAATTGATTCCTCACGGCAGCCGAGCTGAATGGGGGTGTTCCACTTCCCTCTTATTTTGTGTTTTTAAAGGAAAGTTCATCTTTTCATTTCTACTTGCCCTACGACCTGCAAATAGTATTAAAGAAAACTTTCAAGTACAAGTGCTGGGTAAGGGAAATGCCAGGCTTCTTCGCCTCTACCAGCATTCCTCCATCATACATTAAAACTAGTAAAATCACCAAAGGTGCTATCAAATGGTCAATAGGCACAAATACTTATAGGTTTATCTCTTAATAGTATATATTTATTATTAAAAACTCATTGTAAAAAAATAATAGAATAGTATTATCATGCATGAAGGAACTATTAGAGAACTAAATCATAAACAAACCATCAGAGAAGGCTCCCCATTCAGGGAAGAAGAATTGACATATTTACTAGTGTCCCTAAGCTATCCACTAAATAAATTTTAAGCAATCAAGACATTAGGTGAACCATGCAATACTAAATATATAGGATAATAGAAAATCTATGTTACTAATTTCCCTCTTGATAGACACACACATTTATAGCCATATTGTTAAATGGTGTGTTTTTGTATTTTTTGCCAAAGTAATTATATTTATAGCCATATTGTTAAATAGCCCTATCAGACAATAATTGTACAAAATAACTTTTAAACAACATATATGAAATTTATTTATGCAAATTGCTTCTATTAATATAGAAGTCAATTTGTGGGCTGATATCTCAGAAGAATTTTGATTTTGGTATCGATGAAAGCTTCCATCCAGCTTGATACTATATAGACACGATGTTTTGCCACTACAGTCTTAGTTATATGAGCTGTGTGGTTTGGTATTGTAGTGCTTTGAATTTGTATGATGTTCTGATTTTCCTGCGGACAGATCATGACTTATATATCAGTTAGTTGGTTTCAAGAGTCACCAAAATAAAATGTAATTTATTCTAGAAATAGTGTTGGAAAGTTTTTATGTATTTCTTGTATGTATATGTTTGTCCATATTTGTTACACGTTTTATTCTATTGGACAGATGATGATGATTATTATTATTATTATTATTATTATTATTATTATTATTATTATTATAAATACTGGTCATATTTTTATCCATATATTATATTGGTTATTATTTAATAATTACATTATATACATATATTAAGAATTATTTTTTATCCATATATTATATGCATGCAATGTAATATATGTATATATCTATATATATAGGAACAGGGTATGGAGCGTAAGCCAAAGCATGGAAGAAATATATATATTTTGCTTTTCCTTTGGTAGAACATGTAGTTGCAATTACCTTGATAGATGTGGCAAAAAATGCAAGCATAGACAGACTATGAACTATTTGACCAAATGTTTCATGGAGGTGTGGCCTCATGCAGTACAAAATAAATCATCATAGATGATGCAAATGGTCTATTGATAGCATGCTTCAAAGGAATGCAGACTCACGGTAGGAATGTCATTTTTGTAGGGTATGCACAAAAGGGATTGTTGTCTCTTTTTTATTATTATTTAGTATGTTTATATATATTTATATTTTCAGATTCAAAGAGACAAATGCAAATATCTGTGTATTAAAATTTACGTCTATACTTTGATTTATTAGAGGAAACATTTTATACACATTACTCCTAGTTGTAAATCCTTTCTCTCTTAGAATGTTTTTAAGGAGTATTATGTAGATTAATGTGTATAAAATTTATGTCTGTACTTAGATTTGTTAGAGGAAACATTTTATAAACCCTTAAATTTGTGTATGCAATTTGTAGTGATGAATATTACTCGAGTATATTGATCTATGGATTTATTTTATCTCACCCTTTTCACCTCTTTTCTAAATTGCCTAACTAGGAAGACATGTTCCTATTCCTAGACACGTATTTAAAAATTGCTTATGTTTCATTAATCCCCTATGAATACGCTCTTGGGGCTCATAGGAATGTGTAAGGGGATGCCTAGGAGCATCTTGAAAACCCTATTTGGATAGGGGAATGGAATTCTACTTGTATATAGGGGCAAGGAACAAGGGATGGGGATATTTTAAAACTAGATCCTTCCTTTATGAAAGATATGGTTGGATGGATGTAATTTAATGTGCATTTGATTATTTTAAGTAACAATAAATAGTGACCATTGGGTCCCTTTGATTGGCTTATTGGCTTTTCACTTCCAATTAGGCAATTGACTACATAGTGATTCACCAAATTCCCCAATTGCCAATCAAACAATCAAAGCCATAAAGAAAAAATTAATAAAGCCTTTGGTCTATATCTTTCCATTGATTGAGTGTTTACTCATGCTTTCCCACTTGCATATCATGAAACAATGAGTACATGAGATGTTTCCACATGCATTGAAAATCAGATGTTCACTTTTACTTGCACAAACAAGTGTCCAAAATCCCTGAAGCATGCAATGTTGCTTCAACTTTGCATGGGTTTTTAGTTGACATTACACAACATTGCTTGAGTTGCCAAATTTGATTTCATGCCGTTGTTTGGGCTAATAAAATAGTTTGAAAGACTAACCAGGTAGTTAAAGTCTTTGCTGAGAAAGAACAATGGCCATTCATGCCTGTTGACCATCTAGTTACTAGAGATAATATTCATGCTTAGGATAACTGCAAAAACCACTATTTAATTAGTTCTATGGGATGTGTCGACCTTCCATATAGCAAGGATTGGAAACTAACAACATACATTATGTTGTACATGGTGGATGACCATTAGACAGATATGAGTCACTAGCATCCACATAGGTAATAGTGACTTCGGTTAATTGAAGTAGTAGTGAATAAGCCTATAGTTGCAAGCTAGAATTTGCCTCTCATAAGGGAACACACAACGAGTCTAGAATCCACTCAACTCCATTGGTGTTTATGCCAAGCCATGGATGCTTGCATGAATTGGGAGTGTAATAGCTTGGCTATGCTATAGGGGGCCATAATTGACCTAGTAAACTTTTTCCATACAATTTAGATGGGAGCCAAAATTCATGTACCATTTTCATATGGAGCTTTTAGAGACTTTTATGGGCTTGGGAATTGGCTTCACCAATAATTTTGAGAACCTTAAACATTTGGGATGCAAAATGGGTGTCACAAATTCATCAACTAAAGATTTAGATTTCCCATAACAAGGTCTTTGCCTAGGTGAAAGGTTTTGAATTTGTGGTCCATACAGGGTTGGCTATATTCATCTTCATACTTAAGAGACACAAAAACAATACAAATATTTATCGGCATACCCATTGCACACTAAGTGTGATTGCTAGTTTATTAAAAAAATCAGGGTTTATTGGAGTCTACAACAGCGTTATGACGAGTTAAGGTATTTGCAAGTAGTTCAAACTCTTTGTTAAGACTCATCCTCATACAAAATAAAGATAGTACAAACACAATTATGTCATCTTTTACTAGGGTGATGGATCAAACATTGTGTATAAGCCTTCATAGGGTTTAGCATTGTTATATTATGTAGCATACTTTTATCATTGAATTGCAAGCATTTTGGTGTTAATCTTGTTTGCATGCATCTTTTAGATTTTAATAAGCAGCAGTTCCTTATGGGTTTGATAGACTAATAGGTTCAAGACACCCAAACGAGATTCTTAGTCTTCCGGGTAAAAGTAAACTGCAATCTTAGGAGTTGTAAAACCATAAACACTGTCTCCATGCTCAGAGATACTCATAACAAGGTGTTAATCAAATGTATTCATTTAGCTGTTCACTGAGATTACATAAACAACCTATCCATAGTTCTGTTTGTTCTGTTTGTGACCACAATTCATTTTGGTGCTAACATATGACGAGGGTACAAATAAAAAAATAACTCCCAACACAATCCCTTACTAAAGATGCCATACTACATCATTAGGATGCAAACCCTGGCCGTACTAAGCTATGCTCATTCCAATAAGTAGATTCCTTACCATACATTACACTATTTACTGTTATTTAGGAATATGACTGGTTTCTAACCATAATACTAATTCTAATGGCAACCAAATGTCATGCACAGTGAGGAGGATATTTTACAGTGAGGCCCACTAAAAGAACCTATTGAATTAAAATCAGAGTATAACAAGATATTTCAGCTACTAAATGGAAAGACAAAGAGAGTCCCATCAATACATATTTTAACATTAGTGATGTGTGGGGGCCGCGCGTACGCGAGCCCCCTCTATCACAAATTATGATGTGCACTCTCCACAATGGGAGATGCTAGACAGAGCCACCTTCTTTGTGCAATGAAGGTGCCCTCTCTAGGCCATTGGCCTTCCTAATCACCGATTGACCCCACCCAGGTAAGTATGCTTCTCTCTTCCCCCTCTCCTTCCTCTTCTACTCCCTCTTCTCCTTTCTTTTCTTCTTCTCACAAATGTGGGATCATTTAAACAAATACCAGCACTTTTCATGGAACCATTTACTCTGTTCTTAAATATCATCCATTTCAACAGTCAAAGGTCAATTTTGGCCAATAAAAATAGGACAAATATTTACCACTTTTTATTGTGAATGATGTATAAAATTACTATTGACTGTTTGACCATTGAAGTGGATGATATTTTTTAATAGAGTGCATTTTCTGTCTCCATTTATTGCATAGTCCAATCCACTGTAAACTCTGTAGCAATTCACAGATCTCATCAGCAGAATACTTAAGGAATGACGATGGATCACAAATTTGGAACGCTGGAATGTAAGTCTGCTACATTAGCTCAAATGAATAAAACTAGCACTTGCACCCATTGGAGGTTCAAGGAATACGCCGATAGGAACATCCAACAGATTTAGAAAATTTTTGCGTGAAATTTGTTTTTAGGGCATGAGAAAATTCAGAGCATTATAATGCTCACATATAAAAGCCTATCGGCTAATTATAGACTGTGAAAATCTAATGATATCAATCAACTCATTTTACTCTATGAAATAGGTCACATACACAAACCTCATGTTTAATTTGGCGCTTGTTTTTGGGTGCAAGTGCTAGTTTTAAACCCCATTAGGGACTTTTACCAGTGTTAGCCCAGGTTCGAGTCACGGCCTAACTCACCAATAATGGCCTCACCTCCTAGAAAGAATAAAACAAGTACACAGTAGATTTTTCGTAGAAGAACTTGTACCATTCATGCGGCATAAATATATATTTATTTACATACCAGTCGAATAGCAAGAGGAGTGATTTAATGTATGGAACCTTGCTAGGCAAACAAACGTTAAAAATCCCTGTAAAAGATAAAATTTGAAGCTACCTATTTACAACAAAAAATCCTCGTGAATGATGAATTTAATCCTTTGCTTTTATAGAAACATGGACCAGCAAAGATTTGTGTAGGCAGAGAATCCATGTGGAAAAAACAAAACAAAACCCTCAACCAAAATGGAAGCTGTAGCCCCGCCATGGGCCCATGGCAAAGCATGGATGCCTACCTATATTTGCAGTCATTTTTTTGACTGTTTACTTGTAATTTCTGCATTCATTCAATATAAAAAAAGTGAATACAAAACTAAATACTGAAGCTTTGTCAATTTTATGGAGTCGCAGTGAAAGACGATCTTTCACGCAATGGTCGTGGGAGGATCAACGGTACATCTAAACATTTGAAACCAACGAAAAGGACACCAAGAAAAGCACGACAACAAAGAACTGAATATTAGCTTTAAAATTAAAAAAAATGGTATCAGATTGTGTTGCCCTTTGGTTTTTGATTTACCTACTTTGACTAGCCCGCCCTTACCCAACCTGTGCCACAGTGCCACTACGGGAAAGCCTAGATTTATCCTGCGCTGTTCTGCACACCACGGATTTAGCCAATTGAATAATTACATGCCTGTTTATAAGAAACCTAAGAATATAAGACGTAACTACAGTAGCCATCTCAAAATACAATTAATTTACCAGAATCTCCAAGGTGAACTGCAATATTTCCATCTGAATTTTTCGCCCTAAGAAATTCGTTCCCCGCTACAGAACTGCGAATTCCTTTAAACCCAGTTCAATGGCGGCAAAAGTTGTACGGTGCGGAATAAATGGGCCGGAGAAATAAAAAATAAATCCGTGAGCATTTAAGACTAAGTTCTGATGTACAGATTTGACCTTTGAAATAATAATATCTAATGTACAGATTTGATCTTTGACAATGATATGAAGCAAATGTTGCATTTTCTCCGGAGAAGATAGGGCGGTAGAAAAACATCTTTACCGGCGGCCGGGCGGGATTAAAAATACGGCGTGAGACAATTCAGAGCACTATAATGCTCACATATAAAGCCTATCGGCTAAAAATGCTGCAGACTCGCCGACACAAAATTCACATATCTGTAAAAGCATTAGAGGAGCGAGTCACTATAACGTCGCCTGAAAGATTCGAACTCTCGCGGGGAAACCCCATGTACTTAGCAGGGACACGCCTAACCACTCGGCCAAAGCGACTTCACAGTTGCACATGCTTTATAATGTCATATTTTATCGTTTAATAATTTGGAAATTTCTTCGGCTAACAATTACACATTTAAATGTTATTGGAGTATAATACTTATAATGTCCGTCGACCCATGCATTTTCTTAATTCGAATTTTCAATTGTGTTTATGTCATTCCCTTTCATCTAGTCATTTCTTATTGGTTTGAGTTATAAAATATTTCAAATTGTACTCGAGGGTCTTGTACGAAAGGACAAGCATTAATTAATTGTGATTATCTAGGATTTAAGAGGTTCACTAATAAAATCATCTAGCAAAATATCAAAATGTTTCATTAGCACCTAACATCAAATATCTACAATAACACATGACTAGGCATGTGTTGCATCTACATTCATTGACATAAATAACTTCTCCATTGAAAGTAGATCATGAATATACTTCATTTATTGGGTCACTTGATTCCAACTTATGAACTTCTAGTCACGTATATGCCACGAGGCTAAAGATGAAACTTATTCCCAAGATACATCTCACATCTAAATGGGATGTAGATTTCCTCATCATTATCAATCTTGAACACACGGGTTCCATAATACTCTATAGATTGAAAGTAGTTTATACACATCAAGTATACATGTTAAGTACATAATGACTTATAATACAAAGAGTGCCAAAATGCAACAATGTTGTGTATTATCATGATATTTTACTTCTAGAATGGATTCTACGTATATATTTTCTATAAAGAGATATAATACCATTTATATTCACACCTTCCTCGTGGTTATAACCAAATTATTGGTTAGCTAGCTTCCTAAGATTTTAAATTATTTGAGTTCAATATCACAAGCCTACCAAATCACATACATATATAAGTATTTTGATGTTCATGTATCATTTTATGGGAAGCTTTGTACTCTATCCAAGTGATTGTATTAATTATCATGTAGAAAAGCCAATTGTCAAATAACTCCTACTTAAACCATTAACATTGCGATCTACTACATATTCATATTTGGCTAGCCAAGTAATTTTCTACTACACAATTATGAGGGCCCATTAGAAGTATGCATAGAGAGAAAGAGAGTTGTCTTGATACGATGATACAAGTTCCACTAGTTCTAATACATAAAATATCAATAATTGTTGTGTGTCAAACTCTTGTATCAAAATCAACACTGACCAAGAAGTCGTGAGCTCAGGAAAATTTTACATTACAGATAAAAAGAAATTTTCAAGTATAGGCAATGTCACACAAATCTCCCATCCAAGGTTCAATACATTAACTATGTTATCTCATTGTACAACACAGATTCATATAATGTCTTAGTACATCACAATATAAAGGGGTTGCACTCGTTTTTCAATTACTTACATTATTCAAGTTCATCTAAAGTATCACAATATCTCGTATAATGTTGCTACATGTTTGAGACTATAACAATCCATAATCATCAATTTGCATATATTTGGTGTTGGCATTGTTGCCAAGAGTTGTATGGTATGCATGGAGTGATTGAAGATTATTGCCAACAATAAGACAACTAACCAAAATAAGGGAAAATATTAAATAATGTCATATAAAATATAATTTATATATCTCCAAAAAAATGATGATTGTACAAGAAGATAATCTCCATACATCATCAAGTTTAAGTTGAAAGAACCCTCATATTCTATACAAATTAGGAAATATGCATAATGTTTAGAACTCTATCATTTTTACAATAAGACATGCCATATATATCATTATGTTTTACGGTTAGAATGTATGCATATACTATGCAAATAGAAAATATGAATAATGTTAAAATATAAGCTGTGTTTAAAGTCTAAATCCACATCCTAGACAAATAAATGTCTAGTTTCATAGAAGGAAATTGTTAACTCTTGGGCATGAGAGGGTTGCGGATAACTTCTGAAAAAAGCCCCTAAATTTTTTTATAAAATCTTGGTGAATCTTGATTTGCTACATTAATTTTCATGGTGACTCCTACTCTTTAAAAAAATCCTAGCGAATCTATGTAAATTTTTCCCTTGCAAATTACCAAAAAATAAGATATTTTTGGCAAATGATTGAATGATACTAAAAAGAAGTTAATTTTTGGCAAATTTCTTCCTATGGAAAAATATATTACTAATTTGTATTATTAATGAATTATTAGATGAATTCAATGGTGCAATTTTATTAACTAAGTTAGATTTGTATTCCTTTTTTGTCAGCATAGTTATTTTTTGCTTCATTTCCTGAGCTCTTTTAACCACAACCTTCAGTTGCTCCTTACACAAGTTAATAACTTGTTTCATTTCTAGTATATCGTTAAGCTTTTGAGTAGCCTCATTTCTATCTTGAATTCCCATGGTTATCAGTTTGGAGGAGGGGGCCTCATACAGGATATTCAAGTATGGTATTGCTCTTTCCTCAATAGGGGCAACAATTGCTTCAGTGGCCTCCATCTTTGTGTTTACTTCATCACTTATTGCTACAGCTGATTCTATGTACTGAAAGGTGGGGAACAATGAATCCATGCTTGACTTAATGGATTACCAAAACATCTACCTCAAATCCCTTATTGCCTCTTGGTCCTATGGTAGATTTTCCAGGTCTTTTATATGATCACCATGAGTCAAGATTTCCTACTTCACACTTTGTAGTTGAATTTCCAAATCAACCTCGGCATCTATCAAACCCATTATCCTTTGTCCATTAGTCTTCGATTGGGTTTGATATCTTTGCAAGTTGTATTTCTGTTTTGTCACTTTTTTATTTTAATGTAGCTATCTCCATTACATGTGCACCATTTTTAGATACCCCATCAAGGAATTCAACTTCTTTATTTTCAAAATTTCAATTAATTGCTCACCTTTTTCTTTCTCTAGATCTAATCTTATTCATAGATCAGCTACTTCAGCTTCAACTTTTGTCAAGGCATCCTCCTTTTGTGCAAGCTTTTCCTTGATGTTTTTTAATTCTAGTATATTGGCCCCACCAACCTCCTCTGTAACAACTATTATTTTTCCCTCTAGAGCCTTTATCTTTGTTTTAATGTCCTTCAAATTTTGTTTTACCTACTCCAGCTCACTAGTTTTTTTCTTGATTTTCTCTGTGGAAACTAGTGAACTGTTGACTAGTACCCTCATACTTTCCTACATGAATTATGCTCTATCCTTAGCCTGAGAATCCTTAATCTTGATGCCCATCATTGCCACCTAATAATCTATAGAGGACATTTGTCCGTGTGGCTTGTCAACAAGGGGAGTCAAATGAGCAAAGTGAATTGAGTCCTTAGTTTGATTATACCTTGTCCTCAATCTTTTTGAAGTTGAGGCTACATCTTGTTTAGATTTTCTCCTTTATTCCTTTTCTTTGTATTGTCACTTTCATCAGTTGCATGTGTTTCTCATAAGTTGTAGGGTCAGTTACTATAACAACTCATGACTCAAGATTAGGTCTTTATGGTGAAAATAAGGGATAAGTGGCCAAGGTTAATGGACCAGTTAAGGAGATAGACTTTATTGAGGTTTGAGTCCCTTCATTAGGACTCTATGTTACTACATATGTAGAATGGGTTGTTTCCTAGGCATGTTGATATTGTATGGTGATTACTGGGAAAGACATAGGATGATAACCTCCCATGTTTTGGAAAAATTTAGGTTGTTACTAGTGCAGGAGCACCTATCACAAGGTGGCCTCCATGAGGCATTTAAGTTCATGTTTTGTTTTAAAATAGGTTTTGTGTTGTAATAAGGTCCATTGGACCAATGCATTTTGATTTCTATTTGTAAGTCCCAAGTAATTAGGTTGCATTTGTCAAGTTGTTAGACAGTTGGTCTCCCAGCCACTTGGAGATAGTTAGTTTTCTCCCAGCCACTTGGAATCAGTTAGTTTTTCTCCCAGCCACTTGGAATCATTCTCCCAGTCGCTTGGAATGGGGTTGGCATTCCTCTGGCGAGTTTATAAAGCCAAGGAGATGAACAGAATCAAGCATTGAGGATATTGTAATTAAATGCAATTGTACGAATGTAATCGAGCACTGTGAAGGAGAAATTGATCTTTTCTGTGTTGTCAATTTGTTTTCCGTTCCTGTAACTATAAATCATTCAGCTGTAGATTTCTATTCTTCTGTGTTTTCCCGTTGTTGCAATATGTCGATGTGAAGCATTCCACTGATAAGATTTTTGTTGAAATCAGTGGAATGGCTTCATTGTACAGATATCTGTTTTTGTTTCCTATTTCATTTTCCTATTCGACAGCACAGAGGACCAGATTTGAGTGTGCACAGTAGATCACCTAGCATCTCCATGTGCTAGGGTTTGGATTGGAGAAGTTGTAGTTGTTATCAGTGAGACAGAGGCCATCGAAAAAGCATTCCACGCTCAGAGCAATGAGGATAGTCTAGCTGAAGGGAGGATCGAGCTGCTGAACGGAAGTCGCGGCCTAAGGTTCAGATTGGAGTGACTTCAATGGTCAGAGTGATAAGTTGCAAGGTGGCCAACGGAGTAAGTCTTACCGACTGAGGCTCCCCATCATATTGGTATCAGAGCCAGCAAAAGCTCTGGGCGGAGGTGTTGTGCATTTGATTTCTACCACTAAGAAGGCAGATGAAGATTTGCTCGTGCCATCTAGTTGCGAGAAGGAATAGGATTCCTATAGTGTGTGGGCAGACGATGATGAATTCTGTCGAGACCATTCACCAATAGAGGTTTGGCTGGAAGAGAGTGCAGAGTGAGGCCACTGCGAGAGAGAGCGGTAGTGCATCTCCAGGATCTGTTGTTGGATGAGAGGAATGGGTCTGTGAAGCAACGTGTAGGATGGACAGCTGATTGAGCATTATGTTGTAGTCGAATTAAGGATTTGTAGAAGTGTTAGCGTTGTCTATGAATATTTATGTCAGACAGAGAAAGTGAAGGAGAGGCTAGCAATATGGCTCCAAAGGGGATGACCACCGAAGTGGTCAAGAAATTTAAAGAGATGGAAGAGATGATCAAAATTGGAGTCAGGGAAGCACTCCAAGCATAATTGAAGGCAGTGAAGATAGGAAAAAGGATAGAGGAAGATTTAGATGAAGAAGAAGAGAAAGAGAAAGAAGCAGAAGAACAAGAAGAGGCAAAGATACAGGTTGAACAAAAACAATTCCTGGAAGCCAAGGACTCTTCAGAGGCTCGGATAGATGTCCCCATGTTCAGTGGGAAGATGAATGCTGATGAAGTCATGGAGTGGATTGAGGCTCTAAACAACTACTTCAAATACAAGGAAGTTCCTCAAAGTAAGAGAGTTAAGTTTGCAAAAACTAAACTCAAAGGTGATGCCCTTACATGGTGGAATTACACCCAAGGAGAGAGGGTAAAGAATGGGAAAAGTATGGTCTCTTCGTGGAGCAGAATGCTAGAGAAGATCAAGTCCTAGTTCCTTCCATCTGACTACGAGGTGTAGATTTACAGGAAAATGCAGAACCTTAAACAAAAATATATGGATGTGGCCACTTACATCGAGGAATTTCACAAATACACTCTTCGTTGTGGGTACATGGAGGATGAAAAAGCCAAGGTAGCAAGGTATTTAAATGGTTTGAGGATCAATATTTAAGATGAGATAAGTTTATTTACCCCTGAAACTATGGAAAAATGCCTTAAAGTAGCATTAAGAGCTGAAGAGAAGCTGCAGAAGAAAGATGAGTAGCAAGGTAGAGGAAGAGGTGACAAAAATTTTAGAGGCAATTTTGGAGGTAGAGGTCCTAACCAGAGGCCTAGTGGTGAGTCTAGCCAAGAAGAGCAAGTTGGAGACTCAAGTAGCAAAGGAGGCTACCGAGGAAGAAGGCCAAATGAAAGAGGTGGGACAAATGGATCAGATAGAGGATCCAAGTTCTCCAATATGAGATGTTATAACTGTAATCAGATAGGGCACCCATCTTATAAGTGTCCAGAGAAGGCCTCAACTTCTCATGGTAATGAGAGAAGAACCACATTGACTCAAGAGGATGCAGGGAGTGAGGCATCTCCTGAAGTGAATTTGACATTAGAGGTGGGAGAAAATATGATGATCAAGAGGACACTGCTTAAGGCACCAGTGCAGACTGAACCATCACAAAGGAGAGCACTTTTCAGGATCAATTGCAAAAGCAAAGGTAAAATATGCAAGGTAGTCATAGATTCTGGTTCAATAGATAATATGGTGTCTAGGGAAATGGTGGATAAATTGAACATAGAAAGGATTCCTCATCTAACTCCTTACAGAGCATCTTGGGTAAGTGATAATCAATCACTTTTGGTAAATGAGCAGGCATATGTTGATTTTCATATTAGAGAATATAAGGAGAGAATTTTATGTGACATTTTGCCCATGGAGTGTTGTCACCTACTTTTAGGTAGGCCATGGCAATTTGATAGGCAAGCATTGAATGATGGATATGCTAACACATGCACCATCAAGAAGGATGAAAAGACTTTTGTGATGACACCATTGCAGGAGGATGCTGAAGCAAAGAAGGCAACCAAGGTCATTTTGATGGGTAAGAAAGAGTTTGTGAAGAAGAGACAAGGACAGTTGAGGATACCTCAAGGAGTAGGGTTGCCAAAGGTCCAAGTTTGAAGGAGATTTTAGTTTTGAATGATGGAGATCATATGGTAATGTCTGAGATGGAGTAGAAGAAGGTCAAAGAACAGTTCTGCAAGCAGCCACAAGTTGATTGGGAAGAAGAAGATGCTATCATCGTAGGGACCATTGTTTGTCCTCTAGAGCCAACAAGAGTTGGAAGGAAAACAAATTCTACTATAGCAGCAGTACAAGCAACATCAAAGAAGGTTTTGAATGTAGGTGTTCAGGAAGAGATGACAATAAGGAAGAATGGTGAGTAAAGTATGGGTTTGGTTGCAAGCACTCACTCATGGCAAGGTGTGAGTAGAGCCTACAATGCTAGGCATGAATTTTTTATTCCATGGAAGTAGGTTGTAGTCTAGAGATCATGGGGAAGGCATGAGGCAGCAAAGGATAAAGGTGGAGCAAGCCAAAGACTCAACTCATGGGACATGAGTTCTTTTCTAGGTGGGGTGTATGGTGCAGGAGCACCTATCACAAGGTGGCCTCCATGAGACATTTAAGTTCATGTTTTGTTTTAAAATAGGTTTTGTGTTGTAATAAGGTCCATTGGACCAATGTATTTTGATTTTTGTTTGTAAGTCCCAAGTAATTAGGTTGCATTTGTCAAGTTGTTAGACAGTTGGTCTCCCAGCCGCTTGGAGACGGTTAGTTTTCTCCTAGCTGCTTGGAATCAGTTAGTTTTTCTCCCAGCTGCTTGGAATCATTCTCCCAGCCGCTTGGAATAGGGTTGGCATTCCTCTGGCGAGTTTATAAATCTAAGGAGATGAATAGAATCAAGCATTGAGGATATTGTAATTGAATGCAATTGTGTGAATGTAATCGAGCACTGTGAAGAATAAATTGATCTTTTCTGTGTTGTCAATTTGTTTTCCATTCCTGTAATTATAAATCATTTAGCTGTAGATTTCCATTCTTCTGTGTTTTCCCATTGTTGCAATATGTCGATGTGAAGCATTCCACTGATAAGATTTCTATCAAAATCAGTGGAATGGCTTCATTGTACAGATATATGTTTTTGTTTCCTGTTTCATTTTCCTGTTTGACAGCGCAGAGGACCAGATTTGAGTGTGCACAGTAGATTGCCTAGCATCTCCATGTGTTAGGGTTTGGATTGGAGGAGTTGGATTTGTTATCGGTGAGATAGAGGCCATCGAAAAAGCATTCCACGCTCAGAGTGACGAGGATAGTCTGGCCGAAGGGAGGATCGAGCTACTGAACGGATGTCGCGGCCTAAGGTTCAAATCGGAGTGACTTCAATGGTCGGAGTGATAAGTTTCAAGGTGGCCGATGGAGTAAGTCTTACCGACTGAGGCTCCCCATCAGTTACCCTATAGGTGAGGGGTATTACAAAGGGTATCCTAGGGGTTGATACATGTAAGGTTGCAAAAGGAAAAATTTTGTCTACTGGGTAGAAGCTTGGATTGTGGAATGGCTTTGTCCTGTTAGATAATGTGGGATTCGATGGAATGGTGATGGGGTTTTCTCAATTGGATAAAAGTAAGGTAGATTAAAACTAGGAGGAGGAGGAGATAACATATAGTGGGATCCACCTCCATTGCACTAGGATGTGCTATGTGCTACTCCTATGATGGTTGTTCACGTCCTTGGTATTTCTTCTTTCTTGCTCTTTTCTTAGGCTCCTCATCTACTTTTGTAGCCCTTTTCCTTTATCTCCCTTAGGGGGATATTTGCCTCTTGGAGCAACTTGTGATGTTCTTGCTCTTCCTTGTGTTTGCTCTTTAGTGAGTGGTAGTATCTACTAGTTGATCATTGTAACTAGATTGCGATTGGGATGCAGAATGACTTGGTGCTTTAGATTGGGAATTTTTTTCCTTTAGACCTGTGTCAATAAGATTATGTGGTATATGAGCCTAGGTTTGTCTAGATTGTTTAGCATCTAATGGTTGTTGTGGTGATTGTTCCTTTGTTTGAATCTAAACCTTCTAAAACTAAACCAACTAAACCTCTTCTTGCTCTTCCTCCCTTCTTAGAGATTCCTCTATAGAAAATGATGAAGAAGGGATTTCTAAATTATATTTATCATACAAATCTCTCATTTTTTATCTGGATGATGACTTCTAGGTTCACTATTCTTATTTCTAATTTCTTGTCAAAAATTTCACCATGCTCACATTTTCTCCTCCTTCCATCCTAATTTTTCCAACATTTTCTTGAATCCAATACTTGAACTGGGGTTGTTCTCATATGTTTTCTAAGAAAAAGTTTCATACAGATGAAGTTGTTGATGTTGAAATGGTCATTCAGGAGGAGGCTGCAAGTAAGACCAATCATCTAGGTATTTTGCATGTTCACCCTCCTTAGGGCTTCTTTTCTACAAGGGAGCAAGGAACATGCAAAACTTTTCTTTGGTCCATGCTCTTAATTCTTTGTAAGAAACTTGTGAAAGCATAATCTGGGTCAAAAAATCATTGGTCCTCAAGCATTTCTACCTATAATTCTTTCAGCTTTTGGTCAAGTATCCATGTCGCTATTCTTTTTTAAGGACTATGTATTCACAAGGAAGAGAATAATAAACTATTTTTCCATTTCCATATGTAGTACAACCACATCAAGCTTCCTTAAATACTCAAGTGAAAAAACTAAAGGGGTGACATACTTTAGGAGCTTGTATACTTTACCTGTAAACATATAGCCTAATAATTGTGCTATCATGAGTTAAAAACAAATCCCCTTTGAAAGTTTTCTTTAAAATTACCTGAGATGCTAGAAGTCTTAGAAAGGGAACCCCAATGATTATATTAATTGTAGGCTACAAGAATTGCTCTATAAATAAATAGAAACAAGAGGTCATATGGAGGTAGGGAACCCGTATGGTTATTGGGTCATAACCTTCTAGTGTATGACTCATTTTTGGTTTCAAATGTGGATACAAATGATAACACTAATGTGATATCATGTTTATTAGAAGAGAAGGATATCTAAAAGTTTTCATTGTCAAAAAGTTTACTAGCTGTGAATGGATTTGTTCCTCTAGGAACAGAGCAAAATAAAATCTCAAGGGGACTCCCTTTGGTGTATTCTTCAAAATTTCCAATACCACCAGGTGCTCAAGACCTATTATTTTGTCATCATTCTAACTCAATAACCATGACACTATATTGCACACTTTCTTCTTAGATTTGTTACTAAATTGCAACAATTGTGTTTGGTTTCACTAGGCTTGCTTACTAGTCGGTTCCACATCTAACTCTCCTATAAATTTCTCATGGTTATTGAGATGTCACCAATGGCATAGTAAATTCTAAGAAGAAGCACAATAGGTTCCTAGAGGAATACCTAGATATTATAAAAACAAAGGCCTCATTTTTCCCTTTTATGGACTTTGATGATGACTCATATTGTTCAGTACATGTAACAATGATTTCATAACAAGGGTGTACAATGGGAACTAGGTGTCTAGGGAGAGAAGAAGTCTAGATCCTATCTATGAATTTATCTATTACTTGTGCACTCGACTCTTCAATCCTCTTTCTTCATCTTTCAAATGCTACTTCTTTTAATTGACTAGGGTTTTTATATAATTGAGTATCACAAACTAAATATGCCTCGTCATGAACCTTATCATCTACAATATGTGAGAAAGGAAAAGAAGAGGAAAATTTAGTTACAAGGTGATTGGGATGCGTTGCTTTGATTGAGGAATATGGTAAATCAAGCATTTTGGGATGTCCATCTTTTCGCTGGTTGATGGTGGTTCTATCAAACCAACTCCTTGTATCACTCTGGCTCCCACCTCTTATGACACTAATGTCATTTTATTGTGTTTGTGTTCTATTTTGGTTTCCTCTTCACCAACTCCAGTTTTTGTGTTTGAAAACTCTTCTTTTCACTCCTATTTTATGAATATCTTCAATGTCTCTTCTTCGTGTGCTTTCCATTTAATGATTTTGCATGATTGCCTATCTTTTTAGATTTCTTTATAACTAAAAATGCTTTTACTACAATGCTACGAAGTATGATTTGCAATGACTTGGAAGATTATGTTGTTCTACTTTGTCAGTATCAGTTGAGGATGTGCTTTGTAGATTAAATGCATATAATAAATAACCACCTTCATTAGGAATTTACATGTGTGATTAGAAAATAGCAACTTTCCATTTCATATGTTCCTGTTCATACGTGTGATGTCTACCTCATGTGGTACATCTTTTCCTCTGGAATTTGAATAATTCCTTTTCTTAAATTTTATATCTTTTCACGTCCTTGCTTGTTTCACAATGCACACCAAAATTTTGCACCATAAAATTATTACTATATACACACTTTTTTTTGAAAATATGAAGATAACAAGAAAAATAAATAGAATATATACATTACTAAGCCTTGGCATCTCATGTGCTTAATTTTAGATGGATTCCATTTATTGGAATTAGCAATGCACTCTCGTCCATTGTTGCAAGTTAAAATGAATTTTCTTTCTTGAAAGTAGTGATAAGATATGTGCCACTCCATAAAGAGTCAAATTTTCCATGTTGCCCTAGATTTGCTATGTTCTCATCCCATTTCAAAATGTAATCACCTGCTTGAAATTTTTGTGTTGTAGCTCCTTTGTCAAACCATTTCTTAACTCTTGATGTTTCTGCATTTGGTCATATATAATTCTTCTTTGTTCCTCTAATTTCATTAGATCAGCAAGTCTATTTGTTAAAGGTCCATTTTCATCAACTTCCATCTATTGTAAAATTTCAAGAGCTGGGAGCTCAATAGCAGAGGGCATTCCTACTTCTTTTCCATATACAAGGGTATATGGAGATGTCCCAATAGCTTGTTTGGGTGTAATTATGTCAACCCTCAAAGCCATTTTAAGATGTTCATGTCATTGTCTTTTTTGATTTGAACCAATTCTTTTAATGATTTTCAATATATTTTTATTTGTTGATTCAAAAAGCCCATTTCCCTATGAATAATAATTCAAAGATGTTTTTAGATATATTCCATATTTTAATGCAAACCGATTCAAACCCTTTCCAATAAATGCCTTGGCATTATCTATAATAATAGTATTTGGGATGTCAAACATAGTTATAAAATTCTCTAGAAAGTTAATAACTGTGGATTCAGATGATTCTTTTACTGTGATGGATTCTAACCATCTAGTGAAGTAATCTGTAGCTATTCATGTTAGGATTAAGGTGCCATCAACCTTGTAAATCCTATGTAATTAATTACTCCTAATATTATTTGTAAATCACCCATAAGGGTTGAAAGGTTTCACCAAAAGCGGTCTTGTTTCAACTACATGTTTATATCCGGTCCTCGAAGCTCATTCGCCTGTGATGGGGGATCGTAGGGGGAACACCCCCGAAACCACATTTTATTTATGTTTTATCATTGTAAATATGGATCGTTCATCATTAGGTCACAGATTTGATGGTTGATATAATGTCAATTCTCTTGCCCTAGAAGGCAACCCCCTTTTATAAGGATATTTGTACTACATTTTTTTATCAGAGCTGAGAGTAATAGGCGTTGTTGGATTGAAGGCTGAAGAAATAGAGGAAGTGCATGTATTGTAATCACATATATTTGAAGATAATACAACTTGAATCCTCTTTTCTTGGTGGAGTTTTTTACCTGAAAGGGTTTTCTCCATGTTACATACTGTGTTATATGTTCAATTCTTAATGCATGTTATTTTTGTGTAGTGGGTTTTATTTCTGTTACAATCTCCATTGATTCTACATTATTTAGAGGATATAAATAAGGTTTGAATTAGATTTATGTTGTGTGGTTTGCACCTTCATTTCTAACAGTTAATATGAATTTGTGCCCCTCACTTGATAATGGATGGATCACTCCTATGAAATCTAATCCCCATTGAGAAAAAGGTTGCTATGTTAGAATGAGTTTCAATGGCATTGGTACCTTTATTTTTCTTTCCACATAGAATTGACAATTCAGACAATTTCTTAACCAATTATAAGCATATGTGAACAATTGTAGCCAATAATAGCCTACCCTCATTATCTTGATAGAGTATGTATGTGCTCAATAGTGTCCTCTAGAAGTTCCTTCATGGAATTCCTTCAGTATTGCAGGAATTTTATCCTTATCTACACATCTTAATAAGATTCCATTGAAGCTTCACTTAAACAGGACACCTTCAATCACTTGATATCAGGTCGCTTCTAGCTTGAATGCCCTTCTTTTTGGGGGGTTATATTTTACTGGGGGTTTTTTGGTCTATAAAAATCAATCTTATCCTATAACCAATTGGTCACTAAATATTCTTTGATACACAATTAGGTTTCTCTTTATTGTACTAGGGATTCCTTGGGCTGGGAATTCAAGATCTTTGGGATTAAGATGTATTTTGCAAAATTTTGGCACAAGCCTTTTCCTTTTATCAATTTTGTTGGTTTTATATTGAAACATCATATTAAAGAATTTTTGTTATCCATTCAACTCTTTTTTACTAATTTCCCCATCAAAGATGAATTCTCTCACCCCTAGGTGAACCATCACAATACTGACTTTTTTGTGTGAAACCAAAGGCCTAAAGTTTTTTAACCCTTTTAGTAATGCATACACTTGCCTTTCTATAAAAGTATACCTAGTTTTTTCCTCCTTTAAGGTTTAATTAAAGAAAGAAACATGGTGTACATCCCTTTGATCTTCTTCCTTTTATGTCAATACTGCAATAATGATTGCTTGACTTCCATATGCATAAATCACAAATTCTTTGGAGAAATTTGGATTGACAAGCACTGGAGCATTGAAAATTGTTGTCTTGATCTAATGAGATGCCCTCTTTCCTTCTTTTGTCCACTTGAACTATTGGTCCTTTTTCAACATGAGAGTATTATTGGTTGTACTAATCCTAAAAATTAGATATAAACTTTCTTAAAAAATGATTTTTCCCAGGAAGGATTGCAATGCCTTTTTGTGCTATGGTAGTGTCACAACACTCAATTATTGCCTAATTATAATATTAGATAAATGCAATTAATTTACGATTGAGAAATAATCGAGAAAGAATTACTATCAATTATCTTTAAGTAGGTTATTATTTGCAAAGTTTTAATTATGATGTTGAAATCTTGTTGGTGTTGTCATTGATGTCAACTTCTAGCAGATGATCCACTTAGTTTCTAAGTGCTTTTGAGAAAATTTAAATAAAAAGGTGTGTAATGTGACAGAGGTATGTTCAGTGTTATGCTCTGTATTTCTTTATGGTTGAAGATATGCATGTGTGGTTTGGAAGTGATGATAGAGGCGCTCAAAGGTGTTATATCTAGAATCTCTAGTTCTGGATCATGTGGCAGTGGAAGACGTGTTTAACAGAGTGTTTGACTGTGAAGAAGGTTGTCTGGGAGAAATGAGACTGCTCCGCATTTCTCCGCATTAAGGTTTCTTGGCTTGCGGATCTGGGAATATGCTTATATTATTTGTATCTACCTTCCCTTGAATTTTCTAGTGTTGGGTCAATCCACAAGTTTAGTTTTGTGTTGGTGTTCAGTGGTAGTGCATCTTGATGTGCAGAATGAAGACATTCTTTGTTTCAGGTGGTTGCGGCAGTGTTGCAAAAGATTATGATGATACTAGAATACTCTAGAAAGATGTGTGGATGTTGTGGAATACTTCTTTGTGGTCCACATGATGTTTTTGGACTTGGAGAGGCGTGTATGTGGTCTCTTGCAATGTTTGTTCAGGTTTGGCCGACTTGGCTTGCTAGTGCTATTTGTGGAGGTACCTCATGGATTGTGGATGTGATGAGTAGCATGGTGATACAGATTTGAGTTCTAGCTAACCCTTGACGTGGTCCACCTTCACTTCTTTCCACCGTAGAAGTGTTTGGTGCCGACCTATTTCGGTGTTGCAAATTTGAGGTGCACACGTTTCATTAAGGTTGACCTAATTGAGATTGCCTTAGGTCGTGGATGGTATAAATAAAAAATGAAGTTTGAAGTGGAGAAAGTAGAGAAGATGATGCGAATGTGAATCAAGGGTGGTGAATTGAGTGTGAGCTTAAATGCTTATGACTCTCGGATGTAGTGAGCATAAGGTATCTACATTTTAGTTTGCTTGAAGTTGTTGGAGGCAGTGAGCTGAAGGTTGTGGATGGCATAAAGTTGTAGTGGTGGATTTCTCCTCTTGCTTTGAGATAGTGAACTCTCTATAACAATCCTCTTCTATTCTTCTCTCTTTTGGATAGTGAGTCCTTCTGGCAGTGAGTCTTTCTTCTAGGTAGTGAGCCCTTGGTAGTGAGCCTATTTGTTTTCGGTGTTGCTATTCATATATATGTGAGCTAATCCTCACTGTGGTTTTTCCTTTGAGTTTTCCACATAAATCTAATGTTCTTATGTGTTAGAATGTGTTTGCATTGATTCTTCATATGCACATTCTGCTAATGCATAATAAGAGGTTGAAGATTGTAATAGCCTTGAGGGTTTAATATTTTAACATACAACTGATTCACCTCCCCCTCTTAGTTGTCCTGTACATACTAACAATTGGTATCAGAGCCAAGTTCCTTGAAGAAGCTTAACATCTTGAGGAAGATCTGGATGGCATACATGAAAGGTATTGAGATTCCCTTGTTTTATGGATCAAATTATGCTTTCTGGAAGATCGAGATGGAAAGATTTCTTATCTCTTTAGGGTATGGAAGTTAGCTAAGAAAAAATATACTATACCTACTAATGGTCCAAAGGATGATGATGAGATTAAAGAATATGAGAACAATGGCAAGGCAAGGAGTGCTCTTCTGAATAGTCTTTCTGATTCTAAATTAGTGAAGGTAATGAGCTACAAAACTACTCGTGTGATCTGGAAGAAGCTCGAAAGTATCTATGAAGGAGATGACAAGGTCAAGCAAGCAAAGATGCAGAATTTGAAGGTCAAGTTTGAAACCCTAAGGATGTCAGAGGATGAAAATATTGCAAGCTACATGCAGAGAGTGGATGAGGTTGTCAATTCCATCAATGGTCTAGGTGGGAAGCTAGAGGAAAGTGAAGTGGTAAAGAAGGTACTAAGAACTCTTCCAAAATCTTTTAGTGCTAAAGTTTTGACTATTGAAGAAACTCAAATTTTGGATAATTATTATAGGGATCAAATGTTTGGGACATTAACTACTTTTGAGATAAGAGAATTTGATCAAGATAATTCAAGAAAAGAAACTACTTTTAAGGATAGAAAGACAAAAAAGAATGATAAGTCAGATTCAGATGATTTTTATGAAGTAGAAGCAAATTTTGTAAGTAGATTGAAAAAGGGCTCTAGAAAATATAGAGGTAAGTTACCCTTAAAATGTTTAAATGTGGAAAGATAGGTCATTATGCTTCAAAATATCCAGTCAAAATATCTAATGACAAATACAAGGATAACAAAGGAAAATCATTCAAGAGGAGTTATTATGTCAAAGAAGATGCCAACATATCTGAGGATGATTCTGACTATCTAGATGATGAAAGTGTTGAATGCTTGTTCATGGCTTTGAATGAAGGATGTATAAAGGAAATTGCTTCAGAAATAGGGCACAACATCAAAGGAGCTTTGGTAACTATTTTTCATGCAATAGAAGGGGAGAACTATTGGTTAATTGATCGTGGGTATTCAAATCATATGATAGGTGATAAGGACAAGTTTTTTAATCTTGAGAAGTTTGATGGAGATTTTGTTAAGTTTGGAGATGATGCATCTGCTAAGATTTGTGGAAAAGGTTTAATCAATTTTGATGGAAAGTACAATACAGATGATGTTCTTTATGTCAAGGGTCTCCGGCATAATCTTATACGTGTAGGACAAATGTGTAGTAGAGGATATAACCTTGTGTTTTAGGATGGTGGCTATGAAATCAGAAAATAAAACTCTAAAACTCTAGTTGCTACAAGAACAAGGACAAAAGGAAATGTATATCAGCTCAAAGGTGCTAATGGTATGTGTTTCATGACTCAAGTTAATGAAAGTTGGCTATGGCATAGAAGAATGTGTCACATCAATTTTGATATCCTAGTGAGGATCAACTCTACTCAAGTTGTGAGGGATCTGTCAAGAATTACAAATCCTATCAATGCAATTTGCAAGGAATGTCAAATTGGGAAGCAAACAATGAGGAATCTCAAAATCAAGGAGTATTCCACCACAGGACCCCTAGAGTTGGTACATACAGATCTATGTGGACCCACAAGAATAGGAAGCTTTCAAGGTGACGGGTATTTCATGTTGTTAATTGATGATTACTCTAGAATGACTTGGGTAACCTTTCTCAAAGAAAAATCAGAAGCTCTAGACATGTTTAAAGCATTTAAAGTTTGGTTGAAAATGAAATAAATTTTAAAATCAAGTGCTTGAGGTCTGACAGAGGTGTTGAGTTCACCTCCAATGAGTTTAACTATTTTTGTGAAAATTACGGAATAAAAAGGCATTTGTCAGCCTCTAGGACTCCTCAGCAGAATGGAGTTGTGGAAAGAAAGAATAGAACAGTTCAGGAAGCAACAAGGACAATGTTGAAAGAAGCAAATCTACTAAATATCTATTAGAGAGAAGCTATTCACATTGCAATCTACATACAAAATAGATTGAAAGCAAGGGTCAACAGTTCAAAGACTCCATATGAACTATGGTATGGAAGAACTCCTACTATAAAATATTTTAGAGTGTTTGGAAGTAAGTGCTACCTAAGGAGAGATGAAGAAAACCTAGGAAAGTTTGATACAAGATCAGATGAAGGAATTTTCCTTGGATATTCTACAAAGAGCAAGGCTTACAAGTGCTACAACAAGAGGCTAAAGAAGTTAGTTGAAAGTGCAAATGTCAAAGTGAATGAAGAACCACATCAAAGCTTAGTGCTAATAGAAGGATATGAATCTGATGAGCTCCCTTGCAGAGAAGAAGAAAAGGAAAAGGAGATGCAAGTTGATGAAGAAGATGCTCCAAAAAGGGTTCCTAAGATTCCCAAGTATGTGCAGAGGAATCATTTTGAAGATCAAATCATTAGAGATAAGAACAAAGGTGTATTAGCAAGAAGAAAAATTGCTATTGTAGATGAATAGGTAAATTTGTGCTTACTATCTAAAATAGAACCCAAAATAGTGATTGAAGCATGTAAAATGGAACGTGTTGTGAGAACTCACAACATGTGTTCCTATGCAAACCAGGTCACTTGGGGGTGCTTATTATTTTCTCATATTTGTTGATAATAGAACTATATACACATGGGTTTATTTATTAAAAAATAAGAGTGAAATTTTTGAATGCTTCAAAGAGTTTAGAATTATGGTGGAAAAACAAACAACTCATAATATTAAGATTATAAGATTAGATCAAGGGGGAATACATTTCAGAAATTTTTGTGAAGTATTGTAAAGAAAATGGAATTATCAAATAATACACAGTTCCACATAATCCAGAACAAAATGGTGTGGATGAAAGGAAAAATAGATCAATTGTTGAGTGTGCTAGGAGTATGCTCAAAGGAAAGAATCTCCCTAATAATTTGTGGGCTGAAGTAATTAGTACAACTGTATATTTGTTGAATAGAAGACCCACCAAGTACCTAGAAAAGATAACTCCTTATGAGGCCCTCACTGGTACTAAGCCTATTGTAAGTCATTTGAAAATTTTTCGATGTAAGGCATTCTGTCATATTCCAAAAGAAAATAGGAGGAAACTTGATGCAAAATCAATCAACTGTATTTTCATTGGTTATTGTGCTTATCATAAGGCCTACAAAATGTATAATCCTACTACTCATAAAGTGTTTTCTAGTAGAGATGTTATCTTTCATGAATATGCAACTAATATTCAGGAGGAAAAAAAGGAAGAAAGTACTATTTCATGGAAACTTTTTGAAGAAGACATTGAGAATACAGATATTGCAGATCAACATGATCAAAGTGGGCTTGAACCAAGGCAAAGTGGGGCTACTCCATTCAGTAGTGAAACATTAAGAAGATCAATGAGGCAAATCAAGATGCCAATGAGGTATAGTGACTATGCTTTAATGGCTCAAGTAATGAGTGTAGATGAACCTCATAATTTTGAGGAAGCTAAAAATCATGAAGAATGGATGAATTCTATGCAAGAAGAATATGATTCAATCATGAAAAATGACACTTGGGAACTAATGGAATTACCTACAAATAGAATTCCTATAGGTTCTAAATGCTTGTTCAAAACAAAGTTTAATGATGATGGTAGCATTGATAAATTCAAAGCTAGATTGGTTGCAAAAGGTTATTCACAAAAGGAAGGAATAGATTATGAAGATACATTTGCATTTGTAGCTAAAATGAACACCATTAGACTTATGATTGCACTTGCTACTAAGTACAATTGGGCTCTACATCAAATGGATGTCAAGTCAACATTTTAAATGATGATTTAAAAGAAGAAATCTATCTTGTTCAACCAAAAGATTTTGTAAAGAAGGGACAAGAACATCTTGTATGCAAGTTAAAGAAAGCATTGTATGGTCTTAAACAAGCACCAAGGTCATGATATTTGAAAATTGATAACTTCTTCTTCCAACAAGGGTTTATCAAAAATAAAAATGATCCAAATTTGTACATAAAGAAAGATGAGCATGGGATTTTTGTTTTGATTTCATTATATGTTGATGACTTAATCATAACAGGAAATGCTATGGGTTTTGTTGTCATATTTTGCTTGACCACAAAATATTCTGTTTATCTCCTTTTATCAGAGAAAGCCTAAATAAAAGGAGAAAAGGATTAAATCCTGCATTTCCCCATACCGTGCCTTGCAAAAGTTCCCAAAATCTTGCCTAGAGAATCCTTGCAGAATACCAAGAAAAACCCAGAAACCCTTTGTCTTCAAGTGCCTTCCATTGCAGATAATTCTCAGTTTTAGACTTAGTCATTTTATATGCATATACAATTGTATGTTTCATTGTATGTATATCGATTATATCTCATAGACAATCGCATATACAATTGTATATACAAAGGGGAAGATGCAAAGTCAATATACAAGGAAAAGATACAAAGGGCGAGATGCAAAAGTGAATCGGGTTATCCTTGTATATGCAATTCAATATACAAGGCGTATATACAAGGCAACATGCAAGGGTCAGATACAAAAGTTGGGGTCCACCACTTGTATGTATATGCGATTGTATCTTTGCACATACAATCTCATATACAGTCCATATACAATCCTGAGATACATTCTTGGACCCAAAAAAATATGCAATGTGGTTTGTAAAAGCAGATACGATTGTATGTATGTTCGCATTGTATGTTTGCAGATACAAAAGGCAGATACAAGGTTACATACAAAGGTCAGATGCAATGTTGTATGCAGTTTTGTTTGTATGTTCGCATTGTATGTTTGCAGATACAAAGGGCAGATACAAGGTTACATACAAATGTCAGATGCAATGTTGTATGCAGTTTTGTTTGTATGTTCGCATTGTATGTTTGCAGATATAAAGGGTAGATACAAGGTTACATACAAAGGTCAGATGCAATGTTGTATGCAAGTGTTTGTATGCAGTTTTATTCGTATATTCGCATTGTATATGCGATATACAAAGGGAGATGCAAAGGGGAATGCATACAATCTGGACGCGAATAAAAATCAAATGTGGCGAATAATCATTTGGGGTCCGCAGTTGTATATTGCATATACAAGGTCCAAAAAGTGCATGTATACGCTGATATGCAACATACAAGAAGGTAAGATACAAAGGCCGGACCCGATGTTAATTTCATTTTGCTTTATAAAAGTTGGGGTCTGCCTATTGTATGTATATGCGATTGTATCTCATATACAATCACATATACAAAGGTCACATACAAAAGATTTCGGCGAGACTTAGTGCATCGGCAGCTCAGTTTAAGGTTTTTCCGACAGCCGATAAAGCATGCAAAGGATGCAGCGGTGGGTCCCAGGTTCAACTCAGCGACCAATGGAGTGATGACACATGGCAAGGGCGGAAGATGTAAAAGGTGATACAAAAGTAAATGCCCGCTTTTGAATGCAGGCGATTGTATTGTATATACATTTGCATATACAAAAGCATATACAAAAGCAGATACAAAGGCACATACAATCGCATATGCAAATCTTGAATATGCAAAAGGCAAAAGTGAAAGAGACTTTGTATGTGGCACCAAGTGAACCTAAAAGTGCAGTTGCAATTGTATATACAATTGCACATACAAAAGCGATGTACAGATGCAAAACGATATACAATTGCAAGATATAATTGACCGCAACTTTGACCACCCATATCTCCCTCTTTCTGGCGAATTTCAACATGCTTCAAAAGGCAAAAGTGCTTATTTTTGCCTCCTCTTTCATCTAGCGGGCTTTTGAGGAGGATATTTTCACTTTCAAAATTTGATGCAAATTTATAGGCTCAATTGACTGGACATTTCAGCGACCAATTTGGCATATGCAGATGCAGATATTTGTTGCATTTATGGGTGCAGGTCGATGATTCAACAGCTCACATTGAAAATTCAAAATATCTTCCATCTGCCCCTGTTCCAGATATTTTATGCCATGAATTCTTGCAGGTGGACATCCCTTCAGATGCAGATATTTTTCTGACAAAGCCCATGGGCAAATTCATTGTAACCGACTTAAGTCAAAATGCAAAATGCTATATATGCATAAAAAAGATGTAAAAAAGGTTGGACGTTGGAAGATTTAGGAAATCTATGCTTCTGATTCCAAACAGAGCATTCCTCTACTGTAACCATGCCTTCTTATTGAATATATGCAAGTTATTTTACCTCTTTTAATAATTTTTTAGTTTAGTGTGAATCTGCAAATGATTGTCTGTAAATGTTTTGTTCCTCTCAACCATTTTGTTTCTTACCTCTGCTAGAATCATCTAAATCTGTGTATATCGACTTGTTGTATCTGGTTGTGTTGTGCATTTTCTTAGTTCTGTAAAGGTTCTTATATTCAACCTGATGAATCACCCTTATTTTCAAGTTTTCCTGTTTTATCTTTTCTTTTTTAAAAGCATTCCTTCTCCCTTTTCCTCTGCAAATCCAGTAGATTTTAGGTGATAACCAGATAGGAAGCCGGCCTTCTCCGGAGGTTCTTTCCAACTCAGGTGACCCACAAACCTGGAAAGATCCCATGTTTCTCCAGATTGCCAAGTTTTACAACTCAGCAAGGGTGCAAATCTGGGTGATAACAGGTTTAATTGATGAAATAAAAAGAGATTTATCACAGGAATTTGAAATGAAGGATCTTAGACAAATGCATTATTGTCTAGGAATTGATGGAGAGAAGATGGAAGGCTTTGATTACTCATACTAACTCATAATTGAATTATGTAAACATGTTGAATAGGTGTCTAGTTTGTTTACGTGAGTTGTAGAGGTGCCAATAGAAGTCCAATTTGTTGCCATTAGACTCTGAAGTGCTGTCAGTGATCTTTGCTGATTTTTAGGAAGTTGTTAAGTTGTTTGCAGCTATAAGTATGTAACTATGTTCGTTGAATAGTAGAGTGTGTCTTTTATGTAGTTCTCTCTCTGTTTCATTTGTTGTTTGAAGCCTTGCTTGCAGAGACTCTAATCACACAAGTTTTCGAGTGTGCCATTATCTTTGATTGACATAAATCTAAGGATTATAATATTGATACCAATTACAATGGATGACTTTTTATGGTACATTGCTACAAGAAGAAACTTTATGGTATTCTTCAAACATTTGATGGTGCATTACAAGAAGGAGAAACCTAAAGATTGTAATATTGATATCAATTACAACGTCTATTCTACTTATGAAGAGTTCTTGGACATAAATGATGGAGAGATGACAACTACAGGAGCAACTCCAACAATGCTTTGTAGAGTGGCATCAAAAGATATGTATGCTACGTTATATAAATGAAAGATGCATTTCAAAAGTCTTACAAACCTATTTGATTTAAAGGATGTTAAAAGTCGTCATCATCGTCGATAATAGGAAGATTGTAGCTTTACTCTTTGGTTCAGGTTCTGTAATTTTACTACATTTTGTGAAAAAAAAAATGTTGCTTTTCCTTGCATTCAAATGTATAATGTGAATAATTTGACAAGGCTAGACCTCTAATCAGAATGCCTCGAAGATAGAGACTCAAAAACAAAACAAGGAGTTGCCACTTAAGACCAAATCAGAAATGCAATCGATTTGGTAAATTAATGATCTGTAAGATAATCCCACATAAGAAACAAAGAAGACCAAGCCCCAAAAGGATCTGCGAACAGTTAGTTGATATTAACAATTATTGAGTAAGAGGCACCTCTCTCTTGGCCTGAAAAGTTAGGCAGTTTCTGGAAATAATTTTATATTCTTGAATAAAATGACAGGATATTGCATCATTCACTTTTCTGGGCGGAAAAAAACCGCATAAAAATAACAACAGATCATTTCCTGAAGGTTATTGTATATTCAAGAAGTTGATGTTGGAACACAACCAAGTAGATTTCCCACGTATTTAAGATAAAGAGTGTTATGACACTCTTGAACCCTAATTGTTCCACTCGCTGGATCTCTTATAATTGAGAGAAACAAGTAAAACTTCTCCAATAAACTTTGCTGCCATAGATTCTCATAAATACCACATTGAGGATTACATTTCTTACTTCTCTTCTTCATGCTAGCTCTTAACTTGTAGTCCATGCTCTTCTAATAAGAGTTTCTCTTTCTTCTGGAATAAGAAGCTTACAAATAACGTGCTTCATTTGCTCTGTCTGGTGAACCAAGAATAGATAAGTTTCTAATTCTAAAATTTGTTCAAAAACATGTGCCTGTTTAAGTATCGAAATTTTATTTCTTGATCATAAAGTCATGAAATCCTCATCATATTAATAATCTAAAATCAGCCAAGTTCCATTTAGCCAGAGGCACTGCATCAGTTGATGTCTGATATTTTATTTAACAAGTCATATGCTAAAACATAGCAGCACAGTATTATCATCATTTTTGTTAGCAAAAAAGCATCAATATCATTTCAACATTACATGAAAATGGCGTTCACCTATATTGAAAATGGTGCTCACCTACATCCAATCCTTTTCATCATTAGATTCAATGTGAGCTTTCCCTAACTAAAGGCCAAAGCAAATATTAGCATCCAAATCCCAACCAACTAATTGATCCTGAAATTATTTGGAAATGAGCATCTTTAAATTGCACAAACTACCATACATTCCTCATCTGCTTTAAGTAAAAACTGTCGACTCCAAGTGTACTTCAGTAAAGAGCAAGATAGATCTCCGAGTTCCTTCACAAATAAGAATAAATTAAACATCTATCATCACAAAGACTGGCGATTCTGAATCGATATGTAATTTAGCCATAGCATATTTAGTCTGCAGAAGAAGCTCTTCAAGGTCATGAATTTCTGTCACACGTATGCAACTCCTCCTCTAATGCAGTACATGACTTGCAACATATGAGCTGCTGAAATTATATGACCTCTATCTGGAAATATGGTACCAGAATAATGAAATGAACATGAAAATGACACCCTCCTTCCCAACCTCCGCCTGTCCCTCTCTCCCTCTAATCTTGGTGCATTGAAGATATGGATGGGTTTTTAGTGTTCAATTGAACTTTGGTGCACTAGACATATGGACAGGTCTCTATTGTTCATCCTAATTTTGATGCATTAGAGATATGGACAGGTCTAATCATGGTGAGTGTCCTCTACTTACTGCTCAACATTAAGCTATTCAAAGCACTTTGTAATGCCAATGAAAGGAAAAAAACACTTCCACAGTGACAGCCCGAGAAAGCATTAAAAACCTTTTAAGGCCAACTACTCCGTTTGTTTGCAGCATTGAACAACCTGCATTTGGCAAGCCCTCAAAGAAAATCATCCTACATCGCCTTCCCTGAGGATTCACCAATTGTGAGAATGTTGTGCTTCTCATTGCATCTTCTGATTCTTGGCCGCTTCCCATCACTAGCTCTAATTAGAAAGTGAAGATGACTAGCATAGATATCTTCAATACATCTACCTAAAAGACACCGAGAGATATCAGTCTCAAGGCGCCTAAATTGGATTTGTGGCATAAGTTAGATAGGCATCTTTAGATTGATATCTCTTAGTGTCTTTTAGGTAGACATATTTAAGGTACTTATGCTACTATATATTAGATTATTTGCATAAAAGATCACACTATCACCACCCACAATTGGGCATAATGAAAGTTTGACATGTAAATGGTCATAGTTCAATGTTTCGGGATGTAAATGGTCATCAAATTTATATTGAGGGGTTTTTGTTATCTACTCACTCCATTACAACCCCCTCTTGCTACTATTGTAGTTATGCCTCTAGCACTAAAATGTGCAATGAAATTAGTTCTATTCTCATTTGTACAATTCTGCTTGGCAATTCCCTGAAGCTGCAGTGTGTAATCCAGCTTACATGCATGTCTCCCACAGCTGATGTATCTATAGTATATACCCTTCCCTGCCAAACAATTTTCTTCTGTCTTTAAAAAACTTTTGGAAGAATCGATTATTGTTTTTACCCATAAGAGTGGGACCAATGCATTTCTCACTATGTAATATTGGTTTAACTCTAACGAGCAGTTTTGACTGCAGGCCTTTAACAAAGTACTTCCACTAGTACTACCCCAAATGAATACACAATGACTTCTCCCTGAGCTGCTGCAGAAGTACTTGGGGTCAAGCTACAGAAAATTTCCTTTTAACTGCTGAACTGGCACGAGTCTTGATCCAGAGTAAGTAGACTTTTTGACTGGCCAAAATCTGTGACCTTTTAGCCAAGAGATTTTTATCAAGCAAAATACTTTTATTCCTTACAACTGAGCCAATGATTCCTCATGCTTCTTGCAGACCCTATGCATATTTAAAGCCTCTTCTTCTAAGATCAAGCTGAATGATCAATCTCATACAACTTTCTACATGAGTCTGATTAAGAGTAACTAGTCTTTTTGATAAGCCAAAATCTGTGACCTTAGCCAGGAGATTTTCGTCAAGCAAAATACTTTTATTCCTTACATGATTACATCAGAGCCAATGATTCCTTGTGCTCCTTGCTGCCCTATACATATTTATAGTGTATTCTTCCAAGATCAAGTTGAATAATCAATCTATACTACTGTCTCCTCAGAGATCAATTGACCTCAAAGTCATATAACAGAATCATTTTGCAACACTATTCGCTAGATTTCTTCTCTTTTCGTTAATAAATATGATTCTGCTCTTGTTACTTGGTCAATCCTTCTCAAACCTCGTCCAATTTGATTACTTGCATTTGAAAGTTAGGAAGTAAAGATTTAGGTTTTAATCCCACACGTCCAAAAGTTGATGCTGCTTTGTGCAAATTGAGGAAAAACATTCTTGTGTCTTCTTCATGTGGAGACACAATCCATTGAAAGCATTGTAACTTGACCAAACGTTCATGATACAAGATATAAAATCTATTTCTTATTTCAAAAATGCCCAAGTAAATGGATTATGAAAAAAAATCTCTTTCTTCTTTAAAATATCCTAGCAAGTTACAAAATGAATCCGCACCATGACTGATTTCTTGTTTGTTTTGACATATAAGGCCCTGCTGTTGTCAACAACATATTGATGTGCTCTACCTATAGTATCCTTACAAGTAAACATGGACGTGGCCTTCACCATTTAATGCACCAGTCAACTTACTTGATTGGACTCAAATATCAGGCAAGTGTTTTTGGTTACTTACCTTGAAATGTGTGGATGGTGAATGACAAATAATTGTCAGCTTATTTGACCATATCTCCTATGTTAAGACCAGATAAAGCAAAAAAATCTAGAATCATCTGATCTGTTTTGAAAGCCCTATTTATGTTGTCGATATGCCATCTAAAATGAACCATTTAAGCAGATCATGTAATGTGGTTCCATCACATGTCAGATTAGAAAAATAGATAAGCTTTTTCTTCCATTGATATGTCTAATCTGTGGAAACTCGACAACACTAAATCTCTTATCAAAATGCCTAGTTAATAGGTCTAAAACTTAAATGCACAACAAAGTTAATGAAAAAAACCATTAAAGAAATGGAATTGAATTTGGATATCAAAGACCTCTCAACTAATAGATCATAAGAAACATAGCTAATGCCCAGATAGACCAAGCCAACATAAATGCTGGTATAATCTGTGTAATAAGAATGGCAGGATGTAGTCGTTCATGGCATAGTGTGTTGGTTAAAATATGGCATTGTGGTTGTTGCCACCAAGGTTCAACCCCCCGCTAGGTTATTGTGTTTGCAGGCCTTGTGCGCTTGCTGGGCCACTGTGCTCGCGGGTTTGAACTGTTTGTGTTAAAGCGGTTAGTGTTCAAGCTGTTGACTTCGTGTTCTAAACCCTCGCTGGGCCATTGAGCTCACGGGCTTTGTGCCCCTGCTGGGCCGCTGAACTCACGAGTTTGGACTGTTCACATTAATGCAGTGCATTCATGCCAGGGATGAGGTCCCCCATTTGTGGCCTCACCTGGTTCAGGTCCAGGGTAAAAATTCCCCCATTCACCAATGAAAAAAAAGAATGGCAGGATGTTAACGACCTAAAAGTTACAAGTATTGAACTTGAGAGTGAAGCTTACAGAAGGTACAGCATGAAATGGCAACATCTAATAAAATCATTTCATTTTATTAGTTGAAACGAAATACAAGATAAATGCATGCCAAAATGACAAGAAAAGCCCAGAGATGAATTTATACTCTCACAAAAAAATTGATAGCTGCATTTTTTTAATAAATAACAGTTTAATGTCTTAAGCACAAGAAAGAAAAATTCTTTGCAACACAAAAGAAATTTGTATTTACCTACATATATGATGTATCGTTCTCATTATACATGCTGTGACTTATGACTCACAGATTGATCATGTTAAACATATTGTAAAATAAAGTTCTATAATAATGAAAATAGCACAAAAATAATTTGTGTGGGTGCATCCCATTTGGACTTTGAATCATGCAACACACATCCATCCTAAGTGCTGCATAATAGGGGGAAAAGTAAGGAAACAATCCCACACTGAAAATCCAAATAAGCATTTAATATCTTCCCAGGAAAACTAATGTTTGTTCATTGGAACAATGAACAACCTGCATTTGGTAAGCCTTCAAAAGAACTTTTGCTGGATTCACCTTCCCTGAGGATTCACCAACTGTGAGAAGACAGCACTTGTTGTTGTATCTCCTAATTCGCGGTCACTTCCCCTCTCACTGACTCTGTCAACAATGCTATTATCACAAGGCTCTGGATGAGAAAAGTGAAGGGGAATATGGCCAATGCGATTAGTACTGTTCTCATCTGGGTCGTTTTGCATTGAAATTTCTTGAAGCTGCAGGGCATACTCTAAATTCCATAACACATCTCCCATTGCAGGCCTATCAATACCCTGTTCTGCCAAACACTTTTCCGCTGTTTCTCCAAACTTCCGTAAAGATTCAGGATTGATTGTACCAACAAGATGGGGATCGATGATCTGGTCAAGCATTCCTCTTTTCTGCCAATGCATTGCCCATTCTGCAATGTTAACCTGCTCTCTTGGAAGAGTAGGGTTAATTGCAGGCCTTGCACACAATACCTCCATTAGTACTACCCCAAATGAATACACATCAGACTTCTCAGTGAGTTGCTGCCTTCGGAAGTACTCGGGATCCAGATAACCAAAACTTCCTTTCACTGCAGTACTGACATGAGTCTGATCCAATGTAGGTCCAGTTTTTGACAGACCAAAATCTGCCACTTTAGCCAGGAGATTCTCGTCAAGCAGGATATTTGTAGTCTTTACATCACGGTGAATAATTCCTTGTGCTGCTCCTGTGTGAAGGTAATGGAGCCCTTTTGCAGCCCCTATACATATTTCAAGCCTCTGCTTCCAAGATAGATGTGGAAGTTCCATCCCATACAGATGACTCCTCAGAGGCCCATTGGCCATGAATTCATAGACCAGAATCATTTCACAACGCTCTTCACAATACCCAATCAGAGATACAAGATGGCGATGTCGAAGCTTTGACAACATCTCAATTTCTGTTTGGAACTCTGTAAGGCCTTGCTCTGATCTGGGATTGCCTCGCTTAACTGCAACTTTGGTACCATCTTCAAGTTCACCCTTGTAAACCTTACCAAAGCCACCCACGCCGATAATCAAATGTTCATCAAAATTATTGGTAGCCTCTTGTATCTCAGCAAATGTGAAGAACCGGCCCAGGCTTGAAGGTGCAGAGGAAACATAGCTACCAGTATTACTCTTGTGGGAGCCTGTGGAAACTTTGCTGGCCATGGTTTCTGAATTTCCCCCATGAAGCGGCAGAGGCAGCCAGGCAGAGGTACTCTGTTTTGACTTCCCCTTCGTGCGGAAAAGCAAGCAATAACCTGCCGCTAGCAATCCCAGGACAGCAGAACCTCCAGCAACCAATCCAACAATAGGAACCAACTCCTTCCTCTTCCTTTTGGATTGCAAAGGAGCAATCCCATCTACACCATTTGGCCCATCCAAGCTCCCCACTGCATTGCTCATCTTCATAACTTCCAATCCATTGAGAATGGCATTGACAGGATCAAGCTGGGAACTAGATGGCCCAACTGCAATGCGGAGTATATCTGTTCCATTAACAACAAAGTCCCTATAAATCGGGACAGACAACCCCCCTGTCTTGCTACTGATATCAAAATCCATCAATGCAGATTGGTCATTAACATAAGCATTGAAATACATCCGGTACTGAGTCTTGCTCAAAAAGTCACAGAAATGCATCCGAACAAAATAGTTAAAATCTGGATCCACACTGAAGCTCCAGGAGATATTAAAATTTGGGTTTACAGTCACAGCGTCACCCATTTCCTCTGCAGTTGCATAGACCTGGGGTGGGGCGATTTCATAACCAAACACCTCCGGATAGTGAATAAACCTGGGCTCAGTAGAAACATTCTTAGCAGCACTTTCAACATCCAAATACTTCCGATCAAACTCCCAGGCTCTGAACAGAACATCGTCCTTGGAACCCAACTGGGGCCCGCCCATATTGATTCTATAAACAGTTTCCATAGACAACCCATCAAGGTCACCACGCTCAAGAGGCCTAATAGGTTGAGCTTTCTCTGGAACAAGATCATCAGGGAGCGAAACAACCTCAATGGCATTGATAAATGTCACTGAATTATTAGCAGGAGAAAACATGATTTTTAGATTGTTTGAATCCACATTGATGATGTATTCCTTCAACAGGTAGAAATCGCCAACACGGTTTTTAAAACTGAAGGAATTGAGTAGAAAGAACTTGTCCGTTGTAACATTAAAAACAGCTGATTTGAGATTGTGGGTATTGTTGGAAACGGGATAGAAATAAAGACGTACCCAATGTTCGCCCTGTTGTTTGATGTGGAACGTGTAAGACACCCAGGAGGTGAATACCCGGGCGGTTGTGTAGAGAGCTGAACCGACATTTGAACCAGCAGCTGCTGTAACCACCTGACCAGGTGAGGATTTTCTAACTGAAGGTGAGCTTTCTTCTGTCTGGAATGTTCGCCCGTCGGTTAGCTCTGTTGGGCTGGTTGCTCCGCAGTTGATTAAGTAGTTGTCTCTAGGGATGAAAGTTTTCTCACACTGTGACTGAACGAAACAAAGGAAGAGTATGGTGAAACAATGTACTGAACTCAGAGCCATCTCTCAAGGTTTGTCAAGATTTGGGTTTGTAGACATAAAGCTGCATGAAAAAATCAGCATCAATGGTGCAGTTGCTGGTGAAAATTTAGCTGGGTTTGTTGCCCGTCTTCTTCACCAAGCCAGAAAAGGAAGAACGAACATTGTCCAAACAGACCCATTGAGGGGGGAAGTTCTAAAAGTATTTGTGGAGGTCGGTGTGGGCTTTTGCCGGAACCTGGTTCTAGTTCTTTCGGTTGTTGGGAGGAGTAACGGGGTTGGGAAGGAGGGAAATTTGGGGAAGGAGAGGGGAATTGGATTTATTTATTTTTATTTAATTGTTTTTATTTTTTTAAATTAATGTGATAAATATATGTTTGTTGTTCTTTTGTAGACGGATTTGTATTCATGTTTTTAGTAATAGGTTGTGTTTCAAATTTTATGTACGTTGTCAAAGGGTTGTTGTTAAATTGGGTGAGTATAATTGGTGAGGATGATGGTATGTGTTGATAATACCATCCACCAAGGTTCAAACTCTCAGAGGTGTGATCGGGTCAGGTTTGACTCTGGGTGACTCTTGGGTGATCCCCCTACTTGTGGTTGCTTAGTTGAAGGATGACTTTTGGTTCTAGGTGACTCTTGGGTGATCCCCCTACTTGCAATTGCTTAGCTAAAGGATGACTTTTGGTTTAGATGTATGTTTACTCATCATGTTGTAATCCACTAGTTCATAAAAGGACACTGGGTGACTCTTGGGTGATCCCCGTACTTGTGGTTGCTTAGTTGAAGGATGATTTTTGGTTTAGATGTATGCTTACTCATCATGTTGTAATCCACTAGTTCATAAAAGGATAGATATGCTAGTTGTTTCCATTAAAAAAAAAAAAAGTTCTATGTAAGTCATGTGAGATTTTTTATCATGATCTTAGTGGTAGGGTTGTTGGCAATGGTCTTGGCTTGTATTTATTTCATTTTAAGTTGTGTTAATATTTATCTCTTAAAAAGGGTTTGTGTTTACCATTTTTTTTATAGAATGTGTTGCCTTCTGTCTTGGTTTATATATATCTTGTAGATAGGAGTTTACACTCACTTATAGTGTTATGTATATGTTAGTGGCCTCTTTGTAACTATAGAGAGGGATTTGTATTCATGTTTTTAGGAGCAAGTTGTGTTTGGAGTCTTTGTGTAGGCTATGTGGGATTTTTATCATGTTTTTGGTCGCAAGGTTGTTGGCATTGGACTCGACTTGTATTTGTTTCACATTACGTTGTGCTAATATTTATCTCCTAAGAGGGGTTTGTGTTTACCATTTTAGCTATAGAATGGGTTGCCTTTTGTCTTGGAATATATTAGTCTCATTAAGAGGAATTTACATTCACTTTTTTCTAACATTAATCTTTAATAAATTGTGAGTGCCCTAATAAGAGGAAAGAGCTACCAATGTTTAAAGTATGAGTCATTCAAAGAGATGGGATTCAAGGATTAAATTTGATGGTCTTATAGTCATATTTTAGCATATTGTTTATAAAATATAATTAAAAAATTGAATCTACTAAATTGAAAGAAAGGAGAAATTTAAATAAATCCTCAAATTTTCTATTTTTTGATAAAAATAAATATATATCTAGCCTTTGTTGTTACCATCTTTAATTGTGAATCATTCTAGTGTACGACATTGAATAGATAATTACCATAAGGTTTTTCTCAATGGCCATAGTTGATTGTCAAATTTAACATCCATTTGAATAATGTTAATGTCTATATAGATTTTTTTTGATAGATAAAGAGGTAAATGGGGATTGAAAGCTATATCCCAAGCAAAATCCTACATTGTTAATGAAAATACAATGGAACATCTCTTAATTATAGGTTGGATTTCAAAGGAAGTTACACTCTTTAAGTTATTGTAATAATGAAAATTGTACCCATGCCTCATTCCCTTATGTTTTGGGCTCACTTTGATTAGAATATCCTAAATATAATTATTAACTTACAAATGGCATGTTTTTGCATGAATTTGGCTCATGACATCACACATATTGATCTCCTTTATCATTGATACCTAGATATTTGTTCTTCGTCCCTAGATTTACTAATTGTTACCCTTAATCAGATTTGTAGGTGTGAACCTAACCTATAGGTCACTTTTGCAATCACAAATCTAAACTAGTAACTTTTTAATTTAATTCAAATTCAAAATAAATCCTATCAACTCCCACTTCACTAGTTATTATGAGTTGACTTAGTGCATGTTTGTGTTGTGTGTATGCAGAAATATGGAATTAAAATAAAGGAACAATATGCATTAAAGTACCTATTCCATTTTCAACATAACTCAAGAGCTAAAGTAATGAAAAAAAATAACAAACAATATTACCCTAATAGCCCTTGTTGCAATGATAATGATAGATATGCTCCAATGATATTTGGTAATGATTGTAATATGTTGGTTGCTCATATTGACAACATAACTTTACATTCAGATTGTGGATGATAATGGCTTGGTTGATGCTTAATTTATAGATAGTTAGAAAATGGGATGGATGGCTAGGATTAAGAAGTGCAATGGACGGTTGAGATTAAAAGGTGAAAATAGATGGATAAGATTGAGAGATGTAGTATGAAATGGATGGCTAGGATTAAGAGGTGAAAGATAGAAGCTTTTAGGGCATCTTTATGTGAATGGATAGGATTGAGAGATGTAGTATGAGGTGAGTGGCTAGGATGAAAAGTTAGTTTGAATTTTGGGACACTCATTTATTATTTGTGGAAAGTGGATGATGATGAGGACAAAAGGAAAATAATTAATTAAATAATTTCATTATTTAATCAATTATTGGAGAAAGATGATGTGGGAGGATAAAATTAATTAAGCTAGAGGAAAAATAGATTAAATTAATTAAATAGATATGATTTATTTAATTGATTTGGGTGATGGAGAAAATAGATTAATTAAATAAATATAAGTTATTTAATTTATTTGGGGACTATGGTAAATACATTAATTAAATAAATATAATTTATTTAATTACAACTGGATGATGGAAAGCGGCATGAAAGGATCTAGGACAAATGTGTCGTAAGGTGAACATGGTCAATTTTAGATGTCTACATTTTCCCCCTCTTTGAGATGATGTTGCGACTAAGAGAAGTAACATCATTTCAAAGAAGATAAGGTATGGAAGATTGGAAAAGGATGCCTCAACCACTTGTAGGAGTGACAAGAAGGAATGATGTAAGGATGGGATGCCCCCTTGAGAGGATAGGCAGGTTTGAAGAACACGGGTATGCTCTCAAAATGGATTGAGTAAGGAGATGGAGGAAAGTTAAGGGATGGATGAAATGGATAAAAAATACGTTATGCTACATTTGGTGAGCAACCTTATAGTGTAATATAGCACTAGACATTATGCACCAAGGTATAAAGACCAGGGTGACGTCTGATGTGTCATGTGCATGAAAGGACTGACTCAAAAGATAAAGGTCGCAAGCAAACATATGCCATTAGGAACCATGATATGGAAGACCATGATGTCATTTGTAGCAATATGTTGCAAGGAATTGATGCAAATGCAAGATAAATGATAAACATACACAAGAAAGCAAACAAGCATGCATAAATGATTCAAAAAAACAAAAAAGGTTGTTGCCCCTGCCAAGCTGAAAACCAAAGATTGATTGTTTGATTGATGAGGATAGTGTTGTGGGAACGATATATCCCAAGAACAACACAAGGATTAGGGAATGATATATCTCGATGATGATTGACAATGTTTGATTGATTGATTAAGTTGACAACAAGGTTAGAAACAAAACCAAGGTATGCTTTTAGATGATTTGGTTAGATTGCTTGACTAGATTGGTATGGATTAAGGCTTGGCTTGCATTTGGTTTATTGCTTGGAATTTTGTATGTTTGGATTTTTTAGTATTTTATGGGATGTTTTGATGTGATTTGGAGATGGTTGCATTGGAGTGCATTTGGATAGCCTTTTTGCTAGATACCAATGACAAGGGAAAACCAAGTCTAGGGACAAGGATGAAGGTAGTATTGGATGGATGGAGGAGTTATGATGGATTAAAGGATTGACAAGAAGGGATGGGATGGATGGGAGATTCATGGTGGATATATGGAGGAGTTGAGGATGTGATCTCCAAGGACTATGTCACATAGAAATCATATGCCCCCACTTGAGATAGTATGCTCAAGACTTTACGTGACAATGCTTGTAATGATAAGGGTGATAGGATGGGGTGGAAAGGGTTGGGTATATCAAGAGATGTCCAAAGTATTTTTCAACATTATGCCCTTGTCCTTATCAATATCAAAGTAGGAGGGGAGGATGGGTTGGTGTGATGAGATAGGTATGTAGATATAATGGATGAGGATAGTAGGATAGGAGAGACATGATAGGATGGGATAGCTGAGACAACTTGTCCCCAAGTGTAAGACACATAAACAATCGATCTACACATGATGCCCCATAAATGGGTTTTCATCGTGTACTTATCCAGGTACCATGAAATAGTTTTCACCATAGGAAAAATGATTTCTCATTACTTTTTTGATTTTTTTGATTTTGTGATTTTTGACCATTTGGATGGGATCGGGGAAAGGATGGAGGAAAGGATTTGGAGGAATATGGGGACTCGAGCGTCCATTTCCATAGAAAGGTGATAGTGTCCCACTGTGGATGTTTGTCGCACATGGACCATGTCAAGTGTGATTGACATGTGCATGGATGTTGGTAGATGATTGTATGAGAGGGAGATGGGGTGGATAGGATGGATGGGGGATAGTAGATTATGATGTGGATTATGGATGGATGGGGGATAGTGGATTATGACATAGATTATGGATGATAATAATAGAGAATGGGTCGATTTATGTGAAAGAATGGATCATATAGGTGTGATGAGGAAGATATATGAGATAGGGGATGTAAGATGGGGGTACGAGTGCATGAGGGAAAGGCATGGGGCAGAGGGGAACCAAGACCAATAGTTGAACACATCGTAATGGATTTTGAAGCTTATATTTATGATGGGGAGTGGGGAGTTATGGAGATGTGGGATTCATAACGGATTTGTGGGGTTGCTGATTTGGGGATTTAGGGACCCAAATGGACCTAGGATTCGTAGGATTTTTTGATTAGGTGTGGAATTTTTGAGATTTTTGGGATTTTTAAATGGACTGGGATTTGGATGCTTCATTTGGACTGAGTTCTTTTTGCCTAGGGACCCACACCATTTTTGTTTAGGATTTTTCTTTTGGAGGTGTGGGTATAGGTAGCCTTCTGAATTTTTAATTTAGCTTTGTGTAGCGATGCCTTACAACTTGATAAGCTTGAGTCTTTTGTGGATTTTTCACTTTATGTAAGGAGCCATTCAAATTTTTAGTTTTGAATCCCATAGGTGTTGTGATAGCTTTATGTTTGGGTGATGTGTGCATTCATTGATTGTGATTAGGGACTTGAGGGGATTTAAGGGAACGAAATGTGTGGCTGGAGGGATTAGTGCACTTGTGGATGAAGGGATGAGGGGATTTGAGGAAGGGATTAGTGGGAGTTGGGAGGAGTGGAGGAAGAGTGGATTTAGGGAGCTGTACATAGTCACATGCTTTTGAGAATGGTATGACGATGGAGGAGGGATGGTGGCATATGACTTGGAGGTGTGATGAGGGGCAGCTATCTTGGGATTAGAAGATGCCTTATGAGGTGTGTGGGTGGTACCAACATGTGTGGATTGTTTTCCTTGGTATATATAGCCAAGGCCATGCGAGCGTGGATGGATTTTGACATGGATGGGCTTCAATATTTCTTGTTCATGAAGGCCTAAGCCTTTGTCTTGATATTTCATGTTTTGAAGCATGTGATGTGCGATGGAATGTTTTATTTTGGAAACAAGACGTGAGTCCATTATTAGATGGGAAGATGGGGAGGTGGATAGAAGTTTTTCCTCTCCTACGAGAGAACCACCACGGATGAAAGTGTTGGATCCAAGGGGATAGGATGATGGATTTGGGATGGAGTCCATATGAGATGCTAAGGGATCAATAGGGGATGGTGGGGTCTCACTAGAAGATGGTGAGGGATCAAGAAGGGAATGACTTGGAATGCTAGGATCTTGATTAACACTATGCTCATTAAGATGCAAGTTATTTGTTTTATTTTCTATGTTTTCTTGGGGACCAAGTGTCTCATCATGGGATGTTGTTGGTTAATGGATAGGAATAGTTGGATGACAGATAGGAGTATGTGGATTTCTTGATCATGGATGGTGTTGGGTTGAGTAGTTGGATCTTAGCTATCTTGGATAGTTTGATCTCGACTTGGTGAGGAGCAAGGTTGATCATGCTTTGGATTTGATTCTTGACATAGCTCGTGGGTTTGTACAAGAATGGAAGTTTCTTGGATGGGCTTAATAGGTTCAGGATAGTCAACAACATGGCCATATGATGGACTTTGACTTACATGTATGGTAAGAGCTTCTTCAATAGGCTTCATAGGTGTTGGACTGGATAATGGTATTAGAGGGATGGGCATGATACTCTAAGGTTCTTGGGTAGGTTATGTATGCTCAAAATCATGACTCTGGTTGCCTGAGGGTTGTCGAGTTAGATTTCAGCACGCACATCGACCCTTCCCTCCTTGCCATAGAGCGATCTACCATGTCACTCTCACTTACGTGGAATTAGCCAGTCGAGAGGAGGTGAGACACGGTAGGGGTCTAGCTCATTGGAGAGCTAGACTTTGCGGAGAGGGGTCGACAGGTTCTGTGACCTTTGTTATTGTGTGTTTAATTGTATGCTTCACTCAATTATTGTTGTAGTTGAGATAACCCTATGACCTGAAGGGTCACTAGTTTCTCTCCTTCTGTTTGGATTTATTTGATTCCACCTCTGTGTGGGTAAGTGATTGTTCTCGTTGATGTTCTCTTGTCTTTGTGTGCGTTGTACGAATTCTTGTTGTATCTATCATTGTCTAGTTTCTTCTAACACCAAGAGGACAAATGGGTCTCCTTGTGGTTGAATAATTGTTTCTTGTTGAGGTCTTGGATGGTTCTCCTCAATCTTGTCACGGATAGCCCTCATCCACTCTCCTCTCACTCCTAAGCACATTCGTGGATCAACATAGAGGAAGTCATGTGATTACTAACCTTAACCAGATCTAGGGTTTTGACGTAGGGTTTTGTTGACCTAGGGTTTTGCATTTTGACTTTGCTTGTACCTTGTGATAAAATCAAGGGTTTGTTTGGAATCGTTTGAACTGTGTTTACCTCATGATGGAATCAAGGGTTTGCAATGTTGTCTATTCTAATGTTTCTATATGCATGCAAACTAAATGAAATGTAAAACATCTTTTTGGTGTTTTTTAGAGTATTTTGGAAATAAAAGTGCTTTTAATCTATGAAAGCGAAATATGTATGCAATTCTATATGACTTTTCCAATGCAATGTTAACCTATGTTTTTTGTCTTTTTGATGTTTTGAATGCAATTTAATCTAAGAAAAGGGAAAATGCTTCTTCTAATAAACTAGATCTAGAAGTATGAAAGTGATTAATCTAACATGCAAGATCTAACTATCAAGGAAAAAGCAATGTTTTACTGTTCCCAAGAGCAAATTTGATTATCTAATTACTATAAACTTGAAAGAAAATAATGAAGGAACCTGAGAGAAATGAAGATTTGTTGACTCCACTACCCTTAGCAATCCTTGTAATAGGCAACCTCGAATCCTTCTATGGCAACAAGTGATCCTCTTGACAACAAAATGACCCAAAGAAGCAAAAAGAAGCTTTGATGAAGCTTGTATGAGCTCGATGAGAGCTTGGATTGAGCACAATGGCTTAGAATGAAGCAGTGTGATGCTACTTGGTTGAACAAATAAAGCAAAAGGCACCATCGTCCTGTAAGAGCATTTGAATGCTAAGTTAGAGAGCAAAATTTGGCAAGAGCTGTGTGCACAATGAATTTGCCTCCCTTTGTGCTTGAGGGAGGGGGTATTTATAGGTTTAGAAGAAGGGATTGATTGAAGAGTTAACTCATTTGATTGATGAGTTAACAAGAATAGATTGGGGAGTCAACAAGGTTGATTACCAAGTGAACTCAGCTGATTAGAGAGTGATGAAGCAAAGATAGCTTATCACTGGAGAAAAAATGGAGGAGAGGGAACGCATGAGATTGATTAGAGAGTTAATTTGAGATCAAATAGAGCTAATTATGCATGTGTGGGTGCATGAAATAGTTAACTCTATATCAAGGAACAAATATCATCCAAACAGAAAGAAAAATGGGCAAAAATAGTTAACTCTATATTGAGTTTTTTTGCGGGTCCAAAAATGGTAGGGTCGCCCGGGGGAGATTCGGGCTGGATAGGGTTAGATGTAGAAAAACGAGCTGGGAGATGGTAGAAGAGAAGAAAAGGACAAGTTCTACATCAAGAAATAGGTCAGTCATGTGGAAGAATCCAAATATCCACTTGCGTCTACATGATCTCCAAGGGAGATCTAGAAATAATAGGGGGAGATTTAGATTGGTTGGTCAAAAACAAAAAATGTCAGTGGGAGATGGATCGAGGGACCACTAGAAGACTTCTAGGAGGTGCACAAGAAGAAAAACAAAGGGGAGAGGTGAAAACTCACCTACAAGACTCTCACAAGGCTTAGGATCAAGGTCAAAAGCTAGAAAACGCAAGTCAACAAGTGTCGCAACAAGTGTCAAAAAGCGTCGCAAACGGGGAGGGAGAGAAATCAACAAGGAAGAAAGAACACAAGACAAGAAAAGAGGACACATCATCAAGAGGCCTGCTGCCCAAAGGATTCATTTTCACGCTTACATGTACATGACAAGGATTTGAATCATCATAGGGGTCCTTGTGGAGGCAGTGTGTGATTTTTGTACTTACATCTTCGCCCCCTCAGGGATGGTAGTCTACATGAAAGGTAGGTACCATTCCCGAACTAGGCTTTACCTGTTGTTAATTTTTCCCACAATTTCTACTTGCAATAACTAGTATTAGTCTGACATTTAAATGTATCAAAATGAATAATGAAAACTGAAATGATGAACTTACCATAGATCGCTTGAGTTCGACTAGTTGCTTGCTTTTGTCGATTCGGACCTATAGGTATGAGAGCATGCAAAACAATGCATGAAACAAATGCATAAAAGAAAATAACTAATCTAAAATGCATAAATGAAACTAAACTAAGGGCAAACAAAGAGAGCCAGATTGTGAGAACGGTCTGAAACAGTGACAGAATCGTTCGTGTGACCAGTCGAAAGAGAGGTATCGTCAAGGAGATCACAAAGATGGCCACCTCTTCTTCAGCCACAGAGAATCAAGCATGGAATCAGTGAAAAACTCTTCTCTAAACCCTAGGTTGTATTTTGCAAAAAATCTCTTAAAATTGTCTTTTTTTGGTGATTTTTCTTGTTGCATTGTGTTCGTCTCATCGTTTAGAGCAAGATTGATCTTTCATTTTCTGAAATTGGCTGAGAAAAGAGGTTTTTAGAGTGATTTTTGCTTGAGGAGCTCACTCCTAGGGTTGCCCCTTTTGTCAGGCAGGGTCGCCCAAGGGAGATCCTATTTGACAACAGGGTCGCTAGGGGAGATTCTGTTTGACAATAGGGTCACCCGAGGAGATCTTGAAAAACACTTGGGTTGCCCGAGGGGCGACCCTGTTGGACTGATTTTTGACTTCATTTGAAGTTATGTACTACTTGTTTTACTCTGATCTGACATGATCTGGTCATTAAATCTACCTGTTTATTGCAATTTTGAAGGTTTATACAATTTTTTTGTGTAAGGTTTTCTACAGTTTTACAATTTTTAGGGATTTTTGTGAGTTTACAAGATCTAATCTAAAGTTCTCTTTTGATTTTGCATGAGATGCATATTCGATGGAATGCCTGCCAAGAGCAAGGGTGGATCTCACAGATGTTTACTTCATTGAGTATAGAGGATCGTGCCATACTGAAGAGGGCAGGTCTTGCCAGAGTTTGCCATGTTCCCATGATCCATTCTGTATCCCACATATGCTGTGATATCTTGACTTATTGGGATGCAGACATGAACACATTCAGGTTCCCATAGATTTCAGGGGAGTAGACTATCACTCTTTATGATGTATATCGCATTCTTGGAGTTCCTGTGAGGGGACAACCTCTATTTCTTCATGTTAGCAAGTCCTTTGAGGACAAGGCTTCCTAGGCTGCATTCATGGGGGTTAATCACCCTAGGGACCAGGTAGGAGTTTAGCTTACATCTGTGCCATGACTCCACATTCTGCTCTTGAGGAGGTTCCTGATTGGTTTGATTGTTGTGAGGCTATTGGGAGACAAGGCCTCAACTCATCTGAGATGGTGTTGGGCACCCATTATTCGAGGATTAGAGGAGGGCACAGTTTATGCATGGGGACTTGACATCCTGGCGATGGTCTATAGAGATTTTTATCGAATCTCTCAGTGAGGGGCTCTAGCTTTTAGCCACTCTGCTCTGATTATGATAGCGATTTTTTAGCACATGAGGCCTTATCAAAAGGTCATTCCTCTTCCGGACAAGCAACTACCGAGAGCAGCGAGGTGGGCACATATTGGTCATTTTGATGCTACTCTTCCCACTATTGCTACCCTTACTGACGATGACATGATTTCTGACCCTTATCACGACATGGAGGGGGCTTGGGCCCAAGATGGTGAGATGAAAGTGTATTTCTGTGAGGTTTTAGAGATCACATACCGTAATGGTTAGGTTGAGGCTCATTAGGTTGACCATGTTTTGCAACAGTTCGACGAAGATGTCCCTAAGGACTTGCCCCCAGTGTCTACTTGTTACAAGATCGTTCAAGAGATGGGGGAGATTGGACAGAGGAACGTTGTTTGGACACCTTTGACTCCAGGCATTTTGATCACTAGGGTCTCTAGAGGAGGATGGAGGGGAGGGAGAGGGACTCCTTCTTGATCTCTAGTTGTGACAATTGACTTAGAGTCCACTAATGAGGACTATGTTCCTGATAGTGAAGATTCGTCAAACGAGGCCCCTCTCGAGGATGAGGATTTTGATGACAATGGTGTTCTAGATGAGGTTCCTAACATCCCCGAGGGTCCTTCTATTGTTCCTCGACCTCCTCATTCAGATGAGGTGATGCGTCATCTTGACCCTGACTGGCACCCTAGAGATCCACGTAAGTTTTGTCTATTTGTTTTCACTTAACTTTGTCCTTTCTCTTTTCATGTTGCACTGACTTGGTCTTGTCTTGATTTGGCATTTTAGGGAATGTCTAAGAGTGGAGGGACTTGGTTCGTGAGGTTAATGTTGGAATGACTTTTCCCTTTACTAGGATGACCCGTGATCATCTTTCGGATGATCCTGGTGTCCCCCCTACCGCAGGATGACACACTGACATTTTTGCTCCTGTCTACCATGGGTGTCAAATGATTACAGAGTTGAAGACCCAAGTTGACACACTTCAGGGTGAGAACAAGGTGCTTCGGGAGATGACTCGCCTTAATTTTGGGCGTTCTGATACTAGTATGGCGGGGCCTTCACAGTCATATGCCCACAGCAGAACACATCATTCTCACAAATCTTAGGGAGCAACTAGTGGTACTCATCGACAGAGGAGTCAAAGTCCCGAGGGTTTTGTTGGAGGGAAGCATCCTTGACTTGCTTTTCTTGAAATTCGTGCCCCCTTGCATGGGCAGCGTCTACTTCTCATGAGAGCATTTTGTCTTAGCTCTTTGATACCATTGTATATGTAAACTTCGGATGTATCTATGAAAGTTTATCTTTTTCTATGGTTTTTCTCTTGTCAAATTCTATACTCATGTCTTCTGCATGTTTGGAAGTTTTTAGGAACTTTTTGATTATGTTTGACCTTTTCAACTCTTTTAACAAATGCAAGTATGACAACAATGCTATGTTTTTGTAGTTTTGTCAGATATAGATGATATGTAGCTTACGATATGATAATGCAAGAACACAAGAAATGTTGTAAATGAAACTATTATTTCTACTGAATTCCATGAGATATGACATTTTACTTTATTTCTTTGAGACCCTTTTTCTGATTTTTGGAATGAATGCAATGTGGAACAAATAATGTGACTACTCTTAAATACAATTTTTGACTTAGGGGATTGCGAGTTGTCCTAATATAAGAGACCTATTCAAGGTTGTGAGATAGGATTTAAGGAAACTCAAGTGGGGAGTGGAAATGAATATGGAGCGTTTCTGACTTCTAGACTTCGCTAAAGGCTAAACACTAATCCTTATCTAGATAAGACAAATCGGTAAGCTTTCAACTTGGACAAGTAGCAAATTTTATAGGTGTTCGTTAGACTTAGATCATAGATGGCAAGCAAAGTAGACCCAGGGTAAAGGATAAATGGGAAAGAATAGGGGTCCCTAGATATCAGATGATCCTAGAGACTACTAGACTCTTCAGTTTTGCTCAGCTAGTGTGTGTGTGTGTGTGTCCTTAGTACCTTTCTTTCTCTGTTAGAATGTCACCCTTGAGGCTTCAAGCTTAGACTGATCTCCACCCAAGAGTATGGACATTCAACAATCTTCTCTTTTTCACTCTTTTTTTGTATCTCTCTTTCTTTTTTTGCTTTTTTCACTTTTTTTTTGTATTTTCCTCACTTGACTTTTCTCATTTTTTTGGATTTTCTAACTTTTCATGAAATGAATGCTTTTGGGACTTTTGCTATGCAATACTTTTGATCTCTCAATTCTCACTTTTTGAAACTCTTATTTTGACCACTCATTTTTTATTCACTCATATCTTAGATTGCTTCCTTCAGAGTTTTGATCTTCCTGACATTTTTGGCCAAGAAAGATAAGGGGCTGAGCGCCACCTAAAGTTTTTGTAATCTGGTTGGACTTCTCCTCTACTAGGGAAGAATTGGGAAGGTCTACTTGCAAGCTTCCTTTGAACACTGTAGGTTTGAATACTAACTTTGTTTAGACCTAACATCTTGACTCATTAAGACTGGGATTAGTGTAAAGCTAAGAGCTAGGTTTTGATTAGAATCACTGGGAATGTAGGGGGATAATGGTGGTTGTGAAAAATGGGGATCTCTAGGTCTTGAAAGGATGACGTATATCTAGACAACATTAGACTCCTTACTAAAAAGAAAATAGTACAAGAGCAAGTCACTAACAGTAATGCAAGATGAACAAAATGATGCAGAAATACAAGAAACATTTATTGTTTTTGACATTTTGATTTTTTATAATTTTATTTTTTATTTTTATGTTTCATGATTTTTTTGGTCTTTTAGACATAATATTTCTTGAGGTGAAAGGCATTGACTGTTTCACCAAATTCCTCTCCCTCCATTGTGCACAAGAGATAGGCATTGTTTCTTACATCTTCCCTAACCATGTAAGGACCTTTCTAGTCTTCTGAAAAGGCTCTTTTTCATCTCCTTTTCTTATTTTTTGTGTTACCTCTTCTTAGGACGAGTTCTCCTATTCGGTACGGTTTATTACTTGAATCAATTACTACCAACTCAGTGGTTTCTCTTGGCATCGTGAGATGCAATAAGTCTCAAAAAGCATGTTGATGAGAAGGAATCCAATATAGAACCCCATCACAACTTAATAGCTCTGCTAATAGGTCAAACTATTCTTGCATGTAATCTTTTACGTCAAATCTCTCTTGGATTCTTTGCAAGAATTAGAATAATTCAAGAGGAGTTTGTGGTTCCCTCTGCTCATCGGGGGGAACAAAACTTATGCTTGTCCTCCCATTAGGCTCTAGTCTTAGATCCATGTCATACCCAATATAACTTTTTGGTAGTTCAAAAATGACAGGGTCATCTATATCAACTGTCACTCTCATCTTACATTCTTTATGGAAGATACCTTCGCTTTATTCATCTTCATCAGGAAGTCTTTCAACCATTTCTATTTGTACCTAGGGTGCTTCCCATTCACCAAGTTCATTCGATTGAACCGAGGAGGAGGTGGTTGGTTTTTCTTGTGGCTGTGATATTACAAACATCTTAGGCAGCATTCCTATAACATTGGTTGATTCATTATCGATAGAATGTGCTTCCTCCATGGGCATTATTGGTTGATGCGAATCCTCCGTTGGCGTGAGAGGTTCATATGATTCTATTTCTTCTGGTGTCTAGGGGACACGTGATTCACTTAGTGGTGATAATGGTGTGTAACCTTTCGTCATGTCTTTGTCTACATCTGAGAAATCATGTGGGTCTACATTCCTTAGATCTAATGTGGTGGTTTGAAAGACTGGTCCTTTCGTTCTATGAGGCTTCTCCCCTATGCAAGGAAAGAGTTTGTAGGCCTCTTGGAAATCGATCATGAGTATTTCCAGGGGGAATTGGAGTGGTCCATCCCGTTCGATCAACTCCATGATTTCGATCATTTATCCTTGGAAACCATTTCCCTTTGCTTTGCTAGTGGCCCATTCTCTAGAGTTTTGATTTATGCGGTGTTTATGGTCTTTTCTAGAGTTTCCATCCGTTTGACGCATATCGACTGAGGTGTAGGATTTGGGATAGTTAACTTGTTAGTGGGGAGCTCATAGTCTATGGGAATACCTATGTGTTTGTTTGATGTGTTTGACTTTAACATGCTGAAAGGCTTTGGATCTCCTTGTGCAACATACACTTTCCCTAAGTGTAAAAAGTAGACTTCTTGACACAACGTGGATGGCACAACTTTCATCATGTGTATCCATGGCCTTCCAAGAATCAAGTTATGTCATGTCTCCTTATCTATGACATAGAAAGTGGTTGGAATGGTTTTGGGCCCCAAAGTTACTGGGAGGGTGATTTTACCTATGGTGGCTACCTTTAGATTATCATATCTGCTTAGAGTATCCTGTGAAGCAGTGATGTTGGTGTGTCCATAACCCATCCTCTCTAAAAGGGAGAAGGGAACTATATTCACTGCAACTCCGTCGTCAATTAATGTTCGTTTAATGCACGTATCATAGATCCACACTTGAAGATATAGTGCAGGGTCTCCTTTCTTTGTTAAATCTACCTCAGAGGGCATCTGTTGTAAGTCGAAGAAGAACCCAGGATATTTAAGTTCTGAGTTTGGTGGGCTGAGATCGTAGTCCACATGGTTGATTTGTTCACCAGGCGGTGGCATGATTTGGTCAAGATATTTTAGGCCTAATGCTTGTAGCAATGCGAAACGATGTGAAGGGGAGTTCCTAAGCAAGTCAATGAATGAAATGTGTGCATACATTTTCTTTAAGTCTTCTATGAGCTCGTAAGGTCCAATCGAAGTTGGCATCGACTCTACTACCGAAATGGTGCCTTCGTGTGCTTCTACTTGCTCATTTTCTTCCTCATGATCTTCCTCTTGTTCTTCATTATGCATAACCTCAACCAATCCCATCAACCTAGTTTCTCCTTTTTGTCCTAGTTGCAGTGTGATTTCGGGGTTACTACCCTAAATTGCTTTGTTTTGATTTGTCATTTTTGTATCCTTGTGTGCAGCGAATGGATCCTGATAAATTCTCATATTTGCATTTTGGGGTGCTATGGGAGCTTAATTTTTTCTTGTATCTTTGTTATCCGAGGTGACCTCCTGTGGGTTTAAGAACATTTTTATGAACAGACATTGTTGGTCTTCTAGAAGTCTCGCTATGAACCTGTTATACTCTCTACAAGATTCTGTGCTATGCTCCCTAGTTCTGTAAAAAGAACAAAATTGGTTGAATTTATACGGGGGTCTTTCATATCTTCTGTCATTCCCATTTTTGTTTCCATTGCCATTCCAACTTTGGTAGTTGTCTCGAGGGTAGTACCCATTGTTTCTTGGTTGATCTATGGCATTTACATTAGGAGGATAGTAATCTCTCCCATTGTAGTCATCTTTCATCTTTTTGATAGGGGGTTGATCCGTCACCCCATTTGTGGTTACAATCCTAACATTTTTGAGGATTTTAACGACAGAGGCATTGTTTCCTATGTCTTTCTTCATTAGCTTTATGTTTGAACCATAAACTTTTCTACCACTATCAATGGTGGCTTGGTCAATTCTTAAGGCGCTTTCCAATGCCTCTTCATAGGACGTATATGGTAGTTTTTGGACATCTTATCTCATGTCTTTGTTAAGGGCATGCAATAAGAGATCGCACAGTTCTCAATGATCCATGTTTGGAGCACTAGTTGAAGAATAGAGGACTTGCCTCCATCAGGTGACGAAATGTGCTACAGATTTATTCGGTTCTTGTTTCATTGTGAGGAATTCTCTAATCCCTGTTTTCACGAGTTTGTTCATGTCAAACACCATGACAAACTCTCCGATGAGTTGTCTAAATGAATGGATCGAAGCTTTTGGGAGATGATAATACCAGTCCAAGGTGATGCCTTCATGCATTTTTGGGAAAATTTTTGCTACAACGCATCCCAAGGGAGGTGTTCTCTTATGGTCGTAGTGTAGGCTTTGACGTGGGAATTCGGATCCCCTTCTCCTTTGAACTTTGGGAGATCTGGTAATGGTCGAGGTAGTTGCACATTCCTTATGTTTTGGTCTAGAGGCTCTTTCAAATATTCAAGATACATTTCTAAGAAGGCACTCTGAGATTGTGGGTTTGTTAATAATAACCCTATAGGCGAGTTTTGATAACCCATTGTTGGATTCCTTGGATTGTTTTGAGTAGGAGGGTTCCCATTCAGATAGGTGTCATTACTAGCATGTGACGAATTGTAATTGAGGTAGGGGGATTTTGAGATGCTCCCTGGTCCTATTCATGAGAATTAAGTCTTCTTTCTAGAGTAGCTTGTTCTGCCTCCAGGATTTTGATTCTTTGCACTAGAGTTGCGATTATATCTGCAGGAGTTGCAACTCTAGGGGTTTCTTCATTTCTAGGATGTTCTCTATGAATATTTTCATAGTGACGGGCTTCCTCACGTGCAATGTTCTCTTTTTGTTCTTCTTGTAAGGTAATCCTCAATGCCTCTTGAGCATCTTTGGTTTCTTGTAGACATTTTTCCAACCTTTTAACCTCTTCATCAAGGTGAGTATTCGATGTACTTGTGGAAGGTTGCTCTGGTTGATGTATTTCTGACCTCACCCTTCTTGCTTTATGTGGTGCATTTGGTATGGCCGGATTGTTCTCCCAAGCTGGGTTGGTGAATGATAGTGAGAACCTAGATTCCCTTTGGTCTTGCTCATAGTCAGCATCCTCGTAATCATAATAGTTGGTGATTGGCGCGTCAAGATGTGGCGGTACATACCTATCAAATGAGGGAGTTTCTGGTTCCCTTGGTTTAAGTCAGGTTCCGTCATATTCAGGGGTGCCATAGACACAACATAATAAATGGAAAGGATGATGGCATAAGTGATAGAAACTAAAGCGGCGAAAGCAGCTATGAAGAATGGTGTGAAAATGTTGTGAAGTTTTCATTAAACTTGTTTTGAGATGTTTGAAATGGGACCGCAAACAACATAACCAAGAGGCTCTTCTCTTCATGTCAGGTTCACCAAAATATGTATGCTCAAAATCATGACTCCAGTTGCCTGAGGGCTATTGGGTTGGATTTTGACATGCACATGGACCCTTCCCTCCTTACCATAGAGTGATCCACCACGTCACTCTCACTCACGTGGAATTATCCAGTCGAGAGGAGGTGAGACACGGTGGGGTCTAGCTCGTTGGAGAGTTGGACTTCGCGGAGAGGGGTCGGCAAGTTCTATGGCCTTTGTTGTTGTGCATTTAATTGTATGCTTCGCTCAATTGTTGTTGTAGTTGAGATAACCCTATGACCCGAAGGGTCACTAGTTTCTCTCCTTCTATTTGGATTTCTTTGATTCCACCTCTGTGTGGGTAAGCAATTGTTCTCATTGATGTTCTCTTGTCTTTGTATGCCTTATAAGAATTCTTGTTGTATCTGTTGTTGTCTAGTTTCTTCTAACACCAAGAGGACAAATGGGTCTCCTTGTGGTTCAATAATTGTTTCTTGTTGAGGACTTGGATGGTTCTCCTCAATCTCATCACGGATAGGCCTCACCCACTCTCCTCTCACTCCTAAGTACATTCATGGATCAGGATAGAGGAAGTCGCGTGATTACTAACCTTAACCAGATCTAGGGTTTTGACGTAGGGTTTTGTTAACCTAGGGTTTTGCATTTTGACTTTTCTTGTACCTTGTGATGAAATCAAGGGTTTGTTTGGAATCGTTTGAACCGTGTTTACCTCGTGATGGAATCGAGGGTTTGCAATGTTGTCTATTCTAATGTTTCTATATGCATGCAAACTAAATGAAATGCAAAACATCTTTTTGGTGTTTTTTAGAGTATTTTAGAAATAAAAGTGCTTTTAATCTATGAAAGGGAAATATGTATGCAATTCTATATGACTTTTCCAATGCAATGTTAACCTATGTTTTTTGTGTTTTCGATGTTTTGATGCAATTTAATCTAAGAAAAGGGAAAATGCTTCTTCTAATAAACTAGATCTAGAAGTATGAAAGTGATTAATCTAACATGCAAGATCTAGCTATTAAGGAAAAAGCAATGTTTTACTGTGTTGGTAATTATTTATGTCTAGGGTTTTAAAATTGAATGTTTGCTAATTTTCTCCTTCAAACCCTAAAATTTCTGAGTTGTGGGATCTTGTTCTGTTGCTGAAATTACTATCGGTGCCTAAAAATGATTAAAATTTGAGTCAGATGCATTTTAGATGCGTGTCGGGTCTCAGTTTCTTGTGTCTAAAATTGTTTTTGAGTGTGGCTATGAGCGTTTCCCTTTGCTAGTATTGCGGCATCCGCCAAGTGTTAAGCCTTGATTCATGCCGCACTTTTCTTTGTAACCGATAACCGTAGCGCGGAGCGTGCCACGTGGCAAAAGCTGATTCTAGTGTTGCTTTAAGTTGCTAGCTGTGGAACTCGACATGTGTTAGTTTCCACTTGAGTCTCAAAGACCCTTTAAGCATCTCCTTTGTGTTTCAAGTTGAATGCACAGAAGGCACCACGTGGAGACACCCAAGTGACCCTAAAGGTTTCACAGTTTCTGCCAAGTTTCTGAAAGACCCTTTTGTTTCTCAAAGGTAGCGTGGGGGGCACCACGTGGTGGCTTCCGTGGGTGTGTCTCAAAAGGGTCTCTAGCATTCCAGGGGTGCCACGGAGCTTGCCGCATGGTGGCTTCCACATGAGGTTCCAGCTGTTAACTCTCGGTGGGGAAGATAAAGGAAAAAGGACCCAGCGTTAGAAACTTGAAGTGTCTGCGTGGCATGTTTTTGCTGGCCAGCGACTTTTCAGTAGTTTTTGAGCCTGTTTGATCTCGGTGACTAGAGGATATATCGATGGCCAGGTTTTAAAGTTGCATCATGGGTTTTTTCCCGAGTATCTGTGGCCATGTTTGGGCAGGAAAAACTTCAGAGGCTTGTTGTGGCTACGTTTCCAGAGGCTGTGAGTAGTTGAAACATAAATGGCAGATTTTGCAGAAGGCATGGGTCGAATGAACAGCTCAACCACCATTTTTATGATGCATGTCTTTGAGCGGCGGCACAGGGCTTGAGCTCAACTGTTCCTTGTCCTTCTCTAGCTTATCCATGATTTGTCCCCTGTTGCATTTATGATTTTTAGCGCCATTTTTTCTGATACTGTGTACCTGGCAGGATTTTTGGGCTCCCTTGTAATTAATTTGTTCAGTACACAGTTTTGATATAAAAAAGGAAGATTGTGTCACTCATCAAGGTTGTTGAAAGTTGGACATTTTCTGGCTTTGTAATACAATACAACTGATCTAGTTGCTCCGTGCAGTGGATTTTGTGAGTTTATGAGTCTCATGTCTTATGTTTTGTGCATAGACTTACTGGTTTCATTGTTGTTTTAGATGAATAATGCTATACTGCATGTGTTTTGTTATCTGTCTCCTGTATTGAATATACTCTTCTTTTGAATCTGGATATCTAAGGGGTGTCTTGGGTTCTAGGATACAGGTTTACTGTATTGAATGTTTGATCTTTTAACCTCTGCTCAAGAGGTAGATTAAAGTGTTTTCAGATTGAGTGTTGGGAAGGATATATTGCAGTAAGGATATCATAAGTAGAGATAACTTGATACTCTGTTCTGGGACATATCTGTAAGGCAGATATCACACAAATCCCCTTGAAATCTAGTTTTAATATGTTTATGCTGAACATTTACATGTGTATGTCTATGACTCCAAGCCCTGGATAGGCACCAATCTAGCTCTGTGTTGAAGTCATACACCAAGTCCAGCTCTGCATCCAAACACAACATCAAAATCAAACTCTAAAACAACCATTAGGACTTTAGAAGTAGTTTAGGATTGAAATCCTCTGTCTACAACTGAATATAGGCCCAAAGCTAGCCCCTTTGCACTTATCTCACAGTTTTGGTCTGCATAAGAGAGGATTTATCTGCTTTATGTCAACATCCTAGCTAATACAAAGATGCATTTCATAGATGTTGAGTAGGGAATACCCCCCTAGGTTTTGCAGAGCCTGAAGAAGAAGAAGAGATAAAAATAGAGTCTATCTCCTTTGGCCCCTGGCGATCCTATTGATCATTGATGGCTACCTTGTAGGGAAATCTGGGAGTAAGCATCCAGTCTGGGAAAAAACCAACATACTGTTCCCAAAAGCAAATTTGATTATCTAATTACTATAAACTTGAAAGAAAACAATGAAGGAACCTGAGAGAAATGAAGATTTGTTGACTTCACTACCCTCAGCAATCCTTGTAATAGGCAACCTCAAATCCTTCTATGGCAGTAGGGGATCCTCTTGACAACAAAATGACCCAAAGAAGCAAAAAAAAGATTTGATGAAGCTTGTATGAGCTCGATGAAAGCTTGGATTGAGCACAATGGATTAGAATGAAGAAGTGTGATGCTACTTGGTTGAATAAATAAAGCAAAAGGCACCTTCGTGGATGTATGGTATTAATTCCTAGCTGTTGAGGAAGTCATTCTATCAGTAGCTTGATTGTATAGTTGCTTTAGAATAGGATTATAATAACACTTGTTTGGTGATTTTGTGTGAGTTGACACAATCGTATGCAAGAGAGACTGAAGTATTGAGTCAACAAGCTATATGTGATTAATTTGGTAGTATTGAAGTGTAAAGATCTATTGGTTTCTAGTGTATATAATCTTCTCTTAACAAATAAGGTTTGCTAATATTATGCATGTGATTAGTAAGTAATTATATGGTTTATGGTTGTGAGTACTTTCTAGAACTTGATCAATTAGACTCCTTATGAGCTATTGTATCTAAGTCAACCTTATGGTTGCAAGACTAGTTATTCTGAACTACAAAGTCTCTGTGCTACGCGTACATAGGCAAGGCCATCAAGGATGAGCCCCCGAAATGTGTTTAGCTGAATAATGATTTGACTTTTGTTCTCATTTTGGTATTAAAGTAGATGTATTGAGATGAAATGTAAATAGTTTTCATTAAATTCCCAAATAGGCATCGATCATGGTTATTTAATGCCTTTTCACCTATAGTTCACTTCCTTGGGCCGCGGCATTGTCTAAAGCTTAGAGTTACAAATATATGTGCATATGTAGACGCCTTCACATGTTTTGGCATATTCTTAAATTTCTTTTTTTATCAAACAATTTATTTAGATAACTTTGACTTCTTTTAGAGTAGATTTTAAGAAATATTTGATATCATCTCTTGGATATTTCACTGTGTGCAATCTCCTGACAGCTTGTTTTCACAAATTACCATTTATAGAGACTACATGTCATTGCCATTATCTCCTATTCAATGTCATATAAGGTAATTATTACTTATGGAGAAGTTCCTTCTTTTGTAGTCACGATATATGACTCATCCAAACAATGCTGGGGAGAGCCTTCAATCAATTGAAATATGGAGGAACAAAGAAGTGGAAAATCATCTTCAAAGCAAATTATTGCCAGTGACGATGGGACTGTTTTCTTAACAAAAGAGGTAGTGTAGTGGCTCGAGACATGCATCAGAATTCTTCCAAGGATTTCCCTTCTATCTTGACATCATCTGAAGTAACCGTTAAAAAAAGAGATAAAATGAAAGCATTCAGACGGTGTCATCTCAAATCCTGCGGATTTTTATAGCCATTGATCTCTCTTCTTGGCTGATTCATGGCATTGTATTGATTAAGGATTGTGCATCTTGAAAGGGTAAGCATTAAGTTTTGTTAACAAATTAGGCGTTGATTTGGGTTCCCTACATGTCATAGGGAGGCACCTCATTGAGGCTATTTCAATAGGACATGAGATGTCAAAATAAGGAAGACAATGCGCTTACCTTGGCTGTTTCAATGTTATTGGTTTGATTTTGCAATTAAGAAATCTCAGCCATTAGATTTGGGCGACGCTTTAGATCCCATTAACACCATGTATTTCTTTTCATCCAGAAAAGAAAACGTGAATTCAATATAGAGGAAATCTAAATTTTGTTTATATAAATGCAAGTGGTTATTATGTACAACTCTATTTCACTTAACTGCCACAAATGTCAAACTTATTAACAGAAGCAAGTAAATGAAGTCTGTTTAACTTGAAAGCTCAAGATGATGAACAATCTTTGTGTATTGAAGTTCAATATTGATGTCTTTGGGAATCACCATATTTAAATCTTAATTTTGGCATGCATAGAGAGTCACATAAGGCCTTGCAGTGAAGGTGTGATCCAGTCCTTAATTGGGCAACCAATATCTTGGCCTTCCCCTTAATTTATACTCTAAACTCTGTGACACGACAATTTTGAATTTTCCATAGACACTTTTTGAGATGTAACAAATAAGAAAACCAATTTCATAATAAAATTATACAATTATTTTTTATGTTTCTCATTTTTTTTTAAATCTTGGAAGGGTTTTACTTAGAGTGTACTATATACAATGATCAAATAAAAGTTGAATTCCATAAACAAAAGAACTCAACACATGATAAAACATATATAATGTGTAAATATTTATACAATATAGGTTTTCTTTATGTTTTAGGGATTTTTTAATTAACCATAAATAAAGGAGAATCATTAATGATAAGATGCAATTATTTCAATTATTTTTACTTGTCATGGTGGATAATTTTAGATATACATGTACATTTTAGTTTTAATTTAGATTAAATTTACTCATAATTTAATTTATGAGTCATTTGGCACATGTTTTTAAGAGTCTTTCAATTTACAAGGCATACCCAAGGCATGTGAATTGTATTTGTGCCTTGTGTATGCTTTGACATTTTGCATACATGTATATTGGGCACTTGCAACAACAACATGGTAGAAAATTCAGGTTTTGATTATTCTTTTATTGAAGTCCATCTCTTGTTCTAAAGCTCTCATTTGGGCACAAGTGGGGAGGATGGTGGCAAAGGTTGTGGAATCTAGCCTTATTCCTTCTAATTGCATTTGCTTAAAAGTTTCCAAGGTAATATTGATAAATACAATTTGGGTATATTTTACAATCATTACAATCCAAGTAACTATGTTCTTTTGAGGTATATATTCAAACAATTCACATGCCTTATATGCTATTTAGTGATGGGCCTATAAATATTTGTAACCCCAAATCATAAACATTATTTATGAAGGGTTTTTGGGTTTTAGATTATTGAATGTTAATATTAAAATTTCACATTTGGAAGCCATAGTATGTTAATAAGAGAGTTGAATTGCAAGTATTTTCTTCCATTCTTTTAAAATTATGCTTTAGAATTAAAATGATCAACTAATCAAATCATGATGATACATTACCAAAATGGCCAAAACATACAAATAACGGTTACAGTGTGCATACCAAAATATAAATATCTACTATTTGGTGATAGGCCTATAAATATTTGTGCCTATTGGCCATTTGATAGCACCTTTGGTGCTTTTACTAGTTTTATCATCATTCACAACACCCTTATAATTTAAAGGACTAACAAAGATCAAAAGAGATTCGACTTCCAAAATAACAACCAACAAACAACTGTTTAAGCTTTACCAAATTTTTGGTTATTAATTTTTCTCCTTATACAAGCCTCGCCTTATGTCGAAAATGTAATATAATCAATGTTTATGCTCTCCTTGTACTTGGGCTTGCATTGCTGGTGGAAAGATTTATCATGAAGTTTTATAGTCTTTACTACATTCCAAATGTCTATCTAAGAAAATAATACCCTCTTCTAGCAATAATGCTTCATTATTTTACAAAAATTCAATGATTTTGAGCTTGAAAGCTTCTAATGCCTTATTTCAAACTGCTATTTTCCTCAAGATGGTTTGAGCCTTCAACCATGAAGAAGATAACAAGCCTCCATATAGATAGGAGCTTTGCATCATTCCATCTTTCGTGCTTTTGTTGTTTTAAATATATTTTGATTTCCTTTTTCACTTAAAATAATGTCTGTATACATTTTCAAACACTTTACTTAAATATCATCATTTTAATGGTCAAGTAACAATTTTACACTTCATTTATATCAAAAAAATGATAAATATTTGTTCTATTTTAATTGGCCAAAATTGACTTTTGACTGTTGAACTAGATGATATTTAGGAATAACTCATTTTTAAAATCCTATTTTATGTTCTGTAATGAATTAAATCGCGATTTTCACTCCAAGTCTGATGTTTCTGTTGGAAATTCATTCCACGTCATGCCATCTCAACACAATCATAAAAAGGTTGTGATATCAAACTGCACAAAACTGGTTGACCATAACTATCAAACAGGTTTGCAGTCAAATGGTAGTCAGGCTTGCAGTAAATTATTAGTAATAGAATATGTTACTATCAGTTTAAAATAAAAAATATGTGAGAAATATATAACCTACAGATAACAATGCACTGCATATAATTACTATTTTACTATTTATGATCAGTTAAATAATGTTGCTATCTGTTTAGAACATATTCAACCTACAAACCTACCATAATAATTACATTTCTGAAAGCAAAACTATAACCAAAGATTGAATAGAAGAAACATAAGGATGGGTTTAATCTATCTGATTGTACATTACTGTTCTTGCTACCTAATTGATGGTAAGTGCTAACAGTTTACTTTTATAGATTGAAACCAAAGAATGAGAAAATGTTTTACACATTTTTTTATTAGTGCAGAGATGAACCAACCTAATCTCTGCTATTCTTTCATCTGATGCTGAAAAATCAAAAACTTAACAAGAAAATCAAATCACAGAGGAACGATCATGGCGGGCTTAGACCTTTGACGAGGTGAGATTAGTTATTGGATTTAAAAATGGGAGTGAAATTAAGTTTGGACCAGATCTCCAATTGAAATCCATTTTAATTTGAACTTTGATATCACGGGTTACAAATCTGATAGACTTAACTGTGGTTCGTCCAGACACGATAGGACAATTAACCGGGTTTAGATCCAAAATCAGCTCCGGATTCTCACCGGGCCTACCGAAGGGAAAATTTTGTCTTTCAAACTCTGATGTTCAATGGTACGCGATGACTATAGAAATTCTGGTTAAAAGCTTCGGACCTCAACCTAAATTTTATTTGGCCTTCGTGGGGCCCAATTAACTATCGAACCGAACATTCAACTTCAAATGGATTACATTTAGACTAACAACCTTGGGGAAACTAATCTTTAGAAAATTCAAATGTGGCAAGGAACTAAACTCATATGCATAGAAATATCAACCTTTTCTCGTGATGACTATTAGTTTGACAAAAATTAAATTTAGGAGATCATCTAACTACTAAATGGCTAGGGAAACACATGGCATAATATCATATTTCTTAATTGTTAAAACTAAATTGGTATTTAATTAAGGTAATTTGATAAACAACTAAGACATGAAATTTGGCCTATTGGACTTGATTTCACTAGGGGAAAGGACCTAATAGCCGTTCGCCTTAACTTCGCGCAACCTAAGCTCCTAAATGGTACATCGGATTTCGACGATTTTTTTTGGGTTACTTTGAATGTAACTTAAGAGCTTAAAGCTATTGTTTCGGCTTCTCAGTAGTTACAATGACCACAGGGTGACTCATTACATGCACAAAGGTCCAAAGGTGGTCATTTGGAGGTGTCGACCGATACCCACACATAAACGCCCCAGTAACCCTGCGAGCTACAACCACCAAAAAAGTTGCACAACTCATTCAATTAATATTACTGATTGTGCATATATATTTAAGAACAAAAATAAAAAAATTATTGTGTCACCTAATTAAATCAAATTAAGGCATTAAAGGTTTCAAACACCACGTTAGGGCTTTGTGTTGGCATGGACCGCCCTCCTTTTAATTCCCACTTTATAATATTTCAAGTCCGATTACTTAATGCCTTTTGTGCCCATTGACAACACTTTTTTTAACAGTAATCATTTTTCACAATACTTCCTTCATGGCGGTTGCACTCTCCATCATTCTTGAAGGTAGCCGAATCCTCTCCACGTGATTGACATTGACATGGGCGCACTCTCCATCATTGCTTCCGCTTGCTGAATCCTCTCCAGTCAACTGGCATTGGCATTGGTGTTGGAGGTAACATCAACCATCATTTCTCCTTCCAATTTGTACTGGTTTGATTTCTAACTTGTTATGGGGTGTTTGTTTTTCCAATCATACTGTCATCTTCCTTTCATCATCACATCTTTCAACCATCATTTTACAGACAAGTTTTCAAATTTGTTTTGTTTGATTTTTCTCAAACGGCTTGTAAATTGGGTTTGTAAATGGATTCATATTCAGGGTTTCAAATTTACAAGTATGTAAATATGTTATGCATATGTGGGTATACATAGATATGTTTGTATTCAAGGTTTTATTGTTTATATATATATAATGAAATTCATATATACAAGGTTTAATTTTATGCATATGTGGGTATTGTAGCATCAAAAATTGCATACCCTTGCAATTTCACAATATGTTAAGTGACCACTTTGGTATAGGTGCTTCCTCTTTGTGTATTTTAGGCTCATTTTTATAGAATTTTGTTTTAGTGTTTTGTGATTCTCCTAGCTAGGAGATGATTCACGAGATTCTAAGGTAGATTCAAGGAGTGTTTTGTGATTCTCCTAGCTAGGAGATGATTCACAAGATTCTAAGGTAGATTCAAGGTAAGTGCAAGAAGATGGGGGGCCAAAAAGGGGTCTTAAGTGGCCACTTTTTTTTCTTCCTGAAATCAGGAAATACTGACCTTGGATGAGAAATTGAGCATAGTTACAATCAAAATTTTAAGATGTAACAAAAACAATGTTCGTAGTGCTCTGAGTCTACTTTCTAAACTACTAATTCTTTTTGAAAATGGTATAGATTAAGGGTTTCAAAAAAGGGAGCTACAGAAATTGGTGTTGTTTCTATCAAAAAAACATAACATAGCGTGTTTTGTGGCTCTCTCAAAAGGTTAACTTTTTTTTTTATATTTTTAAAATTGCTTCAGTGATAAATTAGCTAACAACATGTAGTTTATGCCAAATTTTTCTGATAATTTTTTAATGAATATTTGATTTTTTACTAATTTTCAAAGTGGACACATCCTGAAAAATAGAATTTTGGCCGTTCTACCCCTATAAATTTTGAAAACTAATTGAAAATTAATTTTTTTTAATAGGTGTAGAATGGAGTCTAGTTTATAAAAATGTAATTTATTTGAAAGTTCAATGAATGGTTAATTTATAAAGAAAAAAAGACCAAACACTAGTTTTTTCCAAAAAATAGACACACAAACAAAAGAAATTAAAGGTGAAAGGCTTAACATTGTCAAAACGTGCAAAAAATTACATCATTAAATAGCTAAGAGAAAGCCTAACATTACCTAGGTGTTTGATTTGTTCGACCTTGAAACATGCACAAATCTAAGGGTTAGCATGAACAAAATTATGTGAAATCCTATAGAATATGCAAAAACACGTCTTTAGATGTTGGGAAGGCACTCCAAGCCTTAGGGTTAGAAATCCAAAGCAAATCCTGAGCCTAAGGCTTGGCATTCCCAAAGAAAAATATAATGTGAGCACGTTATAACGTGCTAGCGTTATGTTTTTTTTTGCATTTTTTTCTTTTTTGCCAGTTTGCCCGATGCTTGCCCAGTTTGACATAATGTGAGCGTGTTATAACGCGCTCGCGTTATGTCTCTCTTGGAATGATTTATGTTCAAGGTTTTTAAGTATGTTTGATGTATGTATGTTTGTATATATATTTGTATTTATATATGTATGTATGTATTCCAAATTGTATGTATGTATGTATGTATGCATGCTTGTATGTATGTATTCATGTATGTATGTATGCCTATATGTATACATATGTATGCTTATATGTATGTATGTATGTATGCTTGTATATATGTATGTATGGTTGTATGTATGTATGTACATGTATGCATGCTTGTATGTATGTATATATGAATGCATGCTTGTATGTATGTATGTACATGTATGTATGTATGCATGTATGTATGTATGTAAGGGTTTTGGGTTTAGGGTATATAAGGACCTGAGCCCGTATAGTTTTTAGGGTTAATGGTTGAGGTTTTTGGGTTTAGGGTTTAAGGTATAGGGTTGAGGGTTGAGGGATTAGGGCTTAAGTATTAGGTAGAGGGTTACAGTTGAGGGATAATATTCATCTTGTTGAGTGTATAAGATTAAGTGTGTAAGGTATGGGGATTAGGGTTTAGGATATTAGGTTTAGGGTTTACAATATGGATTGAGGGTATATAAGGCATAGGGTGACTTGGGTTGAGAGTTTATGATTTAGGTTTTAAGTATAGGGTTGAGGCACAATATTTAGGGTTTAGGGTATAAGGGTAAATATAGTATAGGGATGAGGGTTTGTGGGTGTAGGTTTCAGGGTTGAGGATTGAGCGATTAGGGATTAAGTATATAGTTGAGGGTATAGGGTAGAGGATTGAGAGTTTATAGTTGAGGGATAATGTTCAAGGTTGAGTGTCTAAGATACAGGGTTTAGGGTTTAAGGTTGAGGGTATAAGGCATATGGATGAGGGTTGAGGGTATAGGGTATAGGGTAGAGGTTTGAAGGTTGAGGGATAATGTTCAAGGTTGAGTGTTCAAGGTTAAGTGTATAGGGTATAGGGTTTAAGGGTTTAAGGTTTAAGGGTATCTAGGGGTTAAGAGTTCAGGGTTTAAGAGTTTAAGGTTTAAGGGATTAAGGGTTTAAGGATTGAGGGTTTAAGGGTTGAGGGATTAGGGTTTAAGCCATAGTGTCAAGGGTAGATGGATTAGGGATAGGTTTTAGGGTTGAAGGTTTAAGGGTTGAGGGTTGAGGCTTTAGGGCTGAGGGTTAAGGGATTAGGGTTTAAGGTATAGTGTCGAGGGTAGAGGGTTTAGGGTTTAAGGTTTAAGGGTTAAGGGTTGAGGCTTTAGGGATAGGGTTTATAGTTAAGGGTTAAGGGATTAGGGTTTAAGGTATAGTGCTGAGGGTTGAGGGTTTAGAGATAGGGTTTAGGATTTAAGGTTTAAGGGTTGAGAGTTGAGGCTTTAGGGATAAGGTTTAGGGTTTAGGGTTAAGTGAGAGACCTACGTGGCTAAGGATGGATGGAGAGGCAGACAAGGAGTGACTGAGAGATGTAGAGAGGTAGAGAGGTGAGGGGGAGACAAAGGTGAGAGATAGAGAGGTGAGGGGGGAGACAGAATAAAATGAGAGAGTGAAGTTGACAACTTGAGGGAAAGATGGGTAAGGAGGAGGGAGAGGGGTGGAGAGGAAGGGAAATATCTAGAGAGCCGTGAGAGATATACAAGTGAGAGACCTACAACCTAGGGAGAGAGGGGTGAGAGAGATAGGGGAGAGATTGGGTGAGGCAGATAGGGGAGAAGAGGGGTGGATAAGGGTTGAGGGTTTAAGGCTTTAGGGTTTAAGGGTCAAGGGTTTAGGGTTTAAGGGTTGAGGGTTGAGAGATTAGGGTTTAAGGTATAGTGTCGAGGGTTGAGGGTTTAGGGATAGGGTTTATGATTAAGGTTTAAGGGTTGAGGCTTGAGGCTTTAGGGATAGGCTTTAGGGTTGAGGGATTAGGGTTTAAGGTATAGTATTGAGGGTTGAGGGTTTAGGGATAGGGTTTAGGATTTAAGGTTTAAGGGTTGAGAGTTGAGGCTTTAGGGATAGGGTTTAGGGTTTAGGGATTAGGGTTTAAGGTATAGTGTCAAGGGTTGAGGGTTTAGGGATAGGGTTTAGGGTTATGTGAGAGACCTAGATGGCTAAGGGTTGAGAGATAGGGGAGAGATGGGGGTGAGGCAGATAGGGGTGGAGAGGGGTGGATAAGGGTTGATGGTTTAAGGCTTTAGGTTTGAGGGATTAGGGATTAGGGTTTAAGGTATAGTGTTGAGGGTTGAGGGTTTACAGATAGGGTTTAGGATTTAAGGTTTAAGGGTTAAGGCTTTAGGGATAGGGTTTAGGGTTAAGTGAAAGACCTAGATGGTGTTGAATCTAGGGCATACAACTGAGAGGGGGGGTGAATCAGTTGTATGAAAACTTACTCTTACTTCAAACACTTGATTCTTCTTAGTTAGTTAACAGCATATCAATTAACCATCCATGAAAGCAAAATGCATAAACACAAGAGCTGATAAACATCAACACATTGAACACCAAGATTTTGACATGGAAAACCCAGTTAAGGCAAAAACCACGGGGTGGTTAACCCAAGGATTATTCTCTATTAGAAGAATAAGAAAAATGAATGGCACATGCCAATTAGGGCTCACTGCCTAAGCACATTGCTCACAAAGAGGCACACTGCCTACAAGGAGACACACTGTCTACAAAGTGATAAGAATCATAATCTTGAACTGGAGAATGACATCTCTACCATGTCTGGATCAATTCCATTTAAGCCCAAAACCCTTGCTTTGCCTTTTGCACTTCTCTTCGCTATGCCACACTCATCCCCACAATCCACACACCAAAATGAATTCTCAAACACTTATTTATACAAGACATCGACTTAGGAACAATCATCTAAGTCAGCAAACATCACAATAACATTCGCAAGGCATGTAGAACATCCGGTCGGCTTGTTACAGGAAGAACACCAACAACTAGTAGCCATAACACCAAATCCAACTCTAACTTAAATGCAGACCGCCAATACGAACTAGATATGATCCAATGATCATAATAACCTTCCCTGAATCATCAAAAACATCCGCACTTCATCAGCTTACCAGAATTCATCTCTTCATCGTCTGATACTTCAAGAACATAGTCTGTCGCCACTGTCACACTGCAAAAGGTACTTCCAGACCTCAAAATCATACACAACTTGAGATGACACATCACAAGGACATCCCAAACACTCCTTCCAATCTGCAGATTAGGATAATACAATTCTGGACCTCACCGGACCTTTCTGTGATCCTCTGTCACCTTTGAACACTTGCCGGAACCGGTTCCACAGACAGCCACAACTTCTTCAGATCTTCATGCGGACCTCTGAAATCTTAGCTGAAGCATCTCAAGACTCATATCTACAAACCCTTTAATCCGCATCCTCTGGTTCTTAACCTATACAATACATTTGCCTTCTTCTCATCATTGTTCTTCACTGTTCCGGATGGAGACTGATTTCCTCAATAACAACAGCACACAACTCATCCAAACCTTCTTACTAATGCAATATGAGTAAGTTGACATCAATGACAACACTGGTTCACCTCATACTTGCAACAGATGGCTAAGGACGGATGGAGAGGTAGACAAGGAGTGACTGAGAGACATAGAGAGGGGAGAGGTAGAGAGGTGAGGGGAAGACAGAGGTGAGAGATAGAGAGGTGAGGGGAGAGATAAAAGAAAATGATAGAGTGATGTTGACAACTTGAGGGAAAGATGGGTAAGGAGGAGGTCGAGAAATGAATAATATAGAGTTTTGTATAGCAAGCTAAAACACGCTCACATTATAACACGAGCACATTTTGTCTCTCTATTCAAATGGCAAAAGGCCAGGACACCCGTGGTCCAGGCCCACATACTCTGTCTTCTTCTGGTTATGCTAGTGTTCCGACAAAAAAAAACTTTTTCATGCTGTTGGGAAGTGCACATGCACGGTTTTCACATTCTACCACCTTTGCATGAACTTTCCACCACCTTTTTTTGGTTTGCCAACTTAAGGAGGAAACAACATAGTTTTCTCATCGAATTTGATATATATCAATTCAAGTTTCAATTTTTGTAGTGTTGCAATGTTAATTGTGATTAAATGGTAGGAATTTAACATTATACATTGGTTAATTGTATTATTGTTAGTAATTCTATTTGAGTGTTATACAATTAAACGTTGAAAAGGAAGCAAGTGGTGAAAAACTCAAATTGTTGAGGAGTTTGATGTAGGAAGAAAAGAAGACTACATAATTGGGTACTCTCTCCATTTGAATCTCCATTTTTTAGGTATGTCAAGTCTTTACACATGTTCTTTACATTTTCCTTAATTCTATTATGTTTCTTTATCATGCCTTATCATACATGTAACTTATATCACTTGTATGGTTTATATATCTTGTGTTTATATCAGTTGTGTTTATATTTTGTGTTTAGAGTTCATGTGCCTTGTCTATGCTTCCACATTTTGCATACATGTCTAATAGGGAATTTGCAGTCTGAGCTATTAGGGAATTTGTAGACCATATTTGTGTTGATAGGTAAATGTAACCATCATCTATTACTTTGAATTTCTTCCCAAACAACTGTAAATAAATAGCACCCATCATGATCCATGGATCATTGTTCTTACTACCCAAAGATCTTAGTCATCACACACAAATCTACCCATCATGCAAACTATTATGTAGAGATGTAGCACTATGCTATGTTCTTATAATAGACTATGTTCAATCAGTTCATGGTATGAATAATAAAAGATATCTCAAAGGTGAACATTAATTAAAGTAGACACAATCATGATATCATTGTTAAGTCCCTTTGCATAATGAACCTTATAATACAAACTCATTAATGTATAGAATGAGATTCAACCTAAAGGACCTCATGTAAAATTCCATCATGTGTGTTTCCTTTAAACCTACATAGATAGCCTTAAGTTAAATCTCTAGATTTTATTACTCAAGAATCCATACGGTGAGCCTACAATCTCTCATGGTGCCATGTATATTTTCTATAGGATTCAATAAAATCCTTGGCAACATAAACTTGTCATCTTACACTTGAGCTCTTTGATAAGTATGTGCAATAATGAATAATATAGACCTTAACATACTGTGATGTTAAATTATACAAGAATAATTCCTTACAACATATAAATATATAATCCCTTAAGCATAATGAAGTACTATTATCTTGTCATAACAAGTTACAATACAAATCAATAGGTGCCAAGATCATACAAGTAAATCCCAATAGACTTAATCCAATCATGATCCATGCTATGCTACCTTATTCTTCATGTTGATAGTTCATACAAACCTTGTATACCAAATGTTTCCATTCCCATAGATGAAAATACCAAGTTAAATACTACAGATCTGTCATGCCCACATTTCCCATGCGGTCACGACACACATCACACATGTCATGTCCACATTTGTCATGTGGTCATGACACGAAATATAAAAAAAATTTCCACGCTTCCCTAGAAACCCCCTCGCATGCGTAAGCGTGCTCGGTGGCGTATGCTTAAGGCGTAAACAAAATAGTTGAATGTCGGTAAATGCGTTCACATGCGCATACCAATCGCAATGAAGGCCAACTAAGGGGTCATCGCGATGCGGTTAACGTCACCAATAGGGTTAGGATCAACGATCGAAACCCTAGGTCAACCTAAGTGAATGAATGGATTTTGACGTAAGTCAAAATTAATAGCCAAAAATAAAATGCATGAGAGGATGATAAAATACCAAAATCAAATGACAATACTCGGCGAAAAACAATATTATAATCCCAAACAGGGTTAAACTTCACTAACCTAACTAAACCCTAAATTTCAGAAAAATCTAGCAGCATAACGCCTCACGGGCGTGAGTAGGGTTTATTGTACTAAAACTAATTTGATCAAGAGGTTTACTGATTTGGATTAATAAATTACTTATGTCTCACTAGTTGAATAGGTAATCAGTAGAATAAGTTAATTGAATATTTTTCAACAAAGTCTGATCAATCTGTTCTCCTTCACGTTTTCTATAATTTAAAACTTTTTCAACAAAGCTCGATCAATCTGTTCTCCTTCACGTTTTCTATAATTTAAATTATTTTTCAACAAAGCTCGATTGATTTGTTCTTCTTCATGTTTTTGATCAATCAAAGTTATCTCTGCATCATTTACAATATTCCTAATTTCTTGGTAGATCAGATCTCGTAAACAGGATTTACTAACTTCGTTTAAATAGGTTACTAGGTTTCTGATCTGGGTTTATATCAACGTTTGATTTAAATTTCATTAATTAAATTGGCTCAACATGATTAAAGGAATATTAAATTTTAATTAATAACATTTGTGGTTTACATCGTTCTCACGGAGTTAGGTTCCTTAACCCGATTGTTTAAAATAACCTCCCAATATTTTAATTGTATAAAATTTGGTTGAATCCAATAGTTCTCTCTATCATGATCTAATCCATTATTTAACATCCACTAACAAATAAAAAAAATTATAATCCACATTAATAATAAAGATCACCCATTAAATGTAATTGTCTCAAAATTTACTTTATAAAATGAGAACTTAAAAACAAGAACAAAAATAATAACAAAAGGGAAATTTAAATTTTAAAAAGGATTTAAATTCCACCTTGCCCTAATTTCCTCCAACAATAAAATATTATTTTCTTTATGGGCAAAATGCCCTAACCCTATTTTTTTCATTTTCTCCTCTTTGTTTTTCACTTTTATCTTTCTTTCTCTTTTTTCTCATTTTCTCAATCTTTGTTTTTTTGGATGTGTTGTAGGTTGTAATAGAGGATAAATATGAAATGCATATGTTGGCACACACACACACACACACACACATATAATGGAGGATAAATATGAAATGCATATGTTGGCACATATATGTGTGTGTGTGCGTGTGTGTGTGTGCCAACATATGCATTTCATATTTATCCTCCATTACAACCTGCAACACATCCAAGAAAACAAATATATATATATATATATTTTGATTGTGTATATTTAATTTATACTCTGGTTTTCTTTAAAAAAAAAAGTATATTTTATTTCTCTTTTGCTAGAACCCTAATCTTATTTTGTGATAGGGAGAAGAGATGCTGTTGGGGCAACGACGGTGGTGGCATCTTGAGGAGGGCGGCATTGTGGGTGTGGTGGCCGCAGAGTGGTGGCCGTAGTGGGAGGCACTATGGCAGAGGATGGGCGGAGGTCGCTGAGAGGGGAGCAGAGGTGACTGGTGTAGGGGCGATGGTGGTAGGAGCGATGGCCGCAGATGGCACATAAGTTACGGCGCGGGGGCAGAGTTTGCAGAGGGTGCAACAAATGCTGCGAAGCTGGAGGCCGGGGGGAGTTTAAAGGTAGTGCGGAGGGGGACAAAGCCCCCACCCACATCCCACACATTGGGGTGTGGGTGGGGGCTCCGCCGCCCTCCCCACACCCTTAGTAAAAGTAGCGACGGTGGGGGGTTCGAATCCCCCACCACTCCATTCATTAATAATTTTTTTTGTATAAACAAAACCTGCAAACTGTTATACACAGTCGCTTCCTCTTTTTTTTCTCAACGGATATTTGATGTTCTTTAAATATATTTAAATATATAAAAATAAATAAATAAATATATATATATATACACACACACACATACACATACACAAAAGTTTCAAAATTACAGTTTATTTAAAAATGAAATAAAATTATATATATATATATATATATATATATATATATACCTTTTTATATAAAATGTTATCTATGAATTTTATTTGACAGCCTAATAAAATCAATTTATTTGTAAATACTTTAAAAAAAATACATTCATTTGAATTACTCAAAATATCTATAAAATTATATATATATTTTTATTTTCTCCTTCTAATCTCTTACTAATTTTCCTTTTTTAAACAATTACACAAAGAATATGTATCTATTTTCTTTTGTCAAATTTTTTTTTATAAAGCAAGAACTCATATTTCTAACAAAATACAATCTTTGCAAAATTAATATTCACATTTTTGTAAGGGAAGAAACAAATACAATTTAGTAAATTCTTCCAAAACTTAACATCATCTAAATTTTCTCTTTTTCACAACAACAATATACAATTTTACACCCATGGATAATCACAACACAAGAACTCAACCAGGTTGAATTCAAAGGGGTAGGGGAGTGGACACACTCAACTCAAGAGTGCCACTCCTACAAATATCCCAAAACAAATACCTCATTAGGCCTCTAGCCATCACATTTAAACACAATTTCCACAAGTTTCCATTTTTTGGCTCTCAAGCCATGTCACATGTTGCTCAAAATCTCATATATTGCCCTTAAGGCTTACAACACCACAAAAACAAGGTAATGACCCCAAGGAGGTTCACTCCTCCCCTACCCCACACTTGTTGAGCATCTTCTCCCAAGTGGGAGAGGCTCTTACAACACCCTACAAATTTTTCTTACAATAACAATAAAAACTCAAGAAGATAGATCTCACAAATAGCATCATACAAGCAAACAAAAATACAAAGGGAAGGCCTTAGCCTTGAAGCCAACCTTTGAAAGCCCAATTATGGAAGATGGTTGACGTAGAGTTTCTCCAAATCCTCCTCCAACATAAGCCACAAAACTCTCTCTATCTTTTTCCCCAAAGTAAAATTCAAACAATAAAATTATCTAAAAATTCAACAACCCATAACCTTCTCCAAGTGGGATTAAAATAAGCTCAACCCATGAGCTTAGAGGAATGGGGAGGTGACACTTGTCACCTCCTCACTCTTCCTCCCCACTACAAGCAAGACCCATGGGATGGGTTTTGACACATGTCACTCACCCATCCCCAAGTCTCTCTCACTCCTCACTTGTCCTCTCTCCAACATGTGGGAGAGAAAAGTGGAGCTTAAGAGGGAATGGGTGACACATGTGTCCCCTTCCTTTCCTCCCAAGAGGGACCACATAACTCCAAGGTACCCTCACCAATTGTGAGAGAGACTTGGAGTCAAGTCCTCCACAATTGGTGGGTCTTGGAGACATCTCCAACCTTGGGAAGTGGAAAGGGATGGGGTTGAGTGTTGGGACCACTCATCCTCTCCCTCCCATGCCTCCAATTTCGTTACTTAACTTTAGGGTGAAGTTAAGGTGACCATATGGAGGTTTACCAAGGGTTACCCAAGTCAAAAAGGTCCCTAGACCCAAGGGTTACAACCCAAGATCAAGTTTAGCTCATTTTGAGCACCTAGGGTCAAGTTAAAGCACATGAAAAGGGGTCTCCAAATTTAAAATTTTAAAAAATAAAATTCAAAGACAAAATTCTTACAACACCAATTATAATTCAAATTAAAAGAGGGGTAGACTTAGTCTGATTAACAACATGCAAATCAACATTACAGAATTTCATCATACACAGAGTTGATCTTGGTTCCTCGTGGAACTAGATCAGCTTCATAAGGGATAACAACATCGTGTGTGGACTGATCTCCAATTTCTGTGGCTTGTTAGAAATACCTGCGCACTCAATTGCAAAGTAAATTCCACACCCCCCCCCCCCCCCACACACACACACACACACACACACACACATATATATATATAGCCGAAGCAAATTAAAAACATGCACTCGCATAAATATCACAAGTTCACTTAAGCATAAAGGAATTCACATTACAATTAGATTCTAAATTCTGCATTTCAAACATCCATTCCAAAGATTAAATCACAAAACTAATTTCTATGTAACATCACCCAATTAGTTTTCCCATAACATCATTATATAAAACCTTTATCTAACATCATCAGTAAAGCAATATCTAGGTCTAACACATCTTAAACATACTAAGCATAACAAACCACATACATCATAAAGTCTAATAGTCTAGAAATTCGGGATCAACAATCCCACAAGTCTAAATGTATCAGCAACAGTAAAGTAATAGTCAAATGTATGGGAATGAAAAAAGGTAGGCCTCACAAGATCAGTCACATTGTCATGGAAGTGATATAGGGTCTCAAGATAGTTCAGTCACAACAAAGTGAAAAGATTACATCATATCATATGAGGCAAAGCTAAATGATCCTCAAGACAACCATGCTTGGGTTTCCATTCAATATGCCTTAGAGAGTTACCTCTTTTTTTAAACTTTATCTCTATAATGTCCCTTTCAAAGAAAGGTGACCAACACATGCCAACAATTATATTCACCTCCTCTAAGCTGTTGTTATAATGTTTACCTTGGACTTAAAAAACTCTTACCATGATGCTCCAAGCCTTACCACTTCAAAGATGGCTAGAATCATATTGCTGGTGGGCTAGAAGGTAGCTATAATAGTCACATTTTACTTGGGATTTCCCCCCAAACAACAATAGATCAGCTGGAATATTGGCACCTGGTATACCCAAAGGATGAGACCTCTTACACACAACATCAAGAAAATAAATCTTTTTTATACCTATAGATCTGTAGCTACTCATGAAAGATATCATGAATCCAAAACATGAATTTATCAAAATGATCAATAGGAACATAGTATCCTAGCTGCAAAACTGAGTTCCTTTATTCAAATTCAAAAAGTAAAATGTGGCAACCACCCTCTACTAGCTAAGAACACTTCAACAATGGTAATGGGATGAAAAATCCTCCACCATGTGATTGAAAAATCTTCTTTGACTGCAAGGAAAGTGTGGGAAGTACTAGAAATGTTGAGGGCAGCAGACTTAACATTTGGAACCATACTCAAAATGGCCCTTGGCTCATGCCTATTGCAACCAATACTCATCCAAGCTATGCCAAATTGGTGTTCCTCAACCAACAAGTCCCATTTAACAATATTTGTATGGATTCATTTCTTAGGAACTAATATTTGTCTCTTTATCATGCTACAGATAAATTCTCCGTTATGCCAAGGAAACGATCGGAAGAGAAAGAAACTAAGAAAGCAAAGAAAGCAGCGGTTATGAGGGAACTTCATGAGAAGAGGAAATTGGACATGATTGTTGAAGACATGCCAATTGGAGAGGAACCTCAACCATCAACAAGAGATATGGTATTGATGACACAAAGGGAACAAATGCAAAAACTTTGTGCTATGAGAGATTTGAATATTGTAGTTGGAGACACGTCCTATACCGCAAGTCAAGATGGAGGGACACCATCTACCACATCTCAAGTTGAGAGTACATCATCACTCACATGTGAGGAAGGATGTACGCCATCGTTCCCACTTCAACCTCAAGGTATGCCATCTATTGCATCTCTGATCGAATGTATGCAATCTAGCCCATCTCATTTAAATATTGATGAAATTCTTAATGTTGAGATGAATTTACCTTTCACAACACCACCTAGAATTTTGCATAGAAAGCCAAAGTATTTGATTGATATTGATGAGAATATTTTGTAGCCAATGGAAGGTAAGATTCTAAAATGTAGTTGTAGAAGATATGCTCATAAGATTTGGAGAGTGTTCTTGTAAAAGTTAAATGAGACTGCAAGATGTCAACTATTCATTGAAATGATGCGAAGTATAAAGTATAGGTCTATCATGAAGATTCTTGGGTTGAGAACATCGGAGGCTTCAAGTGAAAAATCTATTGTCAAGGATCTAATGAGTGCATATGAGAGAGTGGGTAACACCTCACACACAAAAGATAGTAATGTCACACAACGTGTTATTACATCAACAATAGTAAGTAATCAAACAAAGAAAGTTGGTCTCATTAGAAAGACAAGTCAAGCATTGAGAATTAATAGAAAATTTTTATCAAGAGCCATTGGAAGGTGCCAAAGAATCGAGGACACCAATGCCAATGAATTATGGGTATTATTGGGGAGACTACCACAAAAAGATAAACCAATTGTTGAAGCATTGAGATCACTAATTGAAGACTTTTAGAAGAATTACACAAGGGTATATCTGAATCAAAGGGCTGTGGTAAGAAGGAGAATCGGTAGTCGAAACTGTGAGCCAAATCTAAAGCATTTTTTGGATATGACTCAAAAATAGTTTTTTGGTAAATTTCTAGAGATGTATCCTCAAATTAAAATTTGTCAAAGATATTTTGAAATGCTAAAACCTTTATATGTCAAAATAAATCACACATGCACTATTTGTTGTAGATTACATATTGAATTTTCTAACTATTTTGATGTTTATCAGTCTATATGTTTAGATTTGCATACTAACAATGTTTTGCAGGATTGTGGCATACATGCCCCACCAACATCTTCAAGAGACTTCATATCAACAATTTTATGTGAAATAGAGGAAGGTCAAATATTCTACAGGAAATTATGCTTGGATGGCACATGTTAGCATTGCGGTGGCTTGCAACGTATGCCAATATGTGAACATATGGAAAGAACACATGCGGTTGGAAATAAACTAGTAGAGTTTGGCAAGTATAAAATAGTGGCATACAATACAAAAGATGGTAAAGAAGCAAAGAGGTGTGATTTGGTTATTCAAAAGATTCCAGTGTATCGGTTTATGTCTACATTTCATGATAGTATAGTGTATGAATATGCAAGGTATACCAATAGAGCTAGATGGTTAGACTTGCAATTAAAGTTATGCAAGGACACATTTCCACTTGGTAGCATTGTTTCAGTCATCGACTTTGCAGAGAACTACAGTCTACAGCCACAGTGTGAGGTGCAATCACAATATTACAACTCCACATAGGTTTCTATATTTGTGCACATCACATTCATTCATGTGAATGATAGTATAGAGGATGATAGAAAGATCATAAGGGAGTATCATTTTTATATTAGTGATGATCACACGCATTCTACGGAGTTTGTGCAAGGTTGCTTTCAGGTGTTCTATAATGATTTGGCTAGAAGGTGCATATCATTTAGTCAGCATATCATATGGTCATATTATAGACCTGTTCAGCATATGTGGAACTTTTGTGAGGTCGGACATGGAAAGGGGGAGCATGATGGTGCATGAGCATGTATCAAAAGAGCCATAACACAAGAAGAGTTAAAGTATAAAGACAATGCAAAGTTGATAGATGCAAAATCAATCGTCAAGTGGTGTAATGCTTCGATGGGTCCAGGTAATGAAGGTAAGTCTTCAGTTTGTAGATTTTTTTGGTTGATAGATGATACTAACATTGCACCATATGAGGATTGTTGTACATTGATAGGATCAAGTAAGCTACACTCTTTTAGAAGCTCAAATGTAGGTTCATGGAGTATTCGTACATGAAAGATGGCATGCTTTTGTTCTTCATGTACAATTCAAGCTTGGAATGAGTGTGAGTCAAAGGAGTGGGTTGACGAATGGTGGTTAAGTTATCTTAGCCCACTTGACACATATCAGCCCCGATGACACTAGAACTGACACAGATGGAATCATTGGTTGACTTTGACCACATATCAGATCTAGTTCAACCGGGTAATATATCTACTTGCATAATTTTTGAAATTCCTAATATTATCTTACTTTGTAGAGTTTTTGTAATGTTGACTAATTTCATCTAATTTGTTGCACATATCATTGTAGGGCATGTTTATGCAGTTATTGCAGATGAATCCAATGAAGAGGGAACAAATTATTACTTGTGTCATTGTGTTAAGGCCAAAAAGAAATTGGAGGCCCTAGTTATAGATGGAGAAAACATTGAATACCCTACAGGCTCGGTGGTTCTTATTGGAACATGGCTTAGAAGGTACCCACATAAGAGTGTTAATGTTTGGCTGTGTCAGGGCTTTGACACACATCAGAAGATTCTTCATTACTCAAACCTTGTCGTGGCATCCAATATTCATTTGATACAATATCGGGGTAGACCTTTGAACAAGACCTTGTGAAAGGTGCGTGAGTCTGACCATGAGGCAATACTTGACACAATAAAGAGTAGAGCAGACCCAGATGGTTCATTGGATTAATTTGTAAGTATGCACATTGATTTTGTAAAGTCATGTGACAATTGATATTAATGTATTGTAGTTGATAGTTAGACCTTTCATTTCTATATTTCAAGTTTACATATGTTTTAGTTCCAAGTTTACATATGTTTGTCTTTTTTTTGCTGTTGCATTTTTACACATATACAGTGAATATTGGGTAGATTATATGCATATTTATGGTTTTACCATTTGACCATTTGGACACCTTAATTTGCAAACTTGACCTTTGCAGCCCTAGATCAGACTTGGGAGACCCTTCCTCAACCATCATTTCACCTAAAACATGAATATGAAAAGGAATAAGGGGGGGGGGGTGTTAACCGGTAATAGCCCTTAAGAGACCAAAGTGCAAAAAGGCAACAATCTTTGATGAGTTGTTACTTACAAACCGTGTCACTTAGAAACATTTTGTCTGAGGATACGAGATCACGTAGGGCCCCTCTATAATAACCTCTCTTAGTTTTTGATATCTCTAAGGCATTTTCCCGTGGTGTCCAGTTTTTAGTTGATGGAAAAAGTATTAGATGCATGTAGTGTAAAGTTGCAAAGGGGTGCAACTTTCATTCTACTCTTGGTGTGACCAAACTGATAGTTCCAATGTGTTCAGATGGGTAGGTTTAGGCTAGGCATGGTCTTGTTTCACACCCAAACATGGTGAAACAGTCTGAACTACGTTGTACTAGAGATATCCCTTAAGAGACCAAAGTGCAAAAAGGCAATGTAATCTTTGACGAGCTATTACTCAGAAACCATGTCACTTAGAAACATTATGTCTAAGGCTACGGGATCATGTAGGGCCCCTCTACAATAACCTCTCTCAGTTTTTGATATTTCTGAGGTGTTTGCCCATGGTGTCTAGTTTCCAGTTGATGGTAAAAGTGTCAAATGCATGCAATGTAAAGTTGCAAAAGGGTGTAACTTTCATTCTGCTCCTGGTGCGACCAAATTGATAGTTTCAACACATCCAAATGGGTATGTTTAGGCTAGGCATGGTCCTATTTTGCACCCAAACATGGCAAAACAATATGAGCTACATTGTACCGACGATATCCGTTAAGAGACCAAAGTGCAAAAAGGCAACAATCTTTGATGAGATGTTACTCAAAAACCATGTCACTTAGAAACATTCTGTCTAAGGCTATGAGATCATGTAGGGCCCCTCTACAATAATGTCTCTCAATTTTTTTTATCTCTGAGGTGTTTGCCCATGGTGAAATATTTTTTGATGCTCCAAAAAATGTCAAAAGCATGTAGTGTAAAGTTGCAAGGTAGGCTACATTTTGTTTTGTTCTTTGTGGGGCCAAACCGTTATCGCCAACACATCTAGATGGGCACATATATGCTAGGCATGGTCACTGCCCTTCATTTATTTGCAGTATTTCCTAAGGTTGTATTCTTAATTGTATTCTTCAAAGATGTTATGGATGTCTTTCTCAACGATAAATTTCTCTCCCTTTTATCTTAGTGCATATCAACCTAACACACGAAGTATGAGGTGTACATGTGAATACACATAGTACATGAAGTATACATAGGAAGCATGAAACATACATGTGAATACATGTAATACATGAAGTCTATATAGGAAGCATGAAGCATACACGTGAAAACATGAAGTATACATAGGAAGCAAGAATCATACACGTGAACACGTGAAGTATACACAAGAAGCATACACGTGAATAGTAGCATGAAGCATACATGTGGAATGGTAGCATGAATCATACACATGGAATGGTAGATGTCTTCCTTTGTGGAGAGGTATGAGGTCACATGTAATAATGTCTTGCTCATTTTTAGTTGCATACTTCAAAGTGCATTGTATACTTACATGAATTTCATTACCATGCTACAATGGTTATTATATTCATATGATTGATTTAATGTTCAAAATTTATATATTTCCAATTATATAAAGGAAGACTGCATGTAATACAATTGGACTTTAAATATTTGAAGTGAACCATCTACAAATATCCATTGAAGCATGGATTTATAATGCAAATATGGACACCATCAACAAAAATGTTTTGTATCAACCAAATATCCATATGGGCATACATCAATATCTATCGATATAAGTATAACATATATACAAAATAGCCATATAGGCATACAATGCCAACTATATGCAATACAAAATATATGTCCATAAATGCCATATAGGCATACAACAAAGGAACCCAATAAAAAGTCATTCTCCTCTGGGTGAAGAAAATAGATCACAGGTAGCCTTTGATCTTCGAGGGGATGGAGACGCATATGATAGTGGTCTACTACGAACCCGAGGACTGCTCCTCCTATTTAGTTCTTCATGGAGATGTAGTTGTTACAATAAAAAGTATAGACATTAATATATAGAAATTACATTATAAAAAATGAAACATTTAACAAAATAATCACTTATCGCTGCCAGATAATCTCTCTTCTCATTTGCCTCAGTACCATGATTAGTCTGTGGCATTGTAATGTCCTATAGAAACCATCTAGATAGAAATTAAACTTCAAATCAATAATTATTTGATTTTTCAATAATAAACAACAATAACAATGAATGTAATTTGAAATTTACTAATTTGCCTCATATCCCTGTCAAAGGCATGGAGCTATCAATCGCAGAAGACACACCATGCTCCATTGCCCTATGAACTTCGGGAGGTGTTTTCGCTTGCATCATTTGAAAATAAAACAACATTATTTAATTACACAAACTAGAATAGTGATGAAAGTCATGGCTCCTAACATACACACAGATTCACCTAAACATGGAAGTACACACAATAAAGCACACAAGTCACATGCATATATACAAATTAGATGAAGATTCATATGAGGATTCATGACTATTGTGTGGTATAAGGGTCAACAAAGGAGGGACCATAGTAGCATCAAATTTTAGGTTTAAGAAGTCAGAGAGGGAGTGAAGGTGTTAGTTTAGGTTTAGGTTGGTGGTAGGGTGCGGTAGGCTAGTTCTCAAATTTTTGTTTGTTTGGTAGTGATGGAGGTAGGACAATGCCTAAGCTAGATGGTTTTATTATGTCAGGAAAAGATTGGTGATGGGAATGAGGGGTAGAACAAGGGATACAAGAATGGCACTAGAAATCACATAGACATTAGGTAAGTTTATGGGTTTACGGGAAGGAGGAATATCAAGAGTTTGTGGGATAATAGGAGGGAGGAAAGATAGGACAAGAAAAAGCTTATTTTAAAAATTTCTTATCATTTTCTTTGTCTTCAGGTTTGTCATGGGGTGGGTTAGAAGCAAACTGGGTCTGGGACGTCTGGTAGGGGTAGATTAGGAAATAGGTAGGGTAGATATGGGTTGGTTAGTAGGTTAGGTGTAGTATTGGGGAAGTTTCTTAGGCCTACTTTTAGAAGTTGATGGGGGAAAGGTCCTACACTTTTTCTTTTACTTTATCTTGGAGGGATGTTAAAGGGGAGATAGAAGTCAATGAGGAAGGTGAAGTAGTAATAGGTGGATATATGGTGGGGAAGATAGGGGCATAGCTATTGGAGTAGGTGAAGTAATGGAAAGAGGTTGTGGGGTTGGGGAAGCAATGCGTTTAGAGGTATAAGATAGGTAAAGGTGAAAGAGGGAATTGGTATGAGGTTGAGGTGGACCAGAAGGGGTTGACAAAAAGTAATCTAAGAAGTGTCTTAAGGTAACAACTAGTTGGTATGGGCTATGAGAAATGGTGAAGGCATTACCATCATGGGGAATTTAAGGCACTAGTGGATGACAGTTCAGGGTCAACCCACATTGCAATGAGCCAAGGATGACCTAAGAGAATATATAGTGGTATGAGGTGGGGATGATATGACATGAGACATCTAGAGACATCTAGGAATTTAGGTCCTACCTAGATTAGTAGGGTGAGGGAGCCAAAAGTAGGTATAAAAGTGGCATTATGTGTACACTAGGAGATATCTAAGGGGATAAGAATCTCTTTGCAACCTAGTGATGTATAAGTGTTCCTCTGTAACTACATTAATTCTACCTTGATATGTATAAGTGTTCCACCTTGATTCAACTATCATTTTATAGTGTACTTGTGCCTCAATCTATAAAGGATTGTTATAATCATCAGTAGGCACATTGTCAAGCAAGAAGGTGATGGAAGGTGTAGGAGTGGGTTCAACAATAAAATTATAAGGTTGAATGTATAATGTGCCTATCATCTCAAAGAATATAGTAGTATTAAAGGAAGGATCCTCATTAGACTTAGGTGGGTTAGATGTAGGATCAAAAGTAGGGATGGAAGAAATTGAGCCAATAGGATTGACATAGTTTGTAGGGGAATGGATTAGTGTAGATTTGAAGATTTTGGTTAGGGGTGACTTGTTGCCCCCATAATTAATACCTAAAACCTAGATGATGTTGGAGTCAATCATATGCTATATAAGATGTCATAGGCTCGTGCCCCTCTCTAGTGTCATGTCCTAGGGCATGGTGATACTATAAAAAACCTTTGGGATCATATTTCTTTAAAAGGGGAAGATTTGTTTCAAGGGGTCTAATTGGTGGTAACTGGATGAGTTTATTAGAGAGAATTTGTTGAAGAATAGTGTGGAGGGGATCAACAAGCTTTGGTAGACATGTATGGAAAATGTGGTTGCATAGACAAGGCAGTGAGTTGTTTGAAAAGATGCCTCAAACAAATGTGGTCTCATGGTGATGTTCTTGTCTATGCATTTGCTTGTCATGGAATTCCATGAGACCACATTTTATTGAGGCATTTTTTCAAAAAACTATATTGTAATTGAAATTTTGTCATCTATCAACATCTAGTTATTAGTTATGCAATGTCTAGTAATGATTTGAGTTTGAAAGATGTGCAATGCAATATAATCAACGATATGAATATAAAATACAAAAATCTAGTAAGTATAATATTTTAGTTAAATTGTTTATTTTATTACTTGAGTGAAGCTTTGAACTCCACCACCACTAGGAGGTGTTGCCATGCAATCTCCAAGATTAACGTATTCAACATCCAAAATTAGATATTGGAATACCATTCATATAACAATGCTATTCACATGTAATATTTATAATTGTTTACTAGTTACATACCTCAACAATACATGTCATAGTGTAATATGGAGGTGGAGGATCGCTAAAAACTAAATGAATGCTATGACCCTGAAATTTCATTAAAATCATCAAACTAAATTAGTTAATCTTGTATTTCAAAAATAAAATTTAATGAATTAAATTCAATGAACTTGCTAACATTTACCTGAGTATCAAAGCTGAAAGTCTCACTCAGGAGGGCATCTGCCATTACCATCTGCTCAGCTGTAGATGTAGCCTGTGCACTTGCGTCCTGACTATCTGTGGGGTCATAACCACAAACTAACCTACAAGCCTGATAAGTATGGGGTGGAACCCTACTCCTCGAAGTCTCGTGCAACCCACGCTGTGCTGCAGGATTGTAATGCTCTATGATGCTCTGGGTCAAGGAACTAATGGACTGAAGTGTCTCAACCTCAACACTCTCCTTCACAACGGAAGGGATAGACACATGCTCATGGGTTGGTCTGGTGAGTGCTCGTCTCACTAGCCGCTGTGGATCAACATGTGCCCTTGGTCTATCATGTGCTGACCCCCCACCTCTACCTTGGAAGTCTTGCATATCAAAATAGTTTGACACTTTAATTTTGACAAACTCACAGTAGAGTTTCCTCAAAAAATATTGCAGGACCTCATTATTGTTGCATGGAGGATGGTCAAAAAACATTCACCACCTCTACCCAAAATGGTCCTTTATCACCTGGTTGTTGTAGCAATGGATAGGGAACCTCTTGCATGTAAGGGTTAGAGGTTGATTTGTTCATGGTTTGTGGAAATGGAACACAAGTCCAATTTTGTAATTTTTTTCATTTTTGACTTGTTCATTGGATAACTTGTCTGCATAGAACTCTCTAAATTCTCTCCTCTTTTCTGACCAACTAGAGATTTGCTTGCTAATTGAATCTACATTTGATAACATAGATTCAAGAGATTGAGCAAGCGTGGATCTATGCGTGGTTGAAGTTGCAGGATCTTTCAACCTTGCAATTATGTCCTCAATTTGTTTTTTATTGTTTTCAATTTGCCCCATTAAATTTTCTTGTGTTTCAGGGGCATATTAAGGAATGAATGGAGGTGTTTGTTGTTGGGGTTGTTCTTCAGCAAGTATTTGCTGTTCAGGTGATGGAGGATTTGGAGGATTTTTAGGATGAGGAGGAGGTGCATTATCAATTCCTATAAATTAAAGAAATTTACATTAAAAAAAACTACTTAAACCTACCTATTTAGCAACAAATTCACACAAAAAAGCAATTAGAACTTACTCATTTGGCCTCCTCGACGTCATGGAAGCATTTTGATGATGAATCAGCAACAAATTGCTAATGATATGCTCTCTGATAACATGAGTGCACTCTCCTTTGTTTGCAAGCCACAAGTTTGCTGGAAAATGGAATGAAACAATGATAGTAACACAACTATTTTTTTATAGTTGAGCATAACGTGAGTGCGTTATAATATGCTCGCATTATTGCTTAGATTTTTTTTAAAGTTGGCCACTTTTTGGCCCCCCAACCTTTTGCACCCGCCCTTCACTTGGATGCTAGTGCTTAGCGTGGACATCCACACATTGCACTAGCATTCCGTGAGTGTGAAATAGTTAGTGAGATACTTTTGGAACATGTTGAGCATCTCCTGCAGTGTGTGAGATTTCTGTAATGCCTTTGACAAGTGGCATAGTCTTGTGTTAAGTTTGAATCACAACTTATTCCTATCCATTATTTTTCTACCCCCATTTGCACTTATTTGTATACATTGTTCCTTGCTTCAAGATTACTACCTTATCCCTATAGATTAATTTTGTATGACTTGAGATCTATCTAGATCAATTTTGAGGAGCACAACAATTATCCTTGAATCCCAAGATTCTAAATGAATAAATTCCAACTTTCTTGCCCCTTCTATTAGTCATTATGAGACAACCTAACACACATTTCATGTGACATGATTTTTTCTTAATACGTAAAATGTTGCAAGGGGCAGCTCTCAAAAAAAGGAGGGATTGAAAATACATAAGAAAATTTGTGAGAAATCACTACATGGGATTCTCCCTTAGCACCTTCTAGTCCCACGAAGAACTTTATTGCAGACACCCGCAAAAACAAGGCCCGCAAACAATAGAAGGAACAAAAGTCAGATTGCAGCTATAGTGGCAGCACTCCCCAGGGTATCTGAATAGTCTACAATGTCTTCACTCCTTTGGTCACAAGCCCAATTTGCCAAGAAATCTGCTGTCGTATTAGCCTCACAATAGCAGTGAGTGATGTGATAGTTGCTCATCAAGCTCAAAATATCCCATATTGCCTCTAAAAAACTTTGAAGCTTCTAGTTGGAGATGTGATGGCTGGAGATGACATTAATGCATATGAGGGAATCCCCTTCGATGTCAAGGTTGCCAATGTTTTTTTGAGTTGCAGAAGCTGAGTCCTACCAGAAGAGCTTGGAACTCGGCCCCGTTGTTGGTCCTGTGAGGTAGTTTTTTGGAGAGCACCCAAACCATCCTACCTTCCTCATCACACACAATGCAACCCACACTAGAGGAGCTAGGGTTCCCTTTTGATGCTCCATCAAATTTCAGCTTGAGCCTACCACTAGGAGGAGGATGCCACTTGACTGAGGCACTTTTTAAATTTTTATTTGATAGGGCCCTCCTACATTGTAGGATGCTAATGATTTCAAAATTTTGCACTTTTTCATAGTACTCTCATCCCAAGCATTGAAGGGTTTCAAAAAAATTCTAGCAGCCTTTTATTTAGCCATGACAGTTTCGCAAATGCTCTGCTCAATTTTCTTGAAAACTTCTTCAATTGAGGCTTCCTTCCCTTTACAAATTCACCTGTTATGTTCTTTCCAAAGGTTCCAGATGACCATGGAGGGGCAAGTGATCCAAATCCTTTCCCATAAGGAGTTTCAAAATCCAAAATTTCATTTAGGAGGGCACTAATCCAACCCAAACGACTCATTATCCCTTCCCAACACAGTCTCGCAAATTCACATTTGAGCAAAAAATGGTTGGCATCTTCTTCATCCTTCTTGCAAAGGATGCATCTGGACAAACCCACAATGCCATAGACCTTTAGCCTATCTCCCGTAAGAATTATCTTGTGGAGTACTATCCATGTGAAGGCATCGACCTTTGGCAAGCACCATTTTCTCCAGTAGAGTTTCGAAGGCCTATCCCCCCGATTGCTTCTGGCTCTCTGCAACTTATATCCTAATCTCACTAAGTATATACCATATTTCACACCAGTCCATACAATCTTGTCTTCTTTGTTATTGAACAGGATTCTACGATCTTCCATGGCTTTTGCCATGATCTATTTTTGGTTAGTGGTTAGAGGGATCAAATATGAGTTGTTCCATCTCCATGTTATCAAATCATCCAAAGAAGACATAATGAAATAATCTCCCACTTGGGATCCCCAAGTATTGATTAGTGTTGCCATACAGGTCTACAATTTCTCATCCTCACACAAGAGCAGGAGTCCATTCCATGAATCCCTCCATAAAGAGGCATATCTACCATTGTTGACCACCTAGGACAAGTGTTATGTGATCAAGGGGTGACACTACACCATGAAATTCCAAAAATGGAATCCATAGGGGGTTCGAGGTGGTGAGAATCTGTTGTGGCTCATCGGAGTCCAAGTATTTCTTCTATAACAGTTTGCACCATCGTGCATGGGGGTTTTCAAACATCTTCCAAATTAGTTTGGCTCCCAAAGCTTTGCTTTGTGTTTTGATCTTTCTCAGGCCAAGTCCACCTACTACCTTCTCCTTGCATGTCCTGTCCCAACTGATGAGGGGAATCCTTTGCTCTTTCTCAATGCCTTCCCATAGGAACTTCTTGAGAATTCCTTCTAGCATGATGTTTTCCATACCAGTGATCTGAGTGCACTTGATAGAAAATATGTGGGGATGGTCGATAACACAACCTTGACCATTGTTATCTTTCCCACTGTTGTCAACCATTTCCGTTTCCAAGAAGAAACTTTGATTTTGCATTTTTCAATGGTCTCCTCCCACAGGTTCATTCTAATTGTGTGCTTGAAAAGTGGAAATCCCATGTATTTTCTTAGTAAAGTGTCAATATTGAACTCCAATAATGTGGCAATTATGTGTCTAACACTTACCTTGGTGTTGAAGAAAAAAATACAAGACTTTCTCTTATTCAGTTCCTATCCCGAGGCGAGAGCGTACCTATCCAAAGTTAGTTTAATGGATTGCATGTGATTTATACTGGAGATACTGTATAACACGGTGTCATCTACAAACCGCTAGTGGGAGATAGCTGGAAAGTTATTTGTGACGTGTATTCCTGCCTAGAGCCCTGTTGCGACTTGAGAGTTAATCACTCAACCTAGAGCTTCTACCATTATCACAAAGAGGAAAGGTGACAAAGGGTCACCTTGCCAGAGCCCCCTAATTGGCTCAAAGTGTCCCATTGGACTGTTGTTAATGAGGATAGAGTATCTGACTATAGAGATACAACTATAGACCCACCGAAGCTAGAGTGGGTTGAATCCAAAGTGTTGGAGGATGGAGAGTGTTAGGATTAAGGTGCCATCAACATTGTAAATCCTATGTAATTAATTACTCCTAATATTATTTGTAAATCACCCATAAGGGATGAAAGGTTTCACCATCAACGATCTTGTTTCAACTGTATGTTTATATCCGGTACATGACGCTCATTCATTCATGACATGTATGTTGATGACATGTTATTTTTCAGCAATACTAAGGGTATGATCAGTGAGCTTAAAGCCCAACTTTCAGGTGCATTTGATATGAAGGATCTTGGAGCTTCCAGGTATATTCTGGGTATGGAGATCAGAAAGGACAAATGTAACAGAAAGCTTTGGTTGTCATAAAGTAAGTATGTGAATACCATTTTATGGAGATTCAATATGCAGGACTATAACCCAGTTAGAGTTCCTTTACCCATTGGTACTAAGATTTCATTAGATATGTGTCCAAAGAATGAGGATGATTTTGAGGATATGTCTAATATGCCATATGCTAGTATTGTAGGGAGTTTGATGTATGCAACAGTTTCCACTAGGTTAGATATTGCCCAAGCAGTGGGAGTTTTGAACAGATTTATGTCTAACCCTGGTAGACAACATTGGAATTATGCGAAGAGGGTGCTTAAGTATCTTGTAGGTACTCCTGATTATTGTTTGATTTATTCTGGTACTGATAGTGATGATAAATCATTAGACATGTATAGGGTTTTGTTGTTGTAGATTGGGCAGGTGACTTGGATAGTCGAAGGTCCACTAGTGGCTATGTGTTTACTCTGTTTGGAGGAGCAGTGAGTTGGATGAGTAAGAGGCAGCCCGTGCAGCTGCTTTGTACACCACAAAAGTAGAGTATATGGTTGCTACTCATGTCTATAAGGAGGTAGTTTGGTTGAGGAGATTGTGTACATGCATTGGATTTGATTGCAGGATCATTCAGATTGGTTGTGATAGCTAGAGTGCTATATGTTTGGCCAAGAATCCTATGTATCATGCTCAAACTCAGCATGTTGATGTACAGTATCACTTTGTTTGAGAAATGGTTGCAAATGGACATATTGAGCTGAAGAAGGTAGAAACTTAGGAGAATGTTGCAGATGCTTTGATCAAGCCTATGAGCACAAAGAAATTTGTTTGGTGCAGAGAGGCCATGGGCCTTGCTTCTAGTGCCTGATTATTTTATGGTTTTCCTATGGGTATTTACAATTATGATGTCAAGTGGGAGTATGTTAGGATTAAGGTACCATCAACCTTGTAAATCCTATGTAATTAATTACTCCTAATATTGTTTGTAAATCACCCATAAGGGATGAAAGGTTTCATCAACAGTGATCTTGTTTCAGCATATGTTTATATCCAGTACACGATTCTCATTCGTTCATGACGGGGGGTCATAGGGGGGTTTCCCCCTGCAAGGGGTTTGAGGGGATCACCCCCCCTGGCAGGGGGTCTGGGGGCTGCACACCCTGGCACCCACAAAACCTCATTTTATTTATATTTTATCATTGTGAATCTAGACCATTTGTGATTAGGTCACAAATTTGATGGTCGATATTTTTGTCAGTTATCTTGCCCTAGAAGGCAACCCCCTTTTATAAGGATATTGTACTACGTTTTTATCATATTGGAGAGTAAGAGGCGCCGCTGGATTGAAGACTGAAGGAGAGAGGAAGTGCATGTCTTGTAATCTCATATTTGAAGATAATACAACTTGGAGCCTCTTTTCTTGGTGGAGTTTTTTACCTGAAAGGGTTTTCTCCACGTTACATACTATGTTATGTGTTCAGTTCTTAGTGCATGTTATTTCTGTGTAATGGGTTTTGATTTTTGTTGCAATCTCCATTGATTCTACATTATTTAGAGGATAATAAGATTTGAATCAGATTTCCATTGTGTGGTTTGCACCTTCATTTCTAACATTTGGTATTAGAGCCTGCCCAGTATTCTTGGGTGGTAGTGTGAAGGTTTTTTAGTTGTAGTGGGAGATTTGGTTGTTGTTTATTTACAAATCTTGTGTAGATATCATGGCTTCATCCACTATTGCTTCTACCTCCCAGTTGGACATTGAAAAGTTCAATGGCATGGGTTATGAATTGTGGAAGCTAAAAATGGAGGATTTGCTAGAAGAAAGAAACCAATGGCTGGATGTTATGAAAGAGAAGAAAATCGATGATGTTGCTCCCGATGAATAGGAAAGACTAGATAAAAAGGCACGAGGTACAATCCGGCTGTGTCTTGTAGATTCTGTCATGCTGAATGTTGCGAGTGAGAAGTCTGCACATAGCTTGTGGAAGCATCTGGGTGAGATCTACCAAGCCACGAGTATGGTAAATGAACTTTATTTAAAGCATAAGTTGTTTTCCATGAAAATGAAAGAGGCTGAATCGGTTCCAGAACATTTAAATTTGTTTAATTTTTTATTGAGTCAACTAGCATCTGTAGATGTGGAGGTGAATGAGGAAGATAAATGTATATTGCTTCTCTGTTCTTCGCCCGAGTCATGGGAGAATGTTATTTTGGCTATCACTGCTAACCTCATAGATCTGAAGTTGGATGCTCTTGTTTTAGTTCTGCTGTCACATGAATTGGGGAAGAAAAGTTTAGATAGTTCAAGGGATGCTCTCAGTGTCAGGGGAAGGTCTATGGAAAGAGGACTAAAAGGATATTAGAAAGGGGCTAAGGACAAGTCCAAGGGCTGATCTAAGACTCCTGGGAAGAAGAACAAAGTTAAGTGTTGGAACTGCGGTAAAAGGGGACATGTGAAGGAGTGTAGAAACCTAAAGAACTAGTGGGAGAGTGCTTCGAATAAGTCCTTGAATGCAGGTGAAGATGTTTTACTTTTTGAATGTAATGTTGTTTCTAATGATCACTGGTTGGTTGACTCAGGATGCTCATTTCATATGACCCTGCATAAAGAATGATTTTCCACATACAAAGAGTATGATGGAGGTGATTATACTTTAGGGACAACTCTACATATCCGATAGTTGGGAAAGGCAAGGTATTGTTGTGTTTTAGTGATGGGATGATTAAAACTCTCCCTCGTGTTTTGCATGTTCCTAGATTAGCTAGAAATTTGATTTTAGTTTTGAAGTTGAATGATTTGGGAATGCATGTACCATTTGACAAGCATGGCTGTAGATTGATGAGAGGGAACTTGGTGGTAGCAAAGGGAATGAGATTGTGAAACATGTTTAAGCTTGAAGCCACTATAACTAGTTTGTAATGCCTCTTATGTATCTGAGGTTAGTACTAAAAATGCATGTATGTTGTGACACCGTAGATTGGGCCACACCAGTAATAATGTTTTGAAAAATATCAAGAATAAAAAATTGTTGGAAGGTTTCTCCTATTTTGATGAGCACTTTGATTTATGTGAGCATTGTGTGTTTGGTAAACAAAACAAAAAATCATTTCCTTTAGGAATCAATAGAGTAAAAGAGAAGTGAGAAATTATTCATACAGATGTGTTTGGACCCGTGGATAATGATTTTATCAAAAAATCTCATTATTTTGTCACCTTCATTGATGATGTATCTAAATTTACATGGATTTATTTTTATGAAACACAAATATGAAGTTTTAACTAAGTTTAAGGATTTCAAAGTCTTAGTTGAAAACTAATCGAGATTGAAGATAAAAATATTAAGATTTGACAATGGAGGGGAATATTGCTCTAAGGAATTTGATGAGTTTTGCAAGCATGCAGGTATTATCAGACAAAAGACAACTCCTTATACACTACAACAGAATGGTGTTGTAGAAAGCATGAACTGAACAATCATGGAAAGGGCTAGAAGTATGTTGAGTGATGCACAGTTGGATAAATACTTTTGGGTAGAGGCTGTGTGTACTGCTTGCTACTTGATTAATAGATCTCCTTGTAAGGCTCTTGATTTGACACCTTATGAAGTGTGGACAAGTAAGAAACCTTTTGTTTCACATTTAAGGGTTTTTGGTTGTGAAGCTTTTGTTAATGTGCCTAAGGAAAAGTGATCTAAGTTGGATCCAAAAGCTAAAAAGTGTACATTCATTGGATATGGTGATAATGTCAAAGGTTATAAGCTTTGGAATTCATGAGCCCATAAGATTATCTATTCTAGAAATGTTATTTTTAGGGAACTTAGAGCTATTTCTGAACCTGAGTAGCTCAAAGAAAAAGAATAAAGGGTAAAGAGAGTGAACTTTGATTTACAGTAGCAAGATGCACCTTAGGAAGAACACAATGATGGATTGGCGGGTGAAGAAGAAGAAGAAGATTCGAGTAGTTCTAATGAAGATGAATCTATATTGTTACATAAGAAGTTGGTGTAGATGATCATGCAGAAGAACAAGCTGAGACTCTTACTCCACCCTTGAGGAGATCCACAAGACAATGAAATCTAGTTGATAGGTATAGCCCACCAATTTTTTGTTTTATATTTGCTTTATTGAGTACTGACGATGAGCCTAGATCCTACAGGGAAGCTATTCTTGTAGATGATAGTGAGTCTTGGCGGTTAGCCACATGCAGGAGGAGATAATGGCTTTAGACTCTTGTAACACCTGAGATCTTGTTCGTTTGCCCAAAGGAAGAAAGGCCATAGGTTGTAAGTGGCTCAAGTCAAGAAGAAGTTTGGAGTAGACAATTCATTAGAGAAGTACAAGGCTAGACTGGTAGCCAAGGGCTACTCCCAGAAAGGGAGTTGATTTTGGTGAAATTTTCTCTCCTGTTGCTAAATTGAAGTTTCTATTATATTTTTTTATCCATTTCTATAGCTTATGATTGGGAGATTGAGCAAATGGATGTTAAGAATGCATTCTTGCATGGAGATCTTGAGGAAGAAATTTATATGCAACAACCTATAGGTTTTGAGGTAAAAGGAAAAGAACATTGGGTTTGCATGTTGAAGAGGTCTCTCTATGGGTTGAAACAGTCCCCCAAAATGTGGTTTCAAAAGTTTGATTCATTTGTATTGAAACTGCGTTTTGTTAGGAGTGAGGAGGATCATTGTGTGTACATTCACTGTATTGATGGTTCTATACTGATCATTGCATTGCATGTTAATGACATGTTATTTTTTAGCAATACTAAGGGTATGATTAGTGAGTTTAAAGCCCAACTTTCAGGTGCGTTTGATATGAAGGATCTTGGAGCTGCCAGGTATATTCTAGGTATGGAGATCAGGAGGGATAGAGGTAACATAAAGATTTGGTTGTTGCAAAGTAAGTATGTGAATACCGTTTTGCAGAGATTCAATATGCAGGACTGTAATCTAGTTAGAGTTCCTTTACCCATTGGTACTAAGATTTCATTAGATATGTGTCCAAAGAATGAGGATGATTTTGAGGATATGTCTAATGTGCCATATGCTAGTGTTGTAGGGAGTTTGATGTATGCAATGGTTTGCACTAGGCTAGATATTGCCTGGAAGCAGTGGGAGTTTTGAGCAGACTTATGTCTAACCCTAGTAGACAACATTGGAATTATGCGAAGAGGGTGCTTAAGTATCTTGCAAGTACTCTTGATTATTGTTTGGTTTATTCTGGTACTGACAATGCTGATAAATTATTGGACATACAGGGTTTTGTTGATGCAGATTGGGCAGGTGACTTGGATAGTCGAATGTCCACTGGTGGCTATGTGTTTACTTTGTTTGGAAGAGCAGTGAGTTGGATGAGTAAGAGGCAGCCCATAGTTGCTTTGTCCATCACAGAAGCAGAGTATATGGCTGTTACTCATGTTTCTAAGGAGGCAGTTTGGTTGAGGAGACTATGTATAGGTATTAGATTTGATTGCAGGATCATTCAGATTGGTTGTGATAGTCAGAGTGCTATATGTTTGGCCAAGAATCCTATGTATCATGCTCAGACTAAGCATGTTGATGTACAGTATCACTTTGTTTGAGAAATGGTTACAAATGGACAGATTGAGATGAAGAAGGTAGACACTCAGGAGAATGTTGCAGATACTTTGACCAAGCCTGTGAGCACAGAGAAATTTGTTTGGTGCAGAGAGGCCATGGGCCTTGCTTCTAGTGCCTGATTATTTTATGGTTTTCCTATGGGTATTTACAATGTATGATGTCAAGTGGGAGAATGTTAGGATTAAGGTGCCACCAAATTTGTAAATCCTATATAATTAATTACTCCTAATATTGTTTATAAATCACCCATAAGGGATGAAAGGTTTCACCAGCAACGATCTTGTTTCAGTCATATGTTTATATCCAGTACACGATGCTCATTCGTCTATGACAGGGGGTCACATGGGGGGTTTTCCCCCTGCGAGGGGTTTGGGGGGATCATCCCCTTGATGGGGGTTCGGGGGCAGCGCCCCCGAAACCTCATTTTATTTATATTTTATCATTGTAAAACTAGACCATTCGTCATTAGGTCACAAATATGACAGTCTATATTTTTGTTGGTTATCTTGCCCTAGAAGGCAACCCCCTTTTATAAGGATATTTGTACTACGTTTTTATCAGATTGGAGAGTAATAGGTGGTGCTAGATTGAAGACTAAAGGAGAGAGGAAGTGAATGTATTGTAATCTCATATTTGAAGATAATACAACTTGGAGCCTCTTTTCTTCGTGGAGTTTTTTACCCGAAAGGGTTTTCTACATGTTACATACTATGTTATGTGTTCAGTTCTTATTAGTGCATGTTATTTCTATATAATGGGTTTTGATTTCTATTGCAATCTCCATTGATTTTACATCGTTTAGAGGATAATAAGTTTTGAATCATATTTCCATTGTGTGGTTTGCACCTTCATTTCTAACATAGAGAAGAAATCTCCAATCAACACAATCATAGGCCTTACTCACATATAATTTGATGACCATGCACGATTGGTTGGACGAAGTGATAGAATGTATCGCTTTGTGGGCTATGATAATTCCATTAGTTATTGCCTTACCTAGTGTGAATCTGCTCTGCTCCTCAGAAATGAGCTTTGGCATTACCATCTTCAACTAGTTGGTCATTACCTTCGAAATAATTTTATAAGAGGTGTTGAAAAGGGAAATCAGCCTGAAGTCGGTAAGTGAAGATCCACTTCATTCTTCTTTGGGATTAAAGCAATGAAGGTAGAGTTCAAGTCTTTGAGGGTCTTCCCTGAGGCCTTTGATTCCTCCACCATTTCCCAGACATCCGATCCCACAATGCTCTAGAAGTGCTGAAAGAAACTAGTCGGGAAGCTATTAGGTCTTGGTTCCTTGTCAAGATGCATTTGAAAAACTACTGCTTTAACTTCCTCCAAGGTGATTGGTGCATCCATCATTTTAGTATTTGCATCATTTAAGACACAAGGAATGAGATCGAGGAATAACCTTTGATAGGCCACATTGGATGCCTCCGGATTGGCAAGGAGATTCTGATAGAAGTTCAATATTTCAAGTTGGATATCCTTGGGATCTATAATAACCAAACCATTTTCTCCTTTGAGAGTAGAGATTTTGTTCCTAGGCTCGCCGCATCTTGGTCAAACTGTGGAAAAATTTGGTGTTGAGGTCCCCTTCCTTAAGCCATACCTCCCTAGATTTAGATCTCCAAATAGACTTCTGCCTTGGCCAAGATTTCATGATAGTTGCTCATCAGCTCCTTCTCTTTGTTATATTCAGCTTGTGTCATACCATTCTCCATTACTATTTGGTTAAGGGCTTCCAAGTCTTTCTCGATTCTTTCTTTTTCTACAAAAATGTTTTTGAAGGATTCTTTATTCCATTTTTTGAGGCAACTCTTGACAACAAAAAGCTTCTTGACCGTCAAAAACATCTTGGATCGTGTTTGTGAAAGTGGTGGTTTCCACCATTCCAGCATGAGATCCGAAATACCATCGTGCCTGAGCCACATTTTTTCAAATTTGAAGGGGCATTTCACCAGAGCATAGTTGTTTGAGATTGTAAGGACCACTAGAAAGTGGTCAAATCCCAAAACAAGAGCAATGGAGGATTCTAAGAGAATCGACATGTCAAGCCAATAAGGGCTATGGAGAAATCGGTCCAGTCTTTCAGCTATGATAACTTGAAACCATGTATGTGATTGGTCCATGTGTACCACCCATTTTTTGGGGTAAGATCAAGGAGTCTGAGATGATCCACTAGATCCTGGAAGTCCTTTTGTGATCTAGAACCTTAGGAGCGGCTGCCTCTTTTTCATTGTTGGACAATATAGAGTTGAAATCACCACCAAGGATGAACAAATCTAAATTGCAAGTGGAGATGAACTCGATCAACTCATGTCAAACCCTTGCTTTGTCTTCACTTTTAATCTAGGCCCATAAACATTGAAGAGGTGGAATGTGATCTTGGATAGGAGGCAATGAATTTCTACTACCATCCAATTGGAGCATTCAAATAAGATCACAACCTTTACTCTGATTCATGTGACATGTTGTTATCTCATGGTATTTAAAGACATTTAATGTGCACTTGGTTTTATCAATGATCATTACATGCTAAAAGGAGAATAATTAAAGCAAACCTTAATTCTAAAGAGTAATAAAGGAATCGAATCTGCATCATTATCACTTGCATGTTTACAAATGCAATCTTTAATCTTTCTCTTTGTTGTTGATTCAATCCACCAAGGGATTGACCTAGGAGAATTCATTCACCTATCAAGTTAGTAAGCTCTTAAATGGTGTCTCTAAACACCACCTAATGGAATCAAATATCCAAAAGTTGAAGGTGAGTAGTCTTTTAGATGTACCCTTTGTTAGTTTAATCTTACAAGACATATATCAATTTTACATGGAAGATCAAGTTTACAACAAATAGTATCAAACTTGAGAAGTTCCAGATCAATCTACATCTTTTTTGTGCCAAATCAAATTTTAAAATATTCATCAAATCATAACAAATAATTTCTAATGGTAGCAAATTAATTCAAAATTTCATTAGCTTTATGAACTTCTCTTTGAGTAAATCTAATAAAATGATTTTATTTTATCATCATTCACAACACCATCATAATTTAATCAAATTTTAAAATATTCATCAAATCATAACAAATAATTTCTAATGGTAGCAAATTAATTCAAAATATCATTAGCTTTATGCACTTCTCTTTGAGTAAATCTAATAAAATGATTTTTATTTATCATCATTCACAACACCATCATAATTTAATCAAATTTTAAAATATTCATCAAATCATAACAAATAATTTCTAATGGTAGCAAATTAATTCAAAATATCATTAGCTTTATGAACTTCTCTTTGAGTAAATCTAATAAAATGATTTTATTTTATCATCATTCACAACACCATCATAATTTAAAGGACTAATAAAGGTCAAAAGAGATTTGACTTCCAAAATAACAACCAACAAACAACCGATTAAGATTTACCAAATTTTTGGTTATTAATTTTTCTCCTTATGCAAGCCTCGCCTTATTATTAAAGAAAGTGGCATACAATCAATGTTTATGCTCTCCTTGTACTTGGGGCTTGCATTGCTGGCGTAAAGATTTGTCATGAAGTTTTGTTGTCTTTACTACGTTCCAAATGTCTGTCTAGGAAAATAATACCCTCTTTGACAATAATGCTTCATTATTTTACAAAAATTCAATGGTTTTGAGCTTGAAAGCTTCTAATGCTATTTTCCTCAAGATGTTTTGAGCCTTCAACCGTGAAGAAGATAGCAAACGTCCATATCGACCGGAGCTTTGCACCACTCCATCTTACATGCTTTTGTTGTTTTATATATTTTTTGGTTTTCTTTTTCACTTAAAATAAGGCTTGTATATATTTTCAACACTTCACTTAAATATCATCATTTTAATGGTCAAACAGTAAATAACAATTTACACCTCATTCACACCAATAAGTGGTAAATATTTGTCCTATTTTAATTGGTCAAAACTGACTTTCCACTGTTGAACTGGGTGATATTTAAGAATAACCCATTTCAAAATCCTATTTTGTATTTTGTAATGAATTAAATCACGATTTTCACCTGTCTGTTATTTCTGGTGGAAATTCATTCCACATCATACCATCTCAGCATAATAATAAAAAGGTTCTGATATCAAGCTGCACAAAACTGGTTGGCCATAACTATCAAGCAGGTTTGCAGTCAAATGGTAATCAGGTTTACAGTAAATTATTAGTAATGGAATATGTTACTATCAGTTTATAATATAAAATATGTGAGAAATATATAACCTACAGATAACAATGCACTACATATAATTACTATTTATGATCAATTAAATGATGTTGCTGTCTGTTTGAAACATATTCAACCTACAAACCTACCATAATAATTACATTAATGAAAGCAAAACTATAACCAAGGATTGAATAGAAGAAACAGAAGGATGGTTTTAATCTATCTGATTGTACATTACTGTTCTTGCCACCTAATCGATGGTTAAGTGCTAACAGTTTACTTTTATAGATTGAAACCAAAGAACTAATCTTGAGAAAATGTTTTACACATATTTTTATTAGTGCAGAGATGAACCAACCTAATCTCTGCTATTCTTTCATCTGATGCTGAAAAATCAAAAACTTAACAAGAAAATCTAATCACAGAGGAACGATCATGGCGGGCTTAGACCTTTGACGAGGTGAGATTAATTATTGGATGTAAAGATGGGAGTGAAATTAAAAGTTTGGACCAGATCTCCAATTGAAATCCATTTTAATTTGAACTTTGATATCACGGGTTACAAATCTGATAGACTTAACTGTGGTTCGTCCAGACACGATAGGGCAATTATCCGGGTTTAGATCCAAAATCAGCTCCGGATTCTCATCGGGCCTACCAAGGGGAAAATTTTGTCTTCTTAACTCTGATGTTCAATGGTACGCGATGACTATATAAATTCTGGTTAAAAGATCTCAACCTCAACTTAACTTTATTTGGCCTTCGTGGGGCCCAATTAACTATCGAACCCAACATTCAACATCAAATGGATTAAATTTAGACTCAACAACCTTGGGGAAACTAATCTTTAGAAAATTAAAATGTGGCAAGGAACTAAACTCGCATGCATAGAAATATCAACCTTTTCTAGTGATGACTATTGGTTTGACATAAATTAAATTTAGGAGATCACCTAACTACTAAATGGCTAGGGGTTGTGTTGATGACACATGTCTTAATCAAGTTGCAGTTTGGGAAACACATGGTATAATATCACATCTTTTAATTGTTAAAACTAAATTGGTATTTAATTAAGGTAATTTGATAAATAACTAAGACATGAAATTTGGCCTATTGGACTTGATTTCATTAGGGGAGAGGATTGAGTAGCCGCTTGCCCTAACTTTGTGCACCCTAAGCTCCTAAATGGTACATTGGATTTCGACGATTTTTTTTTGGTTTCTTTGAATGTAACTTAAGAGCTCAAAGATATCGTTTCAGCTTCTCGGTAGTTATGATGACCGCGAGATGACTCATTATGTGCACAAAGTTCCAAAAGTGGTCATTTGGAGGTGTCGACCGATGCCCACGCATAAACGCCCTAGTAACCCTGCACTATGACCACCAAAAAAGTTACACAACTCCTCCAATTAATATTACTGATTGTGCATATATGTATGAACCAATCCATTACACTAGAATAAATTAATAATATATAAATAATTTAGTGCGAAAAAAGGGAAGAATTGGAATTTTCCATAAATATTACACTCATGTAAAATTCTTTCATCAATATAATCAAATATGATTCCATACATTAGCTAATCAATATCTTATTAAAAAAGGATTATGCCTTGCAATATTTAGCCATATAGGCTCATACAAAAGAATAACGCACCATACAATGTTTTCGATACCTTACCATATCTTTGACACTGAATCTGACAGAGAGATAGCATCATCAAGATGATTTACTACCCAGCCATGAGGTTCACGCCTCCCCGGTCTTCCTCCTAAATGGAGAAGCCCGACCCTTCGCGAGGGGTCTAGCAAACTGAAGCCGACATGCGTAAAGGAATCAGGTGCAGCATGATATATCTATCATCCCTATAGTATGTGTCAAATGCATATATTGATCTAATATCATGATATGACAGAGAGAGAAATAAAACATCAAATAGTACCTATTACTAATTTGACTGACAAGCTTTGGCCAAAGCATATTTTCTGACCATGTTCGGCTAGATAGGTTTAAGAAGGAACCTACCCTTCTCTATTGCTCCATATTCGACACCCGTCTATGCTCTTTCTCTAACTCATCATACAAAAAAATATAGAAATAGAAAGTACTTTCATATCATCCAACGATGTATACATGATCACAAGAAAGGTATTTTACTTATGTAAAATAAATAACTTACATCCTCTCAAGAAGGCATTCAAACAAGTGAATCAACATCATGTAATTGAATACTTGCATTTATGAAAATATAATATTCTATAAATCAATTCATTTAATAGTTTTAATAAGATTTGATCAAGTGGGTATGCAACCCTTTCTAGGGTATTGTTCCCTAAACAATTTTTTGTCAGATTGCCACCCACTTAGGTGAAATAGGGATGTATCTCAAAAGTTATTCACATCTGCTTTCCTTTATCGAAGCTCCTTAATTTAGTCTAAGTTATATTTTTGTCATAGATTCAATCTAAGGACAACTACCTCATTGCAAATCTTAAGAGAACTTATAATACTCACAAGTTATAAAGAGGTGATCTAATTCATACAAGTTTTTCCTTAGATGCTCCCATACTATTATTTTGTAAAAACAATGTTTTTCTAGCCATACCAATAATGAATTTACAACCCAACACAAAATATTATTATCTCTTCCATTCTTATGCATATAGTGAGTGAACAATAGAGAAAATATTCATTATTATTTAATAAATATATCCCTTATCATAGGTTCAAAACTTATTTGAGGTTGTGATTCTAACCTTTTCCTTGGTTGCCATTTTCCTAAGTACCATAATACAATCAAGGTATACAAAAATATAATCACGGCATACAAAAATATAATCAGTTTGAAACAATCATATTCCTACTACAAAACATAATTTGTAACAATCATAATCATCCATAATAATTTAGAATACAAGTCTTTCTAAGTCAAAACAAAATTGTTTTCAATCAACATTTTAAGTTGAAGGTCCACATCATTCATTCTAACAAAGATTAAAGTTTCTCTCTAGTTCATAAAGCCTCGCAAATAAAACAAGCACTAGCATTACAATTGGAAGATTACAACTCTAAATATAGTGTAAGCTTAATGATGTCAACAACATCCCTAGCAATTTCTAACCACTTTCAAAGAAATAAGAACAAGTTAAACTTAAATCCCTAGAGTAGATTAATCAAAGCTAACTCTAAGAAGGTTCTAACGAAAATCTTCCCCCACACCCTAATTCATATACTAAAGAATATAGTCCAAGTTTGGTGTGCCCATTAACTCAAATTCTATTTGTTGATCTAACAATAGTAGAAATTTTTTAAATAATAAACATAGAAACATTTTGCCATATTCTATTAAATTTGTACATGCAAAAATACATTATGTAGTGAACGAGAAAGCCAATTAAAGCATTACTAAACCAACCTAACCCATTATCATTATCTAAAATTATTCTATTTCATCATCCCAACTATGGAAGGTACCAACAATGACATTCTAGTTTCAATTACCTAAATTTTTTTCTAAGAACAAGAGTAGTCTTAATTTTTACATGAGCTGCGTTTCAAACAAAGGTTCATATTAACACCAAGAGCAAGCAAAGCATCTCATAGACTAAAAAGAAAAGAACCCTTATAATTTATTATTTATCAAGTTATTGCTATCTTCTAAATGTTCCAAAATCTTAATTTACAAAAAGAAAAGATAACCTTAAGTCATTTTATTCTCTGAAATCTATTAACTTATCCTCTATTTTTCAAAAACTAATTAATCAGACTCTTAACATGTTTGCCATGCCATATCATTCTGCCCAAAGTTCAAAATTACTTGCATTAAGAGGTGTTACTATATATACATATATATAAATATAAAACTGATCCCTCAACTCAAATCTAGTTTCGTTTTATAAAATACCAGAAAGAATATTTCACTAAAGCGATTCAAAGTCATACTAATCAAAAGGATATTTCTTAAACTAGACATTTTTTAATCTTAAAAGGGATCGATTGGAATCATAATGATAAAGGAAAAATAAGAGAATCATTATGGAAATGATACTGGCTGAGAAATTACAAGTTGCAATAATCCTAGAAAGTTGCAATATTCCATCTTTCATGCTTTCATGCTTTTGTTGTTTTATATATATTTTGGTTTTTTTTTTCACTTAAAATAATGTCTGTATACATTTTTAACACTTTGTTTAAATATAATCATTTTAATGGTCAAACAGTCAATAATAATTTTACACTTTATCTACATCAAAAAGTGGTAAATATTTGTCCTATTTTAATTGGCCAAAACTGACTTTTGACTGTTGAACTGGATGATATTTAAGACTAAACATTTTCAAAATCCTATTTTATGTTTTGTAATGAATTAAATCACTATTTTCACCCCAAGTCTTATGTTTCTGTTGGAAATTCATTCCACATCATGCCATCTCAGCACAATCATAAAGAGGTTGTGATATCAAGCTGCACAAAACTGGTTGGCCATAACTATCAAGCAGGTTTGCAGTCAAATGGTAGTCAGGTTTGCAATAAATTATTAGTAATGAAATATATTACTATCAGTTTAAAATAAAAATATGTGAGAAATATATAACCTACAGATAACAATGCACTACATATAATTACTATTTATGATCAGTTAAATGATGTTGCTATCTGTTTAAAACATATTCAACCTACAAACTTACCATAATAATTACATTAATGAAAGCAAAACTATAACCAAGGTTTGAATAGAAGAAACAGAAGGATGGGTTTAATCTATCTGATTGTACATTACTGTTCTTGCCACCTAATCGATGGTAAGTGCTAACAGTTTACTTTTATAGATTGAAACCAAAGAACTAATCTTGAGAAAATGTTTTACACATATTTTTATTAGTGCAGAGATGAACCAACCTAATCTCTGCTATTCTTTCATCTGATGCTGAAAAATGAAAACCTTAACAAGAAAATCTAATCATAGAGGAACGATCATGGCGGGCTTAGACTTTTGATGAGGTGAGATTAGTTATTGGATTTAAAAATGCGAGTGAAATTAAGTTTGGACCAGATCTCCAATTGAAATCCATTTTAATTTGAACTTTGATATCACGGGTTACAAATCTGATAGACTTAACTGTGGTTCGTCCAGACACGATAGGACAAATATAACCGGATTAGATCCAAAATCAGCTCCGGAATCTCATCGGGCCTACCAAGGGGAAAATTTTGTCTTCTTAACTCTGATTTTCAATGGTACGCGATGACTATATAAATTCTGGTTAAAAGCTTCGGATCTCAACCTCAACCTAAACTTTATTTGGCCTTCGTGGGGCCCAATTAACTATCGAACCCAACATTCAACTTCAAATGGATTAAATTTAGACTAACCACCAATCTTTAGAAAATTCAAATGTCGCAAGGAACTAAACTCGTATGCGTAGAAATATCAACCTTTTCTCGTGATGATTGTGGGTTTGACAGAAATTAAATTTAGGAGATTTTCTAACTACTAAATGGTTAGGGGTTTGTGTTGATGACACATGTCTTAATCTTGTTGGAGTTGGGAAACACATGAGATAATATCATATCTCTTAATTGTTAAAATTAAATTGGTATTTAACTAAGGTAATTTGATAAACAACTAAGACGTGAAAGTTGGCTTATTGGATTCACTATTAGTTCCAACAAATAAATCCTAAGGAGATTTTCTAACTACTAAATGGTTAGGGGTTTGTGTTGATGACACATGTCTTAATCTTGTTGGAGTTGGGAAACACATGAGATAATATCATATCTCTTAATTGTTAAAATTAAATTGGTATTTAACTAAGGTAATTTGATAAACAACTTAGACGTGAAAGTTGGCCTATTGGATTCACTATTAGTTCCAACAAATAAATCCTAAACTTCACTAAACTTAGATTGTTTGGTCATGGAGCCCATTGCATACATGTGGGCTATTGATAGGTGAATGGTGGAAGTTAAATCATCCCAACTGTGTATTGTTTAACTAGCATGTTCATTTATTCCAATTAAGCATAAAGAAATAAGAAATATTGTAAACGAAATATTAACTAATTAAACAATCATAGAGCTAAGTTTTACATAAATTATACGGCTACACAATAGAAAGAGTATTGGTAAGACAAAGGAGGTTAGAAGAACATCCCTAGTTCTGAGATCGATGTAAAAGAAGGTTGTTGAAGCTATACAAATTGGTTCTGAGGACGTTGTGTAAGAGTTTTGATATTGTCCAAGTGCAAAAAACTGAAAGTGTTCATAATGTAGAGAAACACAAAATGACCAAATTTTAGAATAGTCAAACTTAGTGTAATGACCCTTGCTTGGAATGACTTCAAATTTTTTAAGGATGCACATGATGGTTTGCAGGGTCTTGTTTGTTAGAAATGAAGGCAACAACTACTCGACGTAAATTTGATTACAATATCTGTAATGATCTTCTAACAATGTAATATTTAATTGAAAATGCAACAAAAATTAAACTATACAACGCAGAAGCAACAAAACTAAAAACTAATCACACAACACAATGTTTAATGTGGAGAAAACCCTTTCGGGTAAAAAACTCCACATAGGAAAGAGGACCAAGTTTATATTAATCTACAAAAGAGTGTACAATACATCAACTACACCAATCTTCCCTTCAGTCTTCAACTTGACAGCATTCTGACAACACTAGTGCAAGTATGAAACTACAAAAACTTGACAATGCTTTATAAATGCATCACTAAATAGTGAAGCAACCCAAAATGGGTGTCCAAGTTGAGAATCCCAACGCTAACTATTGGCAAGAGATATGGGGCCAGTACAGTTTGGAGAGCTGTACCCTAGGTACTTCTTGAGTAGTCTATTTATACCCTAGAGGACACAGTCATAGGGTAAGTGCATGGAGTTGTGGGACCAAAAAGGCACCACATGACTTTTTTGTCCCATGCAAGATGAAACACGAGTGCATTATAACACGCTCATGTTTTCTGTTATATAAAGTAAAAAAAAGTAACAATAGCAAAATCCCACAGCTAATCTCTCATTTCTACAAGACAAAATAGTCACAAGAGCGTGAGCGCATTGGAGGAAGGAGAAATCAAGCAAGGGAGAAGAGTAATCGACATTTTCACCATGCCACCTCGCTAATCCCACTCTTGAGGACATCGTCTACAAAATGTAGAGTGTAGCAACTGAAGAAGGTAGATTTTGATTAATTTTTTTGAATTTGAAAAGAAATTTTTATTTTTGCAATGTTTGTGTAACATCAAAAAATGTCCCCTTGGGGGCTTTTCCCTCATAAGGTTTAGCTCCCGGGTCTTTAGAGTGCATTTAGGACATTTTAGTTCATGTTTTAGCATCCCGATGGAATGAGACCTAGGTTCCATGACAAATAGGACCTAGGTTGACCCCTTGAGCTGTACCCTGCCCAAAATAGGGAGGGAGGACTTGGGCACCCGCGCTCTAGTCCTGCTCTATTTTGGGGTAGCCCCAATTTCTAGGTGTTGGTTTATGACTGTTAGGAGGTTATTTTGCCGACACGGTAAAGTTTGATTTTTAATATCTTGGCGGGAATGCTTGTAGGTGCATATATAAGCATGTGTAGGCATTCATTTGTAAACTAGATTTCAATTAGATAGCAAGGTGATGTTCAAGTGTTCTTAAGGTGATTCAAGGCTTTTTGTTGTGTTGCAAGAGCAGACTTGTGTGTTGATATTTATAGATTTGAGCTTCAATCTCCTCATGGCATGAAGAGCATCTTCCTCCATGAGAGCTTCACTACAAGGTGACTTATCATTGTGTTTCTATCATTGATTCCTTTGGTTTTGGCCTTTGCCTCTCAAGGGCATGTCCTCTTTATCTGACAATGGTGTTCAAAAACTTAAGTGTCCTCTGGGGTTTGACTGAGGCAAACCTATAAACATCACAACCCCCAAACCAAGTCTTGTGATTGCAGGTTACAGGTGTTGCATCCAAAAAAAGTGGAGTTGTAGGAAGGCTTGGCAGACATTAGGGATTCAGGATATGAAGAAAAGTCAGACAAAGGAGCACTTCCAAGACTTGGGTGCTCGCACTAGTGTCCTCCGTAGAGAGATCTCAGGAAATAGAAGTTACAGGGTTGATCAGTGTTAGAAGGAGGTCCAGATTCCTTGAAAAAGTAGGTACCTTAGACTTGGGTGCCCGCTCCAGTGTCCTTGACTATTCTACCTCGGAACCCTGAAAATAGGTATTCTGTGATTTGTTATTTTACTCCCGCCTGCAAGAGCTTTTTCTGTTATTCATCAATTTGTTGTCGTATTTGCATAATTAGGGTTTTAATGGTTAATTAGACATAAGAGAAGGAAAAATTGATAATTAATTCCCTAATCCAAGTTTCCCTTCATTTGTAAGTGACCTAGGGTATGATAGTGCTTTCCACTCGACCCTAGATCCTTGAATGTAAGGTGGAAAGGAGGATTTAAGCATCTAAACACTAGAACTTTAACAAATCCAATTTTCCCCTAAACATTTTGGTGAACCCATATTTTTGGAAGTAAATTGCAACTTTCTAAGTGTTTGTATTCATATTTGATGTGGTTTTATTCATTCATTTGGTCATTTATTTTATTGCATTGTGAAAAATTTAAAAAAATTAAAAAATTGGAAAAATACAAAAAAATTGCATTGTTTGGCTTACTAAATTGCATCAATTCTTTCTAAATTTTCCTAATTCATAATTTTTGCATCAGATCTGATATAAACTACAGAAAAATCCAAAAAATTATAAATTTACCTTGCATTTTCATCATTTAATTGCTAGGGTTTTGTCAAAATTTTGACAATTTTATATAACCTAGTAATTCCAAAATCTAGGGTTTGTAGGGAAAATCTTTTATCAGATTTTTATATTGGTTTTAGAGGCTCATTAAAATTTTCATTTGACTTTAGTCTTGCATTTTAGTGTGAATTTGCATTTAGATTTAAAATATTTGTATTTTTACATAGAAAATTTCAACAAAAACTAGTAATTTTGATGCATTTTCATTAAATTTGCATGGACACTTTGCATGTTAAGGATTGAAAATCATTTTCAGATCTGAGAGTAAGTCAATTTCATTATAAATTAGAGTTTAAAACATTCACATAGAATTTTATCCCAAGATTTCAAACCTAGGGCTTCAAAAACAACAATTTTCGCTAAAATCGACCTTATCAACTCTCCAAACTTGCACCGTATGTGTGTTGTGAAAGATATTTTGGCATTATTTCTACTATCAGGGTATTATTTTTTTTCCCCTCATAAAAATCTTCACAACACCCTTTTAATGGTCTCTTGTACTGAAAATTCGGTGAACTACAAATTTTGGCTATTTTTGCCCTAGGGTTTGGCTTAGTTTGCACTCCAAGCGTGTTGTGATCAATTTTATGGATTGAGGTGACTAATATTAATGATATTATTTGCTATACCTCCTAAAATTCCTTACAAAACCCATTTTGCTAGGTCTTGGCATTGAAAAACCGTGAAAAATTGCATATTTTGCTATATTTTCACTAGGATTTTACCTTAAGTGGCGCTACAATTGTGTTGTGTTGGGTATTTTTGCATCAAGTGGATGTTATTAATGATATTATTTTCTGTCCATCAACATTTTCCTCACAACACCCTTTGTTATGCTCTTTTGCATTGAATTTTGGTGAAAAAGTACTCATTTTGACATATTTTCACTATATTTTGACTTGGCATTATCTTGGATTTGCATCAAGAGTGTGTTGAGAGTGATTAGATTGCTGTTTTGGACTGATATCAGACATATAACTTTCTATCCTCAATCAGAATCCTTACAACATCCTTTGTTTCATTCATGGGCTTTGAAAAAGTATCGAGAAATCAAGCATTTTTGCATATATTTTACACTTATAGATTCTCCTAAGGATACATCTTTAGAAGACTCATATGAGTACATTGTCAACTATGATAATTTTTGCAAGTTCACTGAAAAATATCCTCAATTCTTGCATCAAATTGCATACATCTATGGCATTGACATAACCAATAGTGCTACATGTGATATTCTTCGATCAATAGCCTACTTTGATAACTTTCGTGATACTGTGGACGTTTTTCCTTCAATCATAGAGAATCTTAAAAATTTTATAGCTGAAAACAATCATGGGGAAAATAGTGATGATAACTTTACTCCCGCTCTCCCTTTGTTTCATAATGATATAATAAAAATCCTTTCTGAGACTTATGAGAATAAAATAGCAATGGGTGATCTATCAAACAAAGAGACTTGTCCCACAATAACCCCACTTGGTGAGGATATATTGGCACAAGAAAAAGATATCATCGATACATTTCTCCACACTACTTTGCCATCCCTTCCTGCTCTCCCTAATCTGGATGAAGCTTTGGATGATGCAGATTCTCTTTGTGACTATTTGCTCGAATCAAATGATAATTACCACCTGATGTTCAAGAACTTCTCAATCACATTCTAAGTAATAAAATAGATCATGAACCATCACATACTTTGGATAGCAATGAAATTCTACATGTTGTGGAAGAACAAGCTATCCCTTTGACATAGGCCATTCCAACACCCTATATAGGGACTGGAATGGGTATCTTTTGGATGCCTCCACAAGCTCATTTAAATAACATTTCAAATGCTCCTATAGTTGACACAGAAAATGGCAACATCCCCTCTCAACCATCATTAAGAGAAACATTTCCTACACAATTACCCTCGTACACTCCTGAACATATGGAAGAGAGAAGAAGTGCTAACACCTTAACCATTAAGATAAAGATCAAGATTCGTGACAACTAGCCGGAAAGGGGCTCTACAGGTAAGTATCTATAAACTTTTATTTCTATCATAATGTGCTTCCTTCGTGACATGTTATGTGTTTTTTAGGCCTCCTGGAATGACCTCAGATTCTCCCGTAAGGTTTGGGATACCAAGAGATTGCCCCTGTTGTGACCTTCTTCTATTTGTATCATCATTCTTCTAAATTGCTCTCTCTTTGATTTCATTGTTGTGTGTTGTCTTACAGACATAGCGTCGTGGTTGGTGACTTGGGGGCACCCTCCCACGTGACTGTCCCTAAGACACTTGTTTCTTCTCTCTTATTTATTGTTTCCCTTCCTCTAGTGTTTCCATCTAGTGGGTGGATGACAACAAACATTTATACTTATGCAGACCTAGTGTCCCTTTCGAGAGCAATCAAAAAAATGGACTTAGTTCCTAATATGACGATGGGGTTGTATATTTTCTCCGACGCTTGGCTAGTGGAAGCACTCATGCTTTCTGTGCAGTGAATTTCATGATGTTTCTGTTGCATTTAGAAACCTTAACAATACTGCTGCTCCGTGCATCTTTGTTTGCCTTTGAATCTAGCCTTGGTGGTACTCGATTCAGAGAGCTTCGTGATATAGCCCCTGGTTATCCTCGAACTCCAAATTCATTGTATAAGCTTGGCTCTTTGTGTGGTTAATCATATGCATTGATGTTATTGTTTATCATGATGTTGTAGACACTAACATGTTTCTTGCAGGGATGTGTTTGTGGGAACATTTGGTGATTGTAAAGTACATCTCACCTCCAGGGGGCATGGAGTTTGCAAAAGTCGATGTTCCCTTGTGTGTTTTCTTCCTACCTTAACATGCTTGATATCGATAACTGATATCAACCACCTTAAGGGGGGGACATATAAGGTAAGCTGTCTGTAATAGATGTTAGCAATGTGTTTGACCTTAGATGCAAAGTCTTGCGCCCTAGGGTAGTACATTGTGCATCCTGAGCTTGTTTGCAATCAATCAATCAATCATGTAAGCCCTCTGTGGAGGTGGGATATCGAGCATATAATTTTTCTTAAGTCCTCTATGGAGGCGGGATATCGCATATATCCTTTTTCTTAAGCCCTCTGTGGAGGCGGGGATGGTGTATTTCTTAGAGCAGATTGCATCATCGTGTCATTTTCAAAAGTCCTCTATAGAGGCGGGGAGAGGTTCTGTGACTAACTCAACCTTTAAGCATGTCTTCGGCGATTGTTGTGGTGATGCCCAATCATCGGTGTGTGCCTGTAATGTGATTGAGATGGTGTTGGAACTAGAAATAGGTACACTCCATCACTTGTCTACCGTGTTTTCTCCGTGTCTTCAAGTGTGTGTGTTTTGGCGTGCTTGTTTTGTATGGAGTGTTTGTTTCTCCATATGCAAAGACCAACGCCTTTGAGTAGTGCTTCATGCATTTTGGGAGGTTTTGCGTGTATTGCGTGTGTGTTGCCCCATATGTAGAGACCAGTGCCATCGAGTAGTGCTTCTTGCATTTTTGGGAGGTCTGTTTACTTTCCAGTACTTGCATTTGCATTTCATATATATGAGAAAAAGAAAATAAAAGATATCATTTCTGTCTTCCATGCATTAATGTGTCTTCTATGCATTGATTGTCTGCTCCGTGTATCTTCTCTGTGTTTTGCGTGCCTGTTATTATCTTTTATGAGATTGGCATGTCTTCTCCATGCTTGGTGTGTTTGCTGTGTTTGTGACCTTACTTTAATGCATGTACTAGCCTTGCGTTTATACATACATTAAAGTGGGGGCTAAATGTAACGTTGAAAAATGTCCCCTTGGGGGCTTTTCCCTCATAAGGTTTAGCTCCCTGGTCTTTAGAGTGCATTTAGGACATTTTAGTTCATGTTTTAACATCCCGATGGAATGAGACCTAGGTTCCATGACAAATAGGACCTAGGTGGACCCCTTGAGTTGTACCCTACCCAAAATAGGGGGGAGGACTTGGGTGCTCGCACCCTAGTCCTGCCCTATTTTGGGGCAGCCCCAATTTTTGGGTGTCCGTTTATGACCGTTAGGAGGTTATTTTGCCGACACGGTAAAGTTTGATTTTTAATATATTGGTAGGAATGCTTGTAGGTGCATATATAAGCATGTGTAGGCATTCATTTGTAAACTAGATTGCAATTAGATAGCAAGGTGATGTTCAAGTGTTCTCAAGGTGATTGAAGGCTTTCTATTGTGTTGCAAGAGCAGACTTGTGTGTTTTGTGTGTTGATATTTGTAGATTTGAGCTTTAATCTCCTCATGGCATGAAGAGCATCTTCCTCCATGAGAGCTTCACTACAAGGTGACTTATCATTGTGTTTCTATCATTGATTCCTTTGGTTTTGGCCTTTGCCTCTCAAGGGCATGCCCTCTTTATCTGACAATGGTGTTTGGAGACTTAAGTGTCCTCTGGGGTTTGACTGAGGCAAACCTATAAACACCACAACCCCCAAACCAAGTCTTGTGATTGCAGGTTACATGTGTCGCATCTGAAAAAAGTGGAGTTGTAGGAAGGTTTGGCAGACGTCAGGGATTCAGGATCTGAAGAAAGGTTGGACAAAGGAGCACTTCCAGGACTTGGGTACTTGCTCCAGTGTCCTCTGCAGACAGATCTTAGGAAAAAAAAGTTACAAGGCTGATTAGTGTCGGAAGGAGGTCTAGATTCCCCGAAAAAGTAAGTACCTTGGACTTGGGCGCCCGCTCCAGTGTCCTTGACTGTTTCACCTTGAAACCCCAAAAATAGGTATTCTATGATTTGTTACTTTACTCCCGTTTGCAAGAGCTTTTTCTGTTATTCATCAATTTATTGTCGTATTTGCATAATTAGGGTTTTAATGGTTAATTGGACATAAGAGAAGGAAAAATTGATAATTAATTCCCTAATCCAAGTTTCCCTTGATTTGCAAGTGACCTAGGATATGATAGTGCTCGCCACTCAACCCTAGATCCTTGAATGTAAGGTGGATAGGAGGATTTCAGCTTCTAAACACTAGAACTTTAACAAATCCAATTTTCCCCTAAACAGTTTGATTGGTTTTTTAGATTGAATTTCTTGTCAATGAGGCAACACAAAACACAAATCTAGCAGATGAGGGTCACAAAGGCCCCAAAAACCCTCAAAACACTCAAAACCCCCCACCTTCACATCCTTACCATTAAAGAGATACACATGAAAACTATTTAGGGCAAATAGAAGAAAATAAAAAACATCTTCAAACCCTAATTGAAACATTAAATAGTCCAAGTGCAAGCACCGATCGTAGGAGAGCACTTGCCAAGTCATTAGAGGTGATTGTTTCTCACATTGAATCAGTGACAAAACAAATCACCGAATTTCATAACTATAGGGAGAGGTGTCAGCAATACTATGCTGACAAATTGTCTTACGAACAAGTGAAGGACCTAAAAATTACAAAATCTACATTAAGTTCACAATTTATCATTCCTAAAACTATTCAAACATTAGAAGAGACTTGCAAATGCTTCCCGATTCATTGGTGTAGGAATGGAGATATATCCCAAAACTTTTGGGATAGATGGTACATGGTGTTTGATGAGCGTCCATGCAACAAGAATGAGGTGCCACAATATTTCTTGAGGAAACTCTATTGTGAGTTCGTCCATAAGAAGATTCCTAACTTTTTTGACATTCAAGAGTTCCAGGGTAGAGGTGGTGGCTCTACCCAAGATAGAGAGGGGGAACATTGAGACCGAAACCGTGTACCTATACCCCTAATGAGGCTAGCACATGTGTCAGTCCCTTCAACTTTGAAGGAGAGTATTGAGGTGGAGGCACTGCAATCATTGAGTGCTCTCACATAGTCTCTAGCATAACATGGTGATGATCTCACCCAGGCCGATGAGGGTGAGAGTAGCAGACATCATTTATCCCCACATTTGTGTAGTTCATGTGGGAACCTGTGTGATTATGGGACACATGACTCACGGTAGGACTCTTGGCAGGATGCTGCAACACAGGGGCAACATCTAGTGATGGACACATCCATATTGAATGATCTTGTTCTCACAGATGATGTCTTACAACATACATTTGGTATTGACTCCCAGGTAATTTTTTACAATTTTCATCTTGATTTAATATATTCTTATTTGAAATTTGTAATTAATTTTATATGACTGTCTATATTATAAGTCAAAATTAATGTATGTAATTGTCTGCGCAATTAAATTCTAATGTTAGAGTCTTCATCCTGCCTCTATTAGCTATCCATTGGTAGGTTGTGAGAGGAGGTTGAGTCAGCAGGTATGTAATTTATCACATGATCATAAATATAGTACACATATCAATGGTAATATTATTTAGTGACAATTTAATGATTTCAACAGGGAGATTCACCAGCACCTCCACAGTTTTCTTGGTCCCATGCATGCAAAACCACTTTTATAGAGGTAAATTTAACCTTTCATAATCATTATGCATTTACATAATGTTATGTATCTATTTTGGTTGAATAATCTTGAACTCTATTTTCAGATGCTGAATATGGAGACTCCTCCTCATCTTCGTGAGTCAACGCAGATAGGCATTGCTGCAGCCATGTTGTCTTCAAATCCTTTGATTGAGGTATGAGCCAATAACATGTAAATGTCATTTTGTATTTCTTATTTTATCTCATGTCATTTGATGTACATAAATGATATTTATATTTAGTCAATTTTGCTTCTTGATGCTTCTCACAAGAGGTCACAACTCCAACCTATCCAACTATGGATGAAGAGAGAGAAAAGATGATCAAGAGGGATCATCAGCTAGTGGTAAGTGATCGATTACATATGTGATGTTATATATTTCATGTTTTCTATATTAATGTGCATAAATTGTTTGATTGTATTAACAGGTGGAGCTGCAAAAATCTCTGTCGAGGAGGTCTACTCGATGGGAGAGAGAGAGGAAGAGTCACTGATTGGCTCTCCACCTTCATGGCCAAGCAAGGGCCATCAATTACTTGATAGAAGTTCATAGGAAACTAGATTTTTGGACATTTTTTTGTATGCCTAGATGGATTTGTATACATACTTTTGTATGTTACGGATGTATATTTTTGTATATGCCTATATGGCTTTGTTTAGACATGCCTATATGGCTTTATATATAGACTAGCTGTTATGTTCATGACATTATGTATATGATAGTTTATATTAAATATTTAATATGATGATCAATTATCGTTACAAGAATTTAGTTTTACACATGCTAATTGCATTTTCTTGAAAGTTTATAAATCATTTTCATATAATCCATTTTGTGCTTGTCTTGTGCAATCATTGCATTCCTGAGACTGTGCATTTCTTTGAGGCATCATGTCAAACAGTTCACGCACCTTGTCTATGCTTCCAAACTTTCCATACATGTCTACAAGGGCAGCTACAAATACAACATGTGACAAAATTCCTATATCCTTTATGCTTTGATGGTTGCCCACACCATGTTCCCCAGATCCCATTTTGGCATAGGCAAGGAGGATGTTGGATAAAGTTGTGCAATTTTGTTTTAGATGTGCCAATTGCATTTGATTTAAACTTTCTTTTGTGCATTTTCTTGAAAGTTTCTAATGCCTTATGAAAAATCCATTTTATGCATATCTTGTAATCATTGCATTCCATGAGACAACATTTCTTTGAAGCACCATGTCAAAAAGTTCACATTCCTTGTATATGCTTCCACACTTTGCATACATGTCTTGTAGGGTAGTTGCAACTACAACATTTGACAAAATTCCTATATCCTTTATGCTTTGATGGATGTCTATACCATGTTCCAAAGATACCATTTCTAAGGTTTTGGAATTTGGCTTTACACCCGCCAATTGCATTTGCTTGAAAGTTTCTAAATCCTTATCAAAAAATCCATTTTGTTCATATCTTGCAATCATTGCATTCCATGAAGTGACATTTCTTTGAGGCACCATGCTAAACAGTTCACGTGCCTTGTCTGTGCTTCCACACTTTGCATACATGTCTCCGCGGGCAGTTACAACTACAACATCTAACAAAATTCCCATATCTTTTATGCTTTGATGGATGTTCATACCGTGTTCCAAAGATCCCATTTTGGCATAGGCAAGGTGAATACTGGCTAAGGTTGTGGAATTTGGCTTTACACCTGCCAATTGTATTTGCTTGAAAGTTTATAAAGCATTATCAAAAAAATCTATTTTTTGCATATCTTGCAATAATTGCATTCCATGAAATGGGATTTCATTTCAAGGCATCATGTCAAATAGTTCACATACCTTGTCTATGCTTCCACACTTTGCATACATGTCTACTAGGGTAGTTATAACTACAAGATATGACAAAATTCCCATATCCTTTATGCTTTGATGGATGTCCATACCATGTTCCAAAGATCCCATTTTGGCATATGAAGGGAGGATGTTGGCTAAGGTTGTGGAATTTGGCTTTACACCCGTTAATTGCATTTGCTTGAAAGTTTCTAAAGCCTTATCAAAAAATACATTTTGTTCATATCTTACAATCATTGCATTCCATGAGACGACATTTCTTTGAGGCATCATGCCAAACAATTCACGTGCCTTGTCTATGCTTCCACACTTTGCATACATGTCTCCAAGGGCAGTTGCAACTACAACATCTAACAAAATTGCCATATCTTTTATCCTTTGATGGATGTTCATACCATGTTCCAAAGATTCCATTTTGGTATAGGCAAGGAGGATACTGGCTAAGGTTGTGGAATTTGGCTTTACACCTGCCAATTTGATGGGGAGCGCACAGTGAAAATGCAGAATGGGTCCCCCTTTTCTCACAGGTGGCAAGACTTAACAAATGAGCCACTGATACATCCTGGTCATCAGACAATAAGGATCGGTATGACTTTCTCAAGTTTTACCATTGTTCTACCTTACACCGATAGCTCAACTGAATTTATCTTCGGCGAGATACAATAGGACTCACACCGAGTCAATCAACTCTTCAACTTCAGCGAGACTTACTTCTATTGGTGAAGTCTTCTGTCCTTCAACCAATACCCTGATGACGGTTAAGTTCCCCTTTTCTTAACCATGATGGCTTCAACACCGGTTGGGCGTGACTTTATCGGTAAACTCCTTTGATGTGCTTCTGATATGCTGATGGCATTTGCCTTCGGTGAGACTCTTCTCGTCGGCGAGCACTTACAAATTCTGGCCGATGCACTGATGGACCAACTCCCTCGGTGAGACTACTCGACTTTAGTGGATTTGTTGTGAGTCCCAGCGACTCGCCAATGCACAACTTACTTTCTTCCTCTTCAATCGAACCCTAGCACATGGAGATGCTAGGTCAACCTACTATGCAAAACATTCTATCTGGATCCTCTGCACCGTCGAACACAAAAACAAAACAAGAAATAAAAACAAATACTTGTACAATGAAGCCATTCCACTGATTTCGATAGAAATCATGCCAGTGGAATGCTTCACGTCAACATACTGCAATGATGGAAAGCATAGAAAGAATAGAAAACTATAGTTATATGAATTGCAGTTACAGGGAATGGAAATCAAATTGATGGAACATAATAGTTTTATTTCTCCTTAGAACAATACACAATCACTTTCACACACTTCTTCCTTCTTCTCTCTGATGGTTCCTTCCTCTGGTTGTTATCAACTCAACCTGCTGGCAGTTGGAAAACCAACCGATGCAAACAGTTGGAAGACCAACCGATCTAAACTGCCTCAAACTATCCTACTGCCCTGTTTTGGCACTATGTGATTACAATATGACAAAAGTGTGTTTTAAGTCACTTTAGACTTACAAAATGGGTTCTAGGTCCTAAAAGACCTAGAGACAAACATAAATGAAAATGCATTGGTCAAATAGAGTTATTACAAAAGAAAACAGGATTTTCTAGGTGCTCCTGCACCATACTCCCTAGGTGAAAGTTGTCTCAAGTCCTCTTAGAGATTAACTGCTGCAAATCATCACCCTGATTTTTGATGTCTTCTTCCAGCATCCATGTGGCTTCTGAGTCTGGAAGTCCTTGCCATTTGTCTAAGTGCTCAAAATAGGTTTGATTTCTTGTCTTCTTGGTTGTCCTGCTATCCAAGATGCACTCCATCTTAGGTGGTTCCTTAGGTGGTAAATGTTGCACCCACTCTGCATTGTCTTGGAGAGAATCTGCTATACCTTTGCCTGTATCAGTACTCCTATATAATGTTAGATTAGCAACATTGAATATAGGGGAAATAGTAATATCATCAAGGAGTTCAATTTTGTAAGCATTAGGACCATATTTCTCTAAAATCTTACAAGGTCCAATTTTTCTCATCATCAACTTGCTGTGGTTTCCCTTGGGTAGTCTATTCTTGTTGAGATGAACCATGACCATATCTCCTATTTGGTACTACACATCCCTTCTCCTTTGATCCACTCTAGCCTTGATCTTCTGACTATTCTTATGTAGAGTATCTCTGACTTGTTGATGGATCTCTTTCATAGCCTCTGCAAATGTATCAGCATGTTCAATCCTTTTGTCCAACCCTTGAGCATATCTCAATTCAAAAATTCCTCTAGGATGACTACCATAGACAACTTTAAAAAGACTTAGACCTATACTTCAATTGTAGAATCATTATAGGCATATTCTGCTTGTGGGAGTACCACATCCAAACTACCTCCATGTTCTCCTGTCAAACATCTCAGCAGATTACCTAATGTCCTATTCACAACCTCAGTTTGGCCATCAGTCTGAGGATGATAGGATGAACTAAAGGACAAATTTGTACCCAATCTTTTCCACAAGGTTCTCCAAAAATGTCCCACAAATTTGTTGTCTCTGTCAGATACAATACTCAAAGGCAATCCATGAATCCTGACAGTTTCTTTAAAGAACAAGCCTGCAATGTAACTAGCATCATTGGTGGTTTTACAAGGAATAAAGTAAGCCATCTTGCTAAACCTATCTACCACAACAAACAAACTGTCATAACCTGTCCTTGTCTTTGGTAACCCCATCACAAAATCCATACTCAAACTTTCCCAAGGTCTGTTTGGTATGGGCAGAGGTTGGTACAGTCCTGCATTGGTTGAGACCCCCTTTGCTCTCTGGCAAATCATACAACTCTCAACAAACCTTCTGATATCAGATTACATCCTTGGCCAAAAGTAAAATCTTCTTACTAGATCTAAGGTCTTATTGAGCCCAAAATGTCCTCCTAAACCACCACTATGTTTCTCCTTCACTATATTATCCCTCATTGAACACTTAGGGATACATAGTTGACTCCCTTTAAACAAAAGTCCATCCTGTAATGTATAATCTAAAAATTCACTGTGGAAAGCATTGGAAAACTCACTGCATACCTTGTAAATCTCCTTGAAATCTTGGTCCTCTTCATACAATCCTTTGAATGCCTCAACACCCATGCTTTGTAACTATACTTCTTGTACTGTCAACACCCTTTTGCTCAAAGCATCAGCAACTTATTGGTTATCCCCTTCTTATGTTTGATGATGAAGGTGTATGCTTGAAGACTTTCCACCCACTTCATGTGTCTATGACTGAGCTTTTCCTGTCCATTCAAAAAACTAAGAGCATGATTGTCAGTGTATACAATAAATTCTTTAGGAAGCAAGTAGTGCCTCCATTTTTTTAGAGCTTGTACCATGACATACAACTCTAAATCATAAGAGGAGTACTTCCTCTTAGATTCATTCAAGTTTTCACTGAAAAAGGCTACTGGTTTGTCTTCTTGGCTCAACACTGCCCCTATGGCCAGCCCACTTGCATCACATTCAATGGTGAGGACCTTATTGAAATTAGGAAGTACTAAGTCAGGATACTTGACAACTTTCTGCTTCAAACTTTCAAAACTCTGATCTGCCTCTTTTGTCCACACAAACTTCACCTTACCTCCACCCTTGATGGTCTCTAACATAGGTGCACAAATATCACTATAGTTCCTAATGAATTTTTTATAAAATGTGGCCAAACCATGAAAACTTCTGACCTCTCCGATTGTCCTAGGTGTAGGCCAATTCAAAATAGCTTCTATCTTGGAAGGATCCATTTTCAAATCATCCTTAGAGATGACAAAGGCTAGGTAAATCAATTATTGTTTCATGAAGTCACACTTTTCCAAGTTTATCATTAACTTCTGATCTTGTAGCCTCTTCAAGACTATCTCCAAATGTTTCAAATGTTCTTCCCTGCTCTTACTAAACACCTAATATCATCAAGGTAGACTACCACAAATTTCCCTATGAATTCCTGCAACACCTCATTCATTAGTCTCATAAAGGTGCTAGGGGCATTTGAAAGACCAAAAGGCATCACAAGCCACTCATACAACCCTTCATTAGTTTTGAATGCTGTCTTCCACTCATCCCCCTCTCTTATTCGTATTTGGTGATACCCACTCTTTAAGTCTATCTTGGAGAAATAAGTAGCCCCTCCCAAACAATCCATAAGATCTTCTATTCTAGGAATAGGAAACCTATACCTGATGGTTATCCTATTTATGGCCCTAGAATCAGTATAAAGCCTCCATTTCACATCCTTCTTTGGGGCTAAAATAGTAGGTACTACACATGGGCTAAGGCTCTTCCTTATCAGCCCTTTGTTTAGGAGTTCTTGAATCTGATTTGCTATCTCTTCATTCTGCTGAGGGGTCATTTTATATGCTGCCTTATTAGGAAGTACTGCTCCTTGTATGAGGTCTATCTGGTGGCTAATATCTCTGACAGGTGGCAGGGAATCAAGTATGTCTGTTGCAATCACTCCTTTGTAACTTTCAAGCAGATCTCTAACCTCCTTAGGTCCTATTTCCCTAATACTTTCCTCTCTTTCCCCGTTAGGCTTCACAATCAAAGAAAAACCTACTCCACCACCTTCCTTTAATGTGTCCACAAATTCTTTTTCTCCTACCATCATTACACTAGACCCTACATGTTGTGGATCCTCTTCTACCAATGACTGTATCCTATAAGCCACACCATCATTTTGGAATGAGTAAGCATTCTTTTCTCCATCATGATGAGCCTTTTTGTCAAACTGCCATGGTCTGGCTAACAAAAGATGGCAAGCATCCATTAGAAGGATGTCACACAAGATTTTATCTCTATACCCCCCAATACTAAATTCTACCCATGCTTGTTCATTAATGAGTATGTGCTACCCCTTATTCAACCAATTGACTTTATATGGGCTGCTATGGGGTATCTTTTCTAGATTCAACTTATTCACTGCTTCCAAAGATATAATATTATCAGTAGAACCAGAGTCAATAATAACTTTACAAACCTTTCCTTGGATCTTGCAGTTGATTCTAAACAAAGCCCTTCTTTGAGACGGTTCAGTCTGCACTGGTTCCTTGAGTAGCATCCTCTTGATCATCATATTTTCTCCCATCTCTGATGTTAGATTCACTTCAGGAGATTTCACACTCCTTGCATCTTCTTGAATCAAAGTGGTTCTCTTCTCACCGCCATGAGAAGTTGAGGCCTTATCTGGACACTTGTATGCCAGGTGCTCTATCTGATTATAGTTGTAACATCTCACATTGGAGAACTTGTATCCTCTACATGATCCATTTGTCCCACCCCTTCCATTAGGCCTTCTTCCTTAGTAGCCTCCTCTGCTACTTGAGTCTCCAACTTGCTCTTCTTGGTTAGACTCACCACTAGGCCTCTAGTTAGGACTTCTTCCTCTGAAACTGCCTCTGCCTCTGAAACTTCTTCCCCCTCTACCTCTATTATGCTGCTCACTCTTTCTCTTTATCTTCTCTTCAACCCTTAAGGCCATTTGGAAACACTTGTTCACTATTTCTGGTGCTAAGATGCTGATCTCATCTTGGATGTTCATCCTTAGGCCATTTAGATACCTTACCACCTTCTCTGACTCTTCTTCTTGTCTCTTTGATTTGAGACTGAGTTTATGAAACTCTTGTGTGTATGCATTCACATCAAGGTCTGTCTATCTAAGGTTTTGCAATTTCTTATACATCTGCACGTTATAGTCTAGGGGTAAGAATTGTGCCTTGATTTTGGTCTTCATCCTTTCCCAGGAGGTTATCATATTCTTCCCGTCCTTGACTCTCTCTCCTTGCTCATAATTCCACCATGCAAGAGCAGACCCCTTCAATCTTGTCTTTGCCAACTTAACCCTCTTATCATTAGGGACTTCTTTGTATTTGAAATGATTGTTTAATGCCTCAATCTAGTCAGTCACCTCTTCAGCTTCCATACTTCCACTATACATAGGTAACCCATCTATGGTGTCCCTATTGACTGACTTCAAAGCATTTACAAATGCCCTCTGGTTTGTTGGTATCTCCTCTGTCCTTTTATTGGTTTCATCAATTTCTATATCTCCTTCATCGCTGTCACTTTCATCTTTCCTATCCTTACCCTGGGTTCTTTTCAACTCCTCGATCTTAGAATCAAACATTGCTTCAATTAGTTTCTTCACTGCATCTTGTGACATGATTTTAGGAGGCATCATGTCAGCCTCTACTTCACTTTCATTGTCTGACATACACCAAGACCACACCACCCGAGTGATCTTCAAAGCTCGCTCTAATACCAATATGATGGGGTGCACACAGTGAAAATGCAGAATGGGTCCCCCTTTTCTCACAGGCGGCAAGACTTGACAAATGAGCCACCAATACATCCTGGTCATCAGACAACAAGGATCAGTATGACTTTCTCAAGTCTTACTGTTGTTCTACCTTACACTGATAGTTCAACTGAATTTATCTTTAGCGAGATACAACAAGACTCACACCGAGTCAATCAACTCTTCATCATCGGCGAGACTTACTTCTATCAGTGAAGTCTTCTATCCTTCAACTGATGCCCCGATGACGGTTAAGTTCCCCTTGTCTTAACTGTGATGACTTCAATGCTGGTTGGGCGTGACTTTATCAGTAAACTCCTTTGATGTGCTTCCAATATGCCGATGGCATTTGCATTCGATGAGACTCTTCTTGTCAGTGAGCACTTACAAATTCTAGCCGATGCGCCAATGGACCAACTCCCTCAACGAGACTGCTCGACTTTAGCAGATTTGTTGTGAATCCCAGCAACTCGCCAATACACAACTTACTTTCTTCCTTTTCAATCGAACCCTAGCACATGGAGATGCTAGGTCAACCTACTATGCAAAACATTATGTCTAGATCCTCTCCATCGTTGAACACAAAAACAAAACAATAAACACAAACAAATACTTATACAACGAAGCCATTCCATTGATTTTGACAGAAATCGTGCCAGTGGAATGCTTCATGTCGACATACTGCAATGATGGAAAGCACAAAAAGAATAGAAATCTACAGTTATACGAATTGCAGTTACAGGGAACGGAAATCAAATTAATGGAAGAGAATAGTTCTATTTCTCCTTAGAACAATACACAATCACTTTCACACACTTCTCCCTTCTTCTCTCCGATGGTTCCTTCCTCTGGTTGTTATCAACTCAACCTACCGGTAGTTGGAAAACCAACCGATGCAAATAGTTGGAAGACCAACCGATCCAAACTGCCACAAACTGTCCTAAGGCCCTGTTTTGGTACTATGTGGTTACAATATGACAAAAGTGTGTTTTAAGTCACTTTGGACTTACAAAATGGGTTCTAGGTCCTGAAAGACCTAGAGACTAACAGAAATGAAAATGCATTGGTCAAATAGACCTTATTACAAAAGAAAACAAGATTTTCTAGGTGCTCCTGCGCCACAATTGTATTTTTTTGAAAGTTTATAAATAAGGTTATCAAAAAATCCATTTTTTGCATATTTTACAATCATTGCATTCCATGAAATGGCGTTTCATTGAGGCATCATGTCAAGCAGTTCACGTACCTTGTCTATGCTTCCACACTTTGCATACATGTCTACTAGGGTAGTTGCAACTACAAGATATGACAAAATTCCCATATCCTTTATGCTTTGATGGATGTCCATACCATGTTCCAAAGATCCCATTTTGGGATATGAATGGAGGATGTTGGCTAAGGTTGTGGAATTTGGCTTTACACCCATCAATTGCATTTGCTTGAAAGTTTCTAAAGCCTTATTAAAAAATCCATTTTGTTCATATCTTGCAATCATTGCATTCCATGAAATGACATTTCTTTGAGGCATCATGCCGAACAGTTCACGTGCCTTGTCTATGCTTCCACACTTTGCATACATGTCTCCAAGGGCAGTTCCAACTACAACATCTAAAAAAATAGCCATATCTTTTATCCTTTGACACATGGATGTTCATACCATGTTCCAAAGATCCCATTTTGGCATAGGCAAGGAGGATACTGGCTAAGGTTGTGGAATTTGGCTTTACACCTGCCATTTGTATTTTCTTGAAAGTTTATAAAGTAGGTTATCAAATAAATCCATTTTTTGTATATCATACAATCATTGCATTTCATGAAATGGCATGTCATTGAGGCATCATGTCAAATAGTTCACGTACCTTATCTATGCTTCCACACTTTGCATACATGTCTACTAGGGTAGTTGCAACTACAAGATCTGAAAAAATTCCCATATCCTTTATGCTTTGATGGATGTCCATACCATGTTCCAAAGATCCCATTTTGGCATATATGAAGGGAGGATGTTGGCTAAGGTTGTGGAATTTATCTTTACACCTGCCAATTGCATTTTCTTGAAAGTTTCTAAAGCCTTATCAAATACCATTTTGTTCATATCTTGCAATCATTGCATTCCATGAGACAACATTTCTTTGAGGCATCATGCCGAACAATTCACGTGCCTTGTCTATGCTTCAACACTTTGCATACATGTCTTCGAGGGCAGTTGCAACTACAACATCTAACAAAATTGCCATATCTTTTATTCTTTGATGGATGTCCATACAGTGTTCCAAAGATCCCATTTTGGCATAGGTAAGGAGGATTCTGGCTAAGGTTGTGGAATTTGGCTTTACTCCCATCAATTGTATTTTCTTGAAAGTTTATAAAGCCTTATCAAAATATCCATTTTTTGCATATCTTGCAATCATTACATTCCATGAAATGACATTTCATTGAGGCATCATGTCAAATAGTTCACGTACCTTGTCTATGCTTCCACACTTTGCAAACATGTCTACTAGGGTAGTTGCAGCTACAAGATCTAACAAAATTCCCATATCCTTTATGCTTTGATGGATGTCCATACCATGTTCCAAAGATCCCATTTTGGGATATGAAGGGAGGATGTTGGCCAAGGTTGTGGAATTTGGCTTTACACCTGCCAATTGCACTTGCTTGAAAGTTTCCAAAGCCTTATCAAAAAATCCATTTTGTTCATATCTTGCAATCATTGTATTCCATGAGACGACATTTATTTGGGGCATCATGCCAAACACTTCACATGCCTTGTCTATGCTTCCACACTCTACATAAATGTCTCTGAGGACAGTTGCAACTACAACATCTAACAAAATTTCCATATCTTTTATGCTTTGATGGATGTCCATACCATGTTCCAAAGATCCCACTTTGGCATAGGCAAGGAGGATACTGGCTAAGGTTGTGGAATTTGGTTTTACACCCACCAGTTGTATTTGCTTGAAAGTTTATAAAGCCTTATAAAAAAAAATCCATTTTTTGCATATCTTGCAATCATTGCATTCCATGAGATGGCATTTCATTGAGGCATCATGTCAAAAAGTTCACGTATCTTGTCTATGCTTCTACACTTTGCATACATGTCTACTATGACAGTTGCAACTACAAGATCTGGCAAAATTCCCATATCCTTTATGCTTTTATTGATGTCCATACCATGTTCCAAAGATCGCATTTTGGCTTTGCACCTCTCAATTGAATTTGCTTGAAATTTTCTAAAGCCTTATTAACAAATCCATTTTGTGCATATCTTGCAATTATTGCATTCCATAAGATGGCACTCTTTGAGGTGTTCTATCAAATAGTTCACGTGCCTTGTCTATGTTTCCACACACTGGTTGTCCATACCCTATTCCAAAGATCCTAATTTCTAGTAGAGATAGGGAGGATGCTGGCGAAGTTTGTGGAATTTGGCTTTACACTTGCCCATTGCATTTGCTTGAAAGTTTCTAAAGTCTTTTCAACAAATCCATTTTTTACATATCTTACAATCATTGCATTCCATGAGATGACATCTCTTTGTGGTGTTCTATCAAACAATCCACGTGCCTTGTCTATGCTTCCACACTTTGCATACACGTCTACAAGGGTAGCTACAATTACAACATTTGATAAAATTCCCATATCCTTTATTATCATTGAGATTGAACAATTATCATGTGAAACAATCACAAAATGTGATAGCCAAAGAGACAGTCTTCAAGTCATGATTATTAGACAAGGAGTGTATGTGAAAAGGAGGTAGTCTTGGACCAATAAAATGATCTGGGAAACTCATGAAAAGACAAGAATGCTGATTAGTCTAAGATAGAATGTTGATTGGTTTGAGATAGAAAGGGGTAGTTTTGTGGTCTAAGATAGAATGTTGATTGGTCTGAGATTAGCTAGCAAATGACATCACAAAAAATTCCTATATCCTTGATGATTTGATGGCTGTCCATACCCTGTTTGCAATATTGGCTATCCATACCTTGTCCAAGACTAGTGATGAAGTCCTTTTGCAAACTTGAGTTCATGCTAGGAGTTTTGATCAATAGTTTTTGCCTTATGATGTATGACATCAAAACTATCTCTTGCAGCATGGTCACATTTTTGGTACTACAACATGTCCTTGTTTTAGGTATGCATAACTAAAGATATCCTATATCTACATATGATACTATCTTGATGAGGCTTTCAAACAAGAAATGACTTCGTAACTATCCCTTAAACTATGGCAATCCTTGACTATCCTCCTATGACTATCATAATAAGCATAATAAGCCTCTCAATGACTATACCAAGCCCTCATACACTATAAAACCTCACTTTTGAAATAAATCTTTTATAAAACCCTAAATTTTATTGATGCTAGGTCTGAAGTGATGCCAAAATTAGTAAAAATTGATATTATCACTCCCTATTATAGACTCTAGGTGAAGGGAAAGCTATGGCATGCTTGCTATAAGCTAAAAATGCTTAAGAAAATCTAGAAAACCCTAGCTTTTACCAGCAAATGGATGAGGTCTGTGTCTTCAACACCTTGTTCATACATGTGTATTGAAGTTTGATTACAAAAAAAATCATGGTGTTTGTAATCTTAACAAGAAGTTTGTGATGTTGGCGAGGAGTTAAAGTAAATAAGAGTGACTATCAGATTTTTTTGATAAGTGAGAATCCATGTTGTCTTACATATCTACCTTATAAATATGTTTTTATCAAATTCGTGTGGTTGAGCATGTTCCAATAGCTATGATAATATTTGTGATTTTAAGGTTTAAGATTTTTAAAAGTTTAACACTACTAGTTGTGACTTGAAGGTTGTTAGTATTGACTATAAGTACTTACAATTGAATGAAATGTGTTCTTTAGATCTAAAAAGCAACCAATCATGTAATGGCACATCATTGCACTAACAAAACATGACTTAATGCACAACTGTTAGAGGTGTGAAGTTAGGATGCTCAAATATTAGGTCCACTCCCCTATGTTTTTTGATAACTTTCAACAACAATTTTGTGTCGTAGCATTGATCTCTTATCAAAGGACAACATAAGGGAAAGAGTGGTGAGGTTAGTGTGTGGTAGTATTTGTGGATAGTGTGTTTATGCCTATTTATGGCAGTATTTGTGGATTTCTTCTCGTTTGGCACTAAAGTCTAATGATTTGTAACTCTTAGAAGAGAGATGTTCTCTCACTATGCTCGTAAGATTATGATTTGATTTCTTGTATTGTATAGGGATCTGGTTGTATACTTGTGGATAAGTACCATCATGATTCACAAATATTGTGAAACTATAGCAGATCAACAACAACCAAGCCAAAAGGTAAAAACACAAGAGACAAAAGGGGAACTAACTTTTAGTTTAGTTTCATATACTAGAAGGGTGACAAGAGTTAAATTTTGCATTCCATACATTGAACGCAAACAATCTCTCAAATGCTTCAGTTTCATGCAGTGGAAAGGTGCTAGGAGTGACATTTTGCATTCCATAGCTTGTGGGGCTGAACCAACTACACCAATGCATTCGGGTGGGTGGGTAAATGTTAGAGGAGGTCTCATTTCATGTGCCAAGCATCCTAGTTGTTCAAGTCCAAACAGGCTACCGACAAAGTCCCTCAAGATCCCTAAGAGCAAAAAACTGCCAAACTATGATAGAGCAGTTCTCAAAATTTGTAGAAGTTAAGAATGTTCTGTTTGGACCTACAGGTGCATGTGGGGTCCATCACAATAACCTCTCTCAGTTTTGGTCAACTCTAGTTCATTTGAATATGCCAAAATCAAATGCATTCTTGCAAAATGCTTATGTTTCATGCAATGGAAAGGTGCTAGGAGTGACATTTTGCATTCCATAGCTCATGGGGCTAAATGAATTGTGCCAACACGTCAGGGTGGGTAGGTAAATGCTAGGGGAGGTCTCTTTTCATGTGCCAAGTGTCCCAGTCATTCAAGGCAGTAGGCTACCAGCGAAGGCACTTAAGATCTTAAGAGAAAAAACTGCCAAATTTTGATGGAGCAATTCTCAAAATTCATGGTAGCTAGGAATGTTTCATTTGGATCTACAGGTGCATGTGGGGTCTTTCCACAATAACCTCTCTCAATTTTGGTCAACTCAAATCCGTTTGACCATGCTGAAATCAAATGCATTCTTGCAAAATGCTTTAGTTTCATACAACACAACCTTGCAAAGTGCCATATTTTTTGTTCTGCTCATTGTGGGGCCAAACAAACTATGCCAACACATTGGGGTGGGCAGAGAAATGCTAGGGGAGGTCTCATTTCATGTGCCAAGCGTCCCAATCGTTCCAGGCTGTAAGCTATCGGTAAAGTCAAAAGGTGCTAGGACTGATATTTTGCATTCCACAGATCGTGGGGTCGAGCTGACTATGCCAACATGTCCAAGTGGGTAGGTAAATGCTAGGGGAGGTTTCATTTCATGCACCAAGTGTCTCAATCGTTCTGGGCTGCAAGCTACCAACAAAGTTGAAAGGTGCTAGGAGTAAGATTTTGCATTCCATAGCTTGTGGGGCTGAACTAACTATGCCAATATGTTAGGGTGGGAAGGTAAATGCAAGGGAAGGTCTTGTTTCATGTGCCAAGTGTCCCAGTCATTCGGAGTAGCAGGCTATCGGTAAAGTCCCTTAAGATCCCTAAAAGCAAAAAACTACCAAACTATTACAGAGTAGTTCTTAGAATTCGTGGAAGTTGGAAATGTTTCATTTAGACCTAGAGTTGCATGTGGGGTCTATCCATAATAACCTCTCTCAGTTTTGGTCAACTCCAGTCCATTTGACCGTGCCGAAATCAAATGCATTTTTACAAAATACTTCAGTTTCATGCAGTAGAAAGGTGCTAGGAGTGACATTTTGCATTCCATACCTCGTGGGGCCGGACCGACTATGCCAATGTGTCGGGGTGGGTAGGTAAATGCTAGGGGAGGTCTCATTTCATGTGCCAAGTGTCCCAGTCATCTGAGGCAGCAGGCTACCAACAAAGTCACTTAAGATCCTAAGAGCAAAAACTGCCAAACTTTGACAGAGTAGTTCTTGTAATTCATGGCAATTGGGAATGTTTCGTTCAAACCTACAGGTGCATGTGGGGTCTATCCACAATAACCTCCCTTAGTTTTGGTCAACTCAAATCAATTTGATCATGCCAAAATCAAATGCATTCTTACAAAATGCTTCAGTATCATGCAAAACAACTTTGCCAGGTGCCATATTTTTTATTCTGCTCGTCGTTGGGCTGAATCGATTATGCCAACACATTGGGCCGAGTGGGTAAATGCTAGGGGACGTCTCATTTCATGTGCCAAGCATCCCAGTCATTCCAGGCTATAAGCTACCGACAAAGTCAAAAGGTGCTAGAACTAAAATTTTGCATTCCACAGGTCATGGGGTTGACTTTGCCAGTAGCTTACAACCTTGAATGACTGGGATGCTTGGCACATGAAATGAGACATCCCTTAATAGTTACCTACCCAACCTAACACATTGACATAGTTGGTTTAGCCCCACAACGAGCAGAACAAAAAATATGGCACTTGGCAAGGTTATGCTGCATGAAACTGAAGCATTTTACAAGAATGCATTTGATTTCGGCATGGTCAAATGGATTTGAGTTGATCAAAACTAAGAGAGGTTATTGTGGACAGACCCCACATGCCCCTATAGGTCTAAACAAAACATTCCCAACTACCATGAATTTTGAGAATTGCTCCATCAAAGTTTGATAGTTTTTGCTCTTGGGATCTTAAGTGACTTTGTTGATAGCTTGCTGCCTCGAATGACTGGGACACTTTGCACATGAAATGAGACCTTCCTTAGCATTTATCCACCCACCCCGACATGTTAGCATAGTTAGTTTGACCCCATGAGCTATGGAATGCAAAATGTCACTCCTAGCACCTTTCCATTGCATGAAACTGAAGTATTTTGCAAGAATGTATTTGATTTTGGTAGGGTCAAAAAAAACTGGAGTTGACCAAAACTGAGAGAGGTTATTGTGCACGGACCCCATGTGCACCTGTAGGTCTAAAAAGAACATTTCTAGCTACCATGAATTCCAAGAATTGATCTGTCATAGTTTGGCAGTTTTTTGCTCTTAGGGATCTTAAGGGACTTTGCCAATAGCCTGCTGCCTTGAATGACTGGGACACTTGGCACACAAAATGGGACCTTCCCTAGCATTTACCCACCCACTCTGACACATTGGTGTAATCGGTTCGGCCCCAGGAGCTGTGGAATACAAAATCTCACTCCTAGCACCTTTCCACTTTGTTGGTAGCTTGTAGCCTAGAACGACTGAGACACTTGGCACACAAAATGAGACCTACCCTAGCATTTACATGCCTAGCTAGATGTGTTGGCATAGTTGGTTCAACCCCATGACTTGTGGAATGCAAAATTTTAGTCTTAGCACCTTTCAATTTTGCCAGTAGCTTACAACTCAAAATGACTAGGACGCTTGACACATGAATTGAGACCTCCCCTAGCATTTACCCACCCACCCCAATGTGTTGGCATAGTTGGTTGGCCCCACAATGAGTAGAACAAAAAATATGCCACCTAGTAAGGTTGTGCTACATGAAACTGAAGCATTTTGCAAGAATGCATTTGATTTTGACATGGTTAAAGGGATTTGAGTTAACCAAAATTGAGAGAGGTTATTGTGGATAGACCCCACGTACACTTGTAGGTCCAAATGAAACATTCTCAACTACCATGAATTCTGAGAACTACTCCATCAAAGTTTGGTAATTTTTGCTCTTAGGATCTTAAGTGACTTTGTTGGTAGCCTGTTGCCTCAAATGACTGGGACACTTGGCACATCAAACGATACCTCCCTTAGTATTTACCTACACAACCTAGCACATTGGCATAGTTTCTTTAGCCCTTTGAGCTATGGAATGCAAAATGGCACTCCTAATACCTTTCCATTGCATGAAACTGAAGCATTTTGTAAGAATGCATTTGATTTCAGCATAGTCAAACCGACTGGAGTTGACCAAAACCAAGAGAGGTTATTATGGATGGACACCATGTGCACTTGTAGGTCCAAATAGAATGTTCCCAGCTACCATGAATTCTGAGAACTACTCTGTCATAGTTTGGTAGTTTTTTACTCTTAGGGATCTTAAGGGACTTTGTTGCTGGCTTGCTGCCCTGAATGGCTGGGATGCTTGGCGCATGAAATGAGACCTCCCCTAGCATTTACCCACCCACTCTGATGGGTTGTTGTAGTCAGTTTGGCCCCACGAGCTATGGAATACAAAACCTCACTCCTAACACCTTTCCACTGCATGAAACTGAAGCATTTTGCAAGAATGCATTTGATTTCAACATGGTCAAATAGACTAGAGTTCACCAAAACTAAGAGAGGTTATTGTGGACGAACCCCAAGTGCACCTGTAGGTCCAAGAAGAACGTTCCTATCTGCCATGAATTCTGAGAACTTCTCCATCATAGTTTGGCAGTTTTTTGCTCTTAGGGATCTTAAGGGACTTTTTCGGTAGCCTGCTACCCTGACCGACTGGGACACTTGGCACATGAAATGAGACCTCCCCTAGCATTTAATTGTCCACCCTAATGTGTTGGCATAATCCATTCGGGCCCACGAGCTGTCGAATGCAAAATGTCACTCGTAGCACCTTTCCATTGCATGAAACTGAAGCATTTTGGAACAATGCATTCCTTTCCACCGTAGGCAAACGAAATTGGTTTAAAAAAATCAAGGTAGGTGTTTGTAGGTGGACCTAACATCACCTATACATGCAAAGAAGATGTTCCTAGGTGTCACAGTTTGATGGAACAACCGGTCCAAAGTTTGACACCTTTTTTGTCTTAGGGCTCTTGAGAGATTGTTTGCGTTTGATATAGCTAAGAATGACCATGAGGATTTTCTATCAAAAAGACATCTCCCCTAGTTTTTACCCACCCACCTAGATGTGTTGGGACCATCCATTTAGCCCCAAGAGATGCCAAATGTAAAAATTCAGTCATAATACCTTTCTAGTAGATGAAAATTTAGTACTATAAAGGTTTTCTCACTTGATCCAATGTCTTGTAGGGCATCAATTGAGGCTTCCCTTACCACTGCTATCAATTTTTAGTACCAAATGTGAAGAAACAAATGAGGATTTTTCATTAAAACTAATTAAAACTCATTATGAAATAGTAACATCATTAAAATGAATTAAAACTCATAGTACCATCATTAAAACTCATTAAAATGCATTATGAAATAGTAAGTAAAGGACATATCATCGTGAAATAATCATGAAAACCTACCTTACTTTCCTTCCAAAGGAAACTTCATAAGGATTATGCCTACCTCCATCATACTCAAATCCTACATGCAAATTAGCTAAAATGAGTACACCAATGAACTCTATAATGAAACGAAGCTAATCAACTAAGACCAAGGAGCACATATAAGAAGGTAAGGTAGGTGTCAAAAATATAGAAGGTGAAATGAGGATAACAAAGAAAATATCATACCTTTCTATCATTCCACTGATTTAATGTAATGAAACATCCAGGTTTGCTCTACGTTTTATTGTGTCAAGTATTGCCTCATGGTCAAACTCATGAACCTTCCACAAGGTCCTATTCAATGGTCTACCCCCATATTTGATCAAATGAATGCTTAATGCCACAACAAGGCTAGAATAATGAAGAATCTTCCTATGCATGTCAAAGTCCTCAAACAACCACACATTAGACTTCTTCACTAGGTACCTTTTAAGCCATGTTCCAGTAACAACCACTGATCCTGTAGGGTACTCGATGTTTTCTTGAATTGTATAACGATGGTACCAAGTGGAAATGTGTCCTTGCATTACTTGAATTGCAAGTCCAACCATTGAGATCTATGGGTGTGCTGTGAGGCCGCTTATTTTTCCTTCCTTATTTTGATCGTTATGTAGTTTAGTTGATGACATTCTCAGACTTTTAGAGACTATGGTTTCATTATGCAGATTTGATTATATCTCCTGATTTTGATATGACAATGATTAGACATATGGTGATTCGATTTGATCATATTTTGATGCTATTTGTGATTCGACATACGAGACATATCTCCGCAACTTTCATCTCACCTTGTACTCTGCACCGTCGCCTCCCACATGGTTCTCCCTCCGCCGAACCTTCCACCGCCTTCGACCCTTCACTCCGCCCATGCCGTTGGCCCTTCATACCATTTGAACTCTGCTTAAGATGTTTAGAACATACACAGTTCATATAATGATGTATATATATATATATATATATATATATATATATATATATATATATAACAACAACTCAACTGTGTATACCTCTGTGAGAGGTAACAACAGCTCATTCATGGCCTCCATTTGTTGTTTTCAAACCTAGCCTGCAAACAACAAAATAAGAGAAAATAAAGGAGGAAAGATTGAGATAGAGGGAATAGGGCAACAAAAGAAAGGAAACAATATGGAATAACTTAGGGCTTTCTTTACAAAACAAATTTTAAATTGGGATTAGGGTTTCTCAAATTTAGAAAACAATATTTTTTTATGAGAGGAGTTTGTGAGGGAATTTATTTTAATTCTCATTTTTTTTACTCTTTTTTTGCCTTGCCTTTTTATTCTTGTGTTTCATTTTATTTGTTATATTTAAATGGGTTTTTGCAATTGTTTTAATGGCTTGTGATTTATATTTTTAAAAGGGAGGGATTAATTTTGTTAATTTGGGAAGAGTTTTCCCTTTGTATTTAATTCTTTCTAGTTGGAAAATTTATTTTATTTATTTTTCCTTGCGTGATTTTTTCACTTTATTGTTATCGGTTTCACTATTATTTTACAGGAATGAGTATCTTAATCTCTTCCCTTCTCTATTATTCTGAGTTCGATAATAAATATAATGCCAAATTTATGTTTATTAACGGACTCAAATTTGAACTCTATTTTGGCATCACGTTATTATTATTTTACTATTTTTATTTTGACTTTTTAACCTTTTAATGCAAGGTCGTTTTATTTGACCTTGGCAGGGTATCTATTTTTGTATTTTAATTTGTTTTAAATTCATTCTTAAGTTTAAATTTTTTTTAATTCTTAAATTTTGTTTAATTTCTTATTGGAGTTTTAATTTTAAAATTTTTAACTCAATTATTGAAAACGTGTTATGCTGTCAAAATTTTCCTAGAATTCTAGGGTTTAACTTTTACGATATTTTATTAACTTTTATTCTACCATTCCACTTTAATCATGCGTCCATCTTACCATTATTTTCTGAATCACTTTTTTGATTTCATTTTGATCGAGTTAGGGTAGGTTTCGATTGTAGCGAGATCATCTTCACACCTAGGAAACTTAGGGTTCAGATTGAAATCATTCTAACCCTAAACATGACACACTTCATGTCGCATACCCCCTAGACTGCTATCATCACATAGGGGACTGCGTGGGACAATGCACCTCCTTGAATTGTGTTGACATGTTTACACCTTATGTGTATTGCCACTGAGCACGCAGACGCGTGCGAGGGGGTTCACAAGGATAGGTAGAAAAGTTTTTCATAATTCATGTCATGACCGCATGGGAAATGTGGGCACGACATTTGGTATTAGAGCCTAAATTTAAACACTGGACTTGTTTAGGGTACATTATTATTTCCGTAACTTTGATTAAATTATGGTTACCTCATTTTTGTAGGATGCCTCCTCAGCGAGTTCGGCGAGCGCAGTCCCTCCACACTCCACCCCCTGAGGTGCACAGTGACTCTTCAACTAAGGGACAACCACAGCCGGTTCTACAGGCATTGCAGGCACCACCGGCCCTACTAGATATTGGGTCACGGATATTACAAGCTTTACATGAAGTTTTAGATAGGCTTCCACTGACCATAGTTGAGCTGCACATAGAGCCACGTGTTGAGTGTCGTAGGAATCCATGAGAGGAGCCACGCATGGAGCCACAAGCTGAGTCCCATGTCGAGCCACATGTGGAGCCTTATGTTGAGGTGCCAGAGATGATGATAGAGGAGGTTGGTTCCGCCAACAGGGCCCATAGCAGGAGCCCTCCATGCCATGCTAGGCATGATGAGGTAGTACAAGTAGAGCACATTGTTCACAGACCTTATGACTATTACACAGATGAACCTATGAGAGGGCACCGAGATAGAGGAGATCCCATTAGGGATTTATTGAGGCTGAACCCTCCTACATTCGTCGGGACCACAGAGGGAGCCGAGGCAGAGGCCTAGATCATCAGCTTAGACAAATGCTTCACGTTGCATCCTTACGAGGGAAACAAGAAGGCTTGTGTAATAGTACACCTATTGCGAGATGCTATAGCTACCTGGTGGCACACTGAGGAGTGCAAGCGTCACCTTTCATTAGACACTCTCACATGGGAGACCTTCATTGAGTGCTTCAATGCGTTATACTTATTAGATCATTATAGGGAATGTCTCATAGATGACTTTCATGACCTTTAGCAAAGGGGACTTACAGTGGCACAGTATGAGGGTAGATTTACCGAGTTGTCCAGATATGTGAAGTATCTCCATGATGAGAAACTCCTAGTTCATAAGTTTATTAGAGGACTGAACCATAACATAGCAGGGCTTGTTCGTATGGCAGACCCCTAGACTTTGAGTGATGCTGTCAAGAAGGCATATATCACTGAGGAGATTCAGGGATGAGGGCGGAGTTCACACCCTCAGTTTCAAGATCGTGGACAGCAACAACATTAGTAGAGTTTCTGCAGACAATCACAACCACCTCATAGGGGACAATTTAGTTCCACTCCCTTACCTCCTAGGCCCCCACAGTAGCAGTAGCAGTAGAGAGCTAGGACACAAGAGAGGGCACATGGGGGGCATAATAGAGGTTGGTAGCAGCAGGGCCTACACAGAGATCAGAGGTAGCAGGGACCACCTGCGGGACTTGCGAGGTCGCAACAATCATATAGGGGCTCATAGAGGTCTACTGGTAGATCAGGATAGCAGCAGTAGAGTAGGACTCAGACTGGATAGGTATAGGCTAGAGGCCCATGTTATGTTTGTGGTGGAGCAGGACATCTAGCCAAAGAGTGTCCACAGGGTTTTACAGCAGGGGGTAGCCTCGTGCAGGAGGATCCAAGCAGACTGTTGGAGATGTGGGTAGATCCCACCATATGTTCACAGTGGTTGATAACTACCAGGCTGATTTTCAGGCATCAGTGATTGAGACGTTAGGTATGATAGGGGGTATCCCCATTTCTATTCTCTTTGATTCTGGGGCTACTAAGTCTTTCATATCTCCATCGTTAGTGGAGCGTTGTAGGCTAGTGGCCTCTAGGCAGGGTGATAGGTGGGTGGTTGAGTTGGCCTCAGGGGCCAATATGACAATAGATGCCTTAGTCCATGACTGTGAGATTTATTTGGGACCCTTTGCCATAGTATGTGACCTTAGAGTTATGACATTAGGATCCTACGATGTGGTGTTAGGTATGGACTGGCTTGTAGCTTATCAGTTGCTTAGACGATCACAGTGCGTATGATATCCACTTAGTAGCTTAAGCGCTGCATGCGGAAGGGATGCCAGATGTTCACCATCACAGTGAGTGATATATCAGATGACGAGCCTGAGGCACCTTTGGATGATCATCCCATCCTTAGAGAGTTTACCGATGTGTTTCCAATAGAGTTACCAGGGATGCCACCTCATCGTGAGGTAGACTTTCACATTGACTTAGTGCCAAGTGTCGAGCCAATGTCTCGTGCATCCTACAGGATGACCACACATGAGCTCATAGAGCTCAAGTTACAGCTGGAGGACTTGCTCGAGAAGGGGCACATTCGACTGAGCATTTCACCTTGGGGTGCTCCTGTCATCTTCATGAAGAAGAAGGATGGGTCTCTTCATTTGTACATGGACTATAGGCAGTTGAATAAGGTGACGGTGAAGAACCATTATCCTCTGTCCAGGATTGACGATCTTTTCGATCAGATGCAGGGAGCTAGGGTGTTCTCTAAGATTGACCTCAAGTCTAGTTACCACCAGTTACGTATCACAGAGGCGGACATCTATAAGACCGCTTTCCGGACTCATTATGGCCACTATGAGTTCACTGCGGTCCCCTTCGGCTTGACAAACGCCCCTGCAGTGTTCATGAGTCTCATGAATGGGGTGTTCCGTACCTACTTAGATCAATTTGTGATCATTTTCCTTGATGACATTTTGATCTATTCACGGACCGAGGAGGAGCATAAGGAGCACCTACGTCAGGTTCTACAGTGTTTGAGGGAGCAGAATCTTTATGGGAACTTGGTGAAGTGTGCATTTTTTAGGACAGAGGTACAGTACCTGGGGCATATCCTATCTGTCAATGGAATCTCAGTAGATCCATTGAAGATCAGGGCTATCAGAGATTGGCTAGCACCCACCAGTGTGACAGAGGTCAGGAGTTTTATGGGGTTAGTTGGTTATTACCATCGCTTTGTTGAGGGTTTTTCTTGGATAGCACACCCCATCACTTCCCTTCAGTGGAAAGGGAAGAGTTTTCTATGGACAGAGCAGTGTGAGAGGGCTTTTGGGGTCCTCAAGGAGTGTCTTACCGACACTTCCATTTTAGCAGTTCCTAATCCTACAGCAGATTTTATGGTTTGCACGGATGCATCACTTGAGGGATTGGGAGCCATACTTATGCAGGGTGGTAGAGCGATTGCGTATGAGTCGTGAAAGCTCAAGACCCATGAGCTGAACTACCCCATGCACGACTTGGAGTTAGCGGCAATAGTTCATGCTCTAGTTCGTTGGAGACATTTCTTATTGGGTCATCGCTTTGAGCTCCATTTAGATCACCACAGCCTTCAGTATATCTTTACATAGCTAAATTTGAATGCCTGTTAGTGGCGTTGGATGGAGTTTCTTTGTGAGTATGACTTTGATGTCCATTACATCAAAGGGAAGGAGATCGTGGTTGCTGACGCATTGAGTCAGAGGTGCCACGAGCTCTTGACCTTGACTCTGAGTGTGGACTTGAGAGGACACATTATTCAACATCTGCCAGAGGAGGAGTGGTTTCTTGAGGTGCAGCACGAGATCAGTTCTCAGAGGGCCCTTGTGGGTAAGTTTACAGGGTATTCACTTGAGGCAGATGGGTTACTTCATCATCGACGGTGCATCTATGTACCCCGCGTAGGTGACCTACGTACTGTAGTGTTATCAGAGGCTCATAGAGCACCATATGTAGCACATCCGGGGGTGAAGAAGATGCATGCTAACCTACGACAGCTGTACCATTGGGCGGGTATGAGATGAGATATTGTAGAGTTTGTTGCTTGATGCCTTGAGTGCCAGAGGGTCAAGGCCAAGCATCACCATCCAGTGGGTCTTTTATACCCACATGAGATACTTGAGTGGAAACGGGACACCATTTCCATAGATTTTATTATTGGTCTTCTTATGTCTTCGCGTCGCCATGATGCCATCATGGTGACAGTTGACAAGTTGACCAAGGTGGCACATTTCTCACCTATACACATGACGTACAATGTGCCAGTAGTGGCGAGAGTATTCTTAGATGATATTGTGAGATTACATGGAGTACCTCGCCACATCATTTCTGACAGAGATCCAGTTTTCACTTTAGCATTTTGGAGAGCCTTACAGCAGGCGTTGGGCACACAACTCAACTTTAGCTCTTCTTATCATACCAAGATAGATGGATAGACAGAGCGGGTGAATCAGGTGTTGGAGGACATGCTTCGTATGTATGTTATGGACCATCAGTCTAGATGGGAGGAGTATCTGTATCTGGTTGAGTTTGCCTACAATAATGGGCATCACAGCTCATTAGGTATGCCTCCTTTTCAGGCTTTATACGGCAGACCATGTAGGACACCATTGAGTTGGGATCAGATAGAGGATAGAGTTGCCATTGGTCCAGAGGTAGTTCAGGATATGGAGCAATAGGTCACACTGATTAGGCAGAGACTTCAGGAGGCACAGGATAGGCAGAAGAAGTATGTCGATGCTAAGAGGACTGATCGGAGCTTCTCAGTGGGTGATAGGGTATTCCTTAGAGTGCAGCCACACAAGAGTCCAATCCATTATGGAAAGGGCTCTAAGCTCACACCACAGTTTGTAGGATCTTTTGAAATCTTGGAGCGGATAGGACCTATTGCCTATCATCTAGTGTTGCCACCTAGCCTATCACGTATCCACGACGTCTTTTATATTTCTGTATTAAGGCGATATATATCTAATCTATCTCACGTACTGGACTGGAGTGCTCTATAGGTAGAGGCAGACGGGCAATTGGCTTTGGAGCCAATTTGCATATTGGCTCGTTAGATGCTGGGCCTTCGAGGTCAAGAGCTAGACCAGGTTAGGGTCCAGTGGGATCATTATGATGAGGTCACAACAACTTGGGAGGATGTAGCTAGTTTGAGGGCACTCTATCCTCACCTTTTTGATGACTTCTAGGAGGAAGTTTAGTCTTAGGGAGGAGGATGTGAGGCTGATTATTTTTCCTTCCTTATTTTGATCGTTGTGCAGTTCAGTTGATGACATTCTCAGACTTTTAGAGACTATGGTTTCATTATGCAGATTTGATTATATCTTCTGATTTTGATATGACATTGATTAGACATATGGTGATTCGATTTGATAATATTTTGATGCTATTTGTGATTTGACATACAAGATATATTACATGATGTTTTGTGATGTGATTCTAGTTATTTATGTGATGATGATTATTTGACATATGATAGAAAAATGCAATTTAAATTAGAATTATGTTATAGATGATTATTGTTGTATTCAATGGCATGAATTTAATTCTAGTTGCTTTGGCTATGATTATCATGATATGATTAACACTTTATCGAGATGTGCAGGTTTACATTCTGAGGCCACAGGAAATTGGAGGTAGAATTCACACATATGTTATTCCCTGTGAAACTGATCCATTCTCAAGAGGGATAAGGATCACGTTTGAAAATTGAGTGTTGATTTAAGTACTTGTTTTAATTTTATCATTTTGGCCTAGTACCCTTTGTTTAAATTAATTAATATTAAGTGTTGTATAATTTTTATTGACTTACACCACTTGGTAATTGTTTTTATTTTTAAGGCCATTTAAAGTGGATTTATGACCCCCTAGGTGAACCTTAGTGTCCCAAAATTTACCCTAGGTGGTTACCCATGGGTCTAGGGTCAATTTTGACTAACTAAACCTTGGGTTAACTCACTTTTGGTCATTCTAAACTAAGGTTTAGTCTAACTGACGAAATTTGAATTAGATAAGGGTGGGAGATGAGTCATGCTTTGGGAAAGACTCATCTCCCTTCCCAAAGTTTGGGAATCCCTTCCCTAGGAAGACTTGGGAGGTCTCCAAGACTCCCAAGTGTGTGGGATCTTCCTCCAAGACTCACACACGTGTGAGAGCATCTTGGAGGGAGATGGCTCTCTTTGAGAATAAGAGGATGCCATATGGAATCCCTTATCCTCTTGGAGGTTTGAATGGGAATGCCACCTCACCACTTATTCTCTCACACGTGTGAGATTACAAGTGGATAAGGTGAGGATTGAGATGGAATTGGAGGATGACACTTGTCACCCTCACACTTCCTCTCCCTTGCAAGTGGCATTGGAGGAGGAAGGAGAAGGTGACAAGTGTCACCTTCTCATTCCTCAAGGCTAAAATTGATGGCCTATATTACCTCCTCTTATTAAGGAGTGTGGGGTTCTTGCATTTTGGGAGTTTCTTTCTATTTTTGCGCAATTTTGGGAAAGTTAAAAGAATTCTTGGAGATTGGAAGGTTTAGAGAAGCTTGGAGCTCATCACCAAATGTGCTTCTATTATAGGGCTTTTGAAGGTAAGCCTCATGACTATGTTATTTACCCTTGCTTATTTATTGGGATGTGTTTGTAGTTTCGTTGGTTGTTGTTTTATTATTTTGTGTGGGATGGGAGTTTGGTGAGAGCACCTCCATTTGGAGGTAAGGCTCAACTTGTTTGGGGTAGGGGAAAAGAACCTCCTTAAGGTCACTCCCATAGTTGTGTTATTTATGCCTTGAGGGCTTCTTACTTGTTGTGGAGATTATTGGAGTGGCAAGAGTGCCATGGAAGTTATTTTTTGATATTTGAGGAGTTGTGTATATGGAGGTTTTGGCTTGAGGGTATTTTGGTGTGGCCTTTGAAGTAGAGGGGTCCATTCCCTACTCCCATCAAACTCATTTTTATGAGTTGTGTTATGTGTTCATCCTTGGGGTTTGTTTTGTGTTGTTGTTACTTGATGTTGTTGTGGTGTGTTGCAACCGTGTGAATCCCTACCTCCCTAGCTTAGGGGTGAGCCTCTTGCGGGTCTACTGTAAGGAGGAGGGCATTTCGAAGTGGCTGGGTTTTTCCCTTTTGTTGTGTTTTATTGCAGGTGCTCAAATGAAGAAATGGAGCTTGATGAGAAGTCCATTTTTATGTTGCAATAGTCTTTTGTTGTTGGCTATTTGAGCCATGGCCTTTGTGGCCCTATTGTATTTATTTTTGTTTAGTTATTTTGCCCTTGAAGATGGCTGTGATAAACATTGCAATGTAAACATGCTCTATGTTTTAATTAAAATGCTGTTCATTCTCTAAGTTGTGGGGTTTTATGTTTGTGAGTTGCATGAGAAATTATCTTATTTGCTGTCATGTTTTTTTTCTTTCCTTACAAAAAAAAAATATGTGAGTGTGTTAAATAAATCCTAGTGTTTGCAGAGAAAGAAAGAGAAATTTTAAACTAAGTTTCTATTTTTGGTTGCATTGAGAGTTAATTTATTAGTTGCTGTTCATGCCTTAGTGCATACTAGAAAATACGAAAGGGAAATTTAATGTATTATTTCTGCTATATTGTATTGAAGCTATCATGTTATATTTGCTGCTTTAAACCAAAAGGGCGCTGTTAGAAATTTATATGAAATTATAAATTTCTACCTTATTGTTGCTTAAAAAAAAGATAATATATTATGTGTATTAGAACTGTTTCATAAAAATATATGTATCTGAATAGTATATTTCTAAAAAAAAAAAGAAGCTTCTGTATTATTTAAGTTTAGACAGTAAGTTAGTGATCTATGTTAAGTCAAGATTAGTGTAAATGATAACCCAGTTTAAGTGTATATATAATAATATACATATAATTATGAAATATATATATGTATATAAATATATATACACATTTTCACTTTCCTTTAGATTTTAGTTTGCTGTTATTTTGTTTCATTTACTTTACATATACAAAAATTAGATGAGAAAACAAAAGTTGTATATCATTACCGTGTATATATACTTATATATATATATAAGTGTATACACATATACATATAAAAAAAAAGTAAATGGGAAAATGCATATATACTAGGTTGTTTTTGTATAAACTATAAGTGCAAATCTGAGTATATATACATATATATACATATATATACATACATATATATATACATATATATATATATACATACATATATATATAATATATTTAAACCAAAAATTATTTTGAACAAAAAAAAAGAGATCGAAAAATCCTAACGGTGGAATGTGCTTTATTGTTAGTAGACTGTTATTAAAAAATAAAGGAGAGGGACTGTGGGTGGCAGTGCCCATAGCCCCTTCGAGGTAATGCAAATGGTGTGGGGGGGGAGGTGATGCCTCCCCCCCCCACACCCCAACCCTTTAGAACCACCGCTGTCCCCACGGGCTTCCCTGCCCTCCGCAACTTTTATCTCACCCTGTACTCTGCACCGCCACCTCCCATGCAGTTCTCCCTCCGCCAAACCTTCCGTTGCCTTCGATCCTTCACTCCGCCCCTGCCGTCGGCCCTTCATACCATTTGAGCTCTGCTTAAAATGTTTAGAACATACACAGTTCATATAATGATGTATATATATCACAAAATATACATACATACATACATACATACATACATATATAACAACTCAGCTGTGTATACCTCTGTGAGAGGTAGCAACAGCTCATTCATGGCTTCCATTTTTTGTTTTCAAACCCTAGCTTGCAAACAACAAAATAAGAGAAAATAAAGGAGGAAAGACTGAGATAGAGGGAATAGGGCAACAAAAGAAAGGAAACAATATGGAATAACTTAGGGCTTTCTTTACAAAACAAATTTTAAATTGGGATTAGGGTTTCTCAAATTTAGAAAACAATATTTTTTTATGAGAGGAGTTTGTGAGGGAATTTATTTTAATTCTCATTTTTTTTACTCTTTTTTTGCCTTGCCTTTTTATTCTTGTGTTTCATTTTATTTGTTATATTTAAATGGGTTTTTGCAATTGTTTTAATGGCTTGTGATTTATATTTTTAAAAGGGAGGGATTAATTTTGTTAATTTGGGAAGAGTTTTCCCTTTGTATTTAATTCATTCTAGTTGGGACATTTATTTTATTTATTTTTCCTTGTGTGATTTCATCACTTTATTGTTATTGATTTCACTATTATTTTATGAGAATGAGTATCTTAATCTCTTCCCTTCTCTATTATTCCGAGTTCGATAATAAATATAATACCGAATTTGTGTTTATTAACAGACTCAAATTTGAACTCTATTTTGGCGTCACGTTATTATTATTTTACTATTTTATTTCAACTTTTTAACCTTTTAATGCAAGGTCGTTTTATTTGACCTTGGCAGGGTATCTATTTTTGTATTTTAATTTGTTTTAAATTTGTTCTTAAGTTTAAAATTTTTTTTATACTTAAATTTTATTTAATTTCTTATTGGAGTTTTAATTTTAAAATTTTTAACTTGATTATTGAAAATGCATTATGCTGTCAAAATTTTCCTAGAATTCTAGGGTTTAACTTTTACGATATTTTATTAACTTTTATTCCACCATTCCACTTTAATCATGTATCCATCTTAGCATTATTTTCTTAATCACTTTTTTGATTTCATTTTGATCGAGTTAGGGTAGGTTTCGATTCTAGCGAGATCATCTTTACACCTAGGAAACTTAGGGTTCGGATTGAAATCATTCTAACCCTAAATATGACACACTTTGTGTCGCATACCCCCTAGATGACTATTATCACATCCGGGACTGCGTGGGACAACGCACCTCCCTGAATTCTGTTGACATGTTTACGCCTTATGCGTATTGCCACCAAGCACGCAGACGCGTGTGAGGGGGTTCCTAGGGATAGGTAGAAAACTTTTTCGTAATTCATGTCATGACCACAGGGGAAATGTGGATATGACATGTGTGTTGTGTGTTGTGACTATATGGAAAATGTGGGCATGACATATGCCTTGCATACTCATAAACTATATTATCTCAGAAAATAGAGATAAACTGATACATTGGAATCTTTTGAATGACCAATTCACACCTTTTTGCTTCTTTGCCATCTTTTAGACTATATACCACTGTCTTGTATTTGCCAAAACTTACTAGCTCATTTCTAATTGCATTTGTGTTCTCCATATGTTGACAAATTGGCAAATGTTGTAACCCACCACAATGATCACATGTAGCATCCAAGCATAAGCTATTATGGAATAATTAACCATCCACTCTGTAGCATATGATGCTTGATATGAAATCTCTCAAAGCTCTAGGTGGACACTTTATATTACACTCATGTAAAACATTGTTAGTATGCAAATCTAGACATATATATCTATAAACATCATAATGATCTGTACTCTGCAACAACAAGTTGTGTGTGTGTGTGCTTTATTTTGACATAAAAAGGCTTTACCATTTCAAAATACCTTTGACTAATTTTGACTTGAGGATACATCCCTTGAAATTTCTTGAAAAAGTGTGTTTGAGTCACATCCCAAAAATGCTTTGGATGTGGCTCATGGTTTCGACAACCAATTCTCCTTCTTATAACATCTCTTGCATTAGGAGATATTCTTGTGTTATTTTTCCAAAATTCTTCGATGAGGGGTCTCAAGGGTTCAACAACTTTGTCTTTTTGTGGGAGTCTCCTAGAGATTGCCCATAATTCATTGGTATTTGGGTCCTCAACTCTTTCACATCTTCAAATGGCTCTCATTAGAGTTTTTCTACTTATTTTCAATGCTTGACTTGTCTTTCTAATGAGGCGAGCTTTCTTTGTTTGTTGGCTTACTATTATTGATTTAATGACACGTCGTGTGGAATTACTATCCTTGGTGCATGAGGTGGAACCCACACTCTCATATGCACTCATTAGATTTTTTAAAATTGATTTGTCACTTGAGGCATCAAATGTTCTTAGGCCAAGAATCTTCATAATGGGCCTAAATTTTAGATTTATCATCAATTCAACAAATAGTTGACATCTTCCAGTTTCATTTAAGTTCTCAAATAATGATTTCCACATCTGATTGGCATATATTTGGCAAGTACGCTTGGGAATCTTATCTTGCATGGGATTCAAAACATTCTCATCGATATCAATTAGAAACTTATGCTTTCTATGCAAAATTCTAGGAGTCATTTTTATTGGTAAAGTTGACTCAACATTAGGAATTTCTTTAATATTTACTTGAGATGGGATAGATGGCATACCTTCAATTAGAGATGGAAAAGATGAAAAGGCTTGAAGTTGAGATGGAGAATATGGTGTACCTTCAACTTGATGTGTGAATGATGGTGTGCCTCCAACTTGAGAAGATAATGAAGATGTACCTTCAACTTCACCTATGAAAGATGGAGTGCCTCCAATTTGAGAAGCAAATGATGGTGTTTCTTCAACTTGACCTGTGAACGATGGAGTGCCTCCAACTTTGAGATTCAATTTCCTTGTTGAATGGAGGTTTTGCATTAATTCCCTTTGTGCTGCCAATTCCATCTCTCTCTTCTCTTGATTAGATGTGTCATGTTACTCTTCAATTGGCAATGGTGGCATGTCTTCTTGTATGGTTGACAATTTTTGAGTTTCACGAATTCACCTCATTCTTTCTCTTTTCCTCTCATTCTCAGTTTCACACTCTTCTGGTGTTAGAGTCTTTGCTCATCTCCTTGACATGATGATGATTTCTATATGCATCATGAATAAGACATGGATAAATTAGTCCATCTTGGTACAATAGAGAAAAGTAATCTCATACACAAATATCAAAATATATAATCATATATAATTAAAGTGAATTTCATATTTTCTGAACATATCTTCTCAATCACGCCTTTCACAATCTCTAGGTTAATTTCAAATTTTCTTAACATATCTTCTCAAACACGCCTTTCACAATCTCTAGGTTAATTTCAAATTTTCTTAACATATCTTCTCAAACACTCTTTTTTAACCTCGCATGGATACACCTACTCAAGACAAGATACACGAAGTCACTAGCACTAAGGAGAGTAATGAAAAGCACATTGTGATGGACCAACCATTCCAAATGGAGACTCACAAGGTAAAACTAGACCTACCTACATGTTAAAGGATAGCCCAAATTCTTATATTATAGGTCGTGAATTAGTTATAGTAGCTCATGAAGACAAATATGAAGTCATCTCAAATCAACAATCTATTGTCAATCAAGGTCATGGGAGTAATGATCACAAAGGTAATTCAGAAAAAACCAATGTATTTCATGACAAGGAACACAATGATGATGTTATAAGCATAATGAATAATTAGTGTGATGATTGTTATGACAAACAAGCTAAGTATGGTGTACCCTTGTAAGGATTGAAAGTGTTGAATTATCACAATCAATGAATACAAATTAGTCAATTGGTAGTAAAGAAGACATTGAGTATGATGGCACACCTAGTCCCAATGATGAGAATGAGTTGAATGGTTTATATGTCACTATTGAGAGTGGAAATGAAGAGGGCTTTTATGATTATTTTTGTCTAATAAATTACTCCAAACTTGTTGATTTTGACATGATTAGATTAGAAGTAAAATGTGTAATGATAGTCTAGGCCTAGATGTTCTTGATGACATAGATGAGCACATGTTGATTGTTGATATCATATTCTACCATGATCAAACTCTTAAAGTTAAAGTTTTTTTTTGTAATCCTAGCTATGGTGCAATCTTCAAAAGTTAGGAGAATGTCCTTGGTTTGACTAGCAATGATGTGACAATTGGTCTAAGTGGTAAGACACTAATCAAGACTTCTTGCCTTCAATTGATATGTTTGGAATGTTAAGAGACAAAATACTAACATTAGAAACTAGCTTTATGATGAAAGAATTGAAGAAAATCATGGTGAACATGTAAAGAGCATCAATTATAGTTTGAATTAGCTATTCAAGATAGCCAAGAGGTGAAATCATCAAGAAAGGAGTAATTTTAAGGATAATTATGATGATAGAGTTGTTGGTGATCTTTTGACTAAGTTTTATGATGACAAAAAGACTAAAATATAAAGTTTATTGCAGCTTAACTAGTTTGATTTCTTGGAGAAACCTAGAGATGACAGTCCAAAAATTTAGAGGGTACTTGAAAACAACAAAGGACTTATCTAGTATAGATCCAATAAATGAAACTCAAAATAATTTTTTAGAGGTAAATGGCCAGGAGGATGATAGTGACAACTCATTACTAAATGAGAAATGAATATATCAGATTTGTAGCATCAATAGCACTATATTTTAAATGTTGATACAACTGGTTACATTAGAGAGAATGATGATAATACTTTGTTATAGGGAGCTATCAATGACATAGTTCAAATTGAGAGAGTACAAAGGAGTCTTGAATGTCATGATGTTGTTTCTTAAGGTCATGGTTCACTTCCACATTGACAAGAAGAAGATTTAGGGATGTGTACTTACAATTTTGACAATGTTTACAATTCTTTAGGGTTAACTAATCAATATAAAACAAATTCATGTATATATCATATTTTAATGATTCTAAATCTATTAATGCACGTAATGATGACTTTTTAAACTTAGATAGTTCCACTTTTAGTGATTGTGAGTGTTCTAAAGAACATAAAGTGAAGTAAACGAATACATAAAGAACATACCTTAGATTTTGAGATTCGAGTTGACCAATCCTCCAAAATTTGGCTTCAAAATCCTTAAAAATTTGATCTTTTTGGCAAATTCCTTCATATTCAATATTGAATTCTATATAAATCTAATAGGATTAGTGAAATTTCTAAAAAAATAAACATATATCATCAAATTCAATCTAAATACATGAAAATTAGCTTTGAAATAATATGAAACATGAAACTTTCAGTTTAAATAATCAAATTTTGTCCAAAAACATGCAAAAGTAGTTCTTCTATGTTGAAAAAACAAAAAAGGTGGTGGATTGATCAAACAATGATTCTTAAAATGTCAAACACCATGAACAAGTATTTTCTTGTCTGATAGCACACATCAAAAGCGGGAATAATAGACATGTGGGGTCTGAATCACGGATCCAACATGCTTTTTATCCATTTTTTTTCTTCCCAAAACGTGCTAGCATTATAACACACTCGCATTATAACGTGAGCGTGTTTTGAAAAGCATGGAAACTTTATGTTCTTTCATGCATGGAAACTTATAACTATTTTAAGTGTTTAAAGAGGGGAGGGAGAGAGATCAAGATAGATAGATTACTTTTGACATGCAACCCTAAGCCCTAAACCTGAGCAACACTAAAACCCTAAACCCTAAACCCAAGAAACCCTAACTCTCCATCTCCCTATCTCTACCTAATCTCCATATCTCTATCATCCCTCTACCTCTCAATCTTTCTCCCTATGTCTCTAGCCATGTCCCTCACTCTCTATCTCCCTATCTCTCCCCTCAGTCTCCTCTATATCTCCCTATTGGTCCTCTCTCTATCTCTCTAAACCCTAAACCCTAAACCATAACCCCTAATCCCTAAACCACAAACACTAAACCCTCAGTAATGCCCCTAAACCTTAACCCCTAACCCCTAAACCATAAACCCGAGCAACCCTAAACCCCTAAACCCTAAACCCAATAAAACCTAAACCTCTATCTCCCTATTTCTCCCCTATCTCCCTATCTCTATAATCCCACTACCTCTTAATCTCTCTCCCTATGTCTCTAGCGATGTCCCTCACTCTCTATCTTACTATCTCTCCCCTCAGTCTCCTTTATATCTTCCTATCGGTCCTCTCTCTCTCTCTAAACCCTATACCCTAAACCTCTAAATCTTAACCCCTAACCCCTAAACCATAAAACTAAACCCTAAATAATGCCCCTAAACTCTAACCCCTAACCCCTAAACCCTAAATCTGAGCAACACTAAACCCCTAAACCCCAAACCCATAAAACCTAAACTATAAACCCAAGCAACCCTAATACTCTATCTTCCTATCTCTCCCCTATCTCACTATCTCTATCATCCCTCTACCTCTCAATCTCTCTTCCTATGTCTCCAGCCATGTCCCTCACTCTCTATCTCCCTATCTCTCCCCTCAGTTTCCTCTATATCTCCCTATCAATCCTCTCTCTCTAACCCTAAACCCTATACCTCTAGACCTTAACTCATAACCCCTAAACCATAAACCCTAAATAATGCCCCTAAAACTTGACCCCTAAACACTAAACCCCAAACCCCTAAACCCTAAACTCTAAACCCAAGCAACCCTAAAACTCTATTGAAATGCACCAGACAATTGAGAGGGGGGTGAATTAGTTGTCTTGAAAACTTGACCACTTATGAACATTAACACATCAAACACTTGTTCACTATTATTCATATTTATTCATGAAAGCATGAAATAAGAAATTCAACACAACAACATCATCAACACATGAGACACTAGGTTTTTTTTACGTAGAAAACCCTAAAAGGGAAAAACCACGGTGGGTGTTAGCTCATAGAAATAAATAAGTTATAACAATACCAAAAAATAGAGGCTCATTGTCCAATTTGCTCACTGCAAATGTTGAGGCTCACTACCATGATCGGCTCATTGCCAAGGGATGGTTCACTACCAAGGGGTGGCTTACTGCTAAGGATTGGTGAACTGATTTGATAGCATCTACTCCATGCCTAGGTTCAATTCCATTAAAGCACATTATAACTCCTCTACTCTTCTCTTCTTACGCCTTCACACTTATCTTCTCATTTTCACACATCCACATCTTTTTCGCAACTAAATTACATGCTTTTATACAATTCATCAACCTTGGAATGTAATCAAGGTCGGCATTACATTCATCAACCATTGGAATAATCTCCAAGGTTGGCATTACAAGCATACATAGAAATAGGTCTGGAACTAAACAAAACTTACTAAGTTAAAGATGTATGCAGATCATGTTATGCCTTAGATGGGACTCAAATGTAATCTTCCATGTCACGACATGCTTCCTCAATCTTCAATGTATCTCTGCAAGCAATGAAAACAACCAAGTCGGCCAAGACTGGTGTTAACATAAGTCTTCTAAGAAAAGTCTTCATCCATGATCCAAATTTCTCTTTGGGGACCAATCCAAAGGTAGGAGCATGATTAGGAGACATCTAGAAGCCCATTGTAATCACCAGGAACAACCACACGATCTCTAACCACACTGTCAAGAAGATTCTTCAAACTGGAGCACAAGAACAACACTGTTAGCTACTATCATAAAGAAATGATAGCTTGTAGACCACCAAATCATGAACCATTGGAGTTGAAGACACTTATCATCATTCCAGACTTAAATCGAGAACCACATATCATAATACTTCAATGCGGAGTAAAATACATTCTCCCTGTCACCAGCGAATACTCAGAAAAAGTAGTTTTTCGCTCTGGTGATCATAACTCACTCAATTCTTCATATCAGAGGCTCAAACTTGGAGCATAGCATATTTAGACATGCATCTAAGTAACTTCCAATCCACAGACAAGAATATTCATTCTATAGGAAATGCAGAGCAATCTACTAAACTATTTTTCTCTATTAGAAATGCTTATTATCTTCAACACTTAACTCATTACAAGAAAGCATCAAAACAAGAGCATAGTTGACACTAATGACAACACAGATCTATTGACATCAATGACAACACCGGTTAGGCACATACTTGCAACAATCTCCCCCTTTATCATTGATGGCAACATATGATGTGAAAAACTGTCATGACCATCAAGACAAGGTACTCCCCCTTTCTTTTTACACATCTACACTCTTTCTCCCATTGAGTTTTTCACATGATTTCTCTCCCCCTTTGACATCAATGGTAAAGGGCACATACTTGCACTCTGCTACTCAGATTAAATTGCTCTTTCATCAATACTATAACACTTACTGCTCTTTGTCAGGAACACTTGCTACTCCCCTTGAGAGGTAGCTCTCAAAACATCAATCCAGATCAAAGAATGAGACTTTGGATACCACTGGACTGATGCATTCTTATGCATCTTAGTTCAGAGCAGGAGGGGTAATAACCCCTAACTTTTCTTTGAGATACTCAAAAGTATCCTTAGGCAGAGGCTTAGTGAAAGTATCTACAATCTGATCCTTTGTGGACACATATTCCATCTATACTTCATTTTCTATCAGCTTCTCTCTCAAAAAGTGATACCTTATTGTTCTATGCTTTGTTCTTGAGTGCATCACTGGATTCTTTGAAATGTTTATGGCAATTGTATTGTCACTGTTGACCTATTTTTCCTCTAGAAGGAGTTAAAATAATTCAAGCAGGATCAATCAGTATTCATATCCCCATGAGGCCATATTTGTGATCTTGAGGTCTTAACCCAATTTCAAAATCTGAAGCTTGCCTGAAGAGCCTTACCATGTGAAAGAGCTTGAAAAGATAGGCAGGTTTGCTTAAAACATCACCTTGAAATTCACTAAAAGGAGGAAGTTATGTGGGGTTATCATCTAGTCAAGCCCTGATGTTCTAATATCAGGTCATATTTCTAAGATCGGGTGACATTTTGAACATCAGGTGATATTCCGAATATCACCCGATCTTCCGAATATCATCCTTCCTTCCAAATATCACCCTAATGTGACGATGACGTCACCATCATCACCCTATCTTCCAACTATTCCCCCCCATCCGATAGCATGATGATGACATCATGGTAACTGCAGCGATAAACCAAGTCATATGCCGCTGACGTCATCTAGATCCATTCCGGGGGAAGATCATTTTTCTTGCGAAGGTCATCATATTTATGCCAACCTGATCTTTCGCACGAGGGTGATATTTTAACATCGAGTGATCTTAGTTAAGATCATCCCGATGTTGGTGCTCCAAAGTTTCTAAGTATGGCCCGATCTTCTGAGGGGTCATCACATTTGAATATCGGGTGATCTTTGTTAAGATCACCCTGATGTTATTTATTACCTCATGATCATCTAGATCATCCTGATGCTGCTGACATCATTTCTATGTCAGGGCGATGTTCGCTTATTTCACAGTTTCATGCTTTTTGTAGGGGGTGATATTTCCAAATATTAGTCATATTCCAAAGAATCACCCCGATCTTACGATGAAGCTACAGTGTAACCTGATATTTTGCAGGGATGATATTTCTGAATATCATCCTGCCCCAATATCATGATGATGTCATCAGGGTCTAAAGGAGCTCATATTTTCATAACATTAGTTAGCATTCAAGGATCATCCTAATTTTCCAACATGCTGTTGACATCATCAGGATGTTCGCAGATATTTCACATTAGGCTGATTTTTGAATATCAGGTACCTTACAAATATCGCTATTGCTTCCGAATATCACCCTACTCTAACATGCTGATGGATATGAAGAGGTATGTTGTATGAACATGATCAGGAGGATCTTTCCTCCTCGACATCCTGCTGATGTCATCCTGATTTTCAAACATCGGGGTGATATTTTATATCATGTTACTTCCATCAGGAGGATATTTCGCATCGGGGTGACATTCTCTATCGGGGTAACATGCAGATGGCTTGCCGATGTAAGGAGTCTTGCCGATGAAACATGATGAGAAGGAGGATGATGATGGGGCTCATGATGATGCCGTCAAGAGCAAAAGCACCAACATTATATATGCTCACGGCTTGGCTTATAAAGTGATGGAGGCGTCTCCTCCGGGTGCATGTGGGATAATCTTTTCCTGCAGAAATTTGAAAATATCAGGATGATGACCTTTTGGTGGGAATTCTTCGGGAGGGTTCCCACTTCCATTTTTGATCCGGATCTTCATGTCGGTTGGGTGGACTTTTTCGGCAGTGACTTTCTTGAGTTGGTGAAGATATTTTTTGCATTTATTGCTGCATAGGAGGGCACAACTCGCATTGGTGGCCCAAAATATCCTGCCACTGCTTCATCTCTAGTCTTTGCTCCACCACCTGATTGTCAAGAACTGTCAGAGATAGCTGCTCGCATTCAATGCTAGGTTATCCTCTGTCGCTTTTGAGGATCAGATCAATGACGCAGCTGCTTGCATTGAAGACTCGAAAATATCTTCCATCTGCCTTAGTTCCAGATTTCGATGCCATTACTCCTGTCAGCTAGATGTCCTTTCAAGGATTTTGTAACCGACCTCAGCTCCCTAAGCGGATTTTGTAACCAACCTAGGTTAGTTTTGAAATGCTATATAAGCTGAGGCTTATGATGTAAATAGGGTTGGAAATTTTTGGCATTAAGGCTTTTCTATTTCCAAACAGAGCTTTTAGTTACTGTAACCTTGCCTTCTTACTGAATATATGCAAGTTATCATACCCTTTGCTAATTTTCTAGTTCTATGTGAATCTGCATATGGTTGTCTGTGAATGTCTTTGTTCCTCTCAATCATCTTGCTTCTTGTCTCTGCTAGAATCATCTAATCTGTGTATACCTACTTGCTATATCTGGCTGTGTTGTGCATCCTCCAGTTCTGTGAAAGTTTCTTTAGTCTGTCTGGTGTATCACCCTTGTTTTCAAGCTTTTATTTCATTTCCATTGCAAGCTTTCTCTCTCCCTTTTCACCCCAAAATTTAGTAGTTTTAGGTGATAACTAGACAAGGAAGCCGGCCTTCTCTGGAGGTCTGATCTCACTTAGCAAGGTCCCACACTTAGAGATCAGTCCCATGTTACTCCAGTTTGCAGAGGCTTCACAGCTAGATGTAGGGGTACAAGACTGGGTGATAACAGTCACAAATGATTATAATTGGATCTTCATACACAACTCTTATATCCTTCAAAGTCTGCTTCATCCACAACACTTGAGTGCAACAACTTGTTGCTGCAATATATTATGCTTCTGCAGTAGACAAGGAGATCGAATCTTGTTTCTTACTTAGCCATGAAACTAATCTATTACCCAAGAAGAAAGCACCTCCACTTGTACTCTTTTTGTCATCAACATCTCTGGCCCAATCTGCATTTGTATAAGCACTGAGAGTGAAATCATTATCCTTTGGATACCATAAGCCATGATCTGATGTGCCTTTCAAATACCTCAAGATTCACTTGACTGCCATCACATGTGATTCTCTAGGATCTTCTTGAAATCTTGCTACAAGACATACTGCATGCATTATATCAGGCCTGCTTTGAGTTATATAAAGTAATCCTCCAATCATAGATCTATACCTTTTCTAATCAATCTTAGGTGATTCATCAATTTTTCTTAATTTGCAGCCAGTCACTATGGGAGTACATACTGGTTTGAAGTCTTCCATCCCAAATTTCTCCAATAACTCTATCACATACTTATACTGAGAAATGAAGATTCCTTTATTTGATTGAGTAATTTGTAGACCTAGAAAGAAATTCATTTCACCAAACATAGACATCTCAAATTCATTTTGCATTTCTCTTGTAAACTTCATGCACATACCTTCATTTCCTCTAAAGATAATGTCATCAAAAAATACTTCAACAATCAAGATTTGATTATCATTGATTTTGAAATAGAGATTGCTGTCAATAGTACCTTTACTGAACCCTAATTGCAACAAATATTTGTCTAACCTTGCATACCAGGCTCTGGGGGCTTGCTTCAGTCCATACAATGCCTTCTTCAATCTGCACACCATATCACCTTATTTTGATAACTGAAACCCTTCTGGTTGTTCAATGTAGACTTCTTCTTCCAACTCACCATTCAGGAATGTGGACTTCACATCCATCTGATACACTTTAAAATCTTTGTGAGCTGCAAATGCCAAAAATATTCTGATTGCTTCAATCCTAGCCACTGGAGCAAAAGTTTCTTCAAAATCTATTCCTTCATTTGAGAATATCCTTTGCACACAAGCCTTGGTTTGTTTCTTACAACTTCTCCATTTTCATTCAGCTTATTCCTGAAAACCCATTTAGTTCCAATGACATTTTTATCAGTAGGTCTAGGAACCAATTCCCAAGTTTGATTCTTCTCTATCGACATTAGTTCTTCTTCCATGACTTTTACCCAGTTTTCATTCTTGCAAGCTTCATTCAAAATTTTTGGTTCAACTTTTGAAAGCAAACAATAATTCACTTGTTCTTTTGCAACTCTTTCCTTGTCAACACTCCTTTGTTTTTGTCACCTATAATCTGATCTTCAGAATGATTAATCCTTACGTACCTTGGAGTCTTGACAACACTTTCTGGAGCCTCTTCTTCACCTTGAATGTCTTCTTGCTCAACTTTTTCTTCATTTACTGTAATCATAGGTTCATATGGTTCATAGCAACTCAGATATGATATTCTTTCCTTACATTCATCCACCTTCACATTAGCACTCTCAACAATCTTATTCAGTCTCTTATTATAGCACCGATAAGCCTTACTCTTGGTAGAGTAACCAAGAAAAATTACTTCATCACATCTAGCATCAAACTTACCTAGTTCTTCATCTCTTCTAATATAACATTTTCTTCCAAAAACTTTGAAATACTTCACTGTAGGAACTCTTCCATACCATAATTCAAAAGGAGTTTTAGAGCTGTTACCTTATACTTGAACTCTATTTAAGATGTACACAACAATATGCATGGCTTCTCTCTAGTATACTTCCAGTAGGTTAGCTTCCTTTAACATAGTCCTGGCAACTTCTTGAACTATCCTATTTTTCCTTTCAACAACTCCATTTTGCTGAGGAGTCCTAGGTGTAAACAACTATCTCTTTATCCCTTGTTCTTCATAGAAAATATTGAATTCATTTGATGTGAACTCACCTCCTCTATCAAACCTTAAGCATTTAATTCTCAACTCTAACTTATTCTCAACCATTGCCTTGAAAACTTTGAACTTGTCTAGGGCTTCAGTTTTTTCTTTTAGAAAAGTGACCCAAGTCATTTTGGAATAGTCATCAATAAGCAACATAAAATACCTGTTACCTTGTAGACTTCTTGTTCTTATGGGACCACACAAGTCTGTATGTACTAGCTCCAGCAATCCAACAGAGAATTGTTCTTTGCTTTTGAAACTTGTTTTTGTTTGTTTCCCAAATTAACACTCCTTGCAAATGGTGTTGGCTGGCTTCACAAGTTTGGGCAAATCTCTTACAGCCTGTGCAAAACTTATCTTCACCAAATTGTCAAAATTGATATGACACATCCTTCTATGCCATAGCCAACTCTCATTTGTTTGAGCCAATAAACAATAATCATTATTTCCTCTTAACTAGTAAATGTTACCTTTGGTCTTCTTACTGGTAGCAATCATTGTTCTGAAACTTTCCATGGTCTTGCACCTATTGTCTTTGAATCTTAGATCATAACCTTTGTCACACATCTGACCAACACTCAAAAGATTATGATTCAAACCCTTCATATATAGGACATTATCAATATTGTGCTTTCCATCAAAAGAAATAGATCCTTTTCCACAAATCTTACCAGCTGCATTATCTCTGAACCTAACCAGTCCTCTATACTTTTCCAAACTCACAAACTTACTTTTGTCACCAGCCATGTGATGTGAGCATCCAATATCAATAATCCATTCATCCTTATCTTTCTCAACCTAAACATCCAAAGCACTTTCTTCCACTGGTTTTTCTTCCTTCACACATCTAGTAGGATTAGTATGTTGATAACTGAGAGGGGGGATGAATCAGTTATCTTAATTATTTTAGCTTCTGAACTTTCTTAACAATTAATGCAACATCAATTCAAATAAGCAAACATAACCATGAAATGGAAATACACATGACACAATATTTTTGATGTGGAAACCCTATTAAGGGAGAAAACCATGGGGTGATTAACCCAAGATTGTATTCTCTGTTAGAAGAATAGAAATACAAAATGGCACTTGCCAATTAGGGCTCACTGCCTGAGCACATTGCTCACAAGAGGCTCACTACCTACAAGAGACTCACTGTCTACAAGTTGTAAGAAGAATAACAAGATCCTTGAACTAATGATAAGCATCCACATATGTTGAGGTTCAGTTTCGGTTAGGCTAAATACCCTGATCTACTGCACTTCATCCTTCCTCTTCTTTGGTGCTATTGACCTGTCACATACTGGGCCTGTCTTACTGCTTTCACATTGTTCTTCTACTTTTCTTCGCACACCACAACACACAACACACATTCATATCTAAATCCATCTCGTATATATATCCACACCAAAGATTTCATCCACTTTCTAGTCAGCTTCCGGAATACTCAATATTTTCCCAAACTCTGATCTGTCGACTGAATCTTTGCATACCAAGTAATGCGGATCAAAGAGATGATTATAGAAGTCATCAATCATGTTAACCAATCATGAATGATACCTTAAGAACCTTGATCACCATTAATATCTCATCCGGAATAAATCTGATGCTCTGTCGGTCAGTTCTTCCTTTGTCTACTTTGCCAAACTGGGCTTCAATACTTAGATGCTCATATCTCTTTAGTCTTTCATCACCGGAGGCTCAACCCCTAGAATCTATTAGTCAAGGTGTTCCTCTTGACTTCCCCAAGTCTGAACTTTACAAAGATATTTCCTCTAAGAGATCCGGACCTGACTGTCGGACCTTGCTGCATGCTCTGTTCTTGCTTACCGGACCAAAGTATTCTTCAATCTGACTTCTTGCTTCTTGTAAAGATACACCATGTCCTGCGGATGTGTGGAATGGTTTTTGTTGCCATCAATGACAACACCAATGAAGCTACATAGTGTCTCTTGCCAACAATCTCCCCCTTTGGCATTGATGGCAACACTTAGTGAAAAATGACTAAGTGTTAAATTACACTCCCCCTTGGTTGATGCTCTATTCTATTGTACATTTTACCGGAGCTCCCCCTTAGCTAGATTCCATATTTTTCACTACTCCTCACTCCCCCTTTGACATCAATGGAAAAGGGTAGGGTCCACATACCAAAATTTCCAAAAACAATCTATACTTAGCTACATAAGTATATATACATGCTTATACTTACATATACTAAAGTATATCTGCAAAAGATGTCTTCAATTGGGCAAATTCTGTTTCCCAACTCAGCTTCATCCTATCCAAAATTGAGATGTGACCACTCAACAGGAATGCAAAAGCTTCTTCCCTCTTGAGATTTGTCAGATCACTGGTCTAGGTTGTGGCCTGAGCATCAGTTAGGGCTTCATGCATGGCCTCTAACTTAGGGATAATCATCCCTCTAAGTTCACCCATTCTGCTTAATATGTTCTTCCTCTCCTTCTCAAGCTTCTTAATCTCATTCATGATTACAATAGTTTGACATTCCTAGCTTATTATGGATACAGTGAGAGGATCAAAATTCTGAGAGAGGCTTGACAGTTTATCCTCTTGTTCTTTCACTTTCTTCTCAATATCCTTTGTTACTTTAGTCCAGGATATATAAAATTTATATACTTCTCCTCCATCCTTAAGAGCATTTTCTAAGCTCTTTATCCTAATATCCATATTTCTCCTATCATTGGTTATAAGCCCTTGTAACTCCGAGAATCTATTATCCAAAAACTCTTTTCAGACTTTTATCTCAGCTGATTTCTCTAAAGACTCAAAATGAGTGCTAACACTATTTACTAGAGATTTGGGATTACCAGATGAAGAGACTGAGGGATCCTTCTAAAAAGATGGCATGATCTTCTCTAATACACTGGATGCAGTTTCTATGAGCTCATAGTCTTCCATGTGAGACTTCAACATTTTTTCTTTTGCCTTAGCTTGAGTGAAGGAAACTAGTTTCATGGTTTGGACCAGAGAGAGGGAATCAAAATTGAATGGACCTTGAAGTAATTCTAGTTCATCAAATTCCATCATTTCTTTGGTCAAGAACTCTTTGACTGCTTCTGCTGTGTCTCTTGCTGGAGACAAAATTTTCTCCTCTTCTGTAGCCTTACCACTATCATTTGTGGCCTTCTCTGTTGGAGTTTTCTCTCCTTTTGTAGCCTTGCTACTGTTATCTTCTTTCTCTTTTGCTTCTTGACTGATCTTCTCTTGTACTCTTTCTTTTTCTTTGAATCCAGAGTCTGTAGGGGAAACCGGAGGAGAGATGTTTGCTTGATCATGGACCTCTTCTTCCGGAGCAAAGGAATCTAAGTCCTTACCTTTTTGTTCACTTGTCTTCGTAGACTCTTATTTGTCATCCATGGTAGATGGTTCATCACTTATGTCCTCTATGATAGGAATGTTGAATCTTTTGTAGGCATTCCGAAGGATTTCTTCAGTTTCTTTAGCTATTTTGTCATTTTCTCCAAGCATAAGCTGATTCATTCTAGCTTTGCTTTGGAACTCATCCTTGCAATCTTTGAAAATCATATTCATTTGTTTCTAAGTGATTGAGGGATAGAGCTGAATAGCTATTTGTTCCCTGATCTCAAGGTCCTTGGCCTTGGCATTGTTCTTCCTGATTTCTAGTTCTTTCTCTAGGCTCTTTCGAATTAGAGAGATAATCTCAATGAATGCTTTATTATAAATGTTAAGGTACTTGACTGTGGCTTCTTGTAGGATCTTCTGATCAGCCTCATTGTAGTCATCATAAAATTTAGTCATTAGTTTCAAGTTCCCATCCACAGTGATTGATTTGACTACATCATCAATGGACAGAGTGGGCCTTTCAACAAACTCTTCTGCCATCTCTTCCTTGTCTTCACTGGTAGAGGGTTCACCAGATACTTTCTTCTTTTTCCTCATTTTCCTTACCTCCTCATCTGATTCTGTCTCTTCTTCATCCTTTTGGCTTGTGTAAGACCTTGTTGCCTTTTTCTTGGTTCTCTTCTCTCATTTTTTGAATGATTTTGCTTCCGGTTTTGATGCCTTTGAGCTCTTTGCAGTGGTGGGTGCAGAGGTCTTAGAGGATCTGGTTTGGGAGGGGACTTCTACCAAAGTACCTTCTTTTTCTACTTTTTCTTTTTCTTTCTCTGCCCTTTTTGTCTTCTCTCTATTTGCATCAAGTGCTTCTTTTGAAATTCCATGCCTCTTGGCAAACTCTTCTACTTCCCTCCTCATTTTTCTTTTTATTTCCAGTTGTCTTAACTCCACATGGATCTTCACACTTAATTCTTCAAAGGTTCCAAACCTTTCTGCCTTGGGATCCTTGGGCTGACTTAGCATGTGCTAAACATGCAACTCCACAATTTTCTCATCCACTTCAGACCCCATAGGCATGATCCACACTGCTCTTGGTTCCATTGCCTCCATTAGGCACTAATCAGTTTCTACCATAAAGCATATTGTATCTTTATATTTTTCAACTAAAGATTGGGTGATTCTCTCTCTTGCTTGCATCATGCTCTAAAAATTCTTGAAATAGCCCCAGAGAGCTATATTCTGTGCCTTGGCATCACCAAGCCCATGTATATAATCTCTGATTTGAATGGCTACTGGTCTATCATTCTGCCATACCCAGCCACTGGATTCAAGAAGCTCATTCATGTAATAAAAGAATAGGCAGAGTATCAAACCACCGTATTTGAAAGAGTTCTTCTTATCCTTCTTTATCTTCTGCAGATTCTCGAAGAGTTGGTTTAGAAGGAGCTCACAAAGATCATAGTATGCATTCTTCCTCAACATTTCATAAGTAGTATATATAGTAGTTCCGGATACTGAATTCTCCCTGCTGGAGTGATATATCTTATATCCAATTATCATTGATGCTAACTTGATATCCAGATCTGTGATATCCTTAATAGTCATTGCTCTTTTATCAAACTTCGATCCGGTAGCCTCATTGACAATTTGGTTTTTGACAGATTTGAGTGTAGGCATTCCACCGGTTGAGTGTAATTCAGTTATTGCCCTAATGGCATCCTTAGTGATCTTAAACGGCCTGCTCAACCACATGAAGTTGTCATGCATTCTGCTCAAGATATACCAGACCCATTCATCTTCTAAAAAATAGGGGAAATGAATGCATTGTGCAAAATGTTTGTCTCAGATAGCTTTATACTAGGTTTTGAGTTCAAATGAGTCATCTATCAAATGCTTGTGATAGATATCGACCAGCTTAGATTCCCTAAATTCTTCAATACTCGCATGAATATATGCCCTAACATCTTCTACATGCAGAACCCCATGCAGAATGCTTGAAAAGGCGTCTAGGGGATCAACTTCTAGGGATTTATATGGATGCTTCTTAAATTTAGGGCCTGGCCTATCAGAAATATTCACCACATTCGGAGTAGCCATCTTTCAAAGATTTACAGAGAGATATTTAAGAATGGAAAATACCTTTTATGCTTCTAGGTTTTACGGAGTGATCTAGATCGATTGCTGGATGAATCAACTTCTGCAGATGATCTTTGATGGGCTTGAGGAAATTTGTTGCAGAGCTCCTTTTCGTTTCTTCTTGAATGCAGAATAAACAAATACTTAATAAGAAAAACCCTTATATTTCTCTGCAAACCCTAATACCAAGTTGCAATAAATGCTCAACTTAAGTCATTCTGGTTTGCCTTGTTTTCCTTATTCGGATGACTTGATGAACCGAAACGATCTTGTTCTAAACATCTTGCGGATCTTCCATATCTTAACCATAGTTTATTTAGATGTTTCTCTGAGAATCCTTTAATCCGCAACTCTCCTTGTGCCAATTCTGGCAGCAATTAATTGGCTGGGGGAAAAATGTTTTTCCTTGTGTCTCCCCCTAAGCCAGAGCTCATTTTTTAATTTCTGGAAGGAATATCAACACCAAATTCTAGTGTGGATCCATCCCCTACATTTTTTGTACTTCTCTTCACCCAAATCTTGTTCATCTCATTTTTAACTTCATCTGCATTTACTTTTCCTTTTCCTTTGTCTTGATTCTGATTATGATGCACCAGACCCCTTTTGTCCTGGTTCTTGCTTCTACAGAATTTGGCAATATGACCGGATCTATTGCAATTGTGGCAAACAATGTTTCTTTGCATATTTGAATGATATCCTCTTGATCTGCATTGATTAGCCATATGTCCCATTCTATTGCGTGCAAAGCATCTACCATTCAATGAATTGTTCATTTGCATATTTCTACATTCAAGAGATTTGTGACCATACCTTTTGCAGTTGAAACACTGTCCAGAGAAGGATGTATTAGTCTGATTTATTTTCTTTCTGCACTGATTAGCTTTATGACCAAAGTTATTGCAGTTGTGGTAGTATCCATTGAAGGATGGATATCTTTGAGCATTAGGTTGCCTTACTGGAGGTCTTCTAGGCCTGTTCCTTAGATTTTGTGATCCAAAATTCTTCTGACCAGATCCGAAGCTTTCACCTTTCTCATATCCCAAGCCACACTTGTCATCTACCCTCTTTTGGCTTTCAAGAAGAACTTCAAATTGAGCAGAACTTATCTTGAATTTTTCTTTGTATTCATTTGCTGTTTGAAGATCCTTTTTAAGAGTGTCAATTTGATCCTCAAGTTTTTCTTCATTATCTCTAGCATCTTCAAGATCAAATTCTAGATGCCTGATTATTCTATCCATTTTGTGGCAGTCTTCTGACTTCTCCTTGAGAGATTGTCTTAGATCATCTTCAGTTTTTCTTTTCTCTTCAATTTCCTGGGTGAATTTCATAACTCCTGATTCCATTTAATGTCTTACCATAATGATCTCTTTTGATAACTTTTCACATAACTTGGTTTTCTCCTTCAGATCTTCATTTGTACCATTGTCTTCACTTTGACTTGCCAATTTCTAAAGTAGATCTTTTCTCTTTTTCATAGAGATACTCAGTTTCCCTTTTAGTTCATTTATGAAATCATCAGCCTGTTTGAGTTTTTCCTTCAATTCACTGACTTCAGAGTTTGATTGCTTAAGATCATCTAGGGCAGATTGAAGTTGCTCCCTCATACCATACACATCCATTTTAGTTCCCAGATCTTCCTCAAGCTGTTAGGCTCCTTTTGGAGGAACTTGGCTTTGATACCAATTGTTGATAACTGAGAGGGGGGGTGAATCAGTTATCTTAATTATTTCATCTTTCTGAACTTTCTTAACAATTAATACAACATAAATTCAAATAAACAAACATAACCATGAAATGGAAATACACATGACACAATATTTTTGACATGGAAACCCTGTTAAGGGAGAAAACCACAGGGTGATTAACCCAAGATTGTATTCTCTATTAGAAGAATAGAAATACAAAATGGCACTTGCCAATTAGGGCTCACTGCCCGAGCACATTGCTCACAAGAGGCTTACTGCCTACAAGAGACTCACTATCTACAAGTTGTAAGAAGAATAACAAGATCCTTGAACTGATGAGAAGCATCCACATATGCTGAGGTTTAGTTTCGGTTAGGCTAAATACACTGATCTGCTGCACTTCATCCTTCCTCTTCGTTGGTGCTGTTGACCTATCACATATCGGACCTATCTTACTGCTTTCACATTGTTCTTCTACTTTTCTTCACACACCACAACACACAACACACGTTCATATCTAAATCCATCTGGTATATATATCCGCACCAAAGATTTCATCCACTTTCTAGTCAGCCTCTGGAATACTCAATATTTTCCCAAACTCTAATTTGCCAGTTGAATCTTTGCATACCAAGTAATGTGGATCAAAGATATGATTATAGAAGTCATCAATCATGTTGGCCAATCATGAATGATACCTTAAGAACCTTGATCACCATCAATATCTCATCCAGAATAAATCTGATGCTCTGTCGGTCAGTTCTTCCTCTGTCTACTTTGCCAAACCGGACCTTAATACTTAGATGCTCATATCTCTTTAGTCTTTCATCACTGAAGGCTCAATGCCTGGAATCTATTAGTCAAGGTGTTCCTCTTGACTTCCCCAAGTCTGTACTTTACAAAGATATTTCCTCTAAGAGATCCAGACCTGACTGTCGGGCCTTGCTGCATGCTCTGTTCTTGCTTACCGCACCAAAGTATTCTTCAATCTGACTTCTGGTAAAGATACACCATTTCATGTGGATGTGTGGAATGGTCTTTGTTGCCATCAATGACAACACCAATGAAGCTACACAGTGTCTCTTGCCAACATTGTACACATAGGTTCTTCTTTAATTGAAATAGACAAGCTCTCATTTGCACTAGTACTAGCATCATCAGATTCATCATCTATCACACCTTCATCATCAAGATCTTTAACATAGTAGCATTTATTTGGAACCCTAGGTCTATTCTCAAATATTTCTCTATTCCTTTCAATTCTTTCAGGACATCTAGAGGCATAGTGACCAACCTTACAACATGAAAAACATTTGAAAGGTAATTTGCCTTTGAACTTACCAGAACCTCTTTGCAGTCTATCAACAAAGTTTGCTACAATTTCATCAAGCTCATCATCAAGTTCCACCTTGTACTTTTCATCTCTAGAGATCTTCTCTGAAGTATTGGCTTTGAAAGCAGTCTCAATCTTCGGTAGAGCATCACCAAGCTCTCTCATCTCAAAAGTTGTAAGCTTTCCTAGCAACTGATCCTTGGTGACATCTTTCACAGTCATTACTTCTTCAATTGCAGCTACTTAGTGACTATAGGATTTAGGTAATGACCTAAGAATTTTCATCAAAACTTCCTTCCCTTCAATAGTTCCTCCCATACCTTTTATTGCATTGACAATTTCATTAACTTTTTGCATGTAGGCTTTTATGTTTTCATCTTCACTCATCTTTAAACCCTCATATTTCGCTTTCAGACCTTGCAATTTGGCACTTTTAATAGACTCATCTCCTTCATACAATTTTTTTTAGCTTTTCCCAGACTTCATTACCAGTTTCCAGATCCATGTCCTTTATCAACTTAGTATCCGACAAGACACTTAACAGAACATCTCTAGCTATTATGTTTAACTCATATTATTTGATTTCATCTTCAATTTGCAAACCATTCTGAGGCAAGGTATATTTTGTCTCTATCACTTTCCACACTTTATAACCAAGACAAAGGAGGTGGTTTTCATTCGTACCTTCCAGAGAGCATAATTTGTTCCATCAAATTGCAGAGCTTCCTTTCTATAAGACATATTGGATTTTCCTCAAGCAGTTAGGCTTACTTTCGAGGAACTTGCTCTGATACTAATTGTTGAAATGCACCAGACAATTAAGGGGGGGTGAATTAGTTGTCTTCAAAAATTGACCACTTATGAACATTAACACATCAAACACTTATTCACTGTTATTCATATTTAATCATGAAAGCATGAAATAAGAAATTCAACACAAAAACATCATCAACACATGAGACACCAGGTTTTTTTTACATGGAAAACCCTAAAAGGGAAAAACCACAGTGGGTGTTAGCCCATAGAAATAAATAAGTTATAACAATACCAAAAAATAGAGGCTCATTGCCTTAGGGCTCACTGCCCAATATGCTCATTGAAAATGTTGAGGCTCACTGCCAAGATTGGTTCACTGCCAAGGGATGGATCACTGCCAAGGGGGTGGCTCATTGCCAAGGATTGGTGAACTAATTTGATAGCATCTACTCCATGCTTGGGTTCAGTTCCATTGAAGCATAGTATAATTCCTCTGCTCTGCTCTTCTTACACCTTCACACTTATCTTCTCATTTTCACACATCTACATCCTTTTTGCAACTACATTACATGATTTTATACAATTCATCAACCTTGGAATGTACATCAAGGTTGGAATTACATTCATCAACCATTGGAACAATCTCCAAGGTCAACATTACAAACATACATAGAAATAGGTCTGGACCTAGACAAAATTTGCTAATTTAAAGATGTATGCAGATCATGTTATGCCTTAGCTAGGAATCGAATGCAATCTTCCACGTCATGACATGTTTCCTCAATCTTCAATGTATCTCTGCAAGCAATGAAAACAATGAAGTCGGTCAGTATTGGTGTTAACATTAAGTTTTCTAAGAACAATCTTAATCATTGACCCAAAGTTCTCTCTATGGACCAATCCAAAGGTAGGAGAATGATTAGGAGACATCCACAAGCCCATTGTAATCACTAGGAACAACCACATGATCTCTAACCACTATGTCAAGAAGATTCTTCAAATCAGAGCAAAAGAACAACACTGTTAGCTACTGTCATAAAGAAAGGATAGTTTGCAGACCACCAAATCATGAACCATTGGAGTTGAAGGCACTTATCATCATTCTAGAATTAACTCGAGAACCACAGATCATAATACTTCAATGCAAAGGAATCCAGAGCAAAATACATTCTCCCTGTCACCAACAAATACTCAGAAAAAGCAGTTTTCACTCTGGTGATCATAACTCACTCAATTCTTCATATTGGAGGCTCAAACTTGGAGCATAGCATCTTCAGACATGCATCTAAGTAAATTCCAATCCACAGACAAGAATATTCATTCTATAGGAAATGCAGAGAAATCTATCAAACTGTTTTGCTATATCAGAAATGCTTTTTAACTTCAACACTTAACTCATTACAAGCAAGCATCAAAACAAGAGCACAGTTGACACCAATGACAACATAGATATGTTGACATCAATGACAACACCGGTTAGGCACATACTTGCAACAAACTCTATCTCCCTATCTCTCACCTATCTCCCTATCTCTATCATCCCTCTACCTCTCAATCTCTCTCCCTATCTCTATGGCCATGTCCCTCACTCTCTATCTCCCTATCTCTCTCCTCGGTTTCCTTTATATCTCCCTATCGGTTCTCTCTCTCTCTAAACCCTAAACCCTAAACCTCTAAATCTTAACCCCTAACCCCTAAACCATAAAATCTAAACCCTAAATAATGCCCCTAAATTCTAACCTCTAATCCCTAAACCCTAAACTTGAGCAACCCTAAACACCTAAACCCTAAACCCCAAACCCATAAACCCTAAACCCTAAACCCAAGAAACCCTAATACTCTATCTTCCTATCTCTCCTCTATCTCTCTATCTCTATTATCCCTCTACCTCTCAATCTCTCTCCCTATGTCTTTGGCCATGTCCCTCACTCTCTATCTCCCTATCTCTCCCCTCAGTCTCCTCTATATCTCCCTATTGGTCATATCTCTCTCTCTCTAAACCATAAATCCTAAACCTCTAAACCTTAACCCCTATACCATAAACCCTAAATAATGCCCTTAACCCCTAAACCCTAAACTTGAGAAAACCTAGACCCCTAAACTCAAGCAACCCTAAACCTCTATCTCCCTATCTCCATGTTATGTCAGAAAATGTCTCCCTGAGACTTTTTCCCTCCTAAGTTTAGCTCCTGAGTCCCTTTAGTGTAATCATGTATGTTCATTTTAACTCCCGATGGAGATCCCTAAAAGCCCATGTCAAAATGGAACTAGGGGACACTTGTGAGCTTAAACCTGACCAAAATAGGGGTCAAGGACTTGGGCGCTCGCACCTTATTCCTGCCCTATTTAGCAGGGTCCCAAATTTTAAATGTCACTTATGTGATAGTTAGAAGTGTCTGTTGCCGACATCTCAAGTTTGAATTATGAAATTAAAGAGGGAATATGTTTAGTTGCATATATAAGCATGTTTAGGGATTCATTTGTAAACTAGAAGATGATTATGAACTTTTGGCACACTTATGATTTGAAAGCATTCAAAGTATTCATTGTTACAGAGTAGACTGGTCTTGTTATTGTGTTTGTTATGCAGATTTGGCTTCATCTTCTCATGATGTGAAGAATTTTCATCTATATGTGAGCTACACCTCTGAGGTAACATTTATTTATGTTTTTAATAATTTATCAATTGGTTTTTCCCTCTATCCCATAGGGATACACATTCTCTATCTGACAACAGTGTTTAGAAGACTTGAATGTCCTTCCGGGGCTTAACTGAGGCAAGCTCCTAGACACCACAACCCCCAACCCCCTTTTCTATGATTGTAGGTTATAGGTGTAGAAGCAGAAGAAGTGGAGTTGTAGGGAGGCATAATAGAGTGTCAGAATTACATATCTAAGAAGAAAAGCAGAACCTGGACTTGGGTGCCCACACCAGTGTGCTCCAGATTCTGAGACACAGAAATCTCTGGAACAACAGAAATAGGTCACATACAACTTTCAGAGATCCTAATAGAAAATAACACCTTGGACTTGGGCACCTGCTTATTAGTCCCCAACTTTCCCACATCGAAAATCTCAATGTTTGGTATGTATTTACTCTAAATATTATATCTCTTTCTGCAAGTATTTGTCATGTTTCGTCCGTTTATTTACGATTTTATGAAATTAGGGTTTCAAGCGTAATCAGGCTTTAATTAATCAAATAATCAGTAAATTCCAAGTTTCCTCTTCATTCCAAGTGGCACTAAATCTGTAGTAGAGCCCTCTTGTAAATATTGTGGCTTGACTCTGTTTATGTCCTTGAATGTAAGGTGTGAAAGGAGGATTTAACCTACACATTCATTGAAATTGAAAAACCCCTCTTTTTACACTAAACATTTTAGTGAAACCATGTTTTATTTAATTTTGCACCTTTTTTAGTGTTGTACTTCAGTTTTACATTCATTCATTTTATTTTCATCTTATTGCATTTGAAAATTTACAAAAAAATTCAAAATTTTGAAAACTTAAAAAAAAATAGCATCTCAGGCTTGCATTTTGGCATAATTTGCATTAATTTAATTTAATTTTTGATATTTTCATTAGATCTGATATAAATTGTAGAAATTCATCTTATTATAATAATTTGTATGGCATTTTCATGCTTAATTTGTTAAAAAATGCTTGAAATTATGCATTTTTCATCAAAACCTAGTCTTTGCATTAGCTAGGGTTTGTAGTTAAAATCTTGTTTCAGATTTTACTAGTCTTCTTAGGCACTCATTTAAATCTGATTTTGTTTGTAGTGTTGCATTTTTGTGTGTTTTTGCATTCATATTTCAAAAATTTGCATTTACACTTAGATAATTTCAACAAAAAACTAGCATGTTTCATTCATCATCCTTAAAATTGCACTCGCATTGAGCACTATAGGACCTTTAAAAGAATTTTAAGATCTGAGATAGTTTTTTTGCATCATAAATCTGATTAGAATTCATTTGCATATCATTTTGCACATATTCATGCCTTAATTTCACAACTAGGATTTGAAATCTTGCATTTTCATTAAATTTTGACTTATTTTGCATATAGAATTGCATTATAGGTGTGTTGTGAAGGATATGATGTATTATTGGATTGATATACAACTTATTATTTACTGCCCCTCATCAATTTCCTTCCAATACCTCTTCTTTTAGGCATTTGCATTGAAAAAAGTGAAAAAAAAATCAAGTATTTTAGGTCATAAACTTACATAATTTTGTACTTGTTCCTCACATAAGTTTTGAAAATATTTTAAAATCTGATTTTATATTGATTTGAGAACATATACACATGGATTCTAATTGCAACAATAACACTAGGTTCCCTCATAGGCCTTATATAAAAAGAAAGGTCCCTGAACCCGAAATTGTATTTACACCTCATAATAGAACAATTGGAGAAATTGAAGGACCTCTTTACATCACTATGAAGATAATGGAAAATTTGGTAGATGGAACACTTGTAGATCCTAATTACATGACTAATGTGGCAATGGAAGAGTTCCTTTATGCACATGGTTTGATACAAGACTTCTATGACTCATCTGATATGATGATTAAGACACATAACAAAGCTTTTATAAACACTTATGGGAAGATATCTTTATTGATCACGGTATTTGAAAAACCTATACAACAACTATTTGATGTCATCCCTCTATCTGATCTTTTTCACATAAAACTAGGACACCCATGGTTAAAGGCTATAAAAGCTGTCCCTTCAATGATTCATAACTATGTATAATTTCCTTTGAATGGACAAGTGCATACTATTCATCGCAATAGATATAAACCTTTGGTTACAAGACAACACTTCAACCTTGATTACTTTTGACCATGATCTAATCAGGAACCAGAGCCATGAACAAAATTTAACTTTTTGGGATATAGAAAATATAAAGAAAAACTCTTACATTGAGTGGCCCATCCTTCTATGCAAGAAATAATAAGAGAAGAACAACCCATAATAGAAGAACTTCCTAGAGAGAAAGGTTAAGGACCCTATGCTGAGGTTCCTCCTCCATCATCCCTACTAGGATCGAGAGATACTCATCGAGAATAAGGTACTACATCAAGAAAAATAAGATTTGAACAAGCTTCCTCCTCTAAGATACAAAAACCAATGGAACAAGATGACAATACTTTTGAAGATATAAGCAATAGAACAAAAAGAAATCGATAAGCAAGAGAAAGGAGGAAGTGAAGACAAGCTTTTGCACAAATAAATACACTTGAACAAGAAAACATTCCACCATATAACACCAAAACAAACAAGGAAGAGCTAAATGAAGAAAACTTTACAAACAATGACAAAGAATTAGTAATTATACCTTATGTACCTCTTTCCTCTAACATCCGAGATTGGGAGGAGGATGATTTGATTGTTGACAATTTCTAGCATAAGCCTACCTGCAGGTAAGTATTTCTAACCCTTTACCTCTATGTTGTGTTTCCCCCATGATGTGTTATGTGTTGTTTAGGCCTCCTTGGATGACCCTTGATACTCTTGTAAGGTCAAGGATAACGGGAGACCACCTTTGTTGTGGCCCTTCTTCTATTTGTATCATCATTCTTCTATATTGATCCTCTCCTCTGTTTTCATTGTTGTGTGTTATGTCTTAGGGGAATAGTGTTGCGGTTGGTGACCTGGGGGCACCTTCTTACGTGACAACCCTAAGGCACTTGTTCTCCTCTCTTGATTTATTGTTTACATTCTTCTAGTGGTTCTATCTTGCTGGTAGATGATGAAAAACAAATAATACTGATATGGACCATGTGTCCCTTCAGCGAGTATGAAAAAATGGACTTAGTCCATACATGACGACAGGGTTGATATATATTATCCGATGCTTGGTTAGTAGAATCACTCTGTGTGATATTTTGATCTTGTCTTATCATACTAACAAACTATAACACTACATCTTCTCCATGCACTTTAGTTATCTTTGAACCAAAACTTGGTTACACTAGGTTTTGAGATCTCTACAGTATAGCCCCATAGTTATACTCAGTCTCCAAATCCATAGTATAGCCTTGGCTCTTTGTGTGAATAATTGCATGCATTGATTTTATCATGTGATGTGGTTCTTATCTTAGATAAAGATTTCTAACCTCTCTTCTTGTAGGAAACTATGTGTTTGTGGGAACATTCGATGATCGTAAAGAACATGTCACCTCTGGGGGCATGGGCTTTGTGAAATCTCTTGTTCCCTTGTGTGTTTTCTCTCTACCTTAAAGTTCTTGATATTGGTACATGAAATCAACCAACTTAAGGTGGGGGCATATAAGGTAAGCTATCTAATGATTTTGGTACTAACAAAGCGTGTTTGTAAGCCCTCTATGGAGCGGGATGTTGTAACTCCACGCAAGTGCACATCTTTATTTTATATTGCAATGAGAAATCCCTCTATGGAGGTAGGATATCATGCATATCCTTTTATTTTAAGCCCTCTACAGAGGTGGGATATCATGCATATCCTTTTATTCAAAGCCCTCTATGGAGGCAGGGATAGTGTATCTCTTGAGCTAGTGCACATCCTTTTTATTCAAAAGTCCTCCAAGCAGACGAGGTTGGTGTATCCTCCCTTAAGCATGTCTTTGGTAGTTGTTGTGGCATAAGCCCAATTGTCAGGTGTGCCTATAATGTGCCTAAGATGGTGGGTCTTAGCAATAAGTTCCTTCCATCACCTTGTTTGTCATGTTTTAGACGTATAGTATGTCTTTGGCATACTATACGACATTCATGTTTTCCATGTGTTTTCTATGTGTTTGTTCCCAAGTATAGTCCAAAGAGCATGGCGAAATGCCCCTCCTATGCTTTGGGATTTGTATGGCGTGTTTGTTCCCAAGTATAGTCTAAAGAGTGTGGTGAAATGCCCCTCCTATGCTTTGGGATTTGTATGATGTGTTTGTTCTCAAGTGTAGTCCAAAGAGTGTGGCAAAATGCCCCTCCTACATTTTGAGATTTGTATTGCATATCTATTGCCCCATATGTAGTCCAAAGAGCATGGTGAAATTCCCCTTCTACATTTTGGGTGGTGTGTTGCATTTTTACTTTCCATGCATCTACATTCATATATATGAAAATGAAAAAGAAATAATCACTACATTCACTATATTCATTATGTTTTGCATGTCTTCAATACTATCTTCTCTGTGTTTTACATGACTGTTACTACCTTCTTCGTGTTTTGCATGCCTATTACTATCTTCATTGTATTTGGCGTGTCTGCAATGTGTCTTCTCTAATGTCTACCTGATACTGGGGGCTAGAAATAGTCTTCAATCTTTGTGTATACATTAGCTCTAAGTGCCTAGCGTGTTTGCTATGTTTGTTGACCATACTTTAATGCATGTATGGGCCTTGCATTCATTCATACATTAAAGTGGAGGCTAAATGTGACGTCAGAAAATGTCTCCCTAGGACTTTTTTCCTCCTAAGATTAGCTCCCAGGTCCCTTTAGTGTAATTATGCATGTTCATTTTAACTCCTAATGGAGATTCCTGAAAGCCCATGTTAGAATGGACCTAGGGGATCTTGTGAGCTTAACCTTGACCAAAATAGGGGCCAAAGACTTGGGCGCCCACACCCTAGTCCTACCCTATTTAGCAGTGTCCCAAATTTTAAATGTCAGTTATGTGACTGTTAGAAGTGTTCATTGCCAACATCTCAAGTTTAAATTATGAAATTAAAGCAGGAATGTGTTTAGTTGCATATAAAAGCATGTTTAGGGATTTATTTGTAAACTAGAAGATGATTATGAACTTTTCGTGCACTTATGATTTGAAAGCATTCAAAGTATTCATTGTTGCAGAGCAGACTTGTCTTGTTATTGTATTTGTTATGCATATTTGGCTTCATCTTCTCATGATGTGAAGGATTTTCATCTATATGCAAGCTACACCTTCGAGGTGACATTTATTTGTATTTTCAATCATTTATCAATTTGTTTTTGCCTCTATCCTATAGGGATACACACTTTCTATCTGACAACGGTGTTTGGAAGACTTGAATGTCCTTCTGGGGCTTGACTGAGGCAAGGTCCTAGACACCACAACCCCCAACCCCCTTTTTTGTGATTGCAGGTTATAGGTACAAAAGCGGAAGAAGTGGAGTTGCAGTGAGGCATAATAGAGTGTCTAAATTATAGATCTAAGAAGAAAAGCAAGACCTGGACTTGGGCATCCGCACTAGTGTCCTCTGGATCCTGTAAGCACAAAAATCATGCATAGCCTCCATGAGGACCCCTATGATGACTATAATACTTGTCACATACATGTAAGCATGAAATAAAGTCCTTTATAGTAGTAGACCTCTTGATGACGTGTCTTCTTTATTGTATTGTGTTGTTTCCTCTTTGTCGATTTCTCTCTCTGTTTGCGACACTTTTTGCACTTTTGCGACACTTGTCGATTTGCATTTTCTGAGCTTTTGACCTTGCTCCTAAGATTTGTAAGCATCTTGTAGGTCATTTTCACCTTTCCCCTATGTTTTTCATCCTCTGCACCCCCTAGAAGCCTTCTAGAGGTCTCCCTATCCATCTCCTGCTTTCGATTTTTAGTTTCTATCAACCAATCCAAGTCTCCCCCTTTTATTTCCAGATCTCCCCCAGGAGATCCTGCAAGTGCAAGTGGAGATATGGATTCTTGCACATGACTGACTTGTTTCTAGAGGTAGAACACCTTTTTTTCCTCTCTTATGTCATTTCCCACCATGCAGTTCTTCAGAAAACCCTATCTTGTCCGGATCTTCGAGGGGTGACCCTACTAGCACAAGGGGTGAGCTTGTCACATTTCTAGTTGTGGAAAAACTTGAGTTTCATTTAGCTCTGATTTCACTCATTTTTCTTCTAGTTTGCATGATTTTTAATGCCTATTGTTTGGTATGAAAAAGGAGGAGGGTGTTGATTTTGTTGGTGTATGGGGGTTTTAGTTTGAATCCTCCTTTCCACTAAACATTCCAAGGGATTTTCAACCAAGTTGCTTCTCCACTCAAGAGGAGAGTCACCTATCAGGTTGGGTTGCCACAAGGGGAGCTGGGAAATTTAGAAGTTATCACACAGTATCTCTAATTAATGGTCTTATGCTCTTGAAACCCTAATTTAAGCAAAATAGTAAGTAAATCTACAAATTATGACAAATGCTATTGAAATAAGATAAAGGACAAAGAACCTTAACTCACTATTTTTTGCAGTTCAGAGTACATAATTATTGGGGACAATGGTGATGGCACCCAAGTCCAAGGTACAGATTTTTTTGTGGAATATTGATCTCCCTCTGACATTGATCTTTGTTGTACCTTCAGTTTCTAGCAACTCAAATGTGGAGGATACTGTTGATGGTGCCCTAGTCCATCGAGGAATCTCCTACCAGATGTTGGAAGCTCTACAAACCCTAATTATCACTGTCTAGTCTATTTCTGTAGCTTCAGATGTGGAGGACAATGTTGATAGTGCCCATGTCCTGAAATCTCGCACAGTGTGCTTCTTTTCAGATCTTGAATCTTTAATGTCCTCCAATCTTCCCTACAACTCCACTTTCTCCAGATCTAATAGCTGTAACTTGCAATCACAAGGAGTGTGGGAGGGGGTTGTGGTTTTTTTAGGCTTTCCTCGATCAAGTCTTGGAGAGACATTCAAGTCTTTCGAACACCGTTGTTAGATGAGAGTGCATATCCCACGGGATAGAGGCAAAAATCCAAATGATAATGATGATAAAGCACAATAGATGTCACCTTGATGATGAAGCTCTCATGGAAGGAAGGTGCTCTTCAATGCCATGAGGAGAAGATGTAATCCAACCTGCAAAAATAAACACAATAACAATGCTCTACTCTGCAACACAATGACAATCACAAGTATGCCAATAGCTCACAATCATAAACATCTTCTCTAGTTTCTAAATGATAACCTACACATGCTTATATATGCAACTACAAAGATTCCTACCAAGAATTTTGTAATTAAAACTTATAATGTTAGCCTAGGACCCAAATAATGGTCACAAACCTGACATTTGAGTTTAGGGAAGACCCAAAATAGGGCTGGAAAAGGGCACTAGTACCCGAGTCCACCCCCTTGTCTTTATTCTGAGATCATCAAAATAGCCCCCTTAGGTTCCATTTGTCACAAGGCCCAAGAGTTTTCTCATCGGGAGTCTGAATTATCATGTAAGATACTCTAAATGCAATCTAAAGACTTGGGAGATAAACCTTAAGGGGAAAAAGTCCCCAACATTGCATTTTTTTGACATGAAATTTAGCCCCCACTTTAATGTATGTATAAACACAAGGCCAATACATGCATTAAAGTAAGGTCAACAAACACATCAAACACATCAAGCATAGAGAAGACACACCAAACATATTGAAGATAATAACAAGCACACAAAACATGGAGAAGACAGTTACAACCACACAAAACATAGAGAATGCAACATTGAAGACATGTAGAGCATAGAGAATATAGTGAATGTAGTGATTATTTTCTTTTTGATTTTCCCAAATGAAATGCAAAATGTAAGTACAAGGAAAGTAAATAAACAAATCCCAAAAGAGTGTAGAGGAGCTCATCACCTCTTACACCTTTTTAGAATAGACATGCCAAACAAAATCCCAAGGTGTAGGGGAGCTCATCACCACCAGTCTTGCACCTTGAGAACAAATATTCCAAACAAACCCTAAAGTGTAGAGGAGCTCAGGGCTACCAATCTTACACTTTGAGAACAAACATGCCATACACACACACATGGAAGAAACAAAGAAAACACGACAAACAAGTGATGGAGTGAAACTATTGCTAGGTTCATCACCATCTTAGGCACATTACAGGCACACACCGACGATTGGGCTTCGCCACAACAATCATTGAAAACATGCTTAAGGGTTGAGTTATTCACATAACCGCTCCCAGCCTCTGCAAAGGACTTTTGAAAATGACAAGATAGTGTAATCCTCTCAAGAAATACACCATCCCCACCTTTCGCAGAAGGGCTTAAGATAAAAGGATATGCTCGATATCCTGCCTCCGCAGAGGGCTTATATGATTGTGGTTGATTTTCAGATTGTTCAAACACACTTTACTATCATCTAGAATAGATAGCTTACCTTATATATGCCCCCACCTTAAGGTGGTTGATATCATGTATTGATATCAAGCACGTTAAGGTAGGAAGAAAACACACAAGGGAACACAAGCTCGTGCAAAGACCATGCCCCCCAGAGGTGACATGTACTTTATGATCGCCAAATGTTCCCACAAACACACAATTTCCTACAAGAAAGGTGTTAGTGTCCTCATAATCATGATAAACAACAATGCATATGATCAGCTACATGAAAGATCCATGCAAGGCGAAATCCAAGATAAACAAAGTGCGTAGAGCAACAATATCATTAAAGTGTTGTTAGCAAGATAAGATAATCATCGACATCAACATCAAGATAGAGAGATCACACGAAGTGATTCCACTAGCCAAGTGTCAGATAATATGTAACAACCTCATCGTCATGTATGGACGGGTTCTATTTTTTGATTACTCACGAAAGGGACACTAGGTCCGCATTAGTATAATATGTTGTTCGTCATTCATCAGCTAGGTGAAACACTAGAGGAAGGTAAATAATAAATCAGAGAGGAGAACAAGTGCCTTAGGGGTAGTCATGTAGGAGGGTGCCCCTAAGTCACCAACTGCAACGCTATGTCCATAAGACAACACACAAAAATGAAATCAGAGGAGAGGGAATATAGAAGAATGATGATACGAATAGAAAGTCATGGCAGAGGCGGTCTCCTAGTATCCTTGACCTTACAAGAGAATCAAGGGTCATCCTAGGAGGCTTGAATGACACATAACACATCACAGGAGAAACACAACATAGAGCTAATGGGTTAGAGATACTTACCTATAGAGGGGTTCATGCTAGAAGTCATCATCGAGGAGGTCATCATCCTCCCAGTCTTGAATGGTAGATGAAAGAGGTGTGTAAGGCACTAAAGCCTAACTGTTGATCTTGTTTTGCTGTGTTGGGAATTAAGGTGTCTCAACCTTGATAATTCCTTATATTAATTAATTATATTTATTTATTTATTGCCTATTAATGTATTTTGGATGCAAGTCCTGTTTCGTCATCTTGTAGGAGTTGGAATGGTGATGTGTCATCCTATGTGGAATGTGACCACATGTAATTTTTTCCTCACATGAGGAGATAGGCGTCCCGCTTAATGGTAGAGGTATTTTTCCATGTGTCAGCACTTTGACTAGTGTGTAAGTGAATCTTAACCGAAACAGTTATGATAGATTCCTATGACATAATCTATGACGCGTAAGAGTCGTAAATGGAATGTTCTATGACAGGTGGAGACATGTGTCACAAGGCATCTTGGAAGAAGGCATCTTTGGGTGCCCCAAGGAGGGTTATGACATGTTGCAAGAGAATATGCTATTTTTAGTCAGTATATGACAGATTCTCTTACAATTGTAAGTACTGTCAGTATGACAAATTCTATGACGGTCATAAGATGCGTAAGAGCATCTGTCATTGCCCAACTTGGGAATAGGCGTCCATATTGGGATGGGGTGTTATGACAAGTGTCATGACCATGCTGTAGTGTTGGAAAAGTCTAGGCATGGGTTTTGGGCAATGAGGCCAAGTTGGAGCCCATCTCAAGGAATATTCATTTTTGCCTTGTAAACTTCTATTTAAGAAGGTGCTTTGAGAGGAGATGTATTATGTGATTGATAGGTACTATTATGCTACTAGTTTGTCTCCAGATACAAGTGTTGAAGACTCCTATAAAGACTTGCATTGCAAGTGTGTTGTAAACCTTGTTGTTTAGATAATACATTGTGCAGGTTTTGGAGTGTGGGGTTTTTTCACCCGTAAGGGTTTTCCCCATGTTATATCTTGTCTCTCTTTCCTCTGTCTTACATTCCTATGTTGTGTATGGCTGCAATATGTCCATTATTATGTTAATAAAACTGTAATTGTAAAGGTTAAAAAGAATTTGCAGTCATCTCTCCTCTTTAGATTAGTGTAGGAAGCAATTTCCACACACCTAGCTTCCTTTCAGTTGGTATCAGAGCTTGGCTGGTTTTGGTTCTAGCTACTAGGTAGGGTTTTTTGAGCTAATCTTAGGTTGAGTCGGAGTCTATGTAGAGTATTCTATAATCTTGTTGCAGGAAGGAGATAGCAGGCACATCTGAAAGATTAGAGGTGGAGAAATTCAATGGCACAAATTTTGAGTTATGGAAACTTAAGATGGAAGACATGCTTGTTGATCAAGACCTATGGGAAACCATTTCTAGTGTAAAACCAACCACAATGGCACAAGATGATTGGGATCTCAAAGATCAGAAAGCTAAGGGCCTAATAAGACTCAGTCTAGCTAACTCTGTTTTTTTAAATGTCCATGAGGAGAAGACCATGAAAGATCTTTGGAAGAAGCTGGGAGATGTTTATCAGGCCAAATCCTTGGTGAACAAGCTTTTTCTAAGAAAGAAGCTATATTCTCTGAGGATGGATGATGGAGGATCTGTTGCAGATCACCTGAATGCTTTCAACATGTTGCATAATTAATATCCATTGGTGTGAAGATGGAGGAGGAGGATCGTTGTATGACCTTGCTTTGTTCTTTTCTAGACTCATGGGATCATCTTGTTATGGCTATTAGGAGCACCACATCCACTTTAAAAATGGATGAAGTGGTATCTTCGCTATTATCTGAAGAGATCTAGAGAAAGTCTTCTAAAGCAGCCAAAGAGGCTCTTGCAGTTCCTAGAAGACCCAAGGAGAAAGGGAAAAAGAAGGACAAGAAAGCTAAGAAGAATAGATCCAAATCCCATGGGAGATCCAAATCTCCTGGAAAGTCCAAGGTTCTCTATTGGAACTATGGAAAAATTGGATATTTCCAAAAGGAATACAAAGAGGAAAAGAAAAAGAAGAAGAAGAATGTTCAAGATTCAGATTCTGACAAGTCACAAGATGATGGTGATGCCTTCATCGCAGCCCTAGCCACCCATGCATCTAATGATGTGTGGTTGATTGATTCTGGTGCATCATTCCACATGACCTCGCATCGAAGCTGGTTCACGAAGTATGAAGAGTTCGATGGTGGAAGAGTGTACTTGGGTGATGATTCTCATCAGAAGATTGTTGGTCATGGAAGAGTCTTAATCTGATTCCCTAATGGATGAGTGAAGGGGATCACCGAGGTCATGTACATCCCAGGCTTGACATGGAACCTACTTTCTGTAAGTAAGTTGAATGATGCAGGTGTGCAGGTTGTCTTTTCGAAGGACAGATGCAAGATGACTAGATGATCTATGGTGTTTGCAAAGGGTACTCAGAGAGGTACTCTATTTCATCTAGAGGCATGCACCTCACAATGGAATAGTTCTTCTAACTCAAAGAAAAGAGCTGCAACACTTCATCCCCACCATCTGAACTGCAGTGAAGAAATCTATTGTATCTAATTTTGATGGTAGTGCATTTTGGGTACCCAAGGGTGCTCATTCTTTGGAAGTTAAGCTTCCTGTTAAAAAGACAATGTTACATGGCATATGAGATTTGACCACATTGGTGAGAAGGATCTTATAATCCTGAAAAATAAAAACCTCATTGAGGGGTTAAATGATTGTAATCTCGAGTTCAACTTTTGCAAACATTGTATATATGGAAAGCAAAATCGTGTTTAGTTTTACTCTAGTTCTCACAAGTCTTTTGGTGTGTTGGACCTTATTCATTCTGATGTGTTTGGTCCTGTTAGTGTTCCTTCGATTTCCAAATCTATATATTTTGTATCTTTCATAGATGATTATAGTAAGACATGGATTTATTTTCTTAGAAGCAAATTTGAAGTCTTTAGTCAGTTCAAAGAGTTTAAAGCTTTTGTTGAGAATTAGACTAGTAAAAAGATTAAGTGTTTGAGGACTGATAATGGTGGTGAGTTTTGTTTGGTAGAGTTCAATAAGTTCTATAAGAGCAAGGGATTGAAAGACATAAGACAACTCCATACACCTCACAACAAAATGGAGTTATAGAGAGGATGAACATGACACTGATGGAGAAGGCTAAGAGTATGCTTAGTGGTGCAAGCCTTGAACAAAAGTTTTGGGCTGAAGCTATAGCCACTGCTTGCTACCTGGTAAACATGTCTCCTACATCAGCTCTTGTTGGTAAGACACCTATGGAGGTCTGGTCTGGTAAGAAGCCTTCAGTTAGACATCTTCATGTTTTTAGTTGTGAGGCATATGCACATGTGCCTAGGGAGAAACAGTCTAAATTGGAGAACAAGGCTATTAAGTGTATTTTCATTGGCTATGGTGTTAATGTGAAATGATACAAGCTTTGGGATCCTGTGGCTGAAAAAGTGTTGTATAGAAGAAGTGTTATTTTCAAAAAGCTAACACCTTCTCCCACTATTTTATAACCAAAAGAAATAGAAAAGAAAGAGGATGTGGTTTAGTTTCCTTCTACCCCTGAGAAGACTGAATCGACAAACCTTGTGAGACTTGATGATGAGGAGAGCTCTAACAGCTCTGAAAGCTCAGAAGAAGAAGCAGAACCTCAATCTCAGCTCTTGAGGAGGTCTACACAAACTCGTAAGCAACTTGATAGGTTTGGTTATTCATTGCTTGATTCTAGCTGTGCTTTTTCCTTGCTTACTAACACTGATGAGCCTAGAATTGGGATAGAGGCTATGGGCATGAAAGATGCAGGTTCCTAGAAGGAGGCCATGGAAGATGAGATGGCTTCTTTGGAGAAGAATAAAACTTGGGACTTGGTGCCTTTGCCTAAAGGACAGAAACCTGTTGGATACAAATGGGTGTTCAAGAAAAAACTGGGTGTAGATGACAGTATTGAAAAGTACAAGGCCAGATTGGTTGTGAAGGGGTATTCACAAGTGGAGGGAATTGATTATGGTGAATTTTCTCTCCCGTTGCAAAGCTGACATCTATTCGGTTCCTATTATCTCTTGCAGTAGCTTATGACTTAGAGGTGGAGCAGATGGATGTGAAGACAATATTCCTTCATGGTGATTTGGAGGAAGAGATTTACATGTCATAGCCAGAGCATTACATAGAGAAAGGTAAAGAAAATTTGGTTTGCAAGTTAAAAAACTCTTTGTATGGTTTGAAGCAGTCTCCTAGGATGTGGTACTTGAAGTTTGATGCCTTTGTGTTGTCAGTTGGATTTCTGAGATCAAAATTAAATCATTGTGTGTATTATAAATTTGACTATGATCACATTCTCATTATTGTTGTAAGTTGACGATATGTTGTTCATTGGGAATGGTAAGAATATGATTTCTAATTTGAAGTCTTCATTGTCAGCACAGTTTGAGATGAAAAATCTAGGGGCAGCCAGGTTCATTCTGGGAATGGAAATTAGAAGAGACAGAGCTCACAGAAAACTTTAGTTAAGTGAGAGTAAGTATGTGAAGACCGTGTTGGATAGGTTCACCATGGAAGATTGTAGACCATTGTGTGTTCCTATTTCTTTGGGGACAAAGTTGTCTATTAATGATTGTCCAAAATCTCCTAGTGAGGTGGAGGACATGAGCAGAGTACCCTATGCTAGGGCTGTTGGCAATTTGATGTATGCTATGGTTTGCACAAGACCAAACATTGCCCAAGCAGTGGGAGTCCTTAGTCAATTTATGGCTAATCCTAGACGAGTACATTGGGATGCAGTAAAGAGAGTGTTTAGATATTTGAGGGGTACTTCTAAGTATTCCATATTCTATCATGGTAATCCTACAGGACCTCTGCATTTAGTTTGTATTTGTGGATTTGTGGATTCTAATTGGGTGGGTGACATTGACAGTAGGAGACCCACCAGTGCTTATGTGTTTACTATGTTCAGTGGTGCAATTAGTTGGATGAGTAAGTGACAACCTGTGGTCGCTTTGTCCACGATAGAAGCTAAGTATATGGTAGCAACTCATGCTTGCAAGGAAGCCATTTGGCTTGAGAGAGTGTGTTCAGATATTGGTGTTGATGCAGGACAGATACGATTTGTTGTGACAGTTAGAGTGTGATTTGTCTAGCAAACAATACAACTTTCCATGCTAGAACAAAGCATATTGATGAATAGTTTCACTTCGTGTGAGACATGGTAGAGGATGGGAAGGTGAATTTGGAGAAGGTAGACACTTTGAATATTGTTGCAGATGCATTGACAAAACTAGTGGGCATGGAAAAGTTCAGATGGTGTTTGGAGTCTATGGGCCTCTCGACCTATAATAGTTAAATCCTGTCATTTCCATTGGCTCTTACAAGGTGTTCGACAAGTGGGAGAATGTTGGGAATTAAGGTGTCCCAACCTTGGTAATTCCTTGTATTAATTAATTGTATTTATTTATTTATTACCTATTAATGTATTTTGGATGCAAGTCTTATTTCATTATCTTATGGGAGTTAGCACGGTGATGTGTCATCCTACATGGAAGGTGACCACATGTAATTTTGTCCTCACATGAGGAGATAGGCTTCCCACTTATTGGTAGAGGTATTTTTCCATGTGTCAGCACTTTGACTAGTGTGTAAGTGAATCTTGACCAAAACAGTTATGACAGATTCCTATGACAGAATCTATGACGTGTAAGAGTTGTAAATGGAATGTTCTATGATAGGTGAAGACATGTATCACAAGGCATCTTGGAAGAAGGCATCTTTGGGTGCCCCAAGGAGGGTTATGACATGTAAGAGAATATGCTATTTTTAGTTAGTATATGATAGATTCTCTTACAGCTGTAAGTACTGTTAGTATGACGGATTCTATGACGATCGTAAGATGCGTAAGAGCATCTGTCATTGCCCAACTTGGGAATAGGCAACTGTATTGGGATGGGGTGTTATGACAAGTGTCATGACCATGTTGTAGTGTTGGACAAGTGTCCCTAGGCATGGGTTTTGGGCCATAAGGCCAAGTTGGACGCCCATCTCGAGGAATATTCATTTTTGCCTTGTAAACTTCTATTTAAGAAGGTGCTTTGAGAGGAGATGTATTATGTGATTGATAGGTACTGTTATGCTGCCAGTTTGTCTCCAGATATGAGTGTCGAAGACTCTTATAAAGACTTGCATTGCAAGTGTGTTGTAAACCTTGTTGTTTAGATAATACATTGTGCAGGTTTTGGAGTGTGGGGTTTTTCACCCGTAAGTGTTTTCCCCACGGTATATCTTGTCTCTCTTTCTTTTGTCTTACATTCTTGTGTTGTGTATTGCTGCAATATCTCCATTGTTGTTTTAATAACACTGTAATTGTAAAGGTTAAAAAGAATTTGCACTCAATCTCCTCTTTATTTACTATAGGAAGCGATTTCCACACATTTAGCTTCCTTTCATAAGGTCTTCTTGATTTGTTTCAACATTAGGTTGAATGTTATCTTGTTCATTTGCAATCTATTGGGGAAAGGCCTGTCTCCTCCTCCTCCTTTCTCTCATTGGTCTTGGTGGAATATTTTGTTGTCAATGAAAGCCTCTCGATCCCTGTAAGGTGACAGGGGAGGGACCTCAACATAAATGCCATCTCTGTGTGGATGAGGTGGGTTATGGAACCTTTCCTTATCAACATTTCTCATGCCAAAAATTTCATCAAAGGCATAATAATCTTGTTTTATGCTTGTTTCTTGTTCTTCGCTTATTGGTTGCAAAGGAGACTTGACCATTCGAGCTAGTTGTTTTTCTTTGTATTTTTTGTATTCTATGAAAGTTCTATCTCTTTGTGGCTTAGGATCTATCTTAGGTTGCAGCCAAAAGTAATCAAGGATAAAGTTCATGTCCTTAGCCAAAGGTTGATAATCATTATGATGGATAGTACGGATCTCTCCACGCAAAGGAAATTTTATACATTTTTGAATGGTAGAAGAAACAACATTCATAACTTTAAGCCAAGGGTGGCCAAGTTTTAAATACAAGAGGTCAGATAAGGGGATTACATTAAATTACTAGTCCACAACTTTATCATAGACCGAGACCATTAGAGTTATCTTGCCAATTGGTTTCATTAAAGCTCCATTATGTGTTTTAATTCTCAAATCCAACTATTCATAAGATTCTTGTACCATTTCATGTTTAAGGAGGAAATCTTCCATTACCACAATTGTCATGCAATTAGGATCTATGAGTGTTCCATGCACAGGTTGTTTCGTTATCTTTACCGTGATATAAATAGGCCCTTCAGTTTCTACCATTTCTTTGTCATGAGGTGTGAATGTTATTTCAAGCTCAGGGGCTCTTCTTTTCAATTAAGGCCTAGGAACAAAACTAGAATTATTATTGTATTGAGAAGCCATGTGTAAGTTTACAAAGGAGTGTCAAATCAGGTTTTTAAAATATTCCAAAACTTATGTAAAAATCAAATGCAAAAGTGATGTCGAATATGCTCTAAAATGCTTGATTTCTTTAACTTTTCTCAATGCAAATAAGTGAAAGAAAAGGTGTTGCAAAGATTTTCAAGATGGATAGCACATGATATGCCTAAAAATAGTCCAATAATGCAAAAATACCTTTCACAACATGCTTTTGAAGTAACTCTAGAGAGTCGATAGATCAAAACCTAGTGAAAATAGGTCAAAATATGTGATTTTTCACCAAATCTCAATGAAAAAGAGTAGGGAAAAGGATGTTGTAAGGAAAATGATGATGGAAAGCAACTTATAACAGTAATAACAGACACCTAATGGAAAAAAAATCTGTTACATCACAACTATAGTGCCAATCCAAGTTAGACCCAAGTGAAAATATAGCTAAAATATGCAAATTTTCACAAAATTTCAATGCAAAGGTCCAAAAGAAAGGGTGTTGTAAGGAAATTGAGAAGGAGAAGAAGATAATAACCCTTATAAAATCCAATTAATGTAGAGAAATCCCTTACAACATGCATGGAGTACAAATCTAATAGTATGATAAGGTCAAATCTAGTAAAAAATGCAAGTTTTCAAACCCTAGACATGGAATTTTGCAAGGAGGCCACTATGATGTAACACTAAAATTAGAAATAAGACCTAATGAGTGTTTTTAACAAGGTAGTAAAATCTGAAATAATATTTTGACTACAACCCTAGCTCATGCAAATTAGGTTTTCATGAAAAATGCACAATTTTCAAGCAATTTTTAACAAGTCAAGTATGCAAATGCAATGTAAATGAGTTGTAAATGATAAATTTTTGCAATTTAAATTAGATATAATGAAAATAATAGAAATTAAATTAAATTTAATGCCAATTACTTCAAATTTTACAAAAATGCAAGCCTAATATACCAATTTTTCAAAATTTTCAATTGCTTTTTATTTTTTTTGTAATTTTTCAAATGTAATAAGATGAATGAATGCAAATCTATGAAACAACACTTAGAAAGGTGCCAAAAAGTTCAAAAACATGGGTTCACCAAAATGTCTAGTATTAAAAAGGAGGGTGTTGATTTTGTTGGTGTATGGGGGTTTTAGTTTGAATCCTCCTTTCCACTAAACATTCTAAGGGCTTTTCAACCAAGTTGCTTCTCCACTCGAGAGGAGAGTCACCTATTAGGTTGGGTTGCCACAAGGGAAGCTAGGAAATTCAGAAGTTATCACACAATATCTCTAATTATTTCTTTTATGCTCTTGAAACCCTAATTAAGAAAAATAGTAAGTAAATCTACAAATTACGACAGATGCTATTGAAATAAGACGAAGGGTAGAGAGCCTTAACTCACTGTTTTTCACAATTCAGAGAATGGAATTGTCAGGGGCAATGGTGATGGTACCCAAGTCCAAGGTACAGGTTATTTTGTGGAATCCCAATCTCCTTCCGACACTGATCTTTACTATACCTTCAGTTTCTGGCAATTCAAATGCGGAGGACACTGTTGATGGTGCCCTAGTCCACTGAGGAATCTCTTGCCAGATGTTGGAAGCTCTGTAAACCTTGATTATCATTGTCTGGTCTATTTATGTAGCTTCAGATGTGGAGGACAATGTTGATAGCATCCGTGTCCTAAAATCTCACATAGTGTCTGCTTCTTTTCGGATCCTAAATCTTCAATGTCCTCCAGTCTTCCCTCCAACTCCACTTTCTCCAGATCTAATACCTGTAACCTACAAAAAAAAGGAGTGTGGGAGGGGGTTGTGGTGTTTAGAGGCTTGCCTCGGTCAAGTCCCAAGGAGACATTCAAGTCTTACAAAGACCGTTGCTAGATGAGAGTGCGTATCCCGCGGGATAGAGGCAAAAATCCAAATGATAATGATGATAAAACACAATAGATGTCACTTTGATGATGAAGCTCTCATGGAAGGAAGGTGCTCTTTAATTCCATGAGGAGAAGATGTAATCCAACCTGCAAAAACAAACACAATAACAATGCTCTGCTCTGCAACACGATGAAAATCATAAGTATGCTAATAGCTCACAATCATAAACATCTTCTCTAGTTTCTAAATGATAACCTACACATGCTTATATATGCAACTACAAAGATTCCTACCAAGAAATTCATAATTAGAACTTATGATGTCATCCTGGGACCCAAATAATGATCACAAACCCAACATTTGAGTTTAGAGTAGACCCAAAATAGTGTTGGACTAGGGCACTAGCACCCAAGTCCACCCCCTATCTTTGTTCTAGGATCATCAAAATAGTCTCCCTTAGGTCCCATTTGTCACAAGGCCCAAGTGTTTTCTCAGTGGGAGTCTGAATTATCATGCAAGATGCTCTAAATGCAATCTAAAGACCCAAGAGCTAAACCTTAAGAGGAAAAAGCCCCCAAGGATGCATTTTTACAACATAACACCTAATATCGAGTTGACTATTTCATGCACCCACACATGCATAATTACCTCCATTTAATCTAAAATTAACTACTCAATCAATCTCATGCATCCTTTCAACTCGATTTCCTCTTCAGTGATAAGCTATTTTTGATTTATCACTCCATAGTTAGCTAAGTTCACAGGGTAATCAACCTTGTTAACTCATCAATCAAATGAGTTAACTTCGCAATCAAATCCCTTCCTCAAACCTATAAATACCCCCCTCCATTAAGGACAAAGGGAGGCAAATTATTTATGCACACAACTATTGCTAGTTTTTGCTCTCCAAATCAACATTCTAATGCTCTCACAGGATGAAGGTGCCTTTTTCTTTATTCATTGTTCAACCAAGCATCATTATGCTACTTCATTCAATGCCTTTGTGCTCAAGCAAAGCTCTCATTGAGCTCTTTCAAGCTTCAACAAAGCTTCTTTTTGCTTCTTTATGTCATTTTATCATTAAGAGGTCTTCCCGTTGCATCAAAAGGACTCGAGGTTGCCAACATCAAGGATTTCTGAGGGTAGTGGAGTCACACAAATATTCATTTCTTTTAGGTTCCTTCACTGCTTTATTCAATTCATAGTAATTAGAAAAACAAATTTTCTCTTGGGAACAATAAATCTTTGCTTTTTCCTTGATAGTTAGATCTTGCATGTTAGAGTAATTGGTTTCATATTCCTAGATCTAGATTATATGTAGAAGCAATTTCCCTTTCTCAATTAGATTATTTCAAAACAATAAAAAACCAAAAACATAGATTAAACTTGCATTAGGAAAAATCATATTAGCATGCATTCATATTTCCCTTTCATAGATTAAAGATCACTTTTCATTTCCAAAATACTAAAAAAGAACAAAAACAAGTTTTCATATCATTTAGCTTTGCATGCATATAGAAACCATAGGAAAGATAGATAAATTTGCAAATCCTCGATACCATCATGAGGTAAACCACGATAAAGGATTCAATCAAACCCTTGATCACATCACAAGGTAAACACAAGTCAAAGCATAATCAAACCCTAGGTCAACTAAACCCTAGGTCAAAACCCTAAGTCTAGTTAGAGTTGGTCTTCACACATTTACCTCTATCTTGGCTCACAAATGTGCCTAGGAGTGAGAGGAGAGTGGGTGACGGCTATCCTCAATAAGATTGAGGAGATCAATCCATGACAACAACAAGAGACATTTACTTTACCACAACAGGATCCATTTGTCCTCTTATCGATAGAAAAACAAAGACAACTCCAAATACAACATGAACACATTCAATGCATTAAGAGACTAGAGGATATAAATGAGAGTAACCGCTTACCAACACAAAGGTGGAATAGAAGAAACCCTAACAGGAGAAGAGAAACTAGTGACCCTTTGGGTCATAGGGTTATCTCAACAACAACTACCATTGAATGAAACATTCAACTTAGCACACAACAAAAAAGGCCACAGAACTTGCCAACCCCTCTCCGCAAAGTTCAGCTTTACAACATGTTGGGAATTAAGGTGTCTCAACCTTGGTAATTTTCTACATTTGTAATGTTTGTATTTATTATTCAATTGCCTATGTTGCAATTAATTGGAAATTCCACTTTGTCATATTGTGGGATGTGGCACGGTGATGTGTCAATCCTACATGGATTATGACAACTTGTTATTTTGTCCTCACATGAGGAGATAGGCATCCCACTTAGTGGTAGGAATATTCTGCCATGTGTCGGCATCTTCTATGTTGTGTAAGGAATGTTTGATCGAAACGGTTAGGACGGATTCCTATGACGAATCTATGACATGTAAGAGTCGAGAATAGAAGGTTGTAAGATAGGTAATGACATGTGTCATGAAGCATCTTTGAATGAGGTATGTTTGGGTACCCCAAGGTGGAATATGATGTGTTGTAAGAGAATATGCTATTTATAGCATGTGTATGATAGATTCTCTTATAGTTGTAAGTTGTAACCGCTATGATAGATTCTATGACGGTCATAAGTGTCGTAGGAGCATCTGTCATATCCCATTTTGGAAATAGGTGACCTCTTTGGAATGGGAGATGTGGACAAGTGTTAGACACATTCTACAATGTTGACCAAGTGTCCCTAGGTGTGGGTTTTGGTCTAAGATGCCATATTGGACGCCCATTCCCAGAAAGGTCCAAAATTGCCTTGTATGTTCTATTTAAACAGGTGCTTGGGGATGGAGTTTGTAACATAGGTTTACAGGTACTATTATGCTACCAGATTGACTCCAGAAATGAGTGTCGAAGACCATTGAAGATCACATTGCAAGTTTATTGTAAACATTCTTTCAGATTTGTTAATACATTGTGCAGGTTTCTGAGTGTGGAGTTTTTCACCCAATAAGGGTTTTCCCCACCGTAAATCTCTGTCTCTCTTCTTTTGTCTTCTTTCTGGCTCTTGTGTTTTGCTGCTATATCTCATGTTAATGGTTTAACATTGCTATAATAGTTAGGATAAAGTTGAATTTGCATAGCCCTCTCCTCAATAGATTAGTGTAGGAAGCATTTCCGCACACCTAGCTTCCTTTCAGTTGGTATTAGAGCTTGATCACCTCTGGTCCTAGTTGTAGGGTAGGGGTTTTTTGAGCTAATCTTAGGTAGAGTGGGAGTCTGTGCAGAGCATTCTGTATCTTATTACAACAAGGAGATGGTAGGCACATCAGGAAGGTTTGAAGTAGAGAAGTTCAACGACAGTAATTTTGAGCTATGGAAGCTCAAAATGGAAGACATGTTAGTTGACCAAGACCTTTGGGAATGTGTGAACTTAACTAAACCAGCTATAATGACACAAGCTAATTGGGATCTCAAGGATTGGAAGGCTAAGGGTCTCATAAGGCTTAGTCTTGCCGATTCTGTGTTGTTAAATGTCCATGAAGAGACCACTGCAAAACTCTTTTGGAAGAAGTTGGGGGATGTGTATCAAGCCAAATCCCTTGTCAATAAACTTTTCCTAAGAAAGAAGTTGTATTCTCTTTGAATGGAGGACGGAGGATCCATGGCTAAGCATATGAATGCCTTTAATATGCTGGTTGCACAATTAACATCTATTCGTGTAAAGATGGAGGAGGAGGATCGGTGTATGACCCTGCTTTGTTCTCTGTCAAACTCATGGGATCATCTTGTCATGGCAATCGGAAGCACCACATCCACATTCAAAATGGAAGAGGTGGTTTCTTCGCTGTTATCTGAAGAGATGCAGAGAAAGTCTTCTGAGGTAGCCAAAGAAGCCCTTGCAGTTTGTGGAAGACCTAAGGAGAAAGGGAAGAAGAAGGACAAGAAAGCTGAGAAGGGTAGATTTAAATCTCGTGGGAGATCCAAATCTCCTAGAAAGTCCAAGGCTCTTTGTTGGAACTGTGGCAAGACTGGGCATTTCCAAAAGGAATGCAAAGAGGAGAAGAAGAAAAAGAAGAAAGCTCCTGTTTCAGATTCTGACAAATAACAAGATGACGGTGATGCTTTCATCACAACCCTAGCAACCCATGCATCTGATGATGTGTGGCTAATTGACTCTGGTGCATCATTCCACATGACCTCGCATCGAGACTGGTTCACTAAGTATGAAGAGTTCGATGGTGGAAAGGTGTATCTGGGTGAAGACTCTCATCTGAAGATCGTTGGTCATGGAAGAGTCTCTATTTGATTCCCTGATGGTCAAGTGAAGGGGATCTCTGGGGTTATGCACATCCCAGGCTTAGCATAGAACCTACTTTCTGTAAGTAGTTTGAATGATGCAGGTGTGCAGGTTGTCTTTTCAAAAGAAGGATGCAAGATGACTAGAGGATCTATGGTGCTTGCTAAGGGTACTCGGAGAGGTTCTCTGTTTCAGCTGGAGGCATGCATTTCACAATGCAATAGTTCTTCTGACTCAAGGAAGAGGGCAGCAGTCACTCCATCCCCACCATCTGAATGAGCAGTGAAAAAATCTATTGTTTCTAGTCTTGATGGTTGTAATTGTGCATTGGAAGTTAAACTTCCTGTAGAAAAGACAATGTTATGGCATAAGAGATTTGGCCACATTGGTGAGAAGGGTTTGCATAACCTAAAAAATAAGAACCTCATTGAGGGGTTAGATGATTGTAATGTTGAGTTCAACTTTTGCAAACATTGCATTTATGGAAAACAAAACCGTGTTCAGTTTTACTCGAGTTCTCATAAGTCTTCTAGTGTGTTGGACCTCATTCATTCTGATGTGTTTGGTCCTTTTAATGTTCCTTCATTATCAAAATCTATATACTTTGTATCTTTTATAGATGATTACAGTAGAAGGACATGGATTTATTTTCTCAGAAGCAAATTTGAAGTCTATAGCAAGTTTAAGGAGTTTAGAGCCTTTGCTGAAAATCAAACTGGTAAAAAGATTAAATGTTTGAGAACTGACAATGGTGGTGAGTTCTGTTCTACAGAATTTGATAAGTATTGCAAGGAACTTGGGATTGAAAGACATAAGACAACTCCATACACATCGCAACAAAATGGAGTTGTAGAGAGGATGAACAAGACATTGATGGAGAAGGCTAGGAGTATGCTTAGTGGAGCTGGTCTAGAACATAAGTTTTGGGCTGAAGCTGTTGCCACTGCTTTCTATCTAGTAAACAGATCTCCTACATCAGCTTTTGTTGGAAAGATACCCATGGAGGTGTGGTCTGGTAGAAAGCCTTCAGTAAGGCATCTTTGAGTTTTTGGTTGGAGGCATATGCACATGTGCCTAGGGAGAAGCGGTCAAAGTTGGAGAACAAAGCTGTTAAGTGTATCTTCATCGGCTATGGTGTTGGTGTGAAAGGATACAAGCTTTGGGACCCCATGGCTGAAAAAGTGTTGTATAGCAGAAGTGTCATCTTCAGAGAGCTTACACCTTCTTCCACTATTTTGCAGCTAGAAGAAAAAGAAAAGAAAGAGGATGTTGTTCAGTTTCCTCTCACCCCTGAGAAGACTGAATAGAAAGACAATGTTGGACCTGATGATGAGGAGAGCTCTAGCAGCTCTAAAAGCTCAGATGAAGAAGCTGAACCTCAACCTCAGCTCTTGAGGAGGTCTACATGGATAAGAAAGCAACCTGAAAGGTTTGGTTTTACATTGCTTGATTCTAGTTGTGCTTATGCTTTGCTTACTAACAGTGATGAACCTAGAACTGTATCAGAGGCTTTGGATATGAAGGATGTAGGTTCCTGGAAGGAGGCCATGGAGGAAGAAATGGCTTCTTTGGATAAGAATCAAACTTGGGACTTGGTGCCTTTGCCTCCTGGATGAAAACCCATTGGATGCAAATGGGTGTTCAAGAAGAAGATTGGTGCAGATGGTAGTATTGAGAAGTATAAGGCCAGATTGGTTGTGAAGGGGTATTCACAAGTGGAGGGTATAGATTATGGTGAGATCTTGTCTCCCGTTGCAAAGCTAACATCCATTCGATTCCTGTTGTCACTCACAGTAGCTTATGACTTGGAGGTAGAACAGATGGATGTGAAGACAACTTTCCTTCATGGTGACTTGGAGGAAGAAATCTAAATGTCATAGCCAGAGCATTACATGGTAAAAGGTAAAGAAAATTTGGTTTGCAAACTTAAAAAGTCTTTGTTTGGTTTGAAGCAATCACCTAGGAGATGGTATTTGAAGTTTGATGCCTTTGTGTTGTCAATTAGATTTGTGAGATCAAAATCAGATCACTATGTGTATTATAAATTTGATGGTGATCGTATTCTCATTGTTGCACTGTATGTTGATGATATGTTGTTCATTGGGAAGGGTAAAAATATGATTTTTGATTTTAAATCTCAGTTGTTAGCTCAGTTTGAAATGAAAGATTTAGGGGCAACCAGGTACATTCTAGGAATGGAAATCAGAAGAGACAGAACCAACAGAAAACTTTGGTTAAGCCAGAGTAAGTATGTGAAGTCCGTGTTGGACAGATTCAGCATGGCAGATTGTAGACCATTGTGTGTTCCCATTTCTTTGGGGAAAAAGTTGTCCGTTGAGGACTGTCCAAAATCTCCTAGTGAGGTGGAGGACATGAGCAGAGTACCTTATGCTAGTGCTGTTGGCAGTTTGATGTTTGCTATGGTCTGCACAAGACTAGACATTGCCCAAGCAGTGGGAGTCCTTAGTCGATTTATGGCTAATCCTGGACGGGTTCATTGGGATGCAGTTAAGTGAGTGTTCAGATATTTGAGGGGTACTTCCGAGTATTCCATTTGCTATCATGGTAATGTTTCAAAACCTCTGCATTCTGTTGATATTCATGGATTTGTGAATTCAGGTTGGGCAGGTGACATTGACAGCAAGAGATCCACCAGTGCTTATGTTTTTACACTATTTGGTGGTGCTATTAGTTGGATGAGTAAGTGACAACCTGTTGTTGCTTTGTCCACGACAGAAGATGAGTATATGGCAGCAACTCATGCTTGTAAGGAAGCCATTTGACTTAAGAGATTGTGTTTAGATATTGGTGTTGATACAGGTCAGATCACGATCAGTTGTGATAGTCAGAGTACAATTTGCCTTGCAAAGAATCCAACTTTCCATGCTAGAACCAAGCACATTGATGTTTAGTTTCACTTTGTGAGGGACATGGTTGAGGATGGAAAGGTAAATTTGTAGAAGGTAGATACTTTGAAGAATGTTGCAGATGCATTGACGAAACCAGTGGGCACAGAGAAGTTCAGATGGTGTTTGGAGTCTATGGGCCTCTCGGCCTATAGTAGTTAAATCCTATTTTTCTATTGGCTCTTACAAGGTGTTCGACAAGTGGGAGAATGTTGGGAATTAAGGTGTCTCAACCTTGGTAATTCTCTGCATTTGTAATGTTTGTATTTATTATTCAATTGCCTATGTTGCAATTAATTGGAAATTCCACTTTGTCATATTGTGGGATGTGGCATGGTGATGTGTCAATCCTACATGGATTATGACAACTTGTTATTTTGTCCTCACATGAGGAGATAGGCATCCCACTTAGTGGTAGGAATATTCTACCATGTTTCGACATCTTCTATGTTGTGTAAGGAATGTTTGACCGAAACGGTTATGACTGATTCCTATGATGAATCTATGACATGTAAGAGTTGAGAATAGAAGGTTGTAAGATAGGTAATGATATGTGTCATGAAGCATCTTTGAATGAGGCATATTTGGGTGCCCCAAGGTGGAATATGATGTGTTGTAAGAGAATATGCTATTTATAGCATGTTTATGACATATTCTCTTATAGCTGTAAGTTGTAACCGCTATGACAGATTCTATGACGGTCGTAAGTGTCGTAAGAGCATCTGTTATAGCCCATTTTGGAAATAGGTGACCTCTTTGGAATGGGAGCTATGGACAATTGTTAGACACATTCTACAATGTTGACCAAGTGTCCCTAGGTGTGGGTTTTGGTCCAAGATGCCATATTGGACGCCCATTCCAAGAAAGGTCCAAAATTGCCTTGTATGTTCTATTTAAACAGGTGCTTGGAGATGGAGTTTGTAACATAGGTTTACAGGTACTGTTATGCTATCGGATTGACTCCAGACATGAGTGTTGAAGACCATTGAAGCTTGCATTGCAAGTATATTGTAAACATTCTTTCAGATTTGTTAATACATTGTGCAGGTTTCTGAGTGTGGGGTTTTTCACCTGATGAGGGTTTTCCCCACCGTAAATCTCTGTCTCTCTTCTTCTGTCTTCTTTTTGGCTCTTGTGTTTTGCTGCTATATCTCATGTTAATGGTTTAACATTGCTGTAATAGTTAGGGTAAAGTTGAAATTGCATAGCCCTCTCCTTAATAGATTAGTGTAGGAAGCGTTTCTGCACACCTAGCTTCCTTTCACAACGAGCTAGACCCCCACCATGTCTTGCCTCCTCTCGACTGGCTACTTCCATGAGAGTGAGAGTGATGTGGAGGATCACCCTATAGCAAGGAGGAAAGGGTCTGTGTGCATGCCAAAATCTGACCCAATAGCCCCAGGCAACTGGAGTCACGATTTTGAGTGTACATATTTTGGTGAACCCGACGTGAAATACAAAATCTTTTGGTTATGCAGTTTTCATTCCAAAAATATTTTGAAAAACATTTAGCAAAATCTTCAAAAAAATTTCACACTACTTTTCATAGCTGCTTAAGCTTCCATTGCTTACGCCATCGCTCATTCCATCTATCTTGTGGTTTTGTCTATGGCATGATAGAACCTGATTTAAACCAAGGAAATATTCTCTCAAGAGAGCCTAAAGTACCTTCCTTTGATAGGTATGTGCCGCCACATCCTGATGCACCAATCACCAGTTTCTATGACTATGAAGACTCTGATTATGAGCAAGATCAAAGAGAATCTAGGCATTCTCTATCTTTCAATAACCCATCTTGGGAAAATAATCCAGCCATACCAAATGCACCTCATAAATCTAGGAGAATTAGGTCAGAAATCTATTAAAGCGATCAACCTTGGACAAGGACCTCGAACACTCATCTTGATGAGGAAGTAAAAAGACTAGAAAAACACTTGCAAGAGGCAAAAGACACACAAGAAGCACTAATAATTGCCTTGGAAGAAGAACAAAGAGTAAATGTTGCATGAGAAGAAGCACAATATCATACCAACACTCAAAGGGATCATCCAAGGAATGAAGAAAGACCTTGAGTTGCCACACCTACATATTTAATTACAACTCTAATACAAAGGATTAGAACACTAGAAGCAGAACAAGCCGCTCCCGAAAGAAGGCAAAAGTCACACAATGACAATCAAATTGAACAGGACTAGGGGGCATCTCAACCCCCCCACCTCAACTATTATTCAAGGAAGGCAAGCAATGACAAATGCCAAAATAGGAATCCTCCCATCCAAAATGTTCAAAACACACAAGGAAATCCCGCAAACTAAATGTAGTGGGATATCATCATCCCCCAGCTAGATTGTTGTTAACTACACCTCAATCGTAAAGTGCCTTCCTTGGAACATATCTAGAGTATTTGAAAGAACCCCTAGATCAAAACATAAGAAGCATGCAACTACCTCAACCATTGCCAGATCTCCCAATGTTCAAGGGAGAGGGAGATCCAAACTCCCACATTAAAGCCTACACCACAACGATAAGAGAACTCCTTCCTTGGGATGGGGTTTTAGTAAAAATCTTTCCAAAAACTCTTGAAGGCATAGCTCTGGACTGGTACTATCACTTACCAGAAGCTTCAATTCACTCTTTTAGACAACTAATTAGAGAGTTTGTCATGGCATTTGACATGAACAAACTCATTAAAATAAGGATTAGAGAATTCTTCACAATGAAATAGGAACCAAACGAATCTGTAGCCCACTTTGTAACTCAATGGAGGCAAGTCCTTTACTCCTTGACCAATGCTCCAAACATGGATCACTGAGAACTATGCGACCTCTTCTTGCATGCCCTTAACAAGGACATGAGAGAAGACATTCAAAAATTACCTTACAAATCCTATGAAGAAGCATTGCAAAGTGCTTTGAGGATTGATCAAGCTGCCATCGACAGTGGTTGAAAGACTTATGGCACCAATGAAAGGCTTAGGATATCTAAAGGAATAGAGAAGGTCACATCTAATGTGTCTCAAGAAAGAGATGTTAATGTCATAAAAAGTAATCCTAGAAATGACAAATGGTGACAAAAAGGAAATCAAGGATCAAATTGACCTTCATATGACCCTAGTTCTTATTGTTGGTTCTATGGTACAAAGGGTCATGAAACAAAGACTTGTTATGGATACAATAAAGCTATCTTCAAACTTACTTTGGATCAACAGAAAAACTTCCTCAAACTCCTCCAATCCCAAAGAAGGGAGAAGGAACCTCAAACTAAGAAAGGAAAGGCCAATCAAAACAATTCCAATCACATAGAACTAAACCAAGAAGTGTTTGTGATTCATGAGGAAGAACAAATGGATCAAACTGAAAACGTCTTCTCACAGGTGATAAATTTTCTAAGAGTCTCTCCCTCACATCACAAGACATTTTTGGAAGTGTTAGAAGTAGGGTGTTCAACGCAAGAAAAATCACTCCCTCTCACATTTGATGTTTCCAAATTACCTCAAGGTGAAGGAAGTAAGAAAAAATATTCACCCCTAGACATACAAATCCAAGTGGAAGAGGTCACTATAAAGAGAGTAGTGGTGGACGAAGGATCAATAGTGAATCTTTTGCCAATGTCATTCCTATGGAGAATGGGATATATTAAAACATGAATCAAGGAAAAAACTACCACATTGAGGATATACGAGAGTCATGACATTCAAATAGTTGGAAGAATCAACCTACCACTCACTTTGATGGGTAAAACCATCTCCGCAGATTTCTATGTTATCAACAGAGAAACCAATTATAATATGATCCTTTAAAGACCTTGGATTCATGCTATGAAGGCCATCCCTTCTACTTTGTTCCAAGAAATCCATTTCCATCACTTGGGAAAGGTCTCCATCATCAAAGCAGACCCTGATCCTTTCAACATTTACAGAAAGGAATAGGAAGAAAAAGACAAAAAGTTAAAGGCACAAGAGAAACTGAAAGAAGCTCAAGATATCCAAGCAAATACAAGCACTCATAACATATCTTATCAAAGAATGGATGATCTTAGAGAATTCCCCTTTGATCCACATACCACCAAGTCCCATGCACCATTCGGCTTAGTAGCCATTCCATGTATCAACGAATGGTATGTTAAAAAGCTCTTGGTCAGAACAATTGAAATTATTAAAGAAGGAGATAAAAAAGGGGAAAAACAGACTTCCACTTATGAGTTTGGTGAAACATCCCAATGACATAATCATCAAAGTTTGTGGACCCTACATTTTGACAGAGCTAGTTGCAAAACTAGGGCAGGGACAGGGATAATCTTGACATCTCTCAAAGGGAAAGTCCTCCCCTTCACCTTTAGACTAGACTTATTTTGCACAAACAACATCAATGAGTATGAAGCTCTATCCCTAGGAATCATGCTAGCCATGAGAATGGGGATCAAGAAGATCTCTACCTTTGGGGATTCTTAATCAATAATCAACCAAGTTGCGAAAAACTATGAGACAAAATTAGAATGATTATGACCTTATAAAGAAACAATTAGAAAGTTCTAGTTGATTTCATTGACTTCTTATCCATAAAAGCCATACCTTGAGAAGAAAACCAAGTCGCAGACTCGATGGCTACGTCGACCGCATTATTTTTTGCCACATGCTCAATGACAAAATTTAGAATACATTGTGTCAGTACATGGAGAATCGTTATTAGAAAATGAAGAGTTTCCAAATATCTTGAATTACGCCATGGGTCAAGAAGAGAGACCAACTCAAGACTACTAAGAACGACAAAGCCATCCTCGAGTATTTACATACTTATGATGGGCTTCTGAGAGGATACCACAAGCAAGGATACATGCTCCTCCCTCACCTAGAGGACTATCTTGGGAACAAGAAAGAAATCCTCTAGATAGAAGTGAACTCAGATTTACCACCTGCTCCTCAAAAGTTTAAGGAAGGACACCCATCCCTAATTGGAGATACGATCGACATCAATGTTGGAACACCTAAAAAAACTAAGATGTTAAAGCTAGGACGAGAATTAAGTGACGAAGAACTGGAAGAGTACACGAAATTCCTCATCGAATATTCTGACATATTCGCATGGGCGTATTCAAATATGCCAGGACTAGAGCCAAAAGTTGTGTTCCACAAAACTAGATGCGAAATCTGTGAAACAAAAACCAAGGCCCATAAAGCCACAAGTGGCTGAAATGGTGAATGAGGAACTAAAAAAGTTATTAAATGTTAGCTTCATCAAACCAGTAGACTATTTAAATTAGGTGTCACACATTATCCCAGTTTTGAAGAAGAATGCAAAAATTTAGATATGCCTCGATTTTAGAGACATCAATCAAGCTTGCCCAAAAGACAATTTTCCTTTACTGTCTATCAATCAAATCATTGATTCGACGGTAGGATACGAGATCCTCTCTCTCATGGATGGATTTTGAGGATATAACTAGATCAAGATCACAAAAGTTGACCAAAACAAAACAACATTCACCACCCCGTGGAGAACTTTCTATTATATAGTTGTTACCTTTTCATTCACCCTTATTCAATTTTTTGCGATCCTTCCCTAATAAAAAAGTTGACCTACCATCTTCCCTTATTGGTCATATGTTTATTTCTTAAGTTGGATCTTTGTTTTTTTAAAATTCATTCGCCTGTGGTCTTATGTGCGAAATTACTATAGAACTGAACCTTCGAACTTGAACCCTTTTCAAGAGTTCAAGGGTTTAACAGTTCAAGAGTTCAAGAGTTCAAGGGTTCAACGGTTCAAGAGTTCAAGAGTTCAATGGTTCAATATTCAATGCTTCTTGAGAAGTCCTTTACCCTTGGTCCCCTTGTGTAACTCAATTTGTATCTTTGAACCTCCCAATTAAACCCCATATTGGAGTTCAAAGGTTCAAAGGTTCAAAGGTTCAAACGTTCTGTGACTTTAGTCCCACTTTTCCCGAAGTCTTCTTTAAGTCAAAAATTGGCGTGAGATTTTAAAAAGAAAAAAATCATTTAGAGGGAAATATATCTGAAATATTTTATGAAATAGAAAGTTTTAACTTTCGAAAGGTTATGAGTAGTGATTACACATTAAGGTCATGTGCGAGGACTACTTACAATTAATGCATCTGTCAGAATTTGTGTCTTATCAAGCAAATTCAACACAAGTTAATTGATCCAGTAATTATTCGACCTGATTTGATGCCTTTTATTGAGAAAGGACAGGCCAATTTTAACAGTAAAACATACAAGGTGATACAAAGGGGGTACAACACTAGAGGTAAAAGATTTTTCTGGCCCAGTTTGACAGTGATTTCAGATCTGTTGAAGGTGAGTTTGACTTTTCTTATAGCTGATCCCATTTCTTTGTTGAAAAAGAGAATCATTTTGAGTTTCTGGCATTGTTAAGAAGTTCAAAGCTTTTTCATTCTATTTATCCAATCTGTAGCCATGAAAGCTATCTGTCTTGGTTCTGAACATGGTTCTAGCCTTGTTTGTTCTCTTCTTGAATATGGAGATACCTTTTTAGCTTAGTACGATTTAGAGGACTTTAAGGAAAGGGTTAAAAATCCTGCATCTGACCCTATGATGGAAAGAATAGTGGAAAGTGGTTAAGTCAAAGCTGCAGCCTTTCCTATGGTGGTACAATACCCTGAGTAAGTTCTCGAATGTATGAGCATATATGACCCCCAAAATAGATGTATTAGAACTTCTGATGGTAATGTGTTATTGCATGTTAATAGACAAACCTTAATGGCTATAATGAAAATCCCACCTAAGGATCCATACTCTGATCTTAATATTACTTCCTCTTACAGCTATTTTTCATTGAAAAAGGTGAATTACAAGAGTGTAATTGCAAGAAATTGGTTATTGAAATTTCAAAAGGGAGGTTCAAGACTGCCCAGAGCACTATCAAGAGAACATATGATACCGAAAATAAAAGATATCATGGTATTGTTACATAGGTTAAAGGGTAGTTCTCAAGCATTCTATTGGGAAGACTGGATGTATTTCTTCATTCAAGTGATCCTTCAAGGAGAACAATATTTGGATTAGACAGAAATAATAGCTGAATGTTTACATCAGGGTCTGAGTAATTATTTGGGAAATAAAGACTTTTATATGTCCTCATATCTTTTTTACTACCTAGCATCCACAAGGGAATGGAGAGGATTACCTCATGCATCCTTAGTTGAAGATAGCAAAATTTATGATTATTACTCACATTTACAGATGCAAAACTATTATGAAAATTATGGAAGAGTTAATGATGTTTTCACTGGTAGGATGACTTATGAATTGACAGGCAATATTAATAAAAGGATGTCTGATGAAGCCATGCAGCTAATCAACATTTATGGCAGCTTCTTCATTCAGTTCCCAAATTTACTTACATCAAAGTTGGTGGTTTTGATGGTGAGCCTTTGAAACTACCCAGATATGTCTTTGACCGCTTTGTATTGATCGAAGTTTGCAGGCAGCTAGCTCATGTAGATAAGAAATTTCCAATGAAGTGAGAGTCTGGTATATCCTTTCCTATTGAACTTGGTCACTATTCATGTCAATCAGTTTTTGATGCTCTAAATCTAGAGGTAGACCTGAAGAAGTTCAATTTTTAGTATTATAATGCCAGACCCAAGTTCGATAGCAAAGGTTTTGCTAGAGACAATTTGGATTTTGGAGAGGGATTTTCACACATTCCCCAGATAGAAGATTATTGGGAGGATTGCCCAGATGAATTTGAAGTTAAGAAAAGGCTTTGGTGTAGATTCTCCTTAGGGAAAATAATTACCCTTAATCTGAATCTGAATATCACCAGAATAATAGATGGTGAGGAACAGGTAATTGATTCTCATTTTGAACAAATAAAACAACTGCCTATTCCAAAAGTTGATTGGAATAGAGATGAAGAGGATCGGATTGAAGTTAAAACCGTCTCGGTAATAAGGAGAACTGAAAAATGGTTAAGGGAACAGAGAGTGAAAGAGGTTCAAAATGAAGATTCCCAGCGGTGTGCACCAATTGATGAATCACCATCTCCTATAAGCTCTTCTAATCAACTTATTAATATCTGTGATGCAGGTACTCCCAAATCAAAAATTCAGAAAGGTTCTATTATCAAAAGGTCCAAGAAAACCCTTCCAACTATTCTACCTTCTCGCACCACCAGATCAAGAGCTAAAAGTAGAAAGAAGGAAATTTTAGAAAGAATAGTTGTGGACTTAAACAATGAAGAAGATTCGGAGGAAGTAATGAGTGATAAAAGGTTTGGTTCACCAATGGCAGAAGAGATCAATATGAACCAACAAGCAGAGGTTGCTTCAGATTCTACCAATCTGATGATAATATCAAATATGCCTTCTAAACAACTGAATCTTGATAAAGAAGTTCTAGTCCCTACACCCAAATGGTTGGAAAAATCAATTAGTGATAAAAGGAAAATAGTTCCGTTTTCATTACCATTGGAAGACATGGTTAGCAAGTGTCTAGGAAAGACTCTTAAATCTAGAAAGCTGAAAACCACTTCTAGGGTGGACATTGACCCTAATACAAGAAATTGGAGTGCAGAGATAGCCCGACCAGATGAAGAAGTTCAGGACCCCACAGTTTAGGATTTCACAATAGAAAGAATAGATGTTGGAACTACATCGCATGCCACGGATGTGCACCATCTCGAAGCATCTACCAAAAGGATAGTTAGCCATACCTGGAAGGATGAAAAAGATAAGAGGGAGCTAAAACAAGCTTTACGATCAATGGTAGAATATATTGACGCCATTCATAATCTAGATCAACAACCTGTTTCTCAACTACCTTTGTCTTTTGACCCAAAATCTCTAGTCAATCAAAAAATGCTCGACCAGAGACACAGAAACAAAATGGTGACCAAAGTGTTTGATGATTGGTAGGATGGTATCATCCAAAATGGTATAGAATATATTAATGAATTGAAAAGTATATATGATGGAACCATGGCTACTATCAAAGATTTGAAAACACAGAATGCTTCATGGGAAAAAGATGATGGGAAATGGATAAGTGTGATAAATCAAATTGGTGAAGTTCAAAAGTATGGGGTGACAAAGTTTTTATCAAAAAGGAATATAGCAAGTTTGAATGATAATATACTGAATGTAAGCAAGAGAAACATCGAATGGAGAAACTCAATATCTAGAGAAGGAAGAATTGAATTTACAAAAATGATTAAAGAGATAACTGAGTTTACTCAGTCTTTACAGCATGACTTGAAATGTATCGATGTGAAGTATATAAAAGATGATGGGGAGCTAGAAAAGGATATCGATACTTTGGTATAATCCTTCAGAGAGAAAATTAGTTTTGTTAAAGAAAATGATAACCTAATAATTGATGATTTCTCTCAGATATCAAAAGTAGAATCACTTCTTCACCTCTGTGTCGATGCACTCCCAGAGCATACGAAAAAAGTAGAAAAAAATCAAAGAGAAAAAGATGTTTGGAAAGCACGGGTTAAACACATTGGCATCCCTAACTTCCCAAAAATTCAAGAATTTGTTGCCGCATATCAGGAATGGAAGGTGCAATGTGTCTCCTCAGCCGAACAAAGCAAATCCAGAGATTTCGATTCTCTGCCCCAGTCATGATCATGCTTACATAATCTCTTTATTCAGTTATTTATTTGGAATTATATTTTAAAACTTTGTCTTTAAATGAGATTTTAAGAAACTAAATCCCGTTGTGGGTCAGATTGTGTTTTAACTCTGGGTTTAAAAGAACAGTTAATTAGGGTAACTATATATGCTGTTTGGTTTTTAAAAAATAGAGATACAGAGAGTTAGAAAAACAAGAAACAAGGAATTTTGGAGCTAAACTTTTATGTTTTACAATATATGTGATGTTTGTCTGAAAGATTTTCATCTGTGAATGAGAAGATGAAATGATTACTACAGACTTAAATCTGTGTGTTTAAGTACTTGAAATCGGGTTTCTGTGTGAACTCTTCTTTTATGTGGTAATTATTCTTTCATTGGATGACTCATCATATATGTTTTATTATTTGCTGGTTCAGTGATACATGCGTATATTTATATATTAAATTATTGTTGAAGATGGAATCTGTGCGTTCTGTCACTAAGTGAAGTTATATGAAAGAAAATATATCGCATTCATGACATAGTGATGTATGGATGTTAGTTTGCCTTAAATGCTTTCTAGTTAAAAGTGTGTTTAAATGATTAGAATAGTTCGAATTCATTGAAGACTTAAAAGGGAGCTGTACCTTAATTTAGAGGAAAATTATTCCTGATAGTTCACCCAATTGTTGTTTAACTTATTTGTTTTAAAAAGAAAGGCTTATAGAGTCAGAACAAAGCATTTTTAGACCAAGACAAATCTGTTAACCAACAATTTTTGGCAACTCTGCTGGGGATCGAAGTTGTTTATTGAAAGATTAGTCCCCTTAATATGAAGCAATGATGGTGCTTCCTCATGAAAATATAATCCTTGTTCTGCAACCTAATCTTGGTTTCCAAGACAAACAGGAAAATATAATTGGCCAGTTAAATACTCTTGCATGGCACACTCACCAAAATATTGATGATTATAGAAGGGAAAGCCGAGTATTAGAGAAGGAAGAAAAATTGGCCGATAATTTGAGATTGCTGTTACTTAGACAAAGAAGGAGGCAAGCAGAAAACATAGTAAGAAATCAAGCTCCTAAAGTCCTAAGAGGTCAAGAACAACCTAGAAACTAATGACGACTTATCTAGTTACAATATAATAAACTGGAGTTCAGAAGATACACAAGGTCTTTAAGGAGAGAGGGAGTTGAAGATCCTACTTTTCAAATGCTACAAAGCCTAAATTTTCCTTATATTCCTACTCCTATTAGAAGAGCTAGAAGTAGACCTCCTAGCCCTCCTAAGTCCTCTACATCCTCTGTCTACCAAGCCTTAACTCTTTCTGGTAATGTCTTTCCCTCTACTATAAGCTTTCTACCAATGGCCCAACCTTGGGGAGCAGCCATAGGGCCTCTAAATTTAGGGGCTAACTTGAATCCTCTACCTAAAAATGCAAGAGAAAACTTACCCAAGTTTAATGGAGATGGAAGACAATCACCAGATGAGCATCTGAATGCCTTTGCCACAGCGTGTGGTGTGTTAGGTGTACAACATCAAGATGTATCCATAAGGCTTTTTGTGCAAACTCTAACTGATACTGCAGCATAATTGTTCTATCATCTAACTCTTAAATTACAGACTGGAATGATATGAAAACTGCATTTGAAAACAGATTCAAAAGTGCAGAAGATGAACATTCCCTTCTTGCTCAATTGACTTAGCTCAAGAAAGAAATACATGAATCTATGAGGGCATTTATAGCCAAATTTAATAGAATTGTGCACAAAATCCCACATGCTAAAAGGCCAACTCTTGAGAATCAAAACTATTTCTTTATTAATTCTATGCCTCTTGATATTATTTTTCATCTTAGAAGAGGTGTAGTTGCTGACTTAGCAATCGTACAAACCTTGGCAGTTGGGTTAGAAGATGATCTTCTTATGGCTGGAAAATGGAAGAAAGAAGTCCAAGTACCTAATGCTCATCCCTCATCCTCTACAAATCCTGTGGTTCAAAGACTAGTTAATGATATGATTTCTTTGAAAAGACAATTGCCTAAGGTTGGTACTTCATTTCAACAACCATATCAAGATGTTAGCAGGACAAATTTTAATCAACAGACAAATACTAGTAAGACATTGCCACTTAAATCAGCACAACCAAGGTTAACTATTGAAGCTCCTCCTAGAAGAGGAAATATGTGTGCCTTTCATTTGACTACTAATCATGACAGAAATTCTTGTCTGGAGATGCTTAGATATGCTCAAATGGCCACTATTCAAGATGTATTGGAGAGATTACCAAAGAAGAAAGGAACTCTGAGGACCCTGGTGACTCTCAAATACACTTCCAAGAATATGAATCAGATTCAGAAAGAGGAGGTGAAATATTGGTTACTCTTGAAGATCTTTCATGTGCTGTGCTTACCAGAAGTCAAAAGAATCTGAGATTTTCTAATACTCAAGAAGTGCCTATTAAAGGTAAGGAACCTCTCACTAGAACCTATGATACTAATTTGAAGGCCCAAGAAGTTAAATTTCTACAAAGGAATGATCATGGAACTTCTTTTGATATTTTAGAATTTTGTAAGTCTACAAAGATTCAAATATCCCCTGCTGAATATCTCAAGTTAAATCCCAAAGAACTTGATAAATTGGTTAAATATGTCAAAGGTGGTCCTACACAAATTGAACCTGAAAGTCAACTAAATGTTAATGCTGAGTCTCCGATTGCCCAATTATTTTCTTCTCCACCTGAATCACCCACACACACTCCTAAAATGGCCGTCAATTCATGTAATGATACTTCTTGTGTGGTCAATAGGAAGCCCAACCCATTTTATGTTTCTTTATTCATAAATGGCCATAAACTTAGTAAATGTATCATAGACTTAGGTGCTTCTGATAATATTATGCCTTCTTCCATAGCCAAAGCCCTAGACCTATCCCTTACAAAAACATTTGGTAGGTGTTACTCCATGGATGGCAAACATATTCCTTTGCTCAGACAAATTAAAGATGCATGGGTTGCTCTTACAACCTATCCTGATAAAAGAGTGAAGTTGACTATCTTGGTAGTAGATATTCCTGCTAGTTATGGGATGCTCTTGAGCAGGACTTTTTGCAAAGATTTGGGCGGCAAGATTAAATTGGATTCATCAGAAGCTACAATTCTAGTGGGAAAATAGAAAGTTAAACTAGAACCTGAACCTAAATGCAAGTTTACTATATACCCTTCTGATGATCCTAAATCTCAGATTCTATTTGAAGAATGTGAATTTGGTAATTATTTTCTCTCTTATGAAGACATGAAGGAAGAACCCATCCCAAAATCTGTTCATTCAGATGATCTATAGACCATGGAATTCGATGGTAGTTGTGCTACCATTGGTTCAGGAGCAGGAGTTGTTTTGATCTCACCTGAAGGTAAAAATTTTCCTTACTCTTTCAAGTTGGAATTTAAAAATACTAATAAAACTGTAGAGTACGAGGCCCTATTGCTTGGATTAAATGAAGCCAAAGGAAAGGGTATAAAGATGCTCAAAGCAAAGGGAGATGCTGAATTGATTGTTAAATAGGTGAGAGGCATTTTTTCAGTTAAAAATGAAAGATTGAGGCATTATAGGAATAGAGTTTGGGACAAGATAGAATATTTTGATGCCTTTTCTATTGAGGTAGTTCCCAGAGATCAGAATACATAGGCGGATTCTCTAGCAGCGTTAGCTTCTCTTCTTCTCCCACACCTTGATTTCAAAAAGGATTCATATAGAATAGAGCTGATCTACCATCCTAATGTCCTAGATAATGCTGAAAGTTGGCAAGTTTTTGAGAATGATAGACAGATCAGAAACTTCTTGGAGAATGCTAAGATGTTCTTGGGGACTTATTTTGAAGATTCTGAAGTAGAATGTAAATAATTCAGTCTTGATCTAGGGATCAATTCAAAGGATGATGTAATTTAGTTAAAGTGAAACAAAATCCCCAGAGGACTGGTCTCTTTGGAACATTTGTTCACTTGACAAGATGAATATACCAAAGACAAACTTGTTTAGAATCCTAAAAGATTGGGAGATTGTGAAAAAATAAACATTGGGAGTAAAACTAATTCGAAATAGATTTCTATTGGTAGGTGTTGCTCGCTGGAGGAGAAAAATAAATTGATTAATCTGTTGACTAGGTATAAGGATGTTTTTGCTTGGTGCTATGATGACCTAAAGGATTTTAGGGGTGGGCAATTTTAGCATCATATTCCTTTAAAAACAAATGTAACTCCATTCAGGCAAAAGTTGAGAAACTATAACCCAAAGGTTGCTGAGGCTATCTTTAAGGAGATCGACAAAATGTTGAAGGCTAGGATTATTTATCCAATTCATCACTCCACCTGGGTAGCAAACATTGTCCCAGTACGCAAAAAAAATAGAGAAATAAGAATTTGTGTTGATTTTAGGAATCTAAACCAAGCCAGTTTGAAAGATAATTATCCCTTACCTGTGATGGATCACATTCTACAAATAGTTGCTAGATCAAAGATGATGTCCATGTTAGATGGGTTCTCAGGTTATAATCAAATAAGTGTGGCTGCAACCGATCAACATAAAACTGCTTTCACTACACCCCGGAGAACTTTTGCTTATAACCATATGCCCTTTGGTTTGATTAATGTTGGTGCAACTTTTCAACAGATGATGAATTCATCTTTTAAAGATCTAAAAGATAAAATTATTGTCATTTATCTTGATGATTTAACTGTTTTCTCTAGAAGAAGAGAGAATCAACTGAAAGATTTGGAGATCATTTTGCAAAGGTATCGGAGTCATGGGATATCTCTTAATCCTAAGAAGTCAGTTTTTTGTTTAACAAAAGGTAAGTTATTGGGACATTTAGTTTTGAAGGATGGAATTAAGATTGATCCAGAAAGCGTTAGAGCAATACAACAACTAAGTCTTCCTTCTAATAGGACTAGAGGTAAGTCTTTCTTTGACCAAGTTAACTTCCTCAGAAGGTTCATTCCTGATTTTGCTAAGATTACGAAACATATTATAGGGATGATGAGTGAAAAACAGGCATTCAGGTGGAACGAGGCTGCTAAGAAAGCATTTGAAGATATTAAAGAGGTGATTGCACAAACACCTACTTTGGTAAACCCTAATTTCCAAAAGGATTTTATTATTTATTGTTATGCTTTAGAATATACCATGTTTGGTATCTTACTACAGAAATGTGAGGCCTACATTTTTCATTTCCGTTCATGTGACTTTTTACCTTACTATTGCTGATACTTGTTTATTTGGGGGACTGTTGATTCCAGATTTTTAAACTATTAAACCTTATTATGTTAAAGGAAAACTAATTGGGTGATGTTAGTTAGATGTTTGTTTTAAGAGGAAACTAATTGGGTGATGTTAGAAAGAAAATTGTCATGTGATTTTATTATGTTATATGAACTGTGGTATGCTTTAGAAATGCATGTATTAAATTTGTTTCGGCTATGATATGTATATGTGGAATTAACTTTGAGGTTGAGTGTGCAGGTATTTCTAACAAAACCACAGATACTGGAGATCATTTTGCACTTTATGTTGTAATCCCTTGTGAAGCCGATCTAGTTCCACGAGGAACTAAGATCAACTCTATGTTTGGTGCAATGTTGTAATATTGTAATATTGTCTTACATGTGGTTGAATGGGTTAGGTCTACCCTCTTATAAATTTGAATTATGATATATGTTGTAAGAATTATTTTTTTTAAATTTTTATCTTATTTTTAAATTTTAAATTTTGAGACCCTTTTCTTGTGTTTTAACTTGACCCTGGGTGTCTTAACTAAGTTAAAATTGACCCTGGGTTATACCCCATGGGTCTAGGGTCACTTTTGACTTGGGTAACCCTTGGTTAACCTTTGTATGGTCACCTAACTTCATAGTGAAGTTAAGTGACGAATTTGGAGGTATGGGAAGGATAGGATGAGTGGGACCAATACTCAAGCCCATCCTTTCTCCATTACCAAGGCTTGAAATGACTCCATGGTCCACCAATAATGGAGGGGCTTATCTTCTTGTTCCCTCACTTTTGGTGAGAGTCCCCATGAAGTGGTGTGGTCTTTTATAAGTGGGATTATTTTTTAAATCCCACTTGGGATAGTGGGGATATTTTTTTAATTCCACTTGTGATAGTGGGGATATTTTTTAATCCCACTTGGGATAGTCAGGTTTTTTTTTTAATCCCACTTGGGATAGTGGAAAAAGGAGTGGGGTTATTTTATTACATATAATTAAATATTCTTAATATTTAATTAGCTAATATCCTCCATTATCCAAAAATAAATCTTTAATTCATTTTGTCCTCCATTAATGGAATTAAAAATTCAATTTGTCATAATCCACTCTTCCAAATTTTTTTTTTTTTTAATTCATCCACTATGAATTTAAAATTCACAAATAATGAGAGCCCTTGATCTCAACTCTTGATCCTCACCCTCCATTCCCTTTTCAAAAAATCTATAAATAAGACCATTCTCTAAGCAATTAGGGGAAATAAAACTTCATTCTTGCAGGAGGGGACTTCATTTCTTGTAGGGGAACTTCATCCTTGCATTCTTATCATGCCTAATTTCCTTTAGGAAATCTTCTTCTGGCATCCTCATAATGCCCAATTCCTTCTCTATTCTCTTCTTCATAGCCTCATAATGCCGAAATTATTCTAGCCATCCTATATCCTCCATTTATTGTCCCTTGCTTGTGATCATAGAGATATTTTTTTTTTTTGAGAAGGGAGTCTTTTCTTTTGGAGTAAGGAAATTGGAGAGGAGATTCTAGTGGAGCTCTACATCAGCTTCATCCATTAAAGGGCTTTTTAAGGTTGGATTTCATGACTTTTCCTTTGTATTTCTATTTGTTGCATGAAGGATGTGTGAAAATTATTTATTTTGCTTGTGTTGTAAATTTTGTTATTGTGAGAAAATTTTATTGGGATGTTGATAGAGCTTCTTCCACTTGGAAGACAATGCTCATCATGTGTGGGGAAGGGAAGGTGTGAACCTCCTCAGGTACATTCTTGTTCTTGGAAAATGGAAGCCTTGAGGGCATTTTTATGAATTTTGAGCAAATGGTTATAAGGCTTGAGAGCCTAATTGTGATATCCCTGGGATTTTGATTAGTTGGTTGGCTTGAGGCCATGAGAAAAGTTAATTTTGTTGGCTTGAGGCCATGAGAAAAACTGTGATAAGATGTTGAGAAGAATGACACCCTTGAATTAAGTGAGTCTACTTCCCTACCCTCTTTAAACTCACTTTAGTTGAGTTTTTGTGTTGTGAGTAAAACCATGGGTGTTGTGTGTTGTTGTTTCTATTGTTGTGAACTGGTTTTTGGTCTATTCTACCCTGGGTGTGTGGATGATCTCTCTAGTTCAAGGGTGACCCTTTTGCGGGTCTACGGTAGGGAGGAGAGCAGCTTGTGTGGTGTTTCTTTCCTTGTGTGATATGCATGTTTTGTGGGAGCTTATTGTGAAGTTTGGAGAAGATTATTGGATCTTAGAAAATATTTTATTTTCCTTAAGTCTTAAGGAGAGCCTGATCTTTTAATAGCTCCTTCCTTGTCGATTTTCCAGAAGGAGAAAATTATCTCCCTATTGTTGTATAAATTGTTATTTTTTTTAGTTGTGAGGAAATCCTCTGTTTTTGGGTTGATAGTTGTAATTTTCTTATTCATTAAGTTTTACCATTTAGAAATGAGAAGAGGAAAAGAAAATTTGTTTTTAAAAGGATATTAAAATTATCTAGTTCCTTCTTCTTCTACCTGCAAAGTTGTGAGTTAGTTGATGTTTTAATTAAGTTTGTAAAAGTATTATTTCTGTGTAAGCTTAGTGGAAATATTAATTTTACATTTGTTATAAGCGAAGTTGTAATTTTACTACCATGAAAGAAATGAAATTTGGGTTGCAGTATTGCTTCTGAAATTACCGCTACCTTGAGGGTCTTTTCCTAGGATGGGGACCTTTTCACTTTTATTATTCACTATTCACTATTCATTGTCACTATTCACTTTTACTATTCACTTTTCACTATTTACTATTCACTTTTCACTATTCACTATTCACTATTCACTTTTACCATTCACTATTTACTTTTATTATTCACTTTTCACTATTCATTTGAAGGCAAACTATATGTAGTTTAAAACATTTGACTTGAAATAAAAAATTTAAATCAAGGAAAGTGGGATTTATTTATGCATATTGTATAATATGAATTGAATAGATGCTTAAACTCAGAATTGCAATTCGGAAATACAATATTTATATTTGCAAAAACAAATTAACTCATTGCTCTGTTTTTAATGAATTATTAGATAGTAATCTGTTTTAACAAATTATATATATATTTATTATATATATATTCTATACTTTCTTTACAGTTAAGGAACTTATTAATGAAATTGTGAGTTAAAGTGAACTGAGATAATGGCAGTATATGTACATATTTATATATATTTAAATTAAATTTATAAGGAGAAATATAATTATAATATAAAAAGAGCATAGGAAAATATATTTAATTTTAAATAAGAGTTTCTCGGAAGTTTCAACAATTATCACAAATTACTTACCAGGAAAATGAAGAGGAAAATATGATCCTTTCATTTACAAAGGACACTGAAAATAAACGCAAACAAGCCCTCATAGGCATTCCATGAGTGGCCATTTTAAACTCAACTATAGATTTAGAGAATAAATGTCCAATTAAAAAAAAAGAGAGAAAGAGAAAGAACAGCTAACCTTGGAAAACAAAGAGGAGAAAATGTGCAGCATTTCCGAACAGGGCTAAGAGAATTAAGTAAGTTTAACCTACCGTTAAATCCTATTTAGGAACAGGTTGATTATTAAAATTAATTCAAATGTTGAACTAAAACCTAGGGTAGAACCTTAGGGGGACTGAGTCAAGTGAAGTTAACCAACCCTGTGTAAGTGATCTAGTTTACCAAGAAATTAGGAATAATGTAAATGATGCTGTTTGATAAAGAATGTGAAGAAAAAAAATAGAATAACATAAAAAGATCTTGCACAACGGGAAGGAGAATGAGATAGAAATATAATCAAAATTAAATTCCAAGAAAAGGAAGAGAGGGCAAATGAACAGATGATCGTGCTTTTTGAAAAATGATCTATCACCTAAAACAACTGTTGTTCAAATGTAAATCGTGAGATTAACCTAAAGTAGGAAACCACGCGTTTCCTTGCGTAGGGTGTATGCACATGTACTTGGTACCCTGCCGACAACTGTATTGTTTTCGCCTTAAGCGTACGCTACTGAGCACGCCTACACGTGTGAGGGGGTTTTCAGAGTAGTAAGGGAAAATTTTTGATAGTTTGTATCATGACCACGTGACGCATGTGGACATGACACGTGTGATGTGTGTTGTGACCGCATGGGAAATGTGGGCATGACAAGAAAAATGAATTGAATGTAGAAGCCCCAATAGCCTTTATGAGTGTTCCTGTCAAGAAGCATGAACTTAAATATTCTTTAACTGAGAAGCAAGGTTTCGCTATGGTAAAGGTTGTCAAACAATTTAGATATTACATACTACATTCTCATTCAATTGTATTTGTCCCTAGTTCAGCTGTAAAACGCGTTCTGACTCAATAGGATGTTGGGATGTATAAAAGAGCAACATGGGTTGCTAAGATTCAAGAATATGACTTGGAGGTTAGGCCAACTAAATTAGTTAGAGGTCAAGGCCTGTGCAAATTGATTGCTGAAAGTAAAGAAGAAGCAGAGGAAGAACTTCCCACTGTCCTATTGGTGAGTTTACAAGATCCATGGTTCCTAAGCGTGGCACATTATCTTACTTATGGAGACTGTCCTAGTCACTTATCCCAGAAGGAGAAAAGGAATATGAGCTTAAAAGCAGTGAAATATGTCATTTGGGGTGATGTCTTATACAAAAAGGGACTAGATGGAACCTTTTTGAGATGTGTAGATAAAGAACAACAACACAATCTTTTGGAAGTTTTTCATAATGAAGCCTGCGATGGACACTTCTCTTCTTCGGTCACAACCTTCAAAATCCTTAGAAATTGTTATTATTGGCCAGGCATGTTCAAAGATGCATACAGATGGGTAGCTAATTGTGAAAAATGTAAAATATTTTCAGAAAGACCACAACTTGCAGCATTGGCTCTAAGGTCTGTTGTTATTGAAGAACCTTTCAAGCAATGGGGTTTAGACTTTATTGGGCCTCTTTCACCTCCTTCGAGTGCCAGACATACACACATTCTAACAGCAATAGACTATTTTACAAAATGGGTTGAAGCAATCCCTGCGAAGAGAACCACTTTAGAAGTAGTGTAATTTTCTTAGAGAGAATATACTAGTATGTTTTGGTGTCCCTCAGAAACTTGTGGTAGATAATGCTACTGGCTTTTCCTCGGTTGAACTCACTTCATTTTGTTATGAGCATAGTATTTCTCTTTCTCACTCATCAGACTATTACCCTCAAGGGAATGGACAAGCTGAGTCCAGTAATAAAAATCTAATAGCCATCATGAGAAAATTGGTGAGTGATAATCCCAAAGATTGGCATAAAAAATTGTATGAAGCACTTTGGGCTGACAGGGTAACCCCGAAAAGGGCAATAGGAATGGCACCTTTTGAGCTGGTTTATGGAATAGGAGCTCAGTTATCATTACCTCTGGAATTATCTGCAGCCAAATTACAAACTGTCATTGAAGATCAATACTTCCAAGATTCCTTAGAAAAAAGAGTTATGTACTTAACCAGGATTGAGGAGGAAAGGAATGAAACTAGTTGATTGGATTACTGCTCATCAAGCTAGGGTTAAAAAGATTTTTGATCAAAAAACAAGGCCTAGAAAATTCATGGAAGGAGATGAAGTGCTGCTGTGGGATAGAAGGAGAGAACCTAAAGGAGCACATGGCAAGTTCGATTCACTTTGGAAGGGGCCATTCAAAATTCATCAGGTATTGGGCCCTAATTCTTTCAAATTAGAATATCCAAATGAATCTGTTCTACCCCTGCCCTAATTATTTCAAATTTGACGTACATTTTTCCCTTATTGGTCATATGTTTATTTCTTAAGTCGGCTCTTTGTTTTTTAAAATTCATTCCCTATTGTCTTATGTGCAAAATTACTGTAGAATTGAACCTTCGAACTTGAACCCTTTTTAAGAGTTCAATGGTTCAATATTCAATGCTTCTTGAGAAGTCCTTTACCCTTGGTCCCCTTGTGTATCTCAATTTATATCTTTAAACCTCCCAATTGAACCCATATCAGAGTTCAAAGGTTCAAAGGTTCAAACGTTCTGTGACTTTAGTCCCACTTTTCCCAAAGTCTTCTTTAAGTCAAAAATTTGCGAGAGATTTTAAAAAGAAGAAAATCATTTAGAGGGAAATATATTTGGAACATTTTATAAAATGGAAAGTTTTAACTTTCGAAAGGTTATGAGTAATCATTACACATTAAGGTCGTGTGCAAGAACTACTTACAATTAATGCACCTGTTAGAATTTGTGTCTTATCAAGCAAATTCAGCACAAGGTAATTGATCCAGTAATTATTCGACCTGATTTCATGCCTTTTATCAAGAAAGGATAGGCCAATTTTAATAGTAAAACATACAAGGTGATACAAAGGGGGTATAGCACTGGAGGTAAAAGCTTTTTCTTGCCCAGTTTGATAGTGATTTCAGATCCGTTGAAGGTGAGTTTGACTTTTCTTATAGATGATCCCATTTCTTTGTTGAATTGAGTTTCTAGCATAGTTAAGAAGTTCAAAGCTTTTTCATTCTATTTATCCAATCTGTAGCCATGAAAGCTGTCTGTCTTGGTTCTAAACATGGTTCTAGCCTTGTTTGTTCTCTTCCTAAATATGGAGATACCTTTTTAGCTTAGTATGATTTAGAGGACTTTAAGGAAAGGGTTAAAAATCCCGCGTCTACCCCTATGATGGAAAGAATAGTGGAAAGTGGTTTAGTCGAAGCTGTAGCCTTTCCTATGGCGGCACAATGCCCTGAGTTAGTTCTCGAATGTATGAGCAGATATGACCCCTAAAACAGATGTATTAGAACTTCTGATGGTAATGTGTTATTGCCTATTAATAGACAAACCCTAATGGCTGTAATGAAAATCCCGCCTAAGGAACCATACTCTGGTCTTAATATTACTTCCTCTTACAGCTATTTTTCATTGAAAAAGGCAAATTACAAGAGTGTAATTGCAAGAAATTGGTTATTGAAATTTCAAAAGGGACATTCGAGACTTCCTAGTGCACTATCAAGAGTGTAGATTAGGTAAACAAATGAAGTGGGAATACTAACAAAATGCATAAACACACAAAATTATACCTTCACATGTAGACCCAATCTCATCAAGGGAGAGGAGAGCTTGCACCCAAGAGCTCCTAAGACATGATTATCCCTAGATAAGTGATTCAATGTGAAATGCTATCCTAATTATGCAACTCATAATTCTAGCTCAAGTGGACATTTAGACATGGTAACATTACTTAAAGATTGGATCCCCAAATGGGTTGAGAGATGTATTTATAGATTTTTGGAAGGGATTTTGATCCAAGGGTGGAGATTGATTTAGAAGATCAATGGTGGAGGATAAAAGTGATGTAGAGGGCCTAGATTAGATCTTGGAGGAATGGAGGGCTGTGAATAAAAGTGAATCTTTTATTCATTTTGGGAAAAGGAGGAATTAAATGAGTATGGGTGTGAGGGATTATTTTTGAATTAAAGATTCATATGGGGAATGTAAAATGAATTAAAAATTCATTTGGGGATAAGTGGAGATAAATGAGGTATAGTGATGTAAGAGGAATTAATTGTGATGTGGGATGTTTTTAAATAAAGAATTGACTTAGGTAGATTTATTTCAATTTTTTATTTGGAGGATGTGGGGAAGGGTGATAAACTAGGTTTGACCTCCCAAATGAGGGGTTGGGATTAATTAAATATAGGTTTTATTTAATTAATCCTAGGGCTAGGATGAGGTAGGCTAGGGTAGGCAATTAAATAATAGCTATTTAATTGTCTAGGGTAGGGATAGGTCAATTAATAGGCTAAATTAATTAGTTAAACATGGTTTAGCTAATTAATTAGATTTAGTGAAAAGGGGGAAATTGATTAAATAAATATTGCATATTTATTAAATCAATTGGCTAAGTTTTAGACTATTGAATTAATGAAATTAATTCAATTGTTGGGGATAAAATGATGAAAAATTGGATGATGAAGGGATAATTAATTAAATAAAAATTTAATTAATTGGTTAGAAGGAAAATTGGTGTGCTTAGGGATGTTGAGAGTCGGTTTGATGGTGAAAGATATTTTTAGATGTCTACATTTGTCCCTCTTTGACGTGGCGTCAAGACCTAGGAGGGAAGTGGCGTTAGGTCGAAGAAAAATATGCCCCAAGTGTCGGGGAAGGAATAAGATGGATAAGGGATGCCCCCTCGAGAGGTCGACAGAAAAATAGAAATTTTCTGGGTGAGTTCTCGAAAGGACGCGGCGGGAGTGAAAGTTGGATAGGCGACAGAAAAAGAAGATGATAGGAAGAAAAATGGAGGAAAGAGGTTGGGATCTGCACCCTGGAGGGGAAAAAGAGTGGGTGGGGGATGACATGGCATGCTATATTAGAAGAAGTGGGCCATTAGAGTGCCACATTTGCACACATTTGACTTTTGAGAAGGAGCAAAAGAGAGATGGCAGACCGCAACCCCCAGTTCCTGTGACTTCGACACATCTTTGAGTGGTTTTGATTGTTTGGCCAGACACCGGTGGCTAGACCCCAGGTAGGGCCTAATCCTATCTTTGCAATTTTCTGATTTGCATGCATTTTTGGGGTTCAAGAATTAGGTTTTTAGAATGGTGGCGCTATCACGGGATGTGTAGCACCAAAAGTTAAGCAGATTAGCACCATCCTCTGGATTGGCACTATTCATCAGGGTAGAATAGGGGTCGATTGGTGCGAAATGCATAGTGTTTTGGCGCCATTGTCTAGATTGGCACAATGTGCGCACAGAGGTTAGGGTTTGGCATTTTAGTGCTAAATGGGCTTTATGGTAGCGCTATGTTTTAAACTAGTGCTATGTTTTGTTTTAGCGCAATGTAATGTATTAGCGCAATGTACAATACATGCATTTTTTGGGAGAATTGGTGCTATTCATTAGAATAGCGCCAAGTGGCATAGTGGCACCATTTTATAAAATGGCACTAAGGATTGTACGCAGTAGCGCTATGTTTAGAATTAGTGCAAAGTGTATTGTGCAGTGGCACTATTACTTAGAATAGTGCCATTTAGAAGAAGTATTAGCACTATGTGTAACGCGGCGCTAAGTATGGGGTTTTTTGGCACCAAATGATTTTGGCATTTCAACTTTAGAAGAAACAACAGGGGGGTTTGGAAGAAGAGAAGTAGATTTTTGATCCTAGAGTTGTGGATGCAGGATACACATCCATTTATAGTGTACTCGACGGAATGAGGTGTGCCATCTGTGATGGCATTGTTTGACCAGTTTGATGATGCCGCACGAGCCCGACTGGCTAGATTGGGGTTATTGACAGTGGCATCAATGCCAGTGCTATGAGCTCATAGAGCTCTGATGACAATGGTCGTGGAGCAGTACCATTCAGACACATGCTCATTTTTGTTGCCAACTGGGGAGATTATTATCACGCTTGAGGATGTTTATCTCATCCTCAAGCTACCTATTTGCGGCCGACGAGTGCGATATGACACGAGGAGGGGATGGAGGGCCTTGATCAAGGTTTTTGGTGAGGCTCACATTATGCTATCAGCAGATGGGTGAGAGATGAGCTATGAGGGGACACTAGCTGTGGGTGCAGATCTGTTTGCTTTATTCCTATGTGCTTTGATTGGAGGGGTGGTGATGACGGATAAGAGAGGCAGGGATTTCCCAATTGGTTGGGGGGAGATGATTGAGAGGATGGTGAGGCATGAGACCATCTATGGCTGGGGACTAGCAATGCTAGGGTAGCTATATCATGAGATGCATACAGTTGCCTATCTTCGTGATTCAACATTATTAGTCGGGGTTACTCTATTGCATGTGTGGATTTGGGAGCACATCACGGTTAGTCGGTCGACCGACATGTGGGTACTATCACCGGCCATTTGAGGCCTTTGTGTTTTTGTATCAGGATGCTGAGTATACCTACACTGGACAGGTTCGTTATTGGAGACAGATGTTGGAGGATGTCATTCGTGTTACGTGGCAACTGTACATCGGAGTGGAGCCATGGCCCGATGATGGTATTCACATGCCTTTTACATTTCAGTAACGATACCTGATGGGTCGAGGAGACCACACCATAGACATGTACCTACCCTCATGGGTCATGCGGCAGTTTGGATTACGAGAGGATACACCACAGCAGATGGTCATCTTTGCGTGGACCCATCGAGATGCACCCTACTGGCCTGCAGCCATACAACCACAGGTTGCAATGGATGATTTTGCAGCCTTACGGCTAGTGCAGTAGGATTGGCAGAGCACAGTTATTGATGCAGGCACTACTCCTGCATATGAGGTATGGTGGCAAATGTGGCGGCTGACTCAGTTTACGGGACCCGGCCGAGGTAGTTCCTGCGAAGGAGGCAGCAGGGTCAGATGATGATGGTTTGGAGGATGAGGGAGATGATGATTCGGATGGGGATGACTTCCTAGAGGAGGGGGAGGAGATCCTTGAGGAATATCTAGTGGAGGTAGGAGTAGATGGAGAGGAGAGGGTGGTTGGAGGGGAGGGACAATTGATGGATGTGTTGGCGGCGGTAGCAGTTGGATAGGTGCCACAGTAGCAGGTGAGACAACAGGCACTTATTCAGCAGGTTCCTATTGAGCAGGTGCAGATTGGAGTGGGAGGACAACATAGAGGGCCTCGACGGCATGGGGGACAGTTGAGGGTCTATAGGGGGGTCTGCCCCCACCACAGGTAGCATAGTAGCAGGTTGCAGGGCAGCAGACAGAGGCAGGCCCTTCAAGGATAACTGGAGAGGCAGAGGTGGAGAGGCTCACACCTTGTCAGTGGGGCTGGGGTAAGGAGGAGGAGATGGAGACCTTGAGAGTATAGGTAGCCAGCCTGCAGGAGGCATTAGAGAGCCGAGAGGCAGAGTTGGTTCAGTTGCGGGGGGCATTGGCCTTGTTAAATAGATCAGATGGATAGGTGGCTGTGTTGCAGGCATAGTTAGCCCAGGCTTAGGGTGATAATGTCACTTTGATAGGGGAGCAGGATGCGGTGCTCGCGAGAGCCCGACAGGCAGAGGCTACAATGAGCAGTTTACAAGCTTCAGGGATTGGTCTAGCCCCTGTTTTGACATTGCTACAGACACAGTTGTCTCAGGCTTAGATGTAGATGTCTCAGGTACAGGGGGAGTTGGCAGAGACTAGAGGGCAGGTGGAGTATTATCGGGGCCTTTATTATGCGGCAGTGCTAGCAGAGTAGAGGGCACTGAGCTATAGCCAGGTCAATAGATCAGGGGCCTCCAGGTCTCATAGGTCTAGATCTATTTAGTCAGTTTAGTAGATGATGCCTCCTCCCTCGCATGTACCCTAGCAGGTGACACAGGTACAGGTATAGGCACAACCACAACCACCGCCATAGGAAGGACCACAGCCACAGCCACAGTCACAGGCGGGACCACAGCCACCACCAGGGTCAGGATCCCCCACCCGATCAGATAGAGGGTCCTCCATGTGATATTGTATCATTGTAGCCCTTAGAGGCATTGTATCAGGACTTTATATTTTTTTATGTATATATGAGTGATGTACATTTTTTGCGATTGTTGATATATGATATGATGCTTTTAATGGTCTATGTGTTTTCTTATGATGTTCTATTATGATGATGCCTATGTGATGGATGTAATATGCTTTATGGATTTATATGCTATAGATGCGTTGTGTTTATGCAATTGGGTTTTTGATGTTATGGATGCACCTATGATGGATGAAATGATAGTTTACTTATTTTGATATATGCATGGTTTTGTGATCTATGGACTATATGATGTATAATGCAAATAAATGTTCAGATTAATAAACATTTATTATGGATGCAAAAATGTGATGCAATGGAAATGTATGTTTATTTGAAATAAACACCTGTTATGTATGAAATATGGATATGTAGCTAAATGTTTTATTGATTTATGCCATGTAATGAGTTATAAAATGTCACTAATGATTATACAATGATATATGGAATGGAATGTGATGATTTATTAAATGAGCCTAATGATTGTGCAAATTAAAATGGTTAAAATGAACCTAAATGATTATGCAAATTAAATGATTTTAAAATGAACCTAAATGACTATGGAAAAGGATTCTAAAATGAACCTAAATGACTATGGAAATTAAAGGATTCTAAAAATAAACCTAAATGATTATGCAAGTTAAAGGATTCTAAAATGAACCTAAATGATTATGCAAGTTAAATGATTCTAAAATGAACCTAAATGATAATGCAATTGATATGTGATGATATGGAAGATGCTAGGTGAGATGCAAAGTGGTTGATATGTGAGATAATCGAGTCCTGATACACATGATGTTCTTTGTTTGACCCTAAGTGGTGAGGTTGTGGGAGAGGGGACTAGGTGGGGAGAGGATAAGGGTGGGTGGATGGGGATCAGATAGGATTGGGAGCGTCTAGAGGATGGGGGTGGGGAGGTGAGAGGATTGTTAGGTCATAAGACACCACATCATTGAGGGGGGATTTACTTTGGTTCAGGATGTGTTGAGTGGAGATACGGTGGGGGAATGGGATTAGTGAGGGGATTGGATAGGTTGGGGGGGTAAGTGATTTATCAAATCTAGGCCAAAATGGTATAGTTGTTTAGGATGATGATTTTGAGCTAGTAACAATAGTTGCATAAGATTAATTGAGAGCATTTCTTAGTTTACTATAGCAATGTAGGATAGAGTTCACAAAGGTATGAAATGACCTAGGTGATGATATATATCCCACAATTACATGGACTAGACTCATAAATAATAAGTTGACTTCATGCGTACCCAAGGTATTATAATCTTGCCTAGCCTAGGAAGGGGACTCATAGAGATGGATGCGAGTAGTACATATAAGGTTTTGATGCCTATATATGCAAATGGGACACATCATGCTAGAACTGACCTAGGATTCAAGATATGAATACTATTCCTGGAGTAATGAAATCAACCCACAAGCACAACATATAGAAACAATTGACCATGTCTACTCTAGGTGTCATCTGCTACTTACCATGATATAATGAGATCAAGGTAGCTTTGGAGATGACTTAGAGTGAGACAAAAAAGATAAAAATCAATAATCAAAAAGACCAACAAAAAGATACAAATAGTCTTTGTGTACTCTTGCCAAGAGACATGTTGATAGGATGACAGATTTTTGTCCATTGTGGGAAAGATATATCCTAGGACGCAGATCAGTTGGATTTGATTGGGGAATTTTTGAAAGGTGGGAAAAAGAATAGTCAGGCTACGTGTAGGATTATGGTTGATATGTTGATTGATGATTTTTTGTGCTAGGGGCCTTGTTTCAAGTGTATACGTAGCGTATGTATCATTTATTAGATCTAGAAAGCTCAGTGAGTGGGGACCATCCAAATGGGTTGGATGGGTGAATCTTATGTACCTGAGTACTGGAAACTTTCTATGTATTCCAGACTACCTACATACCCTGTATCCACGGGATCAAGGTACTTTCAAGATGCAGACGAAATGAATATGTACTTTTGGCAAGGCTTGATGATGTGGGTATGATCTAGTGATGGTAAGGATTGATGTATGTTTTGATGATTGCGAGTTTGCAGGGAGATCGATGTATGGGGTGATTTGCAGTGAATTGTGTCATTTTTGGATTTTCTATGTTTTTCTATTGTTTTTAGATTTTCTAATTTTTGTATTGTTTTTGGATTTTCTGATTTTGTATTATTTTTGGATTTTTTTGATTTTGTATTGCTTTTGGATTTTCTGATTTTGTATTTACAATTGGGATCTTACAAGGATCCTCGTTCCATGAGTTAGCCTTGGGATAAGATAATGTGGGTTGGGTGATAGGACTCGATGTTTCTCAATTCCAAGCCATGGGATGTGTGGGATATGGAATGGTGTGACGGAAAGAGGACTTATTAGATGGTAACTGTTGTCACATGAAATTGCACCCTGCTTGAATGGGATTCCAAGCATTCTAATGACACAATGGGATTGATCTCTAAGTGTGGGACTTTGCTAAATGAGATCAAACCTCTGGAGAAGGCCAGCTTCCTTGTCTAGTTATCACCTAAAACTACTGTATTTTGGGGTGAAAAGGGGAAGAAACGTGCTAAAATGAAAGCAACAATACTTGAAAGCATGAAAGGGTGATGCACTAGACAGTTCTAAAGAACCTTTGCAAAGATTGAAGCATGCATAATATAATCAGATACAACAAGCAAATATACACAGAATAGATGATTCTAACAGAGGTAAGAAGCAAAATGATTGAGAGGAACAAGAAACATTCACATACAACCATATGCAGATTCACACAGAGATAGAAAAATCAGCAAAAGGCATGATAGCTTTCATGTATCTAAAGAAAGGCAAGGTTACAGTATGAAAAGTTCTGTTTGGAAGTAGGAGAATAGAATGTTTCCAAAAAAATCCAACCCTTATTACATCATAAGCCTCAACTTATATAGCAATACAAAAATTGTCCTAGGTCAGTTACAAAAATCCATTCTGGAAGCTGCAATTAGAAATATCTTCCTGAAGAGACGTCCACCTGCCAAGAGTAATGGCGCAAAAGATCAAGAACAGGGGCAGGTGGGAGATATTCTGGGTCTTCAATGCAAACAGCCACATCATCGATCTGATCCTCAAAATGGTGGAGGATAACCTAGCATTGAATGCTGATAGCTGCTTGCTATATCTACTGTAATGAATGCCCCCAAAAATCTCCATCTATTGAAAAAGTGTCACAAAACCTCCTGAAAAGCCTGCCAAATGAAAGAGGGGATGAAAATACACAACTTTACCCCTTACAGCATTTGAAAATTTACTAAAACAGAGGAGATACAGGCGGTCAAAGTTTTAGTCAACTGCCTATGTATGTCGCTTCTGCATCTGTGTGTATATCGCTTCAGTATCTGATCCGTGTCTCGGCGTATACAACCCTAAATGCAAGCTGTGGACTCGAAGAATCATTATGAAACTGTTGAACCATGACGTCAGGTCCGGGCTGTGTCTATACAAGAAACTGGGCGCCAAAAGACCCTTATATTGCGGACCCCACCAATTGCATCTCCCTTTCTGCTTATGCGAACATACGAGCTGCAGACCTGAAAAACACCCTTAGTTGTATTTCATTTTCCTACCAGGTCTATCTTGTATCACCCTCTTGAGAAGCCCCTGCCGGAAACTTACGCGGAAGCTGACATGTGTTGAGTCCCGTGGTGCCTTGTATGATACACGTGTCGCTCTCTGCGCCCACACCGAAACCTTCTAATTGGGCCTCCGCTTGCGACACCTGTCGCAACCCGCGGCAATATCTGTAGCAACCGAGCTCCTACTGGGACCCACCTTGCCTGCGCCAAGCTTCGAAACAAAAGAAAACAACTACGGAAGCTAACACTTGTTAGCTTCTATGGAAGTGTTTAAAGAGCACGTACCATCTTCCGCGTTTCCGTGAGAAACAATACAGGCTCAGTTGGGACTCAGGCGAAAGCGGACACGTGTCGTCCCCCGCGGTACTCCTGAAACATGAATAGAAACTTGGGTGGAGCCCACCACCTGGCGTTGTTTGCCTATCTTTTGAGAAACATGTGAGACCCTCCATAGCTAACACATGGTGCCCCCTGTGCACACCTAGAACATATAAAGGGGCCCCCTAAGACTCCGGCGGAACCCGCCACTTGTCACCATCTGCGTAGAGAGAAACAAGATAGAAACTTTTTAAGACCCACTTAAGAGTCAAGTGGAAGTTGACACGTGGTGTCCTCCGCTTCACTTTAGAAACAATAAAGGGGCCCACCACCTCTCTTAGCTTCACGCCGAAACAAAAGAAACTCATGCGGAAGCTGACACGCATCAACTTCTGCGGCAACCACAAGGGACACGTGGAGCATTCTGCCCCACCTTAGAAACATTAAAGGGTCTTTAGCGGAAAGTGACACGTGGCAGTTTCCGCGAGACTCTGAGAAACAATACAGGGACTCTCCGCCGCTGACACCTGTCGTAACCCGTGGCACTGAGAAATAATATAAAAGGGGCTTGCGAAACTTGGGCTGGGGCTGAGAAACTTTTTAGAAACAAAAGCGAAAGCTGCCAAGTGTCTCCATTCGTGGGGCTCTTGAGTTACCTTTTATGTGTCCCTCGGGTGGCTCCACATGGTGCCATCCATGCCACTCTCAGAAATTGTTAGAAATTGCGAGGAAACTTAAAGAAACTGTGATGAAACTCTGGCGGAAGCCGACACGTGGTGCCCTCCGCGGCAACATTGAAACTTTTAGAAACTGCACTCTACCAATGGCACGTGTTGCAATCCACGGCGATCATTTTCAAAAGGCCGATGGAACTTTTTTGAGAGCCCGCCAAAATGCCCATTTGAACTGTTAGTTGACTAAAACTTTGACCATGTATAACTTCTTCATTTGGATGAATTTCAGGGTGCTGTAAAAAGCAAACCTACCTATTTTTTCAAGCTCTTTACAATGGTAAGGTTTTTTTGGCAAGGCCTCTGGGAAATTTTGGCATTTTGCTTTATAGGGACCTTTTCAAAGGGATTTCCAAGGAAAATATCAGGTTAATTGTTTGGCTCTGGTCAAAGGGAAAAAGGTTAACATTTTTGGCGACCTCTATGGGATGTTTGCCTACTAAACATGAGATCAGTGGCCTCAAGTATCCATTGGGCAAGGAGTCAAGTCTAAAATATGCTGGGAAACTCAAACTTGCCTCTCAAAACATAAAAAAAGGGGGAAGGCCTGCTTTCTCCTAATGACAAAGTAGCCTGTGCAGAAGCACTTAGGGAAGTAAAAGAATCTAAACTACTGAGCAACAACACTTATTGAAAACAAGAAGTCTAATCTACTAATTTATAGGGTGCTCATACCTCAAAACATCTTTTCAAATGTATCCCATTAACTGGGATATGCAGATTTTCTCCATTCATATTAGACAACTGAAATGCATTGTGCTCCTTGCATTCAGTGATGAGAAAGGGGCCACTCCACATGCTGTCAAATTTGGAATGCTTTCCTGATCTACTCCTCAGTTCATCCCATTTAAACACCATATCACCCACTCTAAAATGTCTGGGGGTGGCCCTCTTGTCAAAATTTCTCTTTGTTTGCAGCTGATGATGTTCCATGGCTGCCATAGTTTTGTCTCTGCTTTCCTCTAGCTCCATAAGCTGAGCATACCTTACAGCCATGGGGCTTTTTGCTTCAAGCATCTCTAGGTGATGCATAATGTCTAACGCTGGTAGCTCCACAGACATAGGCAACCTTGCTTCTTTTCCATACACTAGCAGATAAGGGGAGTTTCCAATAGACCTCTTAGGAGTTATCCTATCAGCCCAAAGAGCAAACTTCAAATCAGTGTGCCAGGTCCTCTGATTATTCTCCATTGCCCTCTTAATAATCCTGATGAGATTTTTGTTTATTGATTCAGCCAAACCATTACTCTGTGGGTAGTAATTTGATGAAGTATTCAAATAAATCCCATTCTTAACAGCCCAGTCAGTTATTCTCAGGCCAACAAAAGCTAGAGCATTATCAGAGATGATTGATTCAGGCACTCCAAATCTGGAGACCAAATCGCAATAAAAATTTAAAACAACACTCTCATTAGAATCTTTCAAAGCCACTACTTCAGTCCATCTTGTGAAGTAGTCTGTGGCTGTGAGTATCCAACTGTGGCCTGCACTTGAGGGTGGGTTGATAGGTCCAATAAAATCAATGCCCCATCTCATAAAGGGCTACTCAACTTGGATTGGGTGTAGAGGCAAAGCTGGCAGTCTCTCTTTTCCTGCAAAAAGGGCACACTTAACACACTTTATAGCCCATGCATGTGCATCCTTAAATAAGCTAAGCTAATAATAGCCAGCTCTCATTACTTTCCAAGCAGTAGTTCTTAGGGCAAAATGTCCTCTTGCTGTTCCATCATGGAATTCATGTAGCACCCTGTCAGTTTGATCAGTATCAATGCATCTAAGCAATACACCATTAAAGTCTTTTCTAAAAAGGATGCCTTCAATTAAAACATATGGAATGGATTGTAGCCTGAAGTATCTTCTTTTAGCTTTATCTAAGCCTGCAGGACATCTACCAGTTTGCAAAAATTGGATCATATCATTAACCCAACTAGTACCTACTACTGCTGTACCATCTTGATGCTCCTCTTCTATGATTAGGAGCACCTCTTCTTCTTCTACTTCATCCTTAGAAATAGTGACAAGCTGTTCACTGAGTCCTCTGCCTCTGACCAGTTTGGTTATCTTGATATCTACATCATATTCCATGACCTTGGTGATCCAACCAGCCCTTTTCTCACTAACATCTTTACTCAACAGGAACTCCTTCACACTAGGATGAGCCACCATCAGGTGTATCTTGTTATTGGAAACAAGATGCCTAAACTTTTTTAGACTCCTGATTACTGCCAGGACATGCTTTTTAACGAAGCTATACTTCTGCTCATACTCCAACCCTTGGCTAAAGAAGGCGATCAGTTGTTCAAAACCCTCGATTTGCTGCTGTACCAGAATGGCAGAAATGGTATCCAGGCCGCCATAAGCATACATGATGAAGTCTTTGGAGAAATCAGGATTTATCAAGGTTGGCGCAGTTGCTAATGCCTCCTTTATGGACTAGAAGCTGAGTCTGGCTTTTGACGTCCAACTGAAAGTTATGTTTTTTTTCGACATAGACGTCAAGGGTTTTAAGAGATTAGCGATATCAGGTATAAACCTTCTCAGAAAATTAATTCTACCAATGAATCGCAACAGTCCCTTCTTATGATTGGGTAAGGGCAACTGCAAAATGGCCTGTATCCTCTCTTTATCAATGGTAATACCCTCCTTTGACACAATATGCCCCAACAACTTGCCCTCATGTACAAAAAAAATGCATTTCTTTGGATTGAGGGATATCCCAAACTCTCTGCATCTTTCAAAGACTAGCCTTAGGTGGGATAAATGCTCAGATGCATTTTTAGAGAAGACCGTTATGTCATCCAGGTATACCAGCACTAGCTTATACATCAGACCCTTAAAGGCCATGTCCATGGCTCTTTGAAAAGTAGAGCCAACATTTGAGAGACCAAAAGGCATCCTTTTATAGGCCATAGTACCCCACTTGGTTGTGAAAGTAGTCTTGAATTGGTCCTCTTCATTGACTAGCACCTGGTTATAACCAGAAAATCCATCAAGCAAAGAAAACCTTTCTGAACCAGCCACCACCTGCAGAATTTGCTCCATTGAAGGCAATGGGTAATGGTCTTTTAGGGAGGCTCTATTGAGGTCTCTGAAGTCAACACACAACCTGATCTCCCCATTTTTCTTCCTCACAGGCACAAGGTTAGAAACCTAAGAAGTGTACTTTCTTGGAAAGATGATCTTCCCCTCAATCAGCTTGGTTAGTTCTTTGATCATTAGGGGTTCTAACTTTGGATTCAGAGGTCTTTCTTTCTACCTCATAGGTTTTATACCCAGCTCTAACTCTATGGTGTGTTGGGCAATATGAGGATCAAATCCCTTTAAGTCTGCATAGTCCCAAGCAAGCACCTCTTCAAATTCTTTACAAAGGGTAATGAAAGCTCTTTTGTCTTCAGCTGAGTAGATTTTACCAATTTTAAGGAGTCTACCTTGGAAAACCTTGAACTCTTCATAATGCTCCTCCTTTACTTGCATACTAGTTTTTGTCTTCTTCTTTTGGTCATTAGTGCCAAAAATAGATTCCAAGGTGACCAATCCCTTGGGTAGCTTATTTTTTATCAGCTGAATGATTTGATCATTGTCATATTGCTATTTGAGTTTATCTTGATTCATCATGGAAAACTCATCTTCCTCTAATAGGAATCTCAGGATCTGTTCATCACTGTCAAAAACTTGCCAGGGAATATTGTTATCAGGGATAGAAGGCCTAGAAATTTTTTTACATGAGGCTGAACCTTCTCCCTTTGAATGTCACTGAGGATGTCAAAATGAGCCCCAATTGAAGCTAATCTGTTAGCATGATGGTTCTGACTTCTTGGAATGGAGATCAGATTGAAAGCATCAAACTCTTCGATCAAATTCCATACCCTATGTTTGTAGCACTTCAGGGCATCACTTTTTGTAAGGTGCAATCCCCTTACCTGATTCACAATGAGCTCACTATCTCCAAACACCCGTAAACAACCAATCTTCCTCCTTCTTGCCCACTGCAGACCTTGGATCAACCCTTCATACTCAGCAATGTTGTTAGTACAAGAAAAGGCAAAATGAAAGGTAGCATAATAGTTTTCACCCCGTGGTGACACAAGCATTGCACCACCACCAGATCCATTTCTGCCCCTAGAGCCATCAAAGTACATTTTCCATACCTCATCATGATGCTCTATCTGCTACTCTGCCTTCTTCAGAAGACTTGGAATTGCTGTTTCATGCTCATGCAACATGTACACTCCCATGCCAGCTTCTTGGATATGTCCCTCAGGATCTTCTCCAACATTTTTAGAGGCCCGCTCCTTCAAGAGTACCTCTAGTATGCTCTCAGCTTGTAGTTCCTAAGCAGCAACTAGTTCAGGGTCATCAGAGATAATGCAATTTGCATTAACAACACTGGGTGTGTAAGGTTCTATGTGATAGTCTAAAAGTAACTCAGATTTTAAAGTTACTTTGGTGCCATATCTGGTCCTAAAAAATATGTGGGACTAGTCAGAAGACAAATATCCTCCTATCTTGGCTGTAAATTCCCTCAATAAGCACATGGCAAAATGAGGAGGTAAATCTATTATGAACAACTCCTGTGAAACAAAAACATTGGGGCAGGCATGTAGGGTGAGACCTAGGTCTCTTATGATACCCACAGTATTAACAGATGTTCCATCCAACTGGAGTACACCTTTCTCAAGTGGCTGGTACTTAAGCCCTAACTGATCTGCAATCTGCTTAGGCATGACAGAACTGCTTGCTCCACTATCTACCATGTAATTGTGCACTAGTTTGTCCCCAATTATCAGTGATACATAAAAAGGAAGAGGTTTAACACCTTGGTTATGCTGCTTGATGTCATCTTGGGATAAATTAGCAAGGACAGTCCTATCTAGGTCAACAGTGGTATCATTGGTACCCTCAAATCAGACAACGCAGACTGCAATATCTTCTTTTGGCCAGGGATCTCTAAAGAATCCCACATAGACATGGTTACACTCATCTTTTTCATGTTTTCAATAATATTGAAAGGTTGAGAGGCACCTACCTTCTGACTTGACTTTGTAGCAGCAGTATCAGCCTGCAAATGAGGTATCTCCCTTATTGTTGCTGGTGCACCTCTTTGCAAGATGCGAGGAATGTGGGATGTGGAAGCATCAGTACATTCTCTACCTTTACTTGCTGCTGGCTTGACCTCATAACCCCTCTTCTTAGCCCTTGTATTGGCAGCAACTGGACTACTATCACTGTTTACCCCACAGAATTCTCCTTCCTGCCAATTCATGAAAGCAGAGTCATTCTGAGGTTGCTCTTGCTATTGTGCGGCTCCATCATTTGGTATGTATGATTGCGTGGCTACCATATTTTGTGTGTATGGCTGCATAGCTGCCACATTTTGTGCCATCAGAGCTTGATTTAGGACTCCACTTGAACAGGCTGCCTGATTGTGTGGCATATGGCATGGGACACACCAATCATAATTAGTTGCAATGTTATTCTGGACAGGGACAAGGTCCCTTACTGTACTAACAGGTGCTGGATTGTAAGGATGAGAAGGCCTTTGGTTCATATTTTGCTTGGCACCTTGGTAGTTGTTCTAATAAGATGGCCTATTGGCCTGGTAAGGTTAACCCTGCCCCTGATATGTTTGGTTCTACCCTTGATATTGTTGTTGATAAGGCTACCTAACTTGAGACTGTTGCTTCTTGATGTTTACTAGATCATTCCCAAAAGTTTGCAGAAGATTTTCTATTTTTTGTTGGCTACTTTTTATCTCCTTTAGCTCTTGAGATGAACTAGAGGCAGCAGGCTCAAAAGTAGAGGTACTTGGTAATGCTGCCACAATAGGTCTAGGAACAAAATATGGGGTGGGTAAAGGCATAGAAGCCTGGATCTCAGGAAAAATGGGCATAGGGGGCCTAGGTGCTATTTTTCCAGCCTGAATCAGACTGTTCTCTACTTTAATGGCTATGTCATAGGCATCAGGTAAGCTTACGCCTCCTAGTGATTGTATCATTACTAAAATATCACTATTTAAAGCTTTCAAGAAATATAAGAATGCATACTTAGCTGGAGGTCTTATAGTGGCAGGGATTCAGTCCCATGTCTTCTGAAATCTGAAGTTGAAGTCCATCATTGGATCCTGAGGAGCTCTTTTTATGGTGGTCATCTATTTCACCAATGACAAATTATCTGATTTATCCTGGAACTTCCTATTTAGCTTGTCTCCTAGTTCATCCCAGGTCCCTATAGTCTGTACTGGTAGACTTCTGAACCATTGTAATGCCTTTCCTTTGAATGAGGCAGCTAGTAATCTGATGGCCATGTTTTCTTGTGTTACATGATGTACTCCACATAGAGAAGCCACATCTCTTATGTGTTCAATAGGTGTAGTTTGGGTCTCTCCTGTGAAATAGGGCAAGCTCTTCAAGGCTGCCATAGGTATGGCATCATGTACTATTAAGTTTAAGGGGCTTCCCCCATCAAAAGCCACAAATGGCTGATTTCTTGCCATCTGAGTAGCTGGAAGTAGGTTTGCTTGAGTTGCTACAAGGACTACAGCAGTAATTGGTCTAAAATTTGGAGGAGTTGACAAGGTCCTCTTAGAATAAGGAGTTCTTACTACAGTTCTACTCTGCCTCCTAGGTGGAGAAAGCTATAGATATTCAAATGAGCTGGAACTTGAACTCCTAGTTTGCATCCTTCTCATAAAAATATATCAGCAAAACTGGTTTGCCTGATCTTCCTCAGTATGAGTCACCAGATTTGCAATTTTAAACCTCTTATAGGTCAGAAAATCATCAGGTGCACATCAAAACCAGTAATAAGAGTTTGTACTGTCCCACCGGGCATGTCAGAAACTGTTGTCACATGAAATTGCATCCTGTTTGAATGGGATTGATCTCTAAGTGTGGGACTTTGCTAAATGAGATCAAACCTCTAGAGAAGGCCGGCTTCCTTGTCTAGTTATCACCTAAAACTATTGTATTTTGGGGTGAAAAGGGGAAGAAACGTGCTAAAATGAAAGCAACAATACTTGAAAGCATGCACAATATAATTAGATACAGCAAGCAAATATACATAGAATAGATGATTCTAACAGAGGTAAGAAGCAAAATGATCGAGAGGAACAAGAAACATTCATAGACAACAATATGCAGATTCACACAGAGATAAAAAAATCAGCAAAAGGCATGATAGCTTTCATATATCTAAAGAAACGCAAGGTTACAGTATGAAAAGTTTTGTTTGGAAGTAGGAGAACAGAATGTTTCCAAAAAAATCCAACCCTTATTACATCATAAGCCTCAGCTTATATAGCAATACAAAAACTGTCCTAGGTCGGTTACAAAAATCCATTCTGGAAGCTACAATCAGAAATATCTTCTTGAAGAGACGTCCACCTACCAAGAGTAATGGTGCAAAAGATCAGGAATAGGGGCAGGTGGGAGATATTCTGGATCTTCAATGCAAATAGCCGCGTCATCGATCTGATCCTCAAAATGGTGGAGGATAACCTAGCATTGAATGCTGACAGCTGCTTGCTATATCTGCTATAATGAATGCCCCCAAAAATCTCCATCTATTGAAAAAGTATCACAAAACCTCCTGAAAAGCCCGCTAAATGAAAGAGGGGATGAAAATACACAACTTTGCCTCTTACAGCATGTGAAAATTCACTAAAATGGAGGAGATACAGGCGGTCAAAGTTTCGGTCAACCACCTGTGTATGTCACTTCCGCATCTATGTGTATATCGCTGCAGTATCTGATCCATGTCTCGGCGTATACAACCCTAAATGCAAGCTGCGGACCCAAAGAATCATTATGAAACTGTTGAACCATGCCATCGGGTCTGGGTTGTTTCTATACAAGAAATTGGGCACCAAAAGACCCTTATATTGTGGACCCCACCAATCGCATCTCCCTTTCTGCTTATTTGAACATACGAGTTGCGGACCTGAAAAACACCCTTAGCTGTATTTCATTTTCTTGCCAGGTCCGTCTTGTATCACCCTCTTGAGAAGCCCCTGCTGGAAACTTACGCGAAAGCCGACATGTGTCGAGTCCCGCAGTGCCTTGTATGATACACGTGTCGCTCTCCACGCCCATGCCGAAACCTTCTAACCTGGCCTCCGCTTGCGACACCTGTCGCAACCCGCGGCAATATCTGCAACAATCAAGCTCCTACTGGGACCCACCTTGCCTGCGCCAAGCTTCAAAACAAAAGGAAACAAATGCAAGAGCTGACACTTGTCAGCTTCCGTGGAAGCATTTAAGGAGCACGTGGCATCCTTTGCATTGCTGTGAGAAACAATACAGGCTCAACTAGGACTCAGGCGGAAGTGGACACATGTCGTCCCCCACGGTACTCCTGAAACATGAATAGAAACTTGGGCGGAGCCCGCCACCTGGTACCTTTTGCCTATCTTTTGAGAAACATGTGAGACCCTCCATAGCTTACACATGGCGCCCCTTGTGCACACCTAGAATATATAAAGGTCCCCCTGAGACTTTGGTGGAACCCACCACTTGTCACCATCTGCGCAGAGAGAAACAAGATAGAAACTTTTTAAGACCCACTTAAGAGTCAAGAGGAAGTCGACACGTGGTGTCCTCCACTTCACTTTAGAAACAATAAAGGGGCCCGCCACCTCTCTTGGCTTCGCGCCGAAACAAAAGAAACTCATGCGGAAGCTGACACGCGTCAGCTTCCCCAGCAACCACAAGGGACACGTGGAGCGTTCCGCCCCACCTTAGAAACATTAAAGGGTCTTCAGCGGAAAGTGACACGTGGTGGTTTCCACGGGACTCTGAGAAACAATATAGGGACTCTCCGCTGCTGACACCTGTCGCAACCTGTGGCACTGAGAAACAATATAAAAGGGGCTCGTGAAACTTGGGCGGGGGCCGAGAAACTTTTTAGAAACAAAAGCAGAAGCTGCCAGGTGTCTCCATCCATGGGGCCCTTGAGTTACCTTTTATGTGTCCCTCGGGTGGTTCCACGTGGTGCCATCCACCCCACTCTCAGAAACTGTTAGAAACTACGAGGAAACTTATAGAAACTGTGATGAAACTCTGGTAGAAGCTGACACATGGTGCCCTTCACGGCAACATTGAAACTTTTAGAAACTACGCTCCACCACTGACACATGTCGCGATCCGTGGTGATCATTTTCAAAAGGTCAATGGAACTTTTTTGAGAGCCCGCCAAAATTCCCATTTGAACTATCAGTTGACTGAAACTTTGACCATGTATAACTTCTTCATTTGGATGAATTTCAAGGTGCTGTAAAAAGCAAACCTGCCTATTTTTTCAAGCTCTTTACAATGGTAAGGTTTTTTAGGCAAGGCCTCTGGGAAATTTTGGCATTTTGCTTTATAGGGACCTTTTCAAAGGGATTTCCAAGGAAAATATCAGGTTAATTGTTTGGCTCTGGTCAAAGGGAAAAAGGTTAACAGTAACACCGGCCACTATGCATGGCACCTGAAATAGATTTTCACCATGGTACTTATCCAAGGCATCACCAAAGTGATTTTCACCATTGGAAGTTTTTTATTGCACTCGGGTTTTTCTTGATTTTTTTGATTTTTTGGTTTTTTTATTTTTCTATTTTTTTGATTTTTTGACTTGGGGTACCAAATGGGTTATGCATAAAATTTCTTTAGATGTAGGATGTTCATTGACTCATCCAGAGGTTGCCCCTCAGGTGTTGCGAGTTGATATGCTCCTGATCCATAGTCAGCTATGATGACATAAAGTCCTAGCCAATTGGGTTCAAACTTTCCTTGCTTAGGATGCTCTTGCAGGTTCTTCTGATTTTCCATGAGGACAAGGTCACCTACTTCAAATTTTTGGGTTCTGATCCTCTTGTTGTAGCTTCTTCTGAGGTAGTTTTGATATGCCTGCAGGTGGTTCAATGCATTCAGGTGTTTCTCATCTAGTAGTTCTAGTTGATACAACCTTGCGACTCTATATTCCTCATCAGAGATTATGTTTTGCAGGGATACTCATAGGGATGGGAGCTCGACCTCAATAGGTAAAATGGCTTCAGAACCGAATACTAGTGAAAATGGAGTGGCTCCAGTGGGGGTGCAGATGCTTGTGCGGTAGGCCCATAGGGCAAGGTTGAGTTGGAGGTGCCAGTTGCGGCTAGCTTCATTGACTGTCTTCTTGAGAATACAGAGGATGGTTTTATTAGAAGCCTCTACTTGACCGTTTCCTTGAGGGTAATACGAGGTGGAGAAATGGTGTTTGATTTCAATTTTTTCACACAAGGTGCGGACTTCTTGGTTCTCAAATGGCTTTCCATTGTTAGTGATGATGGAATGAGGGATACCATAGCGGCAGATGATGTAGTGGAGGATAAACTTGGAGATTTGGGTGCCAGTGGTGAAGGTGAGTGGTATTGCTTCGACCCACTTAGTGAAGTACTCAGTAGCAGTGATTATGAACTTATGGCCATTGGAGGATGGGGGATGTATTTTTCCTATGAGGTCGAGTCCCCACTATGAGAAAGGCCATGGTGTCATGATGGGTTGCAACTCCTATGCAGGTGCATGGATGAGATCACCATGCTGTTGACATGGCAGGCATTTTTTGATAAACCTGTAGGTGTCTTGGTCTATGGTTGACCAATAATATCCGGTCCTGAGGATCTTTTTAGAAAGAGCAGGTCCACTTGAATGTGCCCCACAGATGCCTGTGTGAACCTCTTCCAAGGCCACCTTAGCTTCCCTAGAGTCTAAACATTGTAGAAGCGTGCCATCAAGACTCCTTTTATATAGGGTGTCACCTACAAGGATGAAGCGGGAGGCTCAGCGGATGAAAGATTTTCTTTGTGAGGTGGATAGGTTAGGGGGGATGATATTATTGTGGAGGTATAGGTATGTTTCTTGATACCACAGAGATAGGGGACCAATGACCTCTCACACTAGCTCCAATTGAGGAACATCATATGCTGGGATGGGAAGTTCTTCTATCAGGAACTCGCATTTCTTGCTGTCTTTCTTCATGTCGACGAGAGATCTAATGGTTGCCATGGCATCTGCAGCTTTGTTGTTGAGCCTTGGGATTTGCTCAAAGTGAATGTCTTTGAATTAGTCTTTGAAGTCATCGACCATCTTTTTGTAGGGCAGGAGTTTGTCATCTTTGGTCTTGTACTCATTATTTACCTGCTGGATGACCAGTTGAGAATCTCCATACACAGTCAGGTTCTCAATTTTCCATTTTATTGCCATGCAGAGACCTGTGATGAGGGCCTCATATTCTGTCACGTTATTGGTACATGGGAATGTGATTTTGAAGGACTTAGGGATGGTGTCGCCTTGAGGGGTAATAAACAGGATGCCTGCCCCCAAGCCTCTGTGTGTGTATGATCCATCGAAATACATCTTCCATGTGTTTGTGGCTGGTGTGATTGTCAAGATAGCTTCATCAAGGAATTCTACTAGTGTAGGATGCACTGTAGGAATGGGTGCTTCAGCCAACTGATCAGCGATAACCTATCCTTTGATGGCTTTTCTCTCAGTGTATTCAATGTCAAATTCAGTGAGAATCATGACCCATTTTTCCATTCTCCTAGTAAGAGCCGCTCTATTTAGCAGATATTTCAAAGGATCGATCTTGGCAATGAGCTTGGTCTTGTGATTGAGCATGTAGTGTCTTAATTTTTGTGACGTAAAGATGAGGGCTAGACATGCTTATTTAATTTGCATATAGTTGAGCTCATATGAGATCAAGGTGCGGCTGATGTAATAGATGGCTCTTTCCTTCTGTTGTTCATCATGTTGTGCTAGTAAGGCTCCGATGGCTGTCTTTGTTGTTGAGATATATAACAAGAGGGGTTCTCCTTGCCTTGGTGGAGTTAGAATAGGGGGATTAGGTAGATAATATTTTAGTTGATCAAAGGCATCCTGACACGGAGTTTTCCAGACAAAAGCTGCGTCTTTTCTAAGTAGGAGCTGGAATGGTTGACATTTGTCGGCCAGCTGAGCAATGAACCGATGGATAGAATGGAGTTTTCCTTGTAGACTTCTTAGCTGTTTCAATGCCTTCAGAGGAGGCATTTCAGTGATGGCTTTGACTTTTACACTATCTACCTCGATTCCTCTTCTGGAGACTATGTATCCCAACAGTTTGGCCGAGGTGACCCTGAAGACACACTTCTTTGGATTTAGGCGAACATTGTATTGCTCTAATCGGTTGAAGATCTTGGCCAAGACTTCCAGGTGTTCTTCTCTTGTCTTTGATTTCCCTAGTAAGTCATCCACATAGTCTTCCATGATGTGGTGAAAAAGGTCATGGAAGATGACAGTAATAGCTCTTTGATATGTAGCTCTAGCATTCTTCAAGCCAAACAATATTACGACCTAGTAGTACATCCCCCATGGGCATATGAAGGCTGTCTTATGCTAATCCTCTTCAGCGATTTTTATTTGGTTATATCTTGAAAAGCCGTCCATGAGGGATAACATCTCATGTCCTGCCATGAGATCCACTATCATGTCAATTTTAGGCAACAGGAAGTCATCCTTTGGGCAGGCTTTGTTGAGATCTCTGAAGTTGGTGCAGTAGCAGATTCAGCCGTCTGTTTTGGTTACTGGTACTAGGTTTGAAACCCATTCAGGATAATCAATTGGGTGAATGAACCCAACATCCAATAGTTTCATTAGCTCTGCTTTGACAAGGAGGGCCACCTGAGGATTCATTTTTCTAAGTTTCTGCTTTATTGGTTTAACATCAGGATGTATTGCAAGGTGATGGACAACCAAGGGGGGATCTAGCCCTGGCATGTCTGCATAGGTCCATGCAAAATTGTGATTTTGGCATTTGAAAAATTCTAAAAAGTTTGTCTGCTCTTGTGTATTGAGAGATTCTTCCCTGAAAGTGATTTTTGGCTCTTCTTCTATCCCAAGATTCATTTCTTGGGCTGGTTCAACTAGGACAGGTGATCTGTCTAGATAAACCTTGTCTATCTCAGGAAGGCCCATGCTTCCATCTCCTAGCACCTCATGGAAGTTTTCACTAGGAGATATGTCTTTTGTTTTTACTTTTTTGGGATATGATATTGCCACAGAATAGTTTTCACCATCAGGTCCATTTTTTATTTTTATGTTTTTATGACTGGAAGCAGGGGTTGTCTCCTCGAAATAGGCATGCATATCAAGTTCCATGATGTATCCTACTCTGTGATCTCCCAGGAGGAAGTGGTCTCTAACTCCCATCATTTCAGTGATGGCCTCATTGTTAGGTGTGATGTCGAAGATAGGAGGTCCTCGCTGGTCCCAGTCTATGAGGTTTGGGTATATGAGTTGTAAGTTAGTGGAGGACGAGGCTAGGGTGGTGACTATGTGGATGGTGCATATGGATGAGTCAAAGAGATTGGCAAAGTCACTAAAGGAGTCTTGATGGTCCATTTCATTGACGTTGTCGACTTCAGGGGAGATTGTAGAAACCTCAGCTAAGATACATTCACTGGTAGTGAGGATATGTTGTCTTTGACCATATCCTAACCCTTGGGTATAGGGGTTTCTTGTTTCTTGGATTGGTTCCACGATCCCCTATTCATGAAGGCCAATACCACCTTTTCCTTTGTAACCCATGTTTTTGACAATTTCTGAACCTTTACCATAGATTTTTGTTCGGATATCTTGAAGCACATCCTGATCGAGGAGATGTTTCTTTTCAAAGATGGGTGATGGTTTGCACTTGATGACAACTATGTTAGCTCTTTCTATCTTTGGGATGCCAAACATTTTAGGATTGGGTAATGTGCCCACACAAAAGGTACTTTGCAGGTCGTATTCCCCACATCCCATGTCGTTGAGCTTGATCTTGACCTCAGGTGGTGGAGGTGCTTGGGATGAAGTGGTGGCAATATTTGCGGGATTAACGTATGAGGTGGAAGCTATTGGATTGGCTTTGGTGGTAGCTTTGCTGTATGGGCAGAAGGTGTGGTTGTGACCTTCCAAGAAACTGCAGTATTGGAAGGGACAAGGATTAGCATAGACAGTTACTTCCGTGCTGTTGTGAGGGAACTTGAGGCATTGATGGAATGTGGATGAGACGGCTTGCATGGCATGGATCCATGGTCGGCCAAGAAGAATGTTGTAGGGGAGGTCAAGATCAAGGACCTGACATTTTGTTTTCAATATTTTTTGTCCTACTTGAATAGGAAACTTGATGGTGCCTTCAGATAGCCATTCGGTGTCATCATAGCCTTTGATTGTGATGCACTCGTTGGTGTCTACAACCACATTAGAGTACCCCAAGTGTTTTAATAGTTTAAGAATGCATATGTTTAGGCCGGAGCCACCATCTATTAAGACTCTTTTAATGATGTGTTTGTGGATATAGACTTCAATGTGTAAGGTGTCGTTGTGTAGGTATTCAGAAGTGGGAAGGTCCTTTTCTAAAAATGTGAGATGGTGAGGTGTGGCGATATGTCCTACCATGGCTTGGAATTGGGTTACATTCAAGTTGGTGGGAACTTGAGTTTCCAAGAGTGCTTTGTCGAGGACCTCTTTGTGAAGGGGGGATGTGCGAAGCAACTCAAGTATGGATATTTGTGTAGGGGTCTTTCCTAGATGCTCTAGGAGGTTATACTGATTGGTAGGTGATGGACGTACGGTTGGACGAGGGGGTAGGGGATAGGATGTGGATGTAGGCATTTGTTTAGTGGTAGGGGCTATGCAGATAGATACACGGCCATGACGGGTTGTGAAAGCGCAATCAGGTGCTTGTGTCTAAATGGTGATTGTATTAACATGGTAAGATGATGGCTCTATCCGCCCTACGATAGAGTCATAGGATGCGGGTGGTGGGGTGATGTTGTATGCTTGATTGGATGAGGAGGCTTTATTATGGTTGGGCAGTGGATCCTTGTAAGCTCTGAGGTTGGCATTTAGTAATGGTTGGGTGCTTTGATCAAGGCTGACTTGATTTTGATCTATAAGGTCTTGGATGCAATGCTTTAGTTGCATGCAGTCAACGGTTTTATGACCCCCAATGCAGTGGTATTCACAATAGTCATTTTCATTGTACCATGCGACTTTGAGCTCATTCTCTTGACGGGGTCTAATAGGCAAGAGTGTGATCAAACCTTTCTTGAGACATCTATCGAGGATGTCCTCGATGGGTTCCCCTAAGGGTGTAAATTGTCTTCGAGGTTTACGTACTTTAGTTTTCCCCCTTTGGTTATTTACATTGGTGGCATAGGTATGTGCAGGTGTTTGATTTTGTATACGTTGGATGGATTTCACATCTGTGACACCGTCGTTCAAAGTGTTCTTGTTCTTCCCCCAATAGCATGACTTGTCATTTGATTGCTTGTTGGTGTTGTTGTTTGTAATGGGGGTGTTGATATGGGGTTTGTTGTTGTTATTGTTGTTGTTGTTGGATTTGTAGTCATACAATTTGATGGAGCCCTTGGTTATGAGGGCCCATTCAATGGTGGTACCTTTGTCGATGACCTCTTCAAAGGTAGATGTGCAGAGGATTTGTAAATGAAACCCTATTTCCTAATTGAGGTTGGTCAGAAACATGGTGACGAGTTGTTTTTCAGGAATTGGCCATGGGAGTTTGCTTGCTAAGCTTCTCTAGCTCTGCAAGAAGGAAGCGAAGGACTCTCCACTTTTCTATTTTGTGTTGCAAAGGTCGGTCATAGACATCTCATGTTTGAAGTTGTAGGAGAAATGGTTGACAAATTTCTCCGCGAGCTCAAGAAAAGACCTAATGCCCGGGGGTAGGTGTGCAAACCATTTGGCGGCTTGACCACCGAGGCTTCTTGGAAAGAGTCTCATAAGATATGTATCGTTATTTGAGACTTCTAGGCAAGTGAGGTAAAACTCCCTAATATGGTCCCTAGGGTCTCCCTTTCCCTTGTATTTGTCAAATTTAGGTGTCTCAAAGTTCTTGGGGAAAGGGGTCATGTACAATGTACGATCAAATGGATAGGGGCAAATGTCCTCAAAGGAATAGTGTTTGCACTTGCCCCCAGTTTGCATGTCGTCTACCTTTTGGATCAAGGCCTGTACAACATTTGTGAGATCTTGTGGTGGTTGTGGTTGGAGTGTGTAGGCCTGTTGATTGGTGAGATGTTGGAGATGAGGTGGGATTTGATGTTGGAGATTTGTTTGGTTGAGGTTTTGGTACTGCGGGTTGGTGTTTTGGTTGATTTGTGCCTAATGTTGTTGATAATTGTGGAGTTGTTGGAGAATATGTAGTGGTATTTGGGGATTGGTTTGATGTTGTGTTTATGAGGTTATGGGGTTATGTGGATATGTGACATTGGATGGATTGATGTTGGATAGGTGGACGTTGGATGGGTTGGACGCATTGTAAGGTGGTTGTGAGAATAATTGTCTTAGGTAGGCAATGGTTTGGGGGTTGGGTGGAGGCACACTCGTGGAGGTACTTGCATGCGTGATGTTCCCTTGTATGCCCAAGGTGATTTGTGGAATGGAAGGGTTTATGGTAGTTGTGATAGTGGATGTGGTAATGAGTTGGGAGGTGATAGGATTGGAGGTATTTGTGGAAATGGTAGATGTGGCAGTAGTAGAGGTTGTGGAGGTGGTAGATATGGTGGGTGTTGACATTTGAGAGATGATGGGTTGGGTGTTTGATGTGGTAGGAATGGTGTTAGAAGTGGATGGTTGTGATGAGGTCGTGTTATGGGGTGGTTGGGTACCAATTTTGAGGAGATAGTCTAGAAATCTATTTGGATCTTACCTTAGGACTTTGTCAAGCATGTCCATGTTATCAACATCTTGTGTGAAGGTTAAGACATCTAGATCATCTTGGGATATGGTGGGGATGTTTTGTGGTGGTGGTGGTTGTTGTTGTAAGAAATGGAAGGGATTTTCATTGGGATTATATGGGGGGATGTAAGAGTACGTAGGTGGGTTGTATGTTTGATTGATGGGTATGTTGTTGCTGTTGGTGTTAGGCATTCCTATGCCACCATATTGTCTAGATTTTGCCATTTCTTGATTCTTCCTGTGTTGTGATCTAGTTATGGGCATGCACGTGTATGGATTTGATTTTGAGGTAGAGTGAGATAGGGTAAAATGGGGATGGAGACCTTAGAGAATTTGGATTAATTTGTTGGACCCAAATATGAATGTGGTAGTGAGATGAAGTAGAAGAGAGGATGTGGTGGAAGATCAATGTCTTTCTAAAGGTTTTAATCTAAGGGTGGTACGAGTGGACGATATTGATTTTTTTGCACAATTTTTGGACCAAAAGGTAGGTGATGGATGATGTTTGTTTTGAAGAGATTGTTGATGTTTGGTTTTGATTTTTGAAGGATTTGATGGTCACCAAATTGAACTAGATAAGATCTAGATTTGTGTTGCACAAATGGATGTTTTTTCTTTATTTGGGGTAGACTAATGACCTTACGCAAAGAAGGATGATTATTTCACTTTGAAGGTAGACTATTGACTCTCCAAGCAAGAGATGATGTGTAGGATGAAATCTAGATCTAGCTTTAGCTCAAAGGGATGACGAGTTTTTTGATTGGTGATTTTTTTATGAGTGTTTTGATTTTTAGAAGATTTTGGATGTGTTTTTGGGATTTTTGGAATGATTTCTTGTGACAAGGATTTTTGTTATGGTCCAAAAAGGTATGTAAAGATCAATGAGGATGAATGGATATGAATTTGAGTGATTTTGGTATAGCAAAGGGTCCAACAATGATAGTGATTAATCCTCTAAGGTCAAAGTGAAGGTATGATTTGGAAAATTTTGAGAAGAAAATGGATGGACTGTTGTGGGATTTTTGGAAGGTGAATATGGATTATGGCAGAGCAGATGGTAAAGATCAGAACTAAATAAGTCTTAGTCTTAGGCAAGTCAATCTAAAAATAGCACCAATCCACAGGTGAAATGGCACCAAAATCAAATAGAGATGGTGCTGATACAGTGCAGTGTTGGTTGAGGTCCTGAAAAAGATAGATTTTGATGGCAAATTTGGATTTGTTTTGATTGAGATTTGATCAAATGATTTGGATTGTCTCTTGGCAAGTTGTTTAAGAATAATTTAAGCACATTAACACACAATTAAGCACAAGAACACACAATAACCAAGATTTTGTTTGTGAAATGACGTGTGATTTTGTTAAACAAGCACTTTGTACAACGTAAGGCAAAGATATGATAGTATTTGTTGAATCCCCTAGCTGCACCTATTCAAAGAGGGTAGCTCCAGGATCTTGGTAGCACTAGCTCCTCCTTACAATTGCACACACTTCTCATGCATACCAAGATCTAGGTTTCTTATAAGGCTTGTCCCTCACCAAACTTTTAGATTATCCCTGCTACCTCGGCTGAGAACCACATGAATTGGGGCCACTTCAAAGGTTTCCTTTCTGCATCAACAAATAGAAAGATTTTGGCTTGCTAAACAAATGTTCGTAGTAAGTTCTTTCGTTCAGGTGGTTATATGTGCGGCAATGCTACTCTTTGTTATGGAGTCTCCCAGCCTCCAAGGGTTACGCCTTGGAGGGTTTTGGGGGAGGTTGGCTGTCGGTATAACACAACAACACCTGTTTCTTGTGACTTTTATCCCAAACACCTTATTTTATATAGCGGATTGAAAGAGCTTGGCTTTAGCTTGTTTCTGCTTGGGTCATTCCCACCTTTCGAAGTGGGGTGGTAGGCCCTCTAAGGATTAACAAAAGCAACACAATCACAAAAATACTTTTGATCCCGAAATTCATGCAAAGATGCGAGGGGAGAGCATACGTATTTTTTATGATTGCATCACACTAAACATGGTTCATTTTAGTTCTTTGGATTATGTTGGGGGTGATCTACGCAAGTGTTGTGAGAAGCTTTTGATTCCCAAGGTCACCAAATGGTGTGAGGGAAGAGCATACACTTTTCACACTACCAACACAAACCATGAAAACACTTCACACAATTTAGATTGGTTTTCTTGATTATATGCGTGAAGAATGTAGATTGTTGTTCTTTTTAAACCCAATGATTTGATTGATTCAATTTGTGGTTCTTTTTAAAGCCCAAAATCGAAGTGTTTTGATAGTTGTTGGCACACAATTTGTGAATTTTAGAACACCAAATTCAAATGTTTGACACACACACATGCATAAAGATTTGTTTGTTTGTTTGTTCAATTTTATTGCACCAAATCAAAATGTTGTGTAAACTAGCATGCAAGGGTTCGTTTTAAATCTCTAATTGAAGTCTTTTAAACAAAAGATGAAAGAACCCTGTAAAAACTTGTTAGTGTTTGCAAAATGATGGTTATGACCTGCACACAAGCTGTCGGTCCCTACACAGAGCACAAAGTTAGTCTCAGGAAATAGCACTAATACATAGATCAAATGGCGCCACTGTAAACAACAAATGGCGACACTGACAGAAAATAAACAAGAAACCTGACACCCTATACAGATAGCGCTAATATTAGACCCAGAAGGTGCCAGAATAGAATATGGTGCTACACAATTATACAGAAGGTGCTAATACAATATACAGAAAGTGTTAATTCAGGTAATAGCACTAAAATGGGTCTAATAAGGCACCAATGTGCAAGTTGTCAAGCGGTCAGGTCACAGCTGAAAGATAGCACCAATCTGGGCGCAGATAGCGTCGATATGGGTTTGAGTGCATCTGTCTTGCAAAAAGATGTTTTTCTTGACCAATACAAAGCATCAGATTGCCAAACTAAGGTTCTATTAGCCTTGTTAGTGCAGCCAATGAGAAAAATAAGACAAAATGACAATCGAAATCTATGTTATATTTCTAGGAAATTTCAGCATAACCTTTCCTTGTTCAATCAATATTCCTGCAAAAACTAAGAGCAGTTAGACACAAAAAAACAACAGGAAGATCATTAAAAAAGAGACATGTGAGTGAGTTTGTAAAATGAAAATTGCTTCACAGGTAGCACTAAAACAGTAAATAGCGCCAAAATCAAATAGAGATAGCGCCATTACACAGGGTAGATGGCGTTGTACCTACAAAAACACATCTAGAGCACAAAAACTCACAAAAACTGATTAGTTTTAAACCTTGTGGGTCCCACCGGGCGTGCCAATGTAGATTAGGTAAACAAATGAAGTGGGAATACTAACAAAATGCATAAACACACAAAGTTATACCTTCACATGTAGACCCAATCTCATCAAGGGAGAGGAGAGCTTGCACCCAAGAGCTCCTAAGACATGATTATCCCTAGATAAGTGATTCAATGTTAAATGCTATCCTAATTATGCAACTCATAATTTTAGCTCAAGTGGACATTTGGACATGGTAACATTACTTAAAGATTGGATCCCCAAACGAGTTGAGAGATGTTGTATTTATAGATTTTTGGAAAGGATTTTGATCCAAGGATGGAGATTGATTTGGAAGATCAATGGTGGAGGATAAAAGTGATGTGGAGGGCCTAGATTAGATCTTGGAGGAATGGAGGGCTATGAATAAAAGTGAATCTTTTATTCATTTTGGGAAAAAGAGGAATTAAATGAGTATGGGTGTGAGAGATTATTTTTGAATTAAAGATTCATATGGGGAATGTAAAATGAATTAAAAATTCATTTGGGGATAAGTGGAGATAAATGAGGTATGGGGATGTAAGAGGAATTAATTGTGATGTGGGATGTTTTTAAATAAATAATTGACTTAGGTGGATTTATTTCAATTTTTTATTTGGAGGATGTGGGGAAGGGTGTTAAACTAGGTTTGACCACCAAAATGAGGGGTTGGGATTAATTCAATATAGGTTTTATTAATTAATCCTAGGGCTAGGATGAGGTAGGCTAGGGTAGGCAATTAAATAATAGCTATTTAATTATCTAGGGTAGGGATAGGTCAATTAATAGGCTGAATTAATTAGTTAAACATGGTTTAGCTAATTAATTGGATTTAGTGAAAAGGGGGAAATTGATTAAATAAATATTGCATATTTATTAAATCAATTGGCTAAGTTTTGGACTATTGAATTAATGACATTAATTCAATTGTTGGGGATAAAATGATGAAAAATTGGATAATGAAGGGATAATTAATTAAATAAAAATTTAATTAATTGGTTAGAAGGGAAATTGGTGTGTTTAGGGATGTCAGGAGTCGGTTTGATGGTGAAATATATTTTTAGGTGTCTACAAAGAGAACATATGATACCAGAAATAAAAGATATCATGGTATTGTTACACAGGTTAAAGGGTAGTTCTCAAGCATTCTATTGGGAAGACTGGATGTATTTCTTCATTTAAGTGATCCTTCAAAGAGAACAGTATTTGGATTGGGCAGAAATAATAGATGAATGTTTACATCAGGGTCTGAGTAATTATCTGGGAAATAAAGACTTTTATATGTCCTCATATCTTTTTTACTGCCTAGCATCCACAAGGGAATAGAGAGCATTACCTCATGCATCCTTAGTTGAAGATAGAAAAAATTATGATTATTACTCATATTTACAGATGCAAAACTATTATGAAAATTATGGAAGAGTTAATGATGTTTTCACTGGTAGGATGACTTATGATTTGATAGGCAATATTAATAAAAGGATGTCTGATGAATCCATGTAGCTAATCAGCATTTATGGCAACTTCTTCATTCAATTTCCCAAATTTACTTACATCAGAGTTGGCAATTTTGATGGTGAGCCTTTGAAACTACCAAGATATGTCTTTGACTGCTTTGTATTGTTTAAAGTTTGCAGGCAGTTAGCTCATGTAGATAAGAAATTTCTAAAGAAGATAGAGTCTGGTATATCCTTTCCTGTTGAACTTGGTCACTATTCATGTCAATCAGTTTCTGATGCTCTAAATCTAGAGGTGGACTTGAAGAAGTTCAATTTTTAGTATTATAATGCCAGACCCAAGTTCAATAGCAAAGGTTTTGCTAGAGACAATTTGGATTTTAGAGAGGGATTTTCACACATTCTGCAAATAGAGGATTATTGGAAGAATTGCCCAGATGAATTTGAAGTTAGGAAAAGGCTTTGGTGCAAATTCTCCTTAGGGCAAATAATTACCCTTAATCTGAATATGAATATCATCGGAATAATAGATGATAAGGAATAGGTAATTGATTCTCATTTTGAAAAAATAAAACAGCTGCTTATTCCATAAGTTGATTGGAATAGAGATGAAGAGGATCGGATTAAAGTTAAAACCCTCCCTGTAATAAGGGGAACTAAAAAATGCTTAAGGGAACGGAGACTGAAAGAGTTTCAAAATGAAGATTCCCAGCGGTGTGCACCAATTGATGAATCACCATCTCCTATAAGCTCTTTTAATCAACTTATTAATATTTGTGATGCAGGTACTCCCAAATCAAAAATTGAGAAAGGTCTTGTCATCAAAAGGTCCAAGAAAACCCTTGCAACTATTCTACCTTCTTGCACCACCAGATTAAGAGCTAAAAGTTGAAAGAAGGAAATTTCAGAAAGAATAGTTGTGGACTTAAACAGTGAAGAAGATTCAAAGGAAGTAATGAGTGATTAAGGGTTTGGTTCACCAATGGAAGAAGAGATTAGTACAAACCAACAAGCAGATGTTGTTTTAGATTCTACTGATCTGATGATAATATCAAATACGCCTTCTGAACAACTAAATCTTGATAAAGAAGTTCCAGTCCTTGCACCCAAATGGTTGGAAAATTCAATTGGTAATAAAAGGAAAATAGTTCCATTTTCATTACCATTGGAAGACATGGTTAGCAAGTGTCTAGGAAAGACTCCTAAATCCAAAAAGCTGAAAACCACTTCCAGGGTGGACATTGACCCTGATACAGGAAATTGGAGTGTAGTGATAGCCCAACCAACAGTTGATGAAGAAGTTTAGGACCCCACAGTTCAGGATTTCATAATAGAAAGAATGTATCTTAGAATTGCATTGCGTGTCGCGGACATGCACGATCTCGAAGCATCTACCAAAAGGATAGTTAGCCGTACCTGGAAGGATGAAAAAGAAAAGAGGGAGCTAAAACAAGCTTTACGATCAATGGAAGAATATATTGACGCCATTCATAATCTAGATCCACAACCTGTTTCTCAACTACCTCTGTCTTTTGACCCAAAATCTCCAGTCAATCAGAAAATGCTTGACCAGATACACAGAAACAAAATGGTGACCAAAGTGTTTGATGATTGGTTAGATGGTATCATCCAAAAGGGTACATAATATATTAATGAATTGAAAAGTATATATGATGAAACCATGGCTACTATCGAAGATTTGCAAACACAGAATGCTTCGTGGGAAAAAGATGAAGGGAAATGGATAAGTGTGATAAATCAAATTGGTGAAGTTCAGAAGTATGGGGTGACAAAGCTTTTATCAGAAAGGAATATAACAAGTCTGAATGATAATACAATGTATGTAAGAAAGAGAAACATCGAATGGAGAAATTCAGTATCTAGATAAGGACGAATTGAATTTACAAAAATGATTAAAGAGATAACTGAGTTTACTCAGTCTTTACAACATGATTTGAAATGTATCGATGTGAAGCATATAAAAGATGGTGGGGAGCCAGAAAAGGATATCAATACTGTGCTACAATCCTTCAAAGAGAAAATTAGTTTTGTTAAAGAAAATGATAACCTGATAATTGATGATTTCTCTCGGATATCAAAAGTAGAATCACTTCTTCACCTCTGTGTCAATGCACTCCCGGAGCATGAGGAAAAAGTGGCAAAAATTTGAAGAGAAAAAGATGTTTGGAAAGCACGGGTTAAACACATTGGCATCCCTAACTTCCCTAAAATTCAAGAATTTGTTGCCGCATATCAGGAATGGAAGGTGCAATGTGTCTCCTCAGCTAAACAAAGCAAATCCAGAGATTCCAATTCGCTGCCCCAGTCATGATCGTGCTTACATAATCTCTTTATTTAGTTATTTAGTTGGAATTATGTTAAAACTTTGTCTTTAAATGAGCTTTTAAGAAACTAAATCCCACTGTGGGTCAGATTTTATTTTAACTCTGGGTTTAAAAGAATAGTTAATTAGGGTAACTATATATGCTGTTTGGTTTTTAAAAAATAGAGATACAGAGAGTTAGAAAAACAAGAAACAGGGAATTTTGGACCTGAACTTTTATGTTTTACAATATATTTGATGTTTGTCTAAAAGATTTTCATCTGTGAATGAGAAGAAGACATGATTACTGCAGACTTAAATCTGTGCGTTTTACGTACTGAAATCAAGTTTCTGTGTGAACTCTTCTTTTATGTGGTAATTATTCTTTCATTGGATGACTCATCATATATGTTTTATTTTTTGTTGGTTCAGTGATACATGCATATATTTATATATTAAATTATTGTTGAAGATGGAATCTGTGCATTCTGTCACTAAGTGAAGTTATATGAATTAAAAGATATCGCATTCATGACATAGTGATGTATGGATGTTAATTTGCCTTAAATGCTTTCTGGTTAAAAGTGTGTTCAAATGATTAGAATAGTTTGAATTCATTGAAGACTTAAAAGGGAGCTGTACCTTAATTTCGAGGGGAATTATTCCTGATATTTCACCCACTTGTTTAACTTATTTGTTTTGAAAAGAAAGGCTTATAGAGTCAAAACAAAGCATTTTTAGACCAAGACAAATCTGTTAACCAACAATAGTCATGCCATTCGAGTTGAAAAACATAGGAGCAACCTACCAAGAAGCAATGACACACATCTTCCACGATTATATCCACAATATAGTTGAAACTTATGTTGATGACCTCCTGGCTAAGTCAGAACAAAGGTCAAGACATCTGGAGGAGCTTCACAAAATCTTCAATAGACTTCGAGAGTATAAAGTAAGGTTGAATCCTGAAAAATGTGTTTTTAGAGTCATGGAAGGAAAGTTGTTGGGATTCATTGTTTCATGAAGAGGAATAGATGTCAACCTAGCTAAGGTCAAAGTGGTCTTGAATTCAACCCTACCAATGCATGAGACAACAGTAAGAGCCTTTCTTGGATGATTAAGGGCAATCAGACAATTCATACCAGACATGACCTTCAAAATTCATCGAATCAATTAGTTATTGAAAGGGCAAGTTGGCATAACTTGGACTGTAGACTGTCAAAATGCATTTGAGCAAGTGAAGAAATTCCTACTAACTCCACCTACATTGATGCCACCAAGAAATGATAAACCCTTCATCCTATATCTCAGAGTGACTAATATCTCCATAGCATGCATGCTATCTCAAGAAGATGAAGGTGGGAGAGAAAGAGCCATTTATTTCATAAGTCAAACCTTGTTGCAATATGAGAAGAACTACACCCAAGCCAAAAAAGAATGTCTAGCCATAGTCTTTGAACTCAAAGATTGTGACATTACATGTTGTATCAAGAAACTTGGTGGTACCTGTATGGGTTTAGGGTTTTTAGTCTATGAAATTGCAGGTCATTGCCCTTAAAATCTTTAAAGCTTAAGTCTCTAGGTCTCATGTGCTTTATCTTTTAATTTTGTGTTGACTACCTATTGTTGGTCCCTAATCATCTAAGTTATAACTTGAAGCCTTTATGTTCATTAGGTGACCGGCCCCATGTCCTAGGTTTACCCCAAATAACCTATAGAAATATTAAATTTCATGTCCTAAGTCTTCGTAAGGGTTATAAAGTGTTATGTAAAAGTATTTCATAGCATCTCATGGCATCAAAGGTGACATCATCATCCCTCCATGCGACTGTGACGGGATGACACCTATCAAGGAATTTGGGCTTACATCCCTTTAATCAAGGATCCTCCATCAAGCAATCATATGTTGCCAAGTGTCAAGGTAAAAATTGATCCACAGTAAGGTTCAAATCTGATAGTAGTGCAAGCTTGCAAGGGAGTCTTGTCAGAGGAGAATATTCACTGTACAATCGCAATAGGGTGACACGTGGCCTCATCTTAATAAAGAAATGAAAGTAAATGAAAAGGGGATGTGTGGAGGCTTTATTGCACCCGTGTAGGGTAGGTTGGTGGTGGGCCATTTCTGGTTGTGACGCTACGAAATGGCACCACGTGTCTAGATCAGATAAAAGGTGTGCGGTCAACAAAGGATGTATGCTTGACTTGTCTTACTCCTATTGGTTGAAGACTTTTCAATGACAAAGACTCAGATTTGCAAATCTAGCAGGTGAATGGTGGTCATGGATTTCACGAGGAAAATTTTAGATCGACGACCCAGGTTTAAACTTTTCATGAAGAACATTGTGGGCACCCTATGACATGAATTTAAGTTAAGGCTGAAGCTACTTCCATTAATGCCTCAGAAAGTATGCTACAAAACTTCAAAAGGCACAAGATTCTGTAGGCATAAAACCAGTAAGTTTACTCTATTCGACTGTGCTCAGTAATTTTTTAAGTTTATTTCTTGATTGAAAGGGTAAAAAAATGTCGAGATAAGAAGCCCTAGTTTAATATAAATAGTCTGAGAAGATGAGTCAAACCAATCAGGCCTCCACATAAAAACACAGTTTGGATGAGGACATTATGGTCCAATTCCCAGGGTCTACTAGACGTTCTTTGAAACTGCATGGTCCTAGTGGGCCAGATGACAAATTCCTAGACTTATGCTACAATTATAGGGATGCCCAATTGCTTGTATCGGGTTGGGTTCTATTTAAGCGCTAACATCATATGATGGATTTCAAAGTCCTGATTTGCAATGGTTGGTGGTTGGATTTGGCCAAGCTAATTTGCCCTTATGTATTTCCAAACCCAGATATAGTCAGGGCAATTGTATAGAGGTATGATCCTCAAACAAGATTAGTCATGGCAGGCATTGGCATAGTAATAATCAAATTTACTAAGGCCTACATCTCTATTGTGTCCAACCTAAACCGTACAACCAATAAGTCGATCAACCTTGGTGCATTGAAGGAAAGTTATACGAATGTCAAATGTGCATACAAGAATTTCAACTTGGCCAAACACAGACCAAGAGGGATAGATGGCCAGTTGGTGAAAATACCAGATAGGGAAGAGGAGCCCTTTGAATGCACCCTATTCATTCATTACTTTGTGAAAACCTACCACAGTCTCTGCCAGGTGCTTAGAAGGGATGCTTTAGACATGATGCCAATCATTCTGATGATGATGGTAGTAAATATTCAAGATCCAGAGACAAGGGAGCCATATGACTATGCTTCCTATGTGGCAGAAAAGATGCATAAACATATGATTCTACTTAAGGGAAAATTGTATACCGTGGATGCCCATGTTGAATTCACATGGTATTCTCTATTGTGTCATATGATTTTGTTTGCATTGTCAGGCATGTGGCATCAAAATTTACAAGTCAATATGAAAGATGTCCAAGAGAATATTCTACCAGTTTAAATGTGGACATGTATGGTAGACATGCATTGTATTTCAATTCTGATTATGTAATTTTTGAGGAGTATTTTGTGAGAAGAGTTCTTGGTTTCTTAGAGCCAGAAGGAGAAAGGCTACATGCAGATGTGTTGGATTTTTTGAGGCCTTTAGACAGGACCCTTGATATAGGGATTGATCACAACTGGGGTGATTGGTTCTATCATGAACACACCACTTGTATCAAAATTTATGGGTGTGAAGTCCCTCCCTATGTTTTGCCTAAGTATGTGACAAAAAGGATTGCATTCCTAGAGATTATTAGGAAACTAAACGAGTCAGATAAAGAACATCTAAGGAAACATAAGAAGGGATCATTATTTCCCACTTCCCTCAAATTCAGTGACTTCCTAATAGCTGATAGAGGAGGTTTGGACAAGATTGATTTGGTTCTTCAATGTTACAGGATGAATATGGAGCAACCCAGGATGTTTGACCCTGACAGATTTATTGATAAAGTGAGGGCTAGTAAACAGAGACCAAGATGCATTCATCAGGTCTATTTTAATGAGGACACTGTTAGGAATTGCTTTATAATGAATGATGTCCATAGCCTGAGAATCAAATGGGACACAATTATGGTAGGAAAAAGAATGAGGAAAAACTTAAATGCTGCCTACTCGGGTGCCTTTTGTAGAAATACAAGACCCAATAAAGGGAATTCAGATGATGTTTGATCATGCAGAGCAACTAATTGCCAGTGCTTCTGCAAGTGAGGAAAGGCCCGCTTACTAGCCAAGTAGCTCAAGAGGGGGGTATGCTGTAAAAAGGGAATCACTTAACCCTTCCCCTACCAAAAAGGAAAAGATAATTGATTTGGATATTGAAGAAGAAATTGAGGTAGTAGACTTGGAGGGAGAAGTAGAAGAGCAAGTACAGGAAGCTTCCCATCAAGTGAATTCACCTGATAGAATAAGACCATATTTTTCCCCTGACAATAGATCAATGAGAATAATGATAGGTCAAACTGTGGATACAGAGGATGTTAGGGTGATGGCTTGTACCAAATTTATGGAGGATGATGAATTCATTAATACTCCTGAATTCAAGAGTTATGTGCTGAGAGTTAGGAGTGAAGAATTTCAAAAGAAAATTGAAGAAGCCAAAATTGGAGCTGATCCATCAGAGTATGAGGCCATCACCCAAAGGGTGTTAACAGAGGTAAATCAGGCTATCAGTGGTATGGCTCCAGAAGAGGGGAGGGAATTGGTTGCTAGAAGTAATGTATTACTTCTCCCACATTGGACTTTGTCAGATGTAATTGCATTTGATAGAATTACTAGAGAAGATTCTGAGGTGATTGATGAACAAGTTGAGAAGGCGCTCTCTGGTGCAGCCTTCAATCCTAGGTTTGAGACATTGGAAATATGGGCATTGGCCCCAAATAATAATAAACCTAGGATTGGATTGGGGGAGTTGATAGGAGATGTGATAATTAAGAGAGTGTCAAATACCCCTACTCCCCAAGCTGCAAGCCTAAATGTGCAAACAACACAATTTGTAGAAGCAGTGACAAATAAGCTACAAAATGATCATGATGAGATGCAACTATAGTATGGACAAGCTATTGCAGAGCTCAACAAATGTAAAGAGCAGCTATTGTTAGGGGCTAGTACCTCAAGTACTCCACCTATGATATAAACTATTGAAGCATTTCCAGCTGATACAGAGCCGTTGCTAGCAGAGATAAGAGAATTAAAAAAGGAGGTGAAAAGATTGAAGGAAGAAAAGAAAAATTTAGTTAAGGAAATTGTTACTAACTTGATAAATAATAGAGTGACCAAGGTTTTGGCAAGGGTGGATGAGACATGGAGATCTTATTCAAATATGAGGACAGCCCTTGATAAGCATGAACAAGATAAAGAAAGTCTCAAGACTATGAAAAGGGTACGGCTGCCAAGGACTGGTGAATTAAGAGACCAACACAGGTGCTCAAGATATGATGCAGAGGTGCCACTAGAGATGATTCTAACACTTGACATGTTGGTAATTCTTGAAGAGGTCGTATCTTTTCAGTTAAAGCTAGATAAGGTGTTGGGTGAGAAGAAACAATTTATTGAAAAGATAGATAAGAAAATAATGCCAAGTATATTGGAGGCTGATGGGCAGGTAAAAGGTCTTGACAAGTGGAGAGCTGACTTCGATGGCATTGCTAGCCAGTTGATATGTACCTATTCTATTGATGGAGACCTTATCTTGAAGATTTTGAGTTCAACTTTGGACAAGCTGCATGTGTTGGAAATAAATTTTGAACTATTTTGTATGGAAGCAAAGGTCCTGATGGATGCAAGGTACACAAGATATAATAATAAAATATCAAAGTTGATCTCATTTCAATGGCCATCAGAGAAGTCATATGCCGACTGGATAGATAAGTATGGGTAAATGTGCCTGAGATGAATGAGCAACAACCTTCTCCTCTGCATTTATGTAGCTGGCCTCCTCCAATCAATTGCACTCCTCCTGAGAAATTGCTTTCTATCTTTTCTCCATGCTCTATGTAATTAATGCTCTAACACCCTTGGTAGTGCTTTGTAATGTGAAACTCATCTAACCAACTAGATGTATTAAATGCCGAGCACCATGTTCTATATATATAAAGAACTGGTGGCCTTACTTTGTAAGGTTGTTGGTGATTTGGGCATTTTGCTAATGAAAATATAGAGCAATTTTGGAGGTTGGCATAATTCTGTGTTGTGAGTCTATTTTCTTGTTATGTTGAATGCATGTTTTCTTTAAGCATTTTATTAGTTCAGATTGAATTTATATGAGAAATGCCATTTGCATGTGTTTTTGTTGGTTGTCTCCTATGTTATTTGCATTCTTCTCTTGAACAAAGACACTAAGGGTTTCTAAGTTCTTGAATACACATCCGATATATTGTATATCTAGTTTTTGTCTCTAATTAAGGATTAGACTAAAAATACTCTAAATAAGATATGGGGAAGGTTGTGTGATAACAAGGATATTAGTAAGAAGAATCAACAAAAAATACCCATCCTTGGATAGTTTTCTGTAAGACAGAGAACATTTAATATCCTCTGAATCTGTATGTGCTTGATGTTTAAATGAATAGCTCTGCATTTGTGAGAAATTGACTCCTAACCCTAGGATTGGCACTGGTCAATGTTGATCTTGTTTTCACAAAATACCTACAATCAGACAATCACATATGTATTTAAGAGTAAAATCTGAACCAATTTGTTAGTTTATAGGAGTAGAATTTAGGTTCCAAATCCTCTAGCCTACAAATGAAATAGTGTCCAAAGCTAGCCCTTTGCATTTATCTAATAGTTTTGGTCTACATAAAGGAGGATTTATTTTTTTAAATGTCAATACCTAGTTGAATTTAGGGTTTATTATAAGGGTATTGAGTAAGGGAATACCCCCTAGGTGTTGCAGAGCCTAAAGTGTAGAGGAGATAGAGAGTTAGTCTCCTATTTGTTGGCCACTGACCTGAGGTCTCTATGGATAATAGATGGCTACTTTTTAGGGGAACTCAGACAATCAGCTGGGAACACCAACAGATTGGTGACTCTACTGGGGAGTTGAAAAGGAACTTGGAATGTAAACGTAAATCCCATTAGTGGGTGGTGACTCCGAGCAACATCTCCCAGCTGATGAAAATAGAAGTTGTAGGTAGGGGAGAAGATCCCTGCAAAACCCTTTGTTCCAAGAATTACCAAGAAAAATGTATAGGAAGAAAAGAACTGTTCAACCCAGTCATGAAATTTCACCAAGTCCTAGGAATAATGATGATTCTCATAATAATGTTAGGTCTCCTAGACAACAACAACACTTTTCAACTTCAGAGGCTAATATTCAAGAAATTTATGAAAAACAACAAAGTGATGGGTTGAGATTAGGATATGATGTGTTTCAAGAATGTCCTTTTCTAGATCCCCCTGATAGATTTGAAGGTAAAAAATCTCCAAGAGATGTTGATAACCCCATGTGAATCAGAATCTACAAAACAATCAAAGACCAAATGCAAATAATAATAAGATACCACAAAATAATGTGAGAAATCAAAATATTAATGGTTATGCAAACAAGAATGCTAATGCCAACCAATTTGGTAGAAGAGCCATGCAATTAGATACATTTAGACAGTTAAATTTTATTGGCATTCCTAGATACCCTAACCCCATTGACAATAATATTAGGGGTGAATTGCCAAAATTTTTAGGAAATAATGCTGTATCAGGAGAAGATCACTTGAAAGCTTTCCTCAATGTTATGGATAATTTTGGAATAGAGCATGAGGATGTTTTCATGAAATTATTTATGCAGTCCTTGATTGATGAAGCCAGAGAATGGTATAGAAGTCTACCTGATCAAAGTGTTACATCATGGGATGATTTTGAAAGGATCTTTAGGGAACATTATGGAGATAAGACTGACCCTAGTTTCATTATCAATGAGTTCACAAGTATTGCTAAAGGGTCAAATGAATCAGTCTCTGATTTCAATGCTAGGTTTACCATAGTTCTAAATAAATTACCACCTCATATGAGGCCAAATGAGCCAATGTGTATGGTCTTATACACAAATGCCTTTGATGTTAAGATAACATATGAACTAAGAGATAAAAGCCCAGCTAGCCTCAGAGATGCTTTTAGAATTGCAACTAATATAGAAAATAATAGTAAGGCATCAGGTAAAGGAAATAGAAGGGATGATGTGAGAATCTTGCAAAACCCAAACAATAGAACTCAAAATGCTCAGAACAATGATGTAGGAGCATCTAGTGGTGTAAGGACAATCTTGCATCACCCAAAAAGAAGTTGATTCAAAATTATTGTAGTTGTTTCCATTTATTTCCATAATTAGTGTTTCTAGTTCCATAATCTCTTGAATAATGATGTAGGACTTTCATTTTTTCTAAACTGCAAAAAATAACAAACTGCCAGTTTTAGAAAGTTTAACTGCCATTTTAGGAAAGTTTGCATTTGGGCATGGATTGAAGCAAAAACTTATGGAAAGATTCATAACTAAAATATAAGATATTTGGTGAAGGAATCAAGTAAAGATTATTTGTGAGATGAAAGATATTAAATTTTTGTTTTCTAAAAAGCCCCTGAAAATTTTTGAAATGAGATTGAGGCACTAAAACATCCCATAACATCCTAAAACATTGATGGAAATCTATTTACATATTTCAAGTATGATAGTTCACATCACGAGCTTTCCGGCACTTAAAACAATTTGTCAATCAGACACTCGGATCAAAAGTTATGCCTCCTGGAAGTTGACCTACTTTTGGAGGGAGTTGCAAATTTCAAAATTTAGCTGGAGGCCACCAAAAAAGTGCTATTTATGACTATTTTGGGAACCCTGGGTAGTAGTAGAGTTAAGGGGGAAAGTGTATAGTCAATAATAGGTGAGAAATAAGAAACCCTAGTAGATTTAGGGTTGCAGATGGCAGATCGTTCTAGAGTCTTGTGAGAGGAAGTTGTAATGTGTTGCAACCTATGGAGGGTTGATTCCTCTGATTGCATTTGAGCTTCTGAAATGTAATAAGTTGTCCAAATTAATAAATAAAGTTCTATTTTTTGTGTACAATTTTTTTTGTTGTGTGTTTCATGATTTACCCCTTTCATCAAGTGGTATTAGAGCAAGGGTTCCTGAGTGTGTAGATAGATCACCGACCGTGAGGTAGTTTACACTAGGACCTGAGGTTGTGGGTTTACTGCGGAGATCAAGATACCTCCACGAAAAAATTTTAATGGGAGGAATGCTTTGACAAAAGAGGGTTTTAGATCCCTGCAAAGGTAAATTGATGCATTGCAAGAGGAGCTACGAAGAGGGTTTGAGCTGAGAACAAGAGAAGAAAGTGAGGATGAAGCTAAAGAAGAGCTATTTGAGGAAGAACAAGAAGCTATAGGAGATCCTGCAGAAGTTAGGTTGTTGAGGGCCATTTCGAAGATTGAAAAGAGGCCCAGGATCAAAGTTTCTACCTATTCTGGAGATTTGAATTCGGAACAACTTATTGATTGGATCAATGACATGGAGGAATATTTTGAGTATGAGGATGTGGAGGACCCAGATCGGGTCAAGTTTGCAAAAACAAAGTTCAAGGGCCATGCCAGTATTTGGTGGAAGGAGGTCTAGTTAGAGAGGAATATAAGAGGAAAATGAAAGATTACCAAATGGGATCAGATGGTGGAAAAATTGAAGAAGCAGTTCATTCCTGTGGACTATGAGATGGAGTTGCTAAAGAAGATGCAATGATTGAAGCAAGGTAACAAGTCTGTTAAGGAGTATACAGAGGAGTTTTATAAGATTACTATCAAGACAGGCCATCTAGAGGCCAACAAGGAGAAGGTAGCCCATTACATTAATGGGTTGAGGCTAAGTATTCAAGAGGAGCTGAGTTTGGTTAGAATGACCACCATAGAAGATGCGTACCAGTTTTCCCTAAAGGTGGAAGAGAAGATGAATAAAAGATTCGATAGCAAGTAAAGGGGAAGAGGTCAAGGTGGAAGGATTGGTGGAAGACCATATGGAGGTCGTAATGAAGATCAAAAGAAAAGTAAAGAAGCTGGCAATAGTCAAAATCAGAGAAGGGATAATGCCTACGGCCCTCGTGACCAGAACAATGGTGCAAAAGAGGAAGAGGAAGAGGCCGACTTGGGCAAGGAACTAGAAGAGGAGGTTTCAGAGGAACCTATTTCTAATGTGGAGAAGGACATCGAGCATACAAGTGTCCACAACATCAAGGAAGGACAAACCAAAGACCTGAAGGTAATGTACGAGTTGCACGTGTAGATGAAGATGTGCAGCCTGAGCGTTCTAAAGATGCTAAAAGGGGAGAAACCCTAGTTGTCAGAAGAACTTTGCTGAATGAGGAGAAAGAACCCAATCAGAGGAAGAGTTTATTCCACACAAGGTGCAAATGTGAAGGTAAGTGTTGTGATATTATTATTGATAGTGGAAGCACTAACAATCTTGTTTCAGAGGAGATGGTTGACAAGTTGAAGTTGACAAGAAGAAAACATCCACATCCATACCAGATTGTATGGTTGTAGAAAGACCATAGAGCTTTGGTCAATGAGCAGTGTTTAGTGAAGTTCAAGATTGGGGACTACCATGATGAGGTGCTGTGTGATAACATACCGATGGATGCATGTCATATGCTATTGGGGAGGCTGTGGTAGTATGATAGGAGTGCTATCCATGATGACCGTGCAAACACATATTCCCTAACAAAGGATGGAGTTTGTCATAAGTTGAAGCCCTTGAAGGAGGTGGAAGAAAAGGTATGTAGTACTGCCAGAATTTGCTTGGTAGATGGCAGAAAATTTTTGGAGGGTATGAAGCATGAGCATCATTGTTTTGCATTGATTCCTAAGATTAGTCAAGAGAAATGTGAAGATGTACCAGCAGAAGTTTCAGCTATGTTAGAAAAATTTCAAGATATATTCTTTGATAATGTACCAGAAGGTTTACCACTAGTGAGGTAGATAAGTCATTAAATAGATTTGATACCAGGAGCCATTTTGCCAAATTAGGCAACCCAAAAAATGACTCTAGTAGAGAATGAAGAGTTGAATAGATAAGTTCACGAGTTGTTAAGGAAGGGGCTAATAAGGGAGAGCTTGAGTCCATGTGCGGTACCTACACTATTAGCACCAAATAAAGGTGGAGAGTGGAGAATGTGTACAGATTATCGAGCCATAAATAAGATCACTATCAAGTACAGGTTTCCATTGCCAAGAATGGATTGTTTAAGTGGAGCCAAGTACTTCACGAAGATTGACCTAAAGAGTGGGTATCACTAGATTTGAATCAGAGAAGGAGATGAATGGAAGACAACCTTCAAGACAAAGGAGGGTTTGTATGAGTGGTTAGTCATGCCATTTGGGATAACCAATGCACCGAGTACATTCATGTGGCTCATGAATGAGGTACTGAAAGAATTTTTGGGAAGTTTTGTTATTGTTTACTTGGATGATATTTTGATTTTTAGTAAGACTTGGGATGAGCATCTGATGCATATCAGAAGAGTTCTAGAGAAGCTGATGGAGGAAAAGTTGTTGATTAATTTGAAGAAATGTAGTTTTGTAAAGAAGGAGTTGGTATACTTGGGATTTGTTGTCTTAGAGGAAGGTCTTAAGATGGACCCAAAAAATGTAAGGGCTATCATTGAATGGCCTACACTGAGGAGTGCTATGGAGGTACGATCTTTTCATTGTTTGGTAAGTTTTCATAGAAAGTTTATCAGAAATTTTAGTAGCATTTGTGCACCCTTGACTGAGACAATGAGAGGGGATAGAAAATAGTTTAGATGGACTAAAGGAGTAGACAAAAGTTTTGACACATTAAAGCAGAAAGTTATAGAGCAACTTGTTTTGGCACTTCCAAGTTTCAATAAGGTGTTTCAGGTAGATTGTGATGGTAGTGGTAGTGCTATAGGAGCTATTTTGAGTCAAGAAGGTCAGCCCATTGCCTATTTTAGTGAGAATCTTAATGATGTCAAGAAAAAGTATTCTGTTTATGATCAAGAATTTTATGCTATAGTTCAGGCTTTGAAGAAATGGAGACATTATTTGTTGCCAAAAGAGTTTGTTTTATATATTGATCATCAAGCTTTACAATATCTTAATAGTTAAGGAAAGTTGAATCAAAGGCACTTAAAATGGGTTGAGTTTTTATAGAGTTATATTTTTGTTTTGAAGCACAGGAGTGGGAAGTCCAATAGAGTTGCAGATGCCTTGAGTAGAAGGCAAAATTTGTTGACATAAATGAAGATAGAGGTTGTTGGGTTTGATGAGCTCAAAAGTTTGTATCCTGAAAATCTAGACTTTGTAGAGGCTTGTAAAGCTTGTCTGGAACCTGTTACTTTGGACAGGACAAAATGGTTAGATTTCATAATCCAAGATGACATGTTTTTTAGAGGAAGCCAATTGTGCATTCAGAGGAGTTCCATGAGAGAGAACCTGATTAAGGAGAAGCATAGTGGGGGATTGGCTGAACATTTTGGTTGAGATAAGACCATTTCTATTGTTGGTGAGAATTATTATTGGCCACAATTGCAACAAGATGTGAGAAAATTTATACAGAGTTGCAGAGTGTGTCAGATGGCAAAAGGAACAAGTCAAAATACAGGGCTATATCAGCCATTACCTGTACTGGAGAAGCCATGGGATGATATTAGTATGGATTTTGTTCTTGGTTTACCAAGGACACAGAGAGGGCATGATTCTATTTTTGTGGTGGTGGACAGATTCTCAAAGATGGCACATTTTATTCCTTGTAAGAAGACTAATGATGTTCATATTACAAAGTTATTTTTCAAGGAGGTGGTGAGAATACATGGTCTACCAAAGAGCATAGTTTCAGATTGAGATACCAAGTTTGTTGGTTATTTCTGGAGGACATTGTGGAAGAAGTTAAAGATAGATTTGAAGTTCAGTTCTGCACACCATCCATAGACTAATGGATAGACGGAAGTGGTGAATAAGAGTTTGGGTAATTTGCTACGATGCTTAGTAGGAGATAAGCCCAAGGGATGGGATTTGATTTTACCATAGGCAGAATTTTCTTACAACAATTCTGTCAATATGAGTACTAGTAAATCACCATTCCAAATTGTATATGGAAATAGCCCAAGAAATGCTTCTAAGTTAAGGAAGCTGGACAAAGGAGAAAAGACAAGTGCTAAAGTCGAAGACTTTGTAGAACATATGAAGAATTTGCATGAAGAGGTGAGGAAGAACATTAATAAGATGAATATTCAGTACAAGGCTAAGGAAGATCAAAAGAGGAGATATAAGGAGTTCTAGGAAGGAGATGAAGTCATGGTTCACTTGAGAAAAGAAAGGTTCCCAATTGGAACATACAATAAGTTGAAAATAAAGAAATTTGGACTGTGTAGAATCCTGAAGAAGCATGATTCAAGAAATGCATATGAGGTAGAGCTACCAAGTGGGATCAATATTTTCCCTATTTTCAACATTGCTGATTTATCAGAATATCATGAAGTTGGAACAGAGGATGGACCAATAGGAGAACAGTGGAGTATTTTGTCATCTACTTCAACAGAGGAGATAGAAGAGATTTTGGATAACCGTGTGGGAAGTAGTTGGAACAGACAATATGAAGAATATCTGGTGAAATGGAATGGAAGGCTTGTTGAAGATTCTTCTTGGTTGTCTAAGGCAGAGGTTGACCATTTGGGTTTTCCTCAAACAAACACCTGAGATGTGACAGGGTCACTTCTCAAATTTGATGCAGAGTGGGACGCAACGGAGGCTAACTAACAGGAAGGAGTAGCCAACAATACAAACAGCATGATAAAAATGTCTATCGGCTGAACATCATCATCATATTTCCTAGAGACACCAACAGCATCATCACATTCCAACAGCATCATCATATTTCGGATGATCGCAAATATCCTCCTGTCGACTACTATTTACCTCCTCCGTTTGTCGCCTATCATCATCATCATGATAATCAACGGGCGCAAACATCCTCCGGTTGCACTGTTCATCGGGTGCCAAATACAAGCGGCATCATCATGATATTCAATATCACCTTCGTCAGCAGGATATCCAAATATCCGGTTGCTCCAAATATCCTGATGACGTTGCACTTCAACAACTTGCCTTCGATGCTCCACTGCCCGACGATACAAGCAACAGCATCATGATATTGTTCATCCGGTTCCTCGAAACCTCCTGATGATGCTAATACAACTTCCTGCCTACGCCGATACCTTACCACTTAGTGACAATAGGATAAACTCGCATTGAGGGATTTCTTAATATCCTGATGACGATGACGTCATATCCTGATGACGATGACGTCACACATCAGCCTGATGAACTCTTCAACACTTAGCCAAAAAAACTTAACTTTCACACCTGCATCCGTTAGCGATATGCGGATGATGAACTTCCCCGAGAGATGATCCTGACTGTGATATATACACTGAGTATATATCCAACTCAAAACATCATGATGCACTTGCAACTTGCAAACTTCAACAACTTCATGACCCGATCCTGATGGCGATGCATTCGCAGATGACGATGCGGCTTGCTCCGGCTGGAAACGCTCATGCAGACTCCTGTGTATCCGTCCACTGCATGTAAACACTCAAAACCGCATAATTTCATAAAGATCATGTGACGACCGGGCCGGATCACCTTCTAACCAAAAATCTAACAACTTATCTTCTAGACCTAGCACATGAGGATGCTAGGCTGATTCACAGCATGCTCCTAACTGATCTCCTGAACAATGCAATGCATAAACAGAAACCACAAATGCAAACTAAACTATGATACAGGACCATTCCACCGATTTGCAGGATCAACCGGTGGAAGGGTTGAAAATACCCATCTACTTGCAAAACAGAAAAGGAAATCAACACAGATACAACTGATCAACTCAAATACTGCAAAAGATGAGATCTTATTCAATTGAGATTCAAATGTCCTGCTTTCACAATTCTACTTCACAATATCTGGACTGATCACTAGTACAGCATATCACCAGTACTACTCTCCTGAACATAACAACTATCAAAATCAAAATGAACAGTCAATATGAACTGTCAATATGAACTCAATGTCTCTAAACCCTAACAGATCGAAGGTATATATAACAAATCCTTCGAGTACTACCAACTTCCCTTCCCAGCGGCTGGGAGCTTCCAAGCGGCTGGGAGCGAGGACAACTCAGACTATCTCATCCCGATCTCTAACTGCCTACACATACTCCTAGGCTGAACTAATACATAGCATCGGTCCAATGGACCTTATTACATGATAAAGTCAAACATTCTAAAAATAGACTATCTTGTCATCATGCTGATAACTATCCTATATCCTGATCATGTATGTCATCATGCGGACCTATATCCTGATCATGTGCGGGTGCTCCTGCACCATACTCCCCAAAAGAAGAAATCTCAAGTCCACTTGAGATGAGAGTATCAAGGTCGGCACCATGCTTCTGTATCTATTCTGCAGTCATCCATACTGCTTCAGAAGTCGGCTGTCCCTTCCAAGAGACGAGGTACTCCAAGTACTTCTTGTTCCTGGTCTGTTTGACCACTCTAGTGTCCAAAATTTGCTGTATCTGTGGAGGATCATGTTGAGGAATGTCTTCAGCAACTGTATCCTGTAGGATATCCTGATCTGCATCTGAATTAGCCTTGTATGGAGTTAAATCACATACATTGAAGATAGGAGATAAACCGAGATCAGGTGGTAGTTGGATCTCATAAGCATTTTGTCCATGCTTTTGCAAAATCTGACATGGTCCAACTTTCTTTTGCATGAGCTTAGTATACTTTCCCTTAGGAAGCCTGTCTTTCTTCAAGTGAACCCAAACCAAATCTCCAACAGCAAATTGAACATCCTTCTTCTTCTTGTCAGCATACTCCTTATACTTTAAGGTAGATTGCTGGAGTTGGGTCTTAACCTGATCATGAACTTCTTTGATTGCTTCAGCAAAAGCTTCTCCATCTGCACTAACAGGATCTGCTGTAGGTAGATCTCACAACTCTAAAATACCTCTGGGATGCATTCCATACACTACCTGAAAAGGCAATTTTCCTGTGCCCCTGTTGACAGTATCATTATATGAAAACTCAGCTTGAGACAGAATATTGTCCCACTTCTCTCCATGCTGTTTTGTCAAGCATCTAAGTAGATTCCCCAAGGAACGGTTCACTACCTCAGTTTGTCCATCCGTTTGAGGATGATATGCAGAGGAAAAAGATAAATTGGTTCCCAATTTCCTCCAAAGGGTTCTCCAAAAGTGACCCACAAACTTCACATCTCTGTCTGAAACTATGCTCAAAGGCAACCCATGAATTCTGACAATCTCCCTGAAGAATAAATCTGCAATATATGAGGCATCTGCAGTGGTTTTGCATGGCAAGAAATGTGCCATTTTACTGAACCTATCCACTACAACAAAGACACTGTCAAATCCTCTCCTGGTCCTTGGTAAACCTAAAACAAAATCCATACTGATGCTTTCCCATGGTCTGGAAGGAATGGGTAAGGGCTGGTATAACCCTGCATTAGTTGACCTGCCTTTAGCCTTCTGACAAATTACACAGGTTTCTACAAATTTCCTGACATCTGACTGCAACTTAGGCCAGAAATAATGCCTCCTGACCAGATCAAGAGTCTTGTCTAGACCAAAATGACCTGCCATGGCTCCACAATGTTTCTCCTTGATTATATTCAACCTCATAGAACACCTGGGGATACACAACTGTCCACCCTTGAACAACAATCCATCCTGGATCAGGAATTCAGAGAACTCAGCATGGTATTTCTCCCCAAAAGAAGTACAGACCTGATATATCTCTCCAAAATCAGCATCAGACTCATACATGGTCTTGAGTGAATCAATACCAACACTCTCTAACTGAATCTGATTGACTGTGAGAACTCTTCTGCTCAAAGCATCTGCAACTTTGTTCTTAACCCCTTTCTTATGCTTCAAGGTAAAAGTGAAAGCCTGTAAGGTCTCTACCCACTTCATATGTCTGTGGTTCAGCTTCTCCTGGCTGTTGATGAAACTCAAAGCCTGGTTGTCTGTGAAGACTATGAACTCCTTTGGCAATAGATAATGCCTCCATTTCTTTAGGGACTGAACTAAAGCATACATTTCCAGATCATATGATGAATACCTTTTCTTAGCATCATTGAGCTTTTCACTGAAAAATGCAATTGGTCTACCCTCTTGACTGAGTACTGCTCCAATGGCCATGTGACTGGCATCACACTCTACCTGAAAGATCTTATTGAAATCTGGAAGTGCAAGGACCGGCTGCTGTGCCACCTTCCTCTTCAATGCCTCAAAGGAATCATCTGCTCCTTGAGTCCAAACAAACCTGCACTTCTGTCCTCCTTTTATGGTATCCAACATGGGTGCACAAATATGACTGAACCCTCTTATAAACTTTCTGTAGAAGGTTGCTAACCCATGGAAACTTCTGACTTCATGCATGGTCTGTGGAGTTGGCCAATTCAATATGGCACTCACCTTCTCCTTATCCATCTGCAGCTTTCCTTGTGAAATGACAAAACCTAAATAGGTGATCTCCTTTTTCATGAACAGACACTTGTCCAAGTTTATCATCAGCTTCTCTTCATGTAGCCTCCTGAGAACCAGATCTATATGCCTGAGATGTTCTTCTCTGGTGTTACTGAAAATTAGAATGTCATCTAAATACACTATGACAAACTTACCAATGAATTCCTTCAGAACCTCATTCATCAGCCTCATGAAAGTACTAGGGGCATTAGACAAACCAAATGGCATAACCTTCCATTCATACAACCCTTCATTTGTTTTGAATGCTGTCTTCCACTCATCACCTGGTCTAATCCTGATCTGATGGTATCCACTCTTCAAATCTATTTTGGTAAAGTACTTAGCATTTCCCAAACAATCAAGTAAATCCTCAATTCTGGGGATTGGAAACCTATACCTGATTGTGATCTTGTTGATGGCTCTGGAATCTGTGCAAAGCCTCCAAGTGCCTTCCTTCTTTGGTGCTAGTACAGCTGGTACTGCACATGGACTCAAACTCTTTCCAATCAGACCTGAATTCATCAATTCTTCAATCTGTCTGGCTACTTCTGCATTCTGTTCTGGGGTAAGCTTATAAGCTGCTTTATTTGGAAGTGTAGACCCTGGAATCAAGTCTATGCAATGACTGATATCTCTGACAGGTGGTAGGGATCTTGGCATTCCCTCTGAAATGACACCTTTGTACTTATCCAATAACTCTTGGACAGCTGGGTCTATCAGCCTTGGCTTCTTCTCTGTCTTGGCTTCTTGCTGTTGTTTCTTATTCACACTCATACAGGGGATCAGGGCATATGCAACTGCACCTTCTGCTGCTACTTCTTTCATGAACTGTTTGCCTACCATCAGCATGACCTTCACTTCTTTGCCTTTAGACTTCTCCTCTTTCTCCTTCAATGGGAATAACGTTACTTCTTTACCATCTTTAGTGATTTTATAGGTGTTTTTAACACCATCATGCTGTGCCTTCAGATCATATTGCCATGGTCTACCAAACAAAAGGTTGCAAGCATCCATCTTGGTGATATCAAACAACAACTTATCCTTATATCCACCAATCTGAAACTCTACCCAAGCCTGCTCTTCTACAGTTGTCTGCTGACCTTGAGTAAGCCATGAGACTTTATAGGGTGATGGGTGAGGCAATCTCCTAAGCTTCAGCTTTACCACCATTTCTTCAGACACAAAGTTCTCAGTAGAACCAGAATCAATCAAAACCTTACACGCCTTACCTCCTGCTTTGCAAGTGGTTCTGAAAAGGGACTTCCTCTGAGGGGCTTCTTTGTCAGGTACCTTCATGGTAGTTACTATTCTTCTCATCATCAGGGACTCTCCACTTTCTGGATATCCATAATTCTCAGGACCATTCACACTCTAGAAATCATTAGAGCTTGTCCTACTTTGATTATCAGGTTCATTAACCAGATTTGTCCTCCTTTCTCCTGCTGAGCTTGTGGCCTTGTCTGGACATCTGCTGGCTATATGGCCTTCTTTGTTATAGTTGTAACACCTGATGGATCCTCTGCCCTGGGATCTTCCTCTGTAAGGTCTTCTGCCTCTGAAGTTTCCTTGCTGACTGAAATTCTCTCTCTGATTCTGACTATTGTTGCCCTTGCTATTGTCCTGACTGGATTCTCCTTGATATCCCTGTCCATGTCCTCTGCCTCTGAAAGGACTTCTTCCACCTCTTTGTTGTCTTCCTCTTCCTCTGTTGTTCTGATCTTGTTTCCTCTTCAGCTTTTCTTCCACTTTCAGTGCCAACTGAAAACTTTTCTGCACTGTATCTGGGTTATGCAGACTGAGATCTTCCTGAATATTAAACCTCAATCCATTAAGGTATTTGGCTACCTTTTCCTCTTCACTTTCTTTCACCTTTGTCTTCATACAGAGTTTCATGAACTCTTCTGTATATGAGCTGACATCTAGCTCCTTCTGCTTCAGGTTCTGCTTCCTCTTGTGTAACTGGATACTATAATCCAAAGGAATATAAGCCTCCTTCACCAATTCCATCATCTTCTTCCATGTGGCAACTCTACGTTTTCCCTCCTGTACTCTATCATCCTGAACAAAGTTCCACCATGTCAAGGCAGCTTCTTTCATCTTTGACTGTGCTATCTTCACTCTCTGCTGTTCTGGTATCTCCTCTGTTACAAAGAAATTGTTCAGACAATCTATCCATTCCATTACTGAATCAGGGTCCATCTTACCTGTAAACACTGGCAAATCCAGCTTCACATCCATGGTTCTCCTCTCCATGGCCTTGAGGGCGTTCAACAGCGGTCTCTGGTCTGCAGGAACGACCTCCTCGCTCCAATTAGGGATATCTTCTTCTTCCCTATCATCTTCTCTACCAGAACCTACTCTGCTCCTCAACTTTGCTAAGTCATCTTTCAACTCCTGATTCTGAGCCTTCACGGCCTTGCTTTCTGCAATCTGTTTCTTCACCAGAACTGCCAACTTAGCGTTGGTCATCCTTGCTGGAACCTCAGATGTTCCTTCTTCGTCTGACATCCTGCTTATCCTTTCCAGAAGATCCTAACCTTTGCTCTGATACCACTATGATGCAGAGTGGGACGCAACGGAGGCTAACTAACAGGAAAGAGTAGCCAACAATACAAACAGCATGATAAAAATGTCTATCGGCTGAACATCATCATCATATTTCCTAGAGACACCAACAGCATCATCACATTCCAACAGCATCATCATATTTCGGATGATCGCAAATATCCTCCTGTCGACTACTATTTACCTCCTCCGTTTGTCGCCTATCATCATCATCATGATAATCAACGGGCGCAAACATCCTCCGGTTGTACTGTTCATCGGGTGCCAAATACAAGCGGCATCATCATGATATTCAATATCACCTTCGTCAGCAGGATATCCAAATATCCGGTTGCTCCAAATATCCTGATGACGTTGCACTTCAACAACTTGCCTTCGATGCTCCACTGCCCGACGATACAAGCAACAGCATCATGATATTGTTCATCTGGTTCCTCGAAACCTCCTGATGATGCTAATACAACTTCCTGCCTACGCCGATACCTTACCACTTAGTGACAACAGGATAAACTCGCATTGAGGGATTTCTTAATATCCTGATGACGATGACGTCATATCCTGATGACGATGACATCACACATCAGCCTGATGAATTCTTCAACACTTAGCCAAAAAAACTTAACTTTCACACCCGCATCCGTTAGCGATATGCGGATGATGAACTTCCCCGAGAGATGATCCTGACTGCGATATATACATTGAGTATATATCCAACTCAAAACATCATGATGCACTTGCAACTTGCAAACTTCAACAACTTCATGACCTGATCCTGATGGCGATGCATTCGCAGATGACGATGCGGCTTGCTCCGGCTGGAAACGCTCATGCAGACTCCTGTGTATCCGTCCACTGCATGTAAACACTCAAAACCGCATAATTTCATAAAGATCATGTGACGACCGGGCTGGATCACCTTCTAACCAAAAATCTAACAACTTATCTTCTAGACCTAGCACATGAGGATGCTAGGCTGATTCACAGCATGCTCCTAACTGATCTCCTGAACAATGCAATGCATAAACAGAAACCACAAATGCAAACTAAACTATGATACAGGACCATTCCACCGATTTGCAGGATCAACCGGTGGAAGGGTTGAAAATACCCATCTACTTGTAAAACAGAAAAGGAAATCAACACAGATACAACTGATCAACTCAAATACTGCAAAAGATGAGATCTTATTCAATTGAGATTCAAATGTCCTGCTTTCACAATTCTACTTCACAATATCTGGACTGATCACCAGTACAGCATATCACCAGTACTACTCTCCTAAACATAACAACTATCAAAATCAAAATGAACAGTCAATATGAACTGTCAATATGAACTCAATGTCTCTAAACCCTAACAGATTGAAGGTATATATAACAAATCCTTCGAGTACTACCAACTTCCCTTCCCAGCGGCTGGGAGCGAGGACAACTCAGACTATCTCATCCCGATCTCTAACTGCCTACACATACTCCTAGGCTGAACTAATACATAGCATCGGTCCAATGGACCTTATTACATGATAAAGTCAAACATTCTAAAAATAGACTATCCTGTCATCATGCTGATAACTATCCTATATCCTGATCATGTATGTCATCATGCGGACCTATATCCTGATCATGTGCGGGTGCTCCTGCACCAAAATTACCCTGGGTGTCTGATGCAGGAGCATCTAGTGGTGTAAGGACAATCTTGCATGACCCAAACATAAGTTAATTCAAAATCATTACAGTTTTTTCCATTTATTTCCATAATTAGTGTTTCTGGTTCCATAATCTTTTGAATAATGATGTAGGACTTTTAATTTTTTCCAAACTGCTAAAAATAACAAACTGTGAGTTTTGGAAAGTTTAACTGCCATTTTAGGAAAGTTTGCATTTGGGCATGGATTGAAGTGAAAACTTACAGAAAGATTCATAATTGAAATATAAGACCTTTGGTGAAGGAATCAGGTAAAGATCATTTGTGAGATGAAAGATATTAAAGTTTTTGTTTTCTGAAAAGCCCCTGAAATTTTTTGAAACGAGATATGAGGCACTAAAACACCCCATAACATCCCAAAAAGTTGACAAAAAATTGTTTATGTATCTTAGGCATGATAGTTCACATCGCGAGCTTTTCAGAGCTTAAAACAGTTCATCAATCGGATACCCAAATCAAAAGTTATGCTTCTCGAAAGTTGACCTACTTTTGGAGGGAGTTACAAATTTCAAAATTTAGCTGGAGGCTGCCAAAAAAGTGCTATTTATGACTATTTTGGGAACCCTAGGTAGTAGTAGAGTTAAGGGGGAAACTGTAGAGTCAAGAATAGGTGGGAAAATAGAAACCCTAGAAGATTTGGGGTTGCAGATGGTAGATGATTCTAGAGTCTTGTGAGAGGAAGTTGTAATGTGTTGCAGCCTGTGGAGGGTTGATTCCTTTGATTGTATTTGAGCTTCTGTAATGTAATAAGTTGTCCAAATCAATAAAGAAAGTTCTATTTTCTATGTGCAATTTCTTTTTTTTTTGTGTTTTATGATTTACCCCCTTTCCATAATCTCTTGAATAATGATGCAAGACTTTCAGTTGTTTCCAAATTGCTAAAAATAGCAAACTGCCAGTTTTGGAAAGTTTAACTGCCATTTTAGGAAAGTATGCATTTGGGCATGGATTGAAGCAAAAACTTACAGGAAGATTCATAAATGAAATATAAGACCTTTGGAAAAGGAATCAGGCAAAGATCGTTTGTGAGATGAAAGATATTAAAGTTTTTGTTTTTTGAAAAGCTCCTAAAATTTTTTGAAATAAGATATGAGGCACTAAAATATCCCATAACATTTCAAAAAGTTGATGGAAATCTATTTACATATTTCTAGCATGATATTTCACATCACGAGCTTTCCGGCGCTTAAAACGGTTCATCAATCAGACACCCGGATCAAAAGTTATGCTTCTCGAAAGTTGACCTACTTTTGGAGGGAGTTGCAAATTTCAAAATTTAGTTGGAGGCTGCCAAAAAAAGTGCTATTAACCCTGGGCAGTAGTAGATTTAAGGGGGAAAGTGTAGAGTCAAGAATAGGTGGGAAAACAGAAACCCTAGTAGATTTGGTGTTGCAGATGGCAGATGATTCCAGAGTCTTGTGAAAGGAAGCTGTAATGTGTTGCACCCTGTGGAGGGTTGATTCCTCTGATTGTATTTGAGCTTCTATAATGTAATAAGTTATCCAAATCAATAAATAAAGTTCTATTTTCCATGTTTAATTTCTATTGTTGTGTGTTTTATGGTTTACCCCCTTTCCATAATCTCTTGAATAATGATGTAGGACTTTCAGTTTTTTTCAAACTACTAAAAATAGCAAACTGCTAGTTTTCAAAAGTTTAATTGCCATTTTAGGAAAGTTTGCATTTGGGCACAGATTGAAGTGAAAACTTACATAAAGATTCATAACTTAAATATAAGACCTTTGGTGAAGGAGTCAGGCAAAGATCATTTGTGAGATGAAAGATATTAAAGTTTTTGTTTTCTGAAAAGCCCCTAAAATCTTTTGAAACAAGATATGAGGCACTAAAACATCCCATAACATCCCAAAAAGTTGATGTAAATCCATTTACATATTTTTAGTGTGATATTTCACATCGTAAGCTTTCCGGTGCTTAAAACAGTTCGTCAATCGGACACTCGGATCAAAAGTTATGCTTCCCGGAAGTTGACCTACTTTTAGAGGGAGTTGTAAATTTCAAAATTTAGCTGGAGGCCACCAAAAAAGTGCTATTTACGACTATTTTGGGAACCTTGGGCAGTAGTAGAGTTAAGGGGGAAAGTGTAGAGTCAAGAATAGGTGGGAAAATAGAAACCCTAGTAGATTTGGGGTTGCAAATGGCAGATGATTCCAGAGTCTTGTGAGAAGGAGTTGTAATGTGTTGCAGCCTGTTGAGGGTTGATTCCTCTTATTGTATTTGAGCTTTTGTAATGTAATAAGTTGTCCAAATCAATAAAGAAAGTTCTATTTTCTATGTGCAATTTCTGTTGTGTATTTTATGATTTACCCCCTTCATCAAACAACAGCTCCACATCTGAGGATAAGTTGGATAAATTGACAACTGCTTTCAAAGATTTAAGATACAAGCTTGCTAAAAATGAAAAGAGACTTGGTCCTGAGAAGTAGATTTATTAGAGGCAAGAAAAGAGACCTCAGTTGCATGATAAGTCATACAACACAAATTGGCACAATGGTAAGCCTATTCCTAATAACAAAACTAATCAAAGATCTTAGAATGTTAAAGAAACTCTTTATCCCCTGAAGAAGACTGTCAATATTGTGGAAGATGCTCCATGGTGTATAATATGCCAAATGCCTCATTCACAGTCACAATGTATGATCGTTCAGTCCTTTTATAATGATTCTAATGCTTGTGATGACTGTAATGAACCTCATTGTATTGAAGATGATAGTGTTAACATGCTTTCTGTAAATGGAGACTATTCCTCTTCTGTTGAGGCAAATGTAGAAATAGATGTAAATGAAAGAAGGTGCTATAAGGATATAGTATGTCAGGAAGTCTTTTCAGATGAAGAAAATGAGGATCATCAGGTTTATGCCCAAGATTCACATGCTCCTTTGGTTATTTTAAAAAGGCCTTCCGATGAAGAGATCAGAGCTCTTACAACTGCTGCAGTAGCTCAGGTTAAGAGAAACTATAACCTTAGAAGTAAAGTCCAAGCAAGTGACTCAGGCCAGCTAGGAAGCATTTTTGTAAAGCAACCTCAACATAAACAAAGAGACCCTGAATCACAAAAAAAGTAGACTAATAATAGTAAGAGAGATCTAAAAGAAAAATTGAATCAAAACACTAAAAATTCAGAGGGTAAGGTTTCTCAGAATGAAGAAAAGGTTAAAGGCGCACATGTCATAGATGATAGTCAAACAACCATGAAAGCTAAGGCTGGATAGACTCATGAGAAGAGTAAGAATGTGGGCCAAGCTACGACTGTTATACAAAATTATGCCCCATTTGATATAACTCAAGCTTTGTCATAGATGAAAGTCTCAGTTTCACTGATGGAAATGATGAAAATTGAGGAATACAGAAATTAGGCATTGACTTAATTTCTGGAGTATCTCATCAAACATATCACATTACTAAAGATCAGAACAATATCCAGGAAATGGGTGTTGATGAAGAGGAAATTCCTAAAGTCTACTTAGGAACAACAGTAACAAACTGCCCTTCCTAGGTAGAACCATTCTATGTGTCCCTTATTGTTAATGGGAAAGTGATCAGGAACTACATGCTCGATTCGGGTGCTTCAACAAATATCCTACCTTTGGCTATTATGCAACAAGTTGGATTGAATATAGATAAGGCATGTGGAAATTGTTATGCTATGGATGCTAGAGAAGTGTGAGTAATAGGGATTATGAAAAATGTGGACTTCATGCTTGTAACCTATCTAGAAAAAACCTATACAATGAATGTGATAGTAGTTGATATCAAGCCACAATATGGTATGCTATTGTCTAGGAGGTGGATAGCATTGATTAGAGGAAGCATGCAATTGGATTTTTCATATGCTATGATTGCCATGAATGGTAAGGATGTCAAGCTGGTTAGAGAGGAAAGAGCACTAGATACAGTTGAAGATTAGGAACTAGAAGATCATATTTGCTTTGTGGACACCGATTGTGAGAATTTTAAGGTTGTGTCATGTGACCAGGATGTGAAAAAGAAGGAAACTATTGATGAAGAGGTTGAAAAATAGAAAGGTTATAATAGCTTGTGGACCATGTACTTTGATGGTTCCTACTCAAAAGAAGGTTCTGGTGTAGAAGTGGTATTTCTATCTCCTACTGGTAAGATCCTTAAATTCTCCTTTCTGTTGAAATTTGCTTGCACAAATAATATTGCAGAATATGAAGCCCTATTGCTAGGATTGAATGTTGCTTGTAGGCATGGCATTAAGATGTTGAGGGTGTTTGGAGATTCAGAGCTAATAGTTTCCCAAGTAAGAGATAAATATGCTTCAAATAAAAGGTTGAAACAATATAAACATGCAGTTTGAGATACTATTGAGTTATTTGATGCATTTTCAATTAACTAGATAGAAAGATCAAAAAATGTTATGGCAGATTTCTTAGCTAATGTAGCCATTAGGCTAGATAATGTCACATTATCTGATGTCAGAAATGTTGAGATCAAAATCAGACCGATAGTGCCAGACAACATATGTAGTTGGCTAGTTTTTGAGGATGATAAGGACTTAATAAATTTTCTGCATTGTATTGATGAGAATGAGAATCATGAAATAGATTTCAAAAACTTCATGGAAGTTGTAGACGAGAAGGAAAACCTTTTTGGAAAAGAGGTGATACAACTTAAGACCAATAAGATTCCAAGGGGGTTGGTGGCTTTAGAAAGAGCCTTTGATAATAGAGACCAGTTGATTGCCAAGACCTCTTCCCCTCACATGGAAGAATTGGAGGAAATAAATTTGGGTACACAAAATGCTCCAAAGAAAGTCTACGTAGATAAGCACTTGAAACTGAATATTAGGGCAATGTTAATAGCCTTACTAAGGAATTACAAACATGTCTTTGCTTGGTCATATGAAGACTTGAAAGCATATAGATAGGACTTATTTCAGCATGAAATTGCCCTTAAGTCTGGAGCTAAGCCATTCAGACAGAGGCAGAGACCTATTAATCCCACTTTAGGTCCGAAAATATAAGAAGAACTTATGAAGTTTAGGGATGCTAGAATTATTGAGCCCATAAGACACTCTACTTGGATGTCAAATCTTGTCACAATTAGAAAGAAGAATGGAGATATAAAACTGTGTAGATTTTAGAAATTTGAATATGTCTTCTTTGAAAGATAATTACCCATTGCCTAACATGGAATCTATGTTGCAAAAGGTGACAAGGTGTGAACTCCTATCCATGATGGATGGATTTTTAGGATATAATCAGGTGAAGGATAAAACTACCTTCACAACTCCATGGGGGACTTATGTCTATGTAAGGATGCCATTTGGATTGACAAATACAGGTGCTACTTTTCAAAGAGAAATGGATGTTGCTTTTGCAAGATTGATTGATTCTATCCTAGTTGTGTATCAAGATGACCTAACTACTTATTCAAAGAAAGAGGAACATCGCTATATGCATCTAGATAAGATTTTTATTAGGGCACTAGAATATGTCATCTCCCTAAACCCTAAGAAGTGTGCTTTTGGAGTAACTGAAGGAAAACTCTTGGGACACATAGTGTCTAAGGATGAAGTTAGGATTGACCCAGAGAGGGTTGCAACAATTGATAAAATCTAGATACCCAAGACAATTAAAGGCATCCAATCATTTTTTGGGCAGATTAACTTTGTTAGAAGATTTATTCCTAATTTTGTAGAGATTACCAAAGCTATATCCAAGATGTTAAAAAAGGGTGAGTCTATAGCATGGGGAAGTGAAGCAATTTAATCATTTCAAAGCATAAAGGAGGCTATCAAGACTGGTCCTATTCTAATGTCTCCTAATTTTTTCAAACCCTTCCAATTGTTTTCATTTGCTTCATTCTATACAATTGCTGCATGCTTGTTACAGAAGAATGATAATGGATTTGAGCAACCAATTGCCTTCTTTAGCAAGTCTTTGTAGGCTACAAAATTGAAATATGACATTATGGAGAAACAAGCCTATGCTTTGGTCAGGGCTGTTAAAAATTTCAGACCTTATCTGATTGGGGCTTAGGTTGTAGCATATGTGCCCCATGCAGCTGTTAAGGACATATTCACTCAATAGGAGGTGACTGGAAGGTGATGCAGATGGATAAACAAGCTCCAAGAGTTCAACATTGAGATTTAGTTTACAAGATTGGTAAGGGGACAAGGTTTGGCTAAATTGATGACATAATCAAATCTAGAGGCATGTCAAGTGAATGTAGTTCAAGACCAAGCTTGTGAAATGCATAAAACAAAATAGCACAAAGACATTGTGTATTATTTACAAAATCTGAATTGTCCTACCCATTTAAGTGACATCCAAAAGAGAACATTAAAATTACATGCTGTCAAATATGTTATTGTCCAAGGTGAGTTGTATTAGAAGAACATTGATGGTATATTGCTCAAGTGTGTAGATGAAAATCAAGCCATGAATATTTTAACTGATATGCATGAAGGGATGTGTGGTGGACATTATACAGCAAGGACTACTGCCCATAAGGTTCTCAGAGTAGGATACTAGTGGCTAACACTTTTCTCTGATGCACATAAGATGGTGAGGAAATGTGATTCTTGCCAAAGATTTTTTAAAAAACTTAAGTATATAGGTGCATTACCTCTTAAGACTATAACAGTGGAGGATCCATTTCAACAATGGGGAATAGACTTCATAGGAGAAATAGTAGAAAAGTCAAGTGGAGGACACAGTTGGATATTGGTTGCTATAGATTATTTCACCAAGTGTCCATTGAGGGCATTCCAACCAAGAAAGCCATGAGTAGGGTTGTGCTTGATTTTATCTTAGAACACATAATAATTAGATTTGGAGTACCAATGAAATTGGTTATAGATAATACAATGTGCTTCACGTCTGGTGAGTTTGTAGATTTCTACAATATGTATGGAATCAGTTTATCTCATGCATCACCATATCATCCTCAAGGAAATGGCCAAGCAAAATCTAGTAATAAAAGTCTCATGAAGATAATCAAGAGGATAATTGATAAGAATAAAAGAGCATGGGACTCCAAATTAAAGTTGACACTATGGGTAGATAGGGTAACAATAAAAAAGGCAATTGGTAAGTCTCCCTTTGAGTTAGTATATGGTGTAGAGGCCAGGTTGCAAGTGAATAATATCTTGCCAGTGTACAAGTTTATACAAGAAAGCAGTGAGGATATGGAAGATCCAATGGTTGAGAGAGTGAACCAAGTAATTGCATTAGATGAAGCTAGGAGAGAAGCACATAAGAGCAATGTGAAGAAACAATAGAAAGTGACATATTTGTTTGATAAGAGGACTTCAGAGAGAAAATTCTAGGTGAATGAGTTGGTTCTTGTGTGGAATGCCAGGAATCAGGATAAGGGCAAACATGGCAAATTCAAACCATTATGAGTAGGCCCTTATATGATAAGTAATACTCATGGAGAGGATTCCTATTTTCTCCTAGGGCTAGATATTGAATTCTAGGAGTTGCCTGTGCATGGACAATTCCTGAAACCTTATTTTTCATAAGTTCTTCTATGTGCAAATTGTAAAATAGGATGTATATAGATTGTAAATAATGTATATTCTTGTATAGTTCATTCCTTTTGGTCTTGGCTTGGTCTACTCCTAGAAGTTCAGGGGTTCTCGCTGTAACCTAAAAGCTTAAACATCCCCAGTTAGAGCCAATGGTGGTACCTATATGGGTTTAGGGTTTTTAATCCATGAAATTATAGATCATTACCTTTAAAATATTTAAAGATTAAGTCTCTAGGTCTCATGTGATTTATCTTTTAATTTTGTGTTGACCACCTGTAGTAGGTCCTTGGTCATCTAAGTTATAACTTGAAGCCTTTATGTTCATTAGGTGACCAACCCAATGTCCTAGGTTTACCCCAAATAACACGTAGAAATATTAAATTTCATGTCCTAAGTCTTCATAAGGGTTATAAAGTGTTACGTAAAAGTATTTCACAATGTTACATGGCATCAAAGGTGATGTCATCATCCCTCTGCATGACTGCAACAGGGTGACACCTATCAAGGAATTTAGGCTTATAACCCCTTAATCGAGGATCCTACATCAAGGAATTGTATGTTGCCAAGTGTCGAGGTAAAAAGTGATTTGTAGTAAGGTTCAAATCTGATGGTAGCGCAAGCTCACAACTGAGTCTTGTTAGAGGAGAATATTCATCAAGCGGTCATGATAGGGAAACATGTGGCCTCATCTTAATAAAGAAATGAAAGTAAATGAAAATGGGACATGTGGAGGCTTTATCATACCCACAAAGGGTAGGTTGGTGGTGGGCCATTTTTGGCTGCGACGCTGTGAAATGGCGCCATGCGTCTAAATCAGACAAAAGGTGATGCAGTCAACAAAGGATGTATGTCTGACTTGTCTTGCTCCTATTGGCCAAAGACTTTTCAATGACAAAGACTAAGATTTTCAAATCTGGTGGGTGAATGGTGGCCATGGATTTCACAAGGAAAAGTTTAGATCGATGACCCATGTTTAAACTTGTCATGAAGAACATTGTGGGTGCCCTGTGACACAAATTTAAGTTAAGGCCAAAGCTACTTCCATTAATGCCTCAGAACCTATGCTATAAAGCTTCAAAATGAAGAAAATTAGGGCTTACTGCATCATTTCCTCAAACATGAATAGAGTCCTGACGCATAACAAGTTTACAGGTGAATAAAAGAAGGAATTTCAAGCTTTTGCAGGTGTAAAACCAGTAAGTTTACTCTGTTTGACCATGCTTAGTAAATTTTTAAGTTGATTACTTGATTGAAAGGGTAAAAAATTGTTGAGATAAGAAGCCCTAGTTTAATATAAATAGTATGAGAAGATGAGTCAAACCAGTCAGGCCTCCACATCAAAATGTAGTTTGGATGAGGACCTTATGGTCCAATTCCCAGGGTCTACTAGACGTGCTTTGAATCTGCATGGTCTTGGCAAGCCAGATGACAAATTCCTAGACTCTTGCTACAATTGTAGGGATGTCTAATTGCCTGTGCTGGTTTGGATTCTATTTAAGCAATGACATCATAGGATGGACTTCAAAGTCCTGTTTTGCAATGCTTGGCAGTTGGATTTGGCCAAGCTAGTTTGATCTAATATATTTCCAAACCTAGATTTAGTCAGGGTAATTGTACAGAGGTATGATCCTCAAAAAAGATTAGTCCTGACAGACAATGGCACAGTGATAATCAAATTTACTAAGGTCTGCATCTCTAGTGTGTTCAACCTAAACCTTACAGCCAATAAGCCGATCAACCTTGGTGCATTGAAGGAAAGTTATAAGAATGTCAAACGTGCATACAATAATTTCAACTTGGCCAAACATAGACCAAGAGGCATAGATGGCCAATTGGTGAAAATACTAGACAGGGAAGAGGAGCTCTTTGAATGCACCCTATTCATACATTACTTTGTAAAAACCTACCACAGTCTTTGCCAGGTGCTTGGAAGGGATGCTTCAGACAGGATGCCAGTCTCTCTGATGATGATGGTAGTAAATATTCAAGATCCAGAGACAAGGGAGCCATATGACCACACTTCCTATTGGGAAGAAAAGATGCATAAAAAGATAATGGCACTCAAGGGAAAATTGTATACTATGGATGCCCATGTTGGTTCACATGGTATTCTCTGTTGTGTCACATGATTTCGTTTACTTTGTCAGGAATGTGGCATTAAAATTTACATGTCAGGATGACATATGTACAAGGGAATATTCTGCCATTTCAAATGTGGACATGCATGGTGGAATATGCTGCCAGTTCAAATGTGGACATGCATTATGCATTTTTAGATTAGTTCTTTGCTTTTATGCATCTCTTTCATGCGTCATTTTGCATGCATTCATTCCTACATGTCTCACCAATAAAGGCAAACAACTAGTCAAACTCGAACGACCCATGGTAAGTTCATCATTTCAGTTTTCATTATTCATTTTTGATATATTTAAATGCTAGACTAATACTAGTTATTGTAGGTCAATTGCAGGAAAATTGACAATAGGTAAGGCCTAGTTCAGGAACGGTACCTACTTTTCATGTAGACTACCATCCCTGAGGGGGCAAATATGTAAGCACAAAAATAACACACAGCCTCTATGAGGACCCCTATGATGACTATAATCCTTGTCACGTACATGTAAGCATGAAATAAAGTCCTTGAAAGTAGCATAACTCTTGATGATGTGTCTTCTTTCTTGTATTGTGTTGTTTCCTCTTTGTCGATTTCTCTCTCTCACCGTTTGCGACACTTTTTGACACTTTTGCGATACTTGTCAATTTATGTTTTCTAAGATTTCAACCTTGCTCCTAAGATTTGTAAGTGTCTTGTAGGTGATTTTTCACCTTTCCCCTATGTTTTTCATCCTTTGCACCCCCTAGAAGCCTTCTAGAGGTCCCCCTATCCATCTTCGCTTTCAATTCTTAGTTTCGCTTAACCAATCCAAATCTCCCCTATTATTTCTAGATCTACCTTAGGAGATCATATAGGTACAACTAGAGATATGGATTCTTGCACATGACTGACCTATTTCTGGAGGCAGAACACCTCCTTTTCCTCTCTTCTATCTTTTCCCACCATGCAGTTCTTTCGAAAACCTTGTCTTTCCCGGATCTCCCCTAGGTGACCTAGGGTTGCCCAGTGGCAACCCTACTGGCACAAGGGGTGACCCTATCATATTTCCAGCGGCAGAAAAATGTGAGTTTCTCACTCAATTTAGCTCTGATTTCACCCATTTTTCTTCAAGTTCGTGTGATTTTTGATGCCTAATATGGAGTTGACTATTTCATGCACCCACACATGCATAATTACCTCCATTTGATCTAAAATTAACTACTCAATCAATCTAATGCACATCCTTTCAACTCCATTTCCTCTTCAGTGATAAGCTATTTTTGATTTATCACTCCATAGTTAGCTGAGTTCACTAGGTAATCAACCTTGTTAACTCCCCAATCAATCCTTGTTAACTCATCAATCAAATGAGTTAACTTATCAATCAAATCCCTTCATCAAACCTATAAATACCTGCTCCCTCAAGCACAAAGGGAGGCAAATTCATTGTGCACATAGCTCTTGCCAGTTTTTGCTCTCTAAATCAACATTCTAATGCTCTCACAAGATGAAGGTGCCTTTTTCTTTATTCCTAGTTCAACCAAGCATCATTACGCTGCTTCATTCAATGCCATTGTGCTCAATTAAAGCTCTCATTGAGCTCTCTCAAGCTTCAACAAAGCTTCTTTTTGCTTCTTTGTGTCATTTTTTTGTCAAGAGGTCTTCCTGCCATGTCAAAAGGACTCGAGGTTTCCAACATCAAGGATTTCTAAGGGTAGTGGAGTCACACAAATCTTCATTTATTTTAGGTTCCTTCATTTTTTTATTCAATTCATAGTAATTAGAAAACCAAATTTGCTCTTGGGAATAGTAAATCTTTGCTTTTTCCTTGACAGTTAGATCTTGCATGTTAGAGTAATTATTTTCATATTCCTAGATCTAGATTATCTGTAGAAGCAATTTCCCTTTTTAGATTAGATTATTTCAAAACAATCAAAAACCAAAAACATAGATTAAACTCGCATTAGGAAAAACCATATTAGCTTGCATTGATATTTCCCTTTTATAGATTAAAGAGCACTTTTCATTTCCAAAATACTAAAAAAGAACAAAAACAATTTTGCATATCATTTAGCTTTGCATGCATATAGAAACCATAGGAAAGATAGATAAATTTGAAAAACCTTGATACCATCACGAGGTAAACCATGATAAATGATTCAATCAAATCCTTGATCATATCACAAGGTAAACGCAAGTCAAAGCATAACCAAACCCTAGGTCAACTAAACCCTAGGTCAAAACCCTAAGTCTAGTTAGAGTTGGTCTTCACACATTTACCTCTATCTTGGCTCATGAATGTGCCTAGGAGTTAGAGGAGAGTGGGTGACGGCTATGCTCAATTAGATTGAGGAGATCAATCCACGACAACAACAAGAGACATTTACTTTACCACAACAGGATCCATTTGTCCTCTTATTGATAGAAGAACAAAAACAACTCCAAATACAACGAGAACACATTCAATGCATCGAGAGACTAGAGGATATAAATGAGAGTAACTGCTTACTCACACAAAGGTGGAATAGAAGAAACCCCAACAGGAGTAGAGAAACTAGTGACCCTTCGGGTCATAGGGTTATCTCAACAACAACTACCATCGAATGAAACATTCAACTTAGCACACAATAACAAAGGCCAGAGAACTTGCCGACCCCTCTCTGTGAAGTCCATCTCTCCAACAAGCTAGACCCCTACCGTGTCTCACCTCCTCTCAACTGGCTACTTCCATGAGAGTGAGAGTGACATGGTGGATCACCCCGTGGAAAGGAGGGAAGGGTCCATGTGCGTGTTGAAATCTGACCCAACAACCCCAAGAAACTAGAGTCACGATTTTGAGCGTACAGATCCTGAGACACAGAAATATTGGGAACAACAGAAATAGGTCATAGACAACTTTCAAAGATCCTGACAGAAAATAGTACCTTGGACTTGGGTGCCTGCTCATTAGTCCCCAACTTTTCTGCATCTAGAATCTCAAAGTTTGGTATGTATGTACTCTAAATATTATATCTCTGTCTGCGAGTATTTGTCATGTTTCATTTGCTTATTTATGATTTTATGAAATTAGGGTTTGAAGCATAATCAGGCTTTGATTAATCAAATAATCAACAAATTCCAAGTTTTGTCTTCGATCCAAGAGACATTAAACCTATAGTAGAGACCTCTTTTAAAGATTGTGGCTTGAATCAGTTTATGTCCTTGAATGTAAGGTGTGAAAGGATGATTTAATCTATACATTTATTGAAATTGAAAACCCCCTCTTTTTACACTAAACACTCCCTACCTCTAAATCTGTCTCCTTATGTCTCTGGCCATGTCCCTCACTCTCTATATCCCTATCTCTCCCCTTGGTCTCCTCTATATCTCCCTATTGGTCCTCTCTCTCTAAACCCTAAACCCTAAACCTCTAAACCTTAACCCTAATGCCTAAAACATAAACCTTAAATAATGGCCCTAAACCTGAGCAACCCTAAACCCCTACCTCCCTATCTCTCCCTTATCTCCCTATATCTATCATCCCTATACCTCTCAATCTCTCTCCCTAGTTCCCCTAACCCATAAACCCCTAAACCATAAACTCAAGCAACCCTAAACCTTTATCTCCCTATCTCTACCCTATCTCCCTATCTCTATCTTCCCTCTACCTCTTAATCTCTCTCCCTATGTCTTTGGACATGTCCCTTACTCTCTATCTCTCTATGTCTCCCCTCTATCTCCTCTATATCTCTCCCAATCTCTATCGGTCCCCTCTCTTTATCTCTCTCTAGACTCTAAGCTCTAAAACCCTAACTCCTAAACCCTAAACCTGAGCAATGCTAAACCCCTAACCCCTAACCCCTAACCCCTAAACCCTAAACCCTAGACCCAAGCAACCCTAAACCCCTAAACCCTAAATAATTCACATAAACCCTAAACCCTAAACCCTTAACTTGAGCAACCCTAAACTCATAAACCCTAAATAATGCACCTAAAAGCTAACCCCTAAACCCTAAATCCCTAAGTTACCCTAAATAATTCCCCTAAACCCTAACCCCTAAAACCTAAACTTGAGCAACCCTAAATAATGCTCCTAAACCCTAAACTCTAAACCTGAGAAACCCTCTCTCTCTGTCTCTCCAAAACCCCTAAACCTAAGCAACCCTAAACCTCTATCTAGATCTCTCCCTTATCTCCCTATCTCTATCATCCCTCTACCTCTCAATATCTCCCCTATCTCTTTGGACATCTCTCTCACTGTCTATCTCTCTATCTCTCCCATCTATCTCCTCTATCTCTCCATATCTATCTCCTCTCTCTCTACCTATCTATCTCTCCCTATCTCCCCATCTCTTACCTCTCTCTCCATATCATTCCTCTATCTCCCTATCTCTCCCCTCTATCTCTCCCTCTCCCTTATTGATGAAGGAAATGAAAACAATAAAACTAGGACTCTCTCTCTCTCTCTCTCTCTCTCTCCCTCTCTCTCTCTTCCTATCACCCTATCTCTCCCCTCTCTCTCTCCCTTCCATCTCCAACCTCTCTCCCTCTTCCTCCCTCTCCCTCTCCCTTATCGACAAAGACATGGAAGCAACAAAACTAGGACATGCAAATAGGGATGAGGATATAAATTGGGAGGATGAAATAGAAACAAGATAAAATGAAAGTTCATTGGATGGGAAGAATGATGAGAGGAGAGGTGAAAAATAGTAAAATAGGGAAAAATTGGTGGGATCTAAAGGGAAATTGGAAAGGAAAAGGAAAACTAGGAAAGCTAGGAAAAGGGATCTAAAGTGACATGTTTTATCAAAGCATAACGTGAGTACGTTATAACATGCTTGCGTTATGCTTTGCCTTGGTAATTTCCAAGCCTTTGGCTTGGATTTGCCTTGGGCTTCCAATCCAAAAGCTTGCATTGTGTTTAGGTCATCCAAGGACATGTTTTCTAGATTCTAATAAAATTCACATAATCTGGAGTGTGCTCCCCATTAGGATTGCACTATTTTCAATGAAAAGTAAAAAAAATACCACCATAATCTTAAGCTCTCTGTTAGCTATCTAACCATATATTTTTTTTTACATTTTGAGTATGTTAAGGATTTCATCTTTAATTTCTTTTGTTAGTGTATCCATTTTTTGTCAAAAACTAGTGTCTGGTATTTTTGACTTTTTTAGCCATTCATCAAAATTTCAAATAAATTACATTTTTAGAAACTAGACTCCATTCTACAAGTATTAAAAAAAAATTCAATTTTTGATTAGTTTTCAAAAAATTTAGGGGGGAGCACGCTCAATTTTCTATTTTTCAGGATGTCTCCACTTTGAAAATTAGTAAAAAGTCAATTATTTATGAAACAATTATTAGAAAAATCAGGGATAAACTACATGGTGCTAGCTAATTTCCCACTAAAGCAATTTTTGAAATAATAAAAAAAGTTAACTTTTTAGGGGGATCACATCAAATTCTATGTTATGTTTTTTTGAGAAAAACATGACCAATTTGTGTGCTCCCCCTTTTTGAACCCCTTAATCTCAACCATTTTTGAAAAAAAATAGTAGTTTAGAAACTAGATTTAGAGCACTACGACTTTTGTTTTTGTTGTATCTTTAAATTTTGAGTGTGACTATCTTCAATTTCTCATCCAACATCAGTCTTTCCTGATTTCAGAGAAAAAAAGTGGCATCTTAAGACCCCCCTTTGGTCCCTCATCTTTGTGCACTTACCCCATAGAATTAAGTCTAACCAGTAAGAGTCAAATAAGCATACATAACACATCATACCATATGAACAAAAGAAAAAAGATATCCATCCATGACAAGTAAATTTCCTTACAACTCCTATATATATCAGGTCATAACTGGTATAAATGGGTAGGTCTAGTCTCTACTTTGGTATGAATTCATATTACAATATATTTCTTATTTTCTTTCTTATGTCTATTACATTTGGTATATATATATACATATGTTCCTTAGAAGTGACATGTCTCTTGTTTTGCACCTCATGTCTCTTCTGGTACCGTGGTCCTTTTCCTTGAGCTATCTTCTAGTATTCTCTGGTATCCCCTGTTCTGGTACTTGACTTGCTAACATCATCCCCCCTTTTAAAATGATGTCTTATCCTCAAGACATGTAGCTCAATTAGGCAATAAATTCTAATGTTCTACTTTGAGCTTTGCCAATGTGGTAGCCCAATGTGCCTGCGCATGGAGGAGTGTACTTATCTGAGCTTGAATTTGTGCTAGTGTAAGCTCAACCTCTTGGAGACTGGTGGGGATGTTGATGCTATTTACTATTTTCTTTGGTTCTTTCAAAATAAGCTAGAGGAACCTTAGTTCACTATCCACTGCCTCCCATAGATGTTGGACTTGTTCCTTGACTAGCTCTCTCTGAGTATGGAGTTGTTGCAGCTAGATGTGGAGCTATTCAATATTATCCCTTATTGCTCATATTGGATCATGTATGAGATCATAGCTTATCTAAGCTATTTGATCCTCTATTTGTGTAATTTGGTTTCAGAGGCTTTGGTGGTGTTAGGCCATTGTAAGAAAAAATGATATATTATACTGGTAGCTTTGATGTTGTCCTCTATTTGCTCTATCTGTAGCTCCAATTGATTTTGTGCCATAGCACATTTCTTAATGAATTATTGTGTATTTTGTTTTATCAGCTCCTCCTAGGATTCTTTTCTTATTTTCTCCTTTTGGGATGTAATGTCTATTTGCAAACCGGTTACCAATTGTTGTAATTGCTACATTATGAGGAGGGACTGATCCCTAATAAAATGGGGAATCACCTTTTGTAGTGTGTCAATAGCCTTTTGTAGCTACTGTATTTTCCATATGTACTCTTGGAGGAGCTCCTCTTTGGTGGTGTTGTGGAAAATATCCCCTAATTGTAGTTTTTGGATTGGTGACATACTAGACAAGTTGACCTGCGAGTCCACCAATGGGACTTGGATCAACTTAGATATTAGTACTGGTTGGATCTATTGTTGTTGGGCCAAAAATTTCTTAATGGATGAGATTGTATCCAAAGGAGTGGATACTTCTACCAAATTGTCCTTCTTCTCTTCTTTGTCTTCTCTAGAACTAGCTATATTGCCTCCCGTTTCCATTTTATCTTCTCTAGATTCTCCTTTGTTATCCTCTGGCTTCATTGTCTTTTCTTCTAATGTCTTATCAGTTTGTCTGAGGTTGACATTATCTAGGTTTAGCCCTATGTCTTTCTCTAGACCTTTATTTATTTCCTCATAGAGCTTCCAGGTTTTTTCCTCAGTCTCTTTTCAGATAGCATAGATGTGTCTTCTGGATCTCCTATCATGAGCCTATCTACTCTGTATTTGGTCTAGAGCTCTTTTGCCTATGGTCATGCCAGGGCAAGTTTTTGCTCCTTAGTGATGTTGGAGCTTATGGCCAATATGGATTTCTCCTTTTTTTATTCATCCTGGGCTAATGCTTTGGCCCTTTTTGTCCTTATTACTAATGTAACTTCCTTCAAAAATTCCTGCATTATGTCCTCTAGTCCTTTATTTAGATAATTGACGTATTGGACTAGGCTTTGAATTATTTTGTCCTTAAAATATTCATCATATTCTTTGTAAGTCTATAGGATCTGTGGTATCATCCCATGGTGAGAAATTGCATTGAATGTTGCTAGAACATCAATGGGTCCACTTAGTAATTCGAGAGTTTTTTCTGGATTATCTTCCTTTTTCTCCTATGATTGAAATGGTAGAATGTCTATAGTCTTCTTCTTTTTCTATAGAGGTTGCTCAACCTCTTCTTCGATCTCTTCGATCTATTTGATCTCTTCTCCATTTGTCTCCCCTTTTAGCCATTGATCCTTTACTTTCTTCCTTGGCTTCCAGGCTCTTTTTGTGGCTGATGGTTTCTTTAGTTGGGAGGTTGCTAGGGCTAATGTTGTGGGTCCTGCCGAAGTTTCTATTGTAGTTCTTTGTGATCTAGTGACCCTTGTACTAGAGGATTCAGCCTGTACTGGGGTGGCCATTGCTAGTTTCATGCCCTCTTTCAATTTGCTCCCCTGCTTCTGACCTTTATTTTTCTTCTTTTCTTTGTCCTCTTGAATTTGTTCTATTTTTTGGTCCATTAAGTCCTGGTATGTACTGAACCTTTCTACATTGGGGTCCTTTGGGATCTGGAGGAGGGTTGCTACATAAGCATCCATTTCTATAGCGGTGAGCTCATAAGGTAGTGACAGAACCTATACCATGTAGGGTTCTACTGCCTCCATATACATGGCATCTTTGTCCAAACAATGTGATAGTCTATTCATATTTTGTCGATGAGAGGTAGGGGACTCGATCCCTTTCTTACATCTATGTTTCAAAGGTTTTGAAAAACCCCCATTATGCAACTTGTTGGCTTTGAAAATATGCATATTGTAGGGTATGGTATTTAATTTGAGATCTGCAATTGTTTGGTGGAGCTTCCATACCTTTCCCTTGAAGTTGGGTAGCTCATTTAGGAAATAAAACATTAAGCAAATGAGAAGTGTCCCATACCGAAAGTGATATTTGGAGGTCTTGATCTTGTGGAGGTTCTCTAGTAATTTCCCCCGCATTACCTCACACAAATCAAAATCTTTTCCCCTGACCACCATTTGGTATGTCGTGTGGATGGTGGTGGCAGTTGCCGAATCTTCTTGGTTGGCGTAGTAGATTTTCTAGGCTATTCCCATGGCACCGTACCACACTACAAGGTTTGTAATCATTTTTAGGTTTAGACTTTCGCCATCAAATGTGGCCCCAGTCAGCTTCTCCACCTTACTATTTTTGATAGCCTTCTTGGCTGGAATCCCTCCTACCATCCTTAGTCTAGTTACTACATGAATAGATTCCTTTGTAATTTAGTGTGGTTTGTCAAGATACATAAAATCATCATGGACCCAACTTAGCACAATTTGGACCCATTCATCTTCATTGTAGAATTCTAGGTAGTCCTTCCACACATCTAGACTCTTCCAACCAATTTCTATGTATTCCAGATTGTATATTTTGTCATCATTCTCTAGTAGTTGGTAGCAGAGATCCTCTAGTTTTGTGTGATTCAACTCTGCGATAGGCTTATGAATGTATTTCCTTACATCCTCCAGATAGACTACATTGTGTGGCATTGACAAAAATACCCCTTCCTTGTTGGTAACCATTGCCTTGAATGGAACCCTTTAATTGAATACTATTCTAGGCTTCTCTAATATGTGGATTACTATAGGGGTGTCCATTTTTTTCCAAAGGGATATGATGGAGGGCTGTATGCGTAGGGTTTTCTTTCTCAATCGCTAGATGTTAAATGCATTTGATTTCTTTTGTGAGGATTTTTAGTGGGGTAATTAGGTCTTTATAGACTTGAGGGTAGTGGGGTGTGAGCTATAACATGTTGATGTCGATAGCTGGGAATTTTATTACCTTGTCCGGTGCGCAGGTCTTTTGGTCCATTAAGGTGATTTGATGGTGGCATGTACTTTTTAGTGTTTATTTTAGTTATGATTATAGTATTTTTTCCCATGATTTTTCTAATATTTACAATATGGTTTTCTTCCTTCTCCATTTGTTTCGGTAGGTAGTGTTTTAATCATTCCCCATTGACCTGTTTGGTTATGAGTGTATTGTTTAGTTGTCAGAGTTTAACTGCTCTAGATTCATTGATTTGATGAATGTAATATGGTCCTAACCATCAGACCTTCAATTTACCTTGTTTCTTGAATTTACTGTCATATAGTAATACTAAGTCCCCTGTTTTAAATGTTTTCAAGTGTAGGTTCTGGTCATGCCATGCCTTCTACCTTTGCCTTTCTAATTACTGGTTGTATCTAGCAATCTTCCAGAATTCACCTAGTTTTTCTAATTCTTCCACTCTTGCTCGTAAGGATTCATCTTCTTCCAATTGTAGGGTTAGGGTTGTGCATATGTTGGGGATTATGAAATTCATGGGTACCATTGCATCTAGACCATAAACCAATTGGAATGGTGTGAATTTGCTAGTTCTTTTATAAGAAGTTTGGTATGCCCAAAGGACTGCCGATATCTTGACATTTGAATCTGTTTGGTTGCTATTACATAATTTTGTCAGTGATTTCCAATTATTTTTTTAAGGCTTCGCTGGCTCCATTAGCTTGTGGATGATATGGTGAGCTCTTATTATGTGTTATCATAAAATTATGTAAGATTTCCTTTATCATTTCATTTATGAAGTGCTTGCCTTGGTCACTGACTATGCTTAATGGGCATATATATATCGTGTAATGATGTTTTCATATAAAAACTTGGCGGCAGTTCTTGCGGTATAGTCCCTAGTTAGCTCCACTTCTACCCACTTAGTTAGGTATTCTATAGCAATGATAATAAATCAGGCTTTTAAGTATTTTACCAGAGGGTCAATGGGCCCAATGAAGTCTATCGCCAATTTCTTGAAAGGATTTTGGACCAGTACCAGTCTTAGGGGCATTTCATCCCAGTTGGTAGGTCTTCCTACTCTCTGACAAATATCACATTTTTTTGCATAGTCCTTAGCGTCTTTACATAGTGTTGACCATCATAGGGTGGATAATTTTACCTTATTATTTATTCTCTAGAGTTATGTCCTCTAGAAATTCCACTATGTGCTTCCTGCAGTATGGCTTTTCTTTCATGGTTTTAGACAACTCTTCGCAGGATGTCATCAGTCCCCTTGTGGTGTAGATCCCCTTCTATTAATGTGTATGGTGCTGCTCTTCGTGTTAGTGATTGTTTGTCTTGTGGGGTTAGGTCTTTTGGTAATTCTCTGGTGGATAATAGAATTGCAATATCTTGTAACTCTTTTAGTACCATTGTAATGTGAAACAAGTGTATACTGAGTATCTCTTGTCTATATACATCTAGTTCTTCACCAACTTTAATTCTTGATAAGTAATCTGGGCCTTGGTTGTCCTTCTCGGGTTTCACTATTATCTTGAAATTGAACTCTTGGAATAGGAACAACCATCTTGAGATCTAACTATGGGTTACCAGTTTGTTAAGTAATTACTTGAGAGGTTCATGGTCTATGAAGAACATGAACAAGGTGGAAAGTAGATAATGCCAGTATTTTTGTAGTGCTTATATCATTGCTAATGCTTCTCTTTCTATGGTGGTATAATTATTTTCTACTGTTGATAATTTCCTACTAGCGAAGGCTATAGGATGATCTTTATTCCCCTTAGGCTAAGTGAGTACTGCTCCTATAGGTATTCCAAAGGCATCAACATGAACATGGAATGGATTGTTCCAATCTAGAAAGATGACGATTGGTGCTTTTGTAATTTTTTGTTTTAGGATATCAAAAGCAATTTGTGCTTCCTTGTTCCATTCAATAATTCATCCTATTTCATTCTTTAGAAGGTCTTCTAACAAACATGTGATTCCAATATACCCTTTGATAAATTTTTGGTGGTATCCGATATAACCCAAAAATGTCTAAACTTCCATAGAATTCTTTGGTGGTGGCAGATTCTAGATTAGGGCTATTTTCATTGGGTCTACCATTAGTCCTTCCTTGCATATGATATGGCCTAGGAGTGTCCCATATGGTACTGCGAATATGCATTTCTTTAGATTTAGTGAAATCTACATGCTCCTACATCGATTTAGCATCATTTGGAGGACCTGGATATGGTCCTTTACTAGGTCATAGACCATCCAATCGTCCAAATACGCTTCAAAGAAATCATGGATACAGTCTTTAAAGATATTAATCACTATCTGACTGAATATTGTTAGAGCATTCTTTAATCCAATGGCATGATTGTATACATATATGATCCCCTTTCCATAGCTAAAGTGGTTTTGGGTTGATTTTCCCTGATCTTTACTTGGTGGTATCCGGAAAACCTGTCGGTGAATAAGTAAATCTCTCTTTTGACTACTGATTCTATTATTTCTTCTATGAAAGGTGTGGGACATGGGTCATGTATAGATGATTTATTCAGTTCCCAAAAGTCAATGTACACCCTGACTTCTCTGGTCTTCTTGTTTTGAACTACCATTAGGCTTATCCATTCTGCATCTTCTACTGGTTTAATTATTCCAACAACCAACATTTTGTCTATTTTAGTCTTTACCTTCTTTTTCATATTTGGATTTAGTTTGTAGGGTCTTTTCCAGACTAGTTTAGCACCTTCCTTGAGTTGGATTTTCATTACCCCACTTCTTCTTTGATTCCTTTCATTTCAATAAAGTTCTAGGGAAATAGATCTTGGAAGTCTTTTAGAGTTTCAATTGTTTGTGCAACCACTATTTCATCCTAGTAGTATCCTATCCAGGCTAGTTTGGGATCTCCTTTGGTTGCAATGTTTGATTCCATTAGTTTTATGGGTTCGTTATAGTATTTTTCCTTTGGAGTGATGGTTTCTTCTATTTCCATATCTAGTAATTTCTCTTACTTGTCATCTTCTATCTTACAATAGTGTTTTCTCACTCTAGAATCTTCCCATTCCATCCAATCTTTGTAATTATAGATTTCCTCTTCTTCTGATGGTGTGGAATGGGGTTGTGGTACTAGTATTTCTTCTTCCTCTATTGGGCTGAAGATAATTGCCTTTAATTTACCAAGTGCAACTTGTATCTAGAAGTTTTTGCTAAACAATGAAAAAGTCTAGATGAAGTTTGTGGTCAGCTCTTTCCATGTTCCAATCTCCCCTCTTCTCTCTTGATCAAGGTACTAGGTTCTCGCCACCGAGCATAGGGTCCAGTATAGCAGTTGAATGTATATCCAATCATCATATTCATAGTTTCCTTCCTAGTGGTACTAGCATATTTCTAAGTGTTTCTTCAAAGGGATGTCTTCATATTCTCCTACCTCTAGTAGAAATCTTGCTATTATCAATGTCTTAAATGTGTCCCATTTTTATGGTTTTCTTATGTGTGTTGTACCAGCTTGCTACAGTGCAAGTAAGGGTATGCCGTAGTTTGGCCAACCTATTTACTTCATTAGGGATAATTTCTTGATTTCAGTTATGTAAGGCAATAGTTCATCTATTCTGAAGTATCTAGGTAGCTTTGTCTGGGTGTTTTGTGAGATAAGACAAATTATGTGAGAGTCCCCTTTGTTGTACCCTTCTTTCTTTCCAGTGGTACTGCACATGTCGTGCTCTACACTGCTCTATACCGATTGTGTTTTCCTTATCATAAATCTTCTCAGAGAGCCAAAGAGTCTCTGAATATACCTCTTGATTGTCTTGCATCCATGCCTCTAACACTACTTCGCTATCCGTACTCCCTTCAGTGTCCTCCACTTCTAGTTCTTCTAAATTTGGTTCTTCTAAAATTTCATCCACTATATGGTTATTGTGTTAATTGTTTGGTCATTATCTTCGTAATCCTCTGCATTCACTTCTTCTACATTGGGTCCTCTGGACCTCCTCCCTAGGGGTATGTGGAATACTCTCATATCATCTGCAAAGGAAATCTCCTATTTCCAGGCATCTATAATTCCCTTAGAATCTACAAACCACCTTAGCCCCAAAAGTGCATCATTCATGGTGACCATCTCGAAGTCAATAGATTGTTTGACCCCTTTTACATTTACTTCCACATTCCTCCAGGTTCCCATTGTCTTCATTCTGGTGTCGTCCACCAAGATGAAGTTGTAGGGAGTTGGAGCTAGTGCTGGTTTGCCCAGATATTCCCATATTATTTTAGGAATTAAGTTGACATCTAACCCCAAATCAAACATAACCTTAGGGATCTTCTTCTAGAGGATCCAGAGTTCAATCATAATTGGCCTTAGTTTCCAATGTCTTCCCATAGTTCTTACCTAGGGTATGGTCTTTTTGTTCCAGTATTTATTAAGTTGTGTTAATTTAGTGTGTAGGTCTTGTTGCCGTACTAATTTTGTGAATTGTTTAAGGAATTTTACTTCTTGCTTTGTAAAGTAGTTGTTTTATAACTTTTCTTTCTCTTGTTCCTGCTCCAGAATCCTTTTAGTTTATTTTACTATTTGGTCATGTTGTTCCTTTGTGGGGTAGAATTCTTCTTCTTCTCCAGAGCTATTTTCCTCTTCTGAAGTCTCTAGGTTCATCTCTCCAGTATCCATACCTTTCCAGGTTACCTTGGTAGCCTTGCCTTTTTTCTTGGGTCTAGCCTTAGTGTAGCATTCATCCTCGGTACTATCTTCTTTTGTTATGTACCCATCATTCTTCCCTATCTTCCAACATTGTTTGGTTCCCTCTTTTGGGTCCTTGGTTGTTTTGTAGAGGAGTGTATCTCCCCTTGTAGTGTTGGAGTCCTATTTATTATCTTTTTGAGATTGTACACTATTATAATGTTGGCATACTTTTTCTTAGTTAAAGGCATCATGATCTTCCTCACCATAAAATCCACACTGTTTCCTCTTTTCCCCTAGCATTCTATATCAAAGTGTCCCAGATTCCCACAATTGAAACAAGTAGCATCTACTCTTCTTCATCTTCCTCGTCTGTGCCCTCTTCCTCCTTGGGAAGGGTCATTATCATTATAACCTCCTGGTCCTTTGATAGCATTAGAATTACTTTGATTTTTCCAAGGTGGGACTCTGTATCCATGCTTCAGTGCATATAATGGTCTTTCCACCAGCCCTTTTACATATGCCATATCCCGATCATGGTCTGGTTCTTCATTTATCTAGAACTTACTGGATAGGCATTCTATAGTTTCATGGCTATCCCATTCTCCACACACCCCACAATAGCCTAAATTTGGTTTCCTAATGGTGTGGAGGTCCATCCTTAGAGCAATTTCCTTTCTTTCCCCGATTTCCATTAGACATTCATTCTGTAGGTGGCCTTCTCTACCATAGTAGGAACACCAAATATTAGGTCTTTGTGGGTCAATTTCTCATTTCATTAGTTCCTGTCTTAAGTGTAATTGGTACATTTCCAACTGCAATTTTTTCATCTTCCTATTCTCTTTTTCTCTCTATGTTATTCTCCAAGACTAACCTTCTATCTGGCATGCTAACACAACTAGTTTTGAATACAAACCAAAACTTTGACCATCCAAGGCCATTCTTAGTTCTAGAGCGATGGCCAAAGGGAACCATTCTCTCTTCTGTTTGTCATTTAGTGGTTTGTCCAGCCTTGAGACCACTTCCTTGAACCTCTTGTCAAATTCTAAAATGGACTCTTCATCTCTTTGTGATAGTTCTCTTAGTTTACTTACTCCTTCTGTTAGGAGTTTTGGGCTGTCAAATTTTTTTAGGAAAACCTATTTTACTTCATCCCATGATTTATTGTTCTGGGGGTATGATTTATGGTATCATTTTAGTGGTTCTTCTCTTAGGGAGCTAATGAAATCAAATAGCTTTATACTATCCCTTTGTTCATTCTAGCTTTGCCATATAGTTTCTAGAAAAAAAGATGTGCTCTGTAGCATTGCTAGTAGCTCTCTCAAAGACTAGCATTTTCTTCATTGTGGCCATGTCTTCTTCTGATGACCCTTGTTCTAGGCTTGTTGTACCACTTCTTTGATTACTAAATATGGAACTATATTTAGTATCACTTCTTGTCCTTTCATAGTTGCTTTGTCTTTCTATGGTTCCCCACTCAATTGGTTGATCATTTCCATCTATGTTATCCCAATTTACCATGTAGGTCATCCACAATTTAGGTTTCTTGCTTTCTTTGTCTATTTCTATGTGTGTTATATCTAGCTTAAGGGATGACTCTTGGTTTGGGGGTGACATATGTTCTTCATATCTTTTCTCTTGCGCCTGTATCTCTTCATTGATAATCAGAACTTAGTTTATTTTTAACTAATGATTCCTTAGGATTGGGTTTTGTTAGTTCTTCTCCTTGTTTAGTTGTGGTATTTTTGGCTTTTGGTTCTTGTCCTTCTTTCCTCCCATTTTTGGCTGCACCTACATTGGCACGCTCAACAACATCCCTCTTGGTGCACTCTCCTCATTTCCTTAGGATCTCGTCCGCCATTCTTCCTGCTTGCTCTATTTCCGTTCTTTCTTTCTCTCTTTTCTAGTACCTTTCTTCCCTTTCTTGAGTTTGTTTTAGTTTTATTTATTCTGCATTCATTTCTATTCCAAGTTTGATGGTCTCAAGTATCTTTCTCTTCTTTTCGGGTTTCCCTTTTCCCATATATGTCTTTTGGTTTGGATACTTTTCCCTCTATATCATAGCTCCGAACATATTTCTAAACAGCCACATCTCTTTAAGGACCTTTGGGATCCTCCCTCCTTTCCATTCATCATCCCCTAATGGCATACCCCCCTCTCACAGAGGTGGCCTTAGGGTTTGACAAAAAATAATTTTATTCTACCGATTTTCTAGTTCCTACCGACTTCTAGTTTCTTAATTGTTCTCTCTAGGGTCCCATCAATGGAACCAATGTTGGAAAGAGATATGGGACTAGTACAGTCTGGAGAGATATACCCTAGGTACTTCTTGAGTAGTCTATTTATACCCCAGAGGACACAACCATAGAATGAAGTCTAACCAGTAAGAGTCAAATAAGCATACATAATGCATCATACCATATAAATAAAAGACAAAAGATATCCATCCATGACAAGCAAATTCCCTTATAAATCCTATATATTAGATCATAACCGGTATAAATAGGCAGGTCTAGTCTTTTCTCTGGTATGAATTCATATTACAGTATATTTCTTATTCTATTTCTTATGTCTATTACATTCGGTATATATATATATATATATATATATATATACATATGTTCCTCTGAAGTGACATGTCTCTTGTTTTGCACCTCATGTCTCTTTCGGTACCTTGGTCCTTTTCCTTGACCTATCTTCTGGTATTCTCTAGTATCCCCTGTTCTGGTACTTGACCTGCTAACACTAACCAAGGAATTTTTCATGCAATCAAGATATTAATGCCCTCTTACACACCTCTTACACCTGTCATAATGCATATTGCATGCATGGGCACCTAGGGCTAAAAATAACTCTTACATTGTCAGTATTGCTATCATAACCATTATAAAATCTTATGACAACTTGCCATTGTCATATATTCTCTTACAATGTATGAGACATGCCTAAAATAGCATATTCCAAGAGGTGGTGCCTATATTTTCCCAAATCACCTATTTACCTTTACCATGATGCAATAATCTATAAAAGTAACTCTGCAACAACTTGCATCGCAATAAATAATTATTGTTGTTATTGAAACTACCTCATTCCCTTATGGGTAATTACAAATTACAAATAATAAAATAGAATAAATACAACATTGGGATTTACAAGGTTAATGGCACCTTATCCCAACATTCTCCCACTTGACATTTTACATTGTAAATCAACCCATAGGAAATCAAATGAAAAATAATCAGGCATTAGAAACAAGGCCCATGGCCTCTCTATACCACGCAAATTTCTCTCTGCTCATAGGTTTGGTCAATGAATCTACCACATTCTAGGGGACTATTTCAGACCATAAAGAAACCCCTTTAACCTACAAACCCAATGTTGTTTTCCTTTTACCCCAAAACCTGTAGGCTGTTGCATGTAAATTTCTTCCTCAAGATCTCCATGCAAGAACACAGTCTTAACATCCATTGGTTCTATTTCCCAATCAAAAGGTGCAACAATGGATAAAATAAATCTAATAGAAGTTAACTTAGCAACATGAGAGAAAATGTCACCAAAATCAACTCCCTCTCTCCGGGAGTAGCCCTTGGCTACTAGTCTAGCCTTGTACTTCTCCAATGAACTGTTTGCTCCAAACTTCTTCTTGAAGAACCACTTGCAACCTATGGCCTTTCTTCCTTTGGGTAAATGATCAATATCCTAGGTGTTATAAAAGTCTAAAGCCATCATCTCCTCCTACATGGCTAACTACCAAGACTCACTATCATCTACATGAATAGCTTCCCTATAGGATCTAGGTTCATCATCAGTACTCAATAAAGAAAATACACAATGGAAATCTAGTGGGCTATACCTATCAACTAGGTTTCGTTGTCTTTTGGATCTCCTCAAGGGTGGAGTAAGAGACTCAAATTGTTCTTCTGCATGATCTTCTGCACCAACTTCTTCTATTACAACAGATTCTTCCTCATCAGAACTACTTAAATCTTCTTCTTCTTCTTCAGCCTTCAATCCATCATTGCATTCTTCTTGAGGTACATTTTCCTGTTCTAAGTCAAAGTACACTCTCTTCAACTTTTCTTTCTCTTTTGGTTGCTCAGGTTTAGAAATAGCTCGAAGTTCCCTGAAAATAACATCTCTAGAGAAAACAATTTTTCTGGTTAGAGGATCCCAAAGCTTATAACCCTTAACATTCTCATTGTATCCAATGAAGATGTATTTCTACTCTTTTGGATCCAACTTAGATCTCTTTTCCTTAGGCACATGAACAAAAGCCTCATATCCAAAAACCCTTAAATGTTAAACAGAAGGTTTCTTACCTGTCCATATTTCATAAGAAGTGGTACACATAGCCTCTGCCCAAAAACATTCTCCAACTATGAATCACTCAACATACTTCTAGCTCTTTCCATGATTGTTCGGTTCATCCTTTCCATAAAACCATTTTGCTGTGGTACTATATACAGAGTTGTCTTTTGTTTGATTATACCTGCATGATAGAGAAATATTCCCCTCCATTGTCAAATCTTAATATTTTAATGTTTAATCTTGATTTGTTTTCAACTAAGACTTTAAAATCCTTAAACTTAGTGAAAACTTTAGATTTGTGTTTCATAAAATAAATCCAAGTAAATATGGATACATCATCAATGAAGGTAACAAAATAACGAGATTTTTTGATAGAGCCATTATCCATAGGTCCAAACACATTTGAATGAATAATATCTAACTTCTCTTTTGCTCTATTGCTTCCTAAAGGAAATGATGTTTTGTTTTGTTTTCCAAACACACAATGCTCATAGAAATTAAAGTACTCATTAGAATAAGAGAATCTGTCCAACAAATCTTTATCCTTAGTAGTTTTCAAAACATTATTACTTGTGCAGCCCAATCTATAGTGCCACAACATACAAGTGTTTTCAAAAGCCTCAAAAACATAAGAGGAATTACAAATTGTAGTGACATCTAGCCTAAACAAGGTTCCCAATCTCTTCCCCTTTGTTACCACCAAGTTTCCTCTCACCAATCTGCAACCATGCTTATCAAATGTTACATAAATTCCCAAATCATTCAAATTCCACTTGTACAAAAACAACAATAAATGACTAAAAAAACTACTAAAAATTGCATATAAATGACTAAACTTGGTCACGTGATCATTAGTAGTTTATTGCCAGTCATTTATAATGCGACCAAATTTATGACTAAACCATTTTTAGTTATTTATTTGGTTGTTTTGATTGATCAATTTGGTAGTATATTTAGTCATATATTTAGTCATATTTATTCAATGAGCTTGGTCACGTGACCATTAGTAGTTTATTGTCGGTCATTTATAACGCGACCAAATTATGACTAAACCATTTTTAGTCATTTATTGGTTGTTTTGATTGATTAATTTGGTAGTATATTTTTAGTCATATTCAATTTGTATATAATGAAACATAATCAATCATTCATTTGCACATAATGAAACAGCTGTTAAGAAGGCAAAATACTGAAATTTTATTGAGAAAAGGTGTTCTTACAGTAGATATAAGACTTAAATATGTGTCCTTGCTTTGAAAAATGTGTTACAAAGTGTGTTTCTGAGTGTTGTGACTGAGAAAACTGAGTTACAATGCTCTATTTTTTTCTTATACAGCTCCAAAACATGAAATAACTACTTGAAAAATGAAGCCTAAGGGTCCTATATCTCATCCCAAGCATGGGAGAGCATATAGGAACTAAAATTGACTAAGTTCACATGCTTAAAAATAGGGATTTGTAGTGAGGAAATGGTCTGGATTATTATTTGTATCAATAATGATTTTACCCAATGCATTGTGTAAATGTACATCCTGACTACCTTGACTCACAAGATACTCTAAAAATTGTGTCAACAATCAAAGTTGGTTCCTAGAATTAAAAAAGACAAAACAAGAACTGTTAGCTTAATATAAACCTTATGGAAATTGAAAAATAGCTTTGGAGATTTTATACATTACCTTTTTCCCAAATTCTTCAACAAGTGGTTCAATAGGAAGAAGACAATGAACAAAAAGAATAAGACCTTTGATGAAGTCCTCAGGACAATCATCATCAAACAACTGACCAACAACTAAAGGAGCATTACTTGGATTTACCTTATCAACAATCAGAAAAGAGTAAATAATTTAGTCCTTTAAATGCATATGTGGAACCCACACAATCAAAATGATAAAGGTTGATATTGTAACCAATATCTATTACATTAGCCCTTTTCCAATAAATAGGAATGTCATTTAAGTTTATATTAGTTCTCCATTGTTAAAAAGACATGGTACGAACAATAAGTTGCATAGATTAATGAATATCAGTGACAAAATGATACAAGTGACAATCCAAAGTCAAATCACCTGGAGCTCAAATATGCACCCAAGAAGAAATATAGCCCTTCATAAGACTTGAACTATTCAAACAACTTGATGCATGAATCTACACCCAATTGTTTAGAATATTCCTTGGTAGCCTGTGTGACATGAAAGAAGTTAACATGAAAAATAAGATAGCAATTGTGAATGTCATCTAGAGCCAACATTATTAATTTGAAATAAATAAAAGGTGCACAATTTTTACCTAGAAATTATTTGGAGATTTCCCCTCAGGCTGACAAGAAGGAGATCTTTCATGCACTCCAACACCCACTCTCTAGAAAGGGTCCCAAAGAACTCAACAAGGGCCTAAGAAATACTATAATCAGTAAGGGAATTGGTAGTTTATATTCAATTTCAAGAGCACATCATGTTTCATAGACATGTGGCTCAATAGCATGGGTGTTGACAATGACATGTTTAATATCGAGCAACTCTATATAGTGTTGTACCCAAAATTTACAATATTAGTGATGAAGTATACTATTGTCACAAGCTCAAGAAATTTGTTGAGTTACCAAGCAACAACTATGAACACAAATTGTCTGTAGTATAGAGACCATACAAGATGTCACTGGCCATTGAAAGAGGACTACTGCATGGTGAGGTAACTGTACTATCTAGTTCATCAAGGTGTACTGTCAACAATAACACTGTACTGTTATCACATCAAAGTTGGTTTCAAGAACACTATCTACTAGAAACTACTGACACAAGAGTTATAAGTCACTGTCATAAACCAAACAACCAATATCACTATCATGTCATATCAACACTGTCAAGTCAAGCAAATTAAGAAAACTATCACTATCAAGAAACCATTCACTGTCTCTATCTCATTTGAAAACTCAGGAACCAATGCATCCACAATACCATAGACCTTTGTTTATCAAAAGCATAGTGATAGCAAGGAAAATGGACTGTACACTAGAAAAGAGGCATATCATTAGAAAAGATAGAACAAAGACTTCATGTTGTAAGACCATCAAGATACACCACTCTACTCCACATACCACTCCACTGTGCTATACAAACAGTCATAACACTACCAGTAGAGACCTGCAACTAATCATATGTGTAGAAGGAATATAAGGACAATAAACATATAGAAGCACTATCTAAAATCATGAAATGGCACCGTCAAGTTAGAAGGCTTACTGCCACACCATCAAAGAACTACCACCATTAGGAACATGAGGCATAATACACATGGATTTATATATTATCTTTGTAATCACTGCCATTACAAACCAACTACAAACAAAGACACTTATGTCTGAAACCAATGAGGAAAGCCTTCATGTCTGAAACCAAGTAACCATTGTTAGAAGAAAATGAAGTAAATATGCCATTGTTCACTATGCATTGACAATATAACTGTCTCAAAAGACCATATCTATTCACCTTTGATCATATCAAAACATGACATGTCCCAACCTTGTATCTCTTGTAATCATACAATCCAACCTCTTGCAACTGTTTGAAGCATAAATAATAATACTCACTTCCACTAAATATCTAAATGATCAAGAAACAACTCTGTCATACTTATATGTATAAGTACCTTACCTTGCATCAACTTTTATCAACACCTTTTAAACTTACCTTGCATCAAAAAACACCATTACCTTTGACACCAATGATGTGCAACCAATGATCAAAGAAGGATGCAGATGCATACCACTGTCACAAGCAATCACTATGATTAGCAAGCCCTTTTTCACTATCACAAGCAAGAAGTATAGTACCATAACTATCACAGTTAGAGAATTACGAACTGTCACTATCATACCAACTATTGTCACTGATCATTGATAGAATATTGTATTAGGTATACCATTTACTGTGCATTCACTATGATACTCCATCACTCCATTGTGCATAGGCAAGATGATACTTCCACTGTAATCCATATCAACTGTTAAGAACAAGATTAACATGCAAATCACTGTCACCATATTCCTGTAAGTATACTAGCACTGTATAGTAGTACAAAAAACTCATACAAAGCTCAGAGACATTGTCCATAACCATCCCATCACTAAAACAAAATGTGAGATTTGTGAATCAAGATTGACACTATAGCCATTGTATCATCTACAAATCACTTCATTGTAAACCATTTCATTTTGCTAGATGTAGAAGCTATTCTTGCACTGTCATATGTGTTGACAAGTTGATGAAGTCTATCAAGACACTGACACTATATACCTTCAACATTACTAAACACTCAAGGTAATGGAGATCTTTGGAATGACTACATCTTTATTATGATGACTCCATATTCTTGTACCTTGAACCTGTTGCAATACTAGAAAGTTCTCTCAAAGTTTATGCACAACATGCACTTCACTGTGTTTGACACTAGCCTTAAAAATTTTAATGGCTTCTCTAACTACACAAGATCTTAAGACACTCTCCATAGTCTATGAGATCTTCATTAAATGAGAATAAAATTTTAGAATGAAATAAGAAGCATCCATCATACCAATACCTGAGACTACCCTTTATACCTTGTAGAAATCTGTTGATCTTTGTAGGTCTGGTTGATAACTCACAGTGACCTCTTCATATGTCCACTTTGGCCTTTGAATGATCTTTCTACAAACCTTAGTGGGATCTTTACAAATATTTTCACATGAGTAGGATAAGTTTTCATAAATCTGACAAAGGTTAAAGTTATGCAGACCTTAACCTAGTTCACATAGAGGTCTTCTTAAGATTTGATGGACCTGAATAGATAACACACACTATTTTGATACCCTTTTGATGATCATCTATTATCCTTTTACAAACCCCTTAATATTTTATAAAAAAAATTATATAGCATCATACAATTGTAAGAAAATAGAGGTATCAATACAAAACTCATGAATATATGTCCCAGAATCATCAGTCTCATGTTGGTGACCAACAGAGAGAAGGCATATCTTCACATTGATAAAAGCCATCTTGCATAGTATCAAAGGGAGATGGGAATTGATGAAAGAGGTAAATAATAAAACACATAAAAACAGAAATAGAACACAAAATAGAATATTTATTTATTGATTTGGACAACTTATTACATTATAGAAGCTTAATTACAATCAGAGGAATCAATCCTCCACAGGCTGCAACACACTACAGCTACACATCACCAGGCTCTGGAATCTTCTGCCTTCTGTAACCCCAAATCAGCTAGGGTTTTTTTTTTCCCACCTATTCTTGAATCTACACTTTCCCCCTTAACTCTACTACCACCCAAGGTTCTCAAAATAGTCATAAATAACACTTTTTGGCAGCCTCCAGCTAAATTCTAAAATTTGCAACTCCCTCCAAAAGTAGGTCAACTTCTGGGAAGCATAACTTTTGATCTGGGTGTCCGATTGACGAACCGTTTTAAGAGATGGAAAGCTTACAATGTAAACTATCATGTTGGAAATTTTGAAATGGATTTATGTCAACTTTTTGGGACTTTATGGGATGTTTTAGTGCCTCATATCTTGTTTCAGAAATTTTCAAGGGCTTTTCAGAAAACAAAAACTTTAATATCTTTTAGCTCACAAATGATCTTTGCCTGATTCCTTCGCCAAAGGTCTTATATTTCAGTTATGAATATTTTTATAACTTTTCATTTTAATCTGTGCCCAAATACAAACTTTCCTGAAATGGTAGTTAAACTTTCCAAAACTGGTAGTTTGCTATTTTTAGCAATTTGGAAAAAACTGAAAGTCCTACATCATTATTCAGGAGATTATGGAACTAGAAACACTAATTATGGAAAGAAATAAAAAAATACAATGATTTTGAATTAACTTCTTTTTGGGTGATGCAAGATTGCCCTTACACCATTGGATGCTCCTGCATCAGACACCCAGGGTAATTTGAGAAGTGACCTTGTCACATCTCAAGTGTTTGTGTGAGGAAAAACCAAATAGTCAACCCCTGCCTTAGACAACCAAGAAGAATATTCAATAGGCATTCCTTTCCATTTCAGCATATATTCTTCATATTGCCTATTTTGAGTACTTCTTCCCACATGGTTATCCAAGATCTCTTCTATCTCCTCCGTTTAAGTAGATGCCAGAATACTCCACTGTTCTTGTGTCAGTCAATCCTCTGTACCACCTTCATGATATTCTATTAAATTAGCAATGTTGAACATAAGGGAAATATTGTTCCCACTCGGTAGCTCTACTTCAAATGCATTTCCTGAATCATACTTCAAGATTCTATACGGTCCAAATTTCTTCATTTTCAACTTATTTTATGTTCCAATTGGGAACCTTTCTTTTCTCAAGTAAACCATGACTTCATCTCCTACCTGGAACTCCTTATATCTCCTCTTCTGATCTGGCTTAGCCTTATACTAAATATTCATCTGATTAATGTGCTTTCTCACCTCTTCATACAAATTCTTCAGGTGTTCTACAAAGTCTTCAGCCTCAGCACTTATCTTTTCTCCTTTGTCTAGCTTCCTTAACTCTCAAGCATTTCTTGGACTATTGCCATATACAATCTGGAATGGTGATTTACTAGTACTCCTATTGATAGAATTATTGTAAGCAAATTCTACCTATGGTAAAATTAAATCCCATCCCTTGGGCTTATCTCCTACTAAGCATCGTAGTAGGTTACCCAAACTTCTATTCACCACTTTTGTTTGTCCATTAGTCTATGGATGGTGTGTAGAACTGAACTTCAAATCTATTTTCAACTTCTTCCACAATGTCCTCTAGAAATAACCAACAAACTTGGTATCTCGATCTGAAACTATGCTCTTAGGTAGACCATGTAGTCTCACCACTTCCCTAAAAAATAACTCTGCAATATGAGCAACATCATTAGTCTTCTTACAAGGAATAAAATGTGACATCTTCAAGAATCTATCCACCACCACAAAAATGGAATAATGTCCTCTTTGTTTCCTTGGTAAACCAAGAACAAATTCATACTAATATCATCCCATGGCTTCTCTGGTACAGGTAGTGGCTAATATAGACCTTTATTTTGACTTGCTCCTTTCACCATCTAACATACTCTACAACTCTGTACAAATTTTCTCACATCTTACTACAACTATGGCCAATAATGATTTTCACCAACAATAGCAATGGTCTTATCTTGACCAAAGTGTCCAGCCAATCCTTAACTATGCTTCTCCTTAATTAGGTTCCCTCTCATGGAAATCCTCAGAATGCACAACTGGCTTCCTTTAAACAACATGCCATCTTGGATTATGAAATCCAACCATTTTGTCCTTTCCAAAGTAACAGGTTCCAGACAAGCTTTCCAAGCCTTTGCGAAATCTGGATCTTGAGGATACAAACTTTTTAGCTCATCGAACCCAACAACCTCTATCTTCATTTTTGTCAACCAATTTTGCCTTCTGCTCAAGGCATCTGCAACTCTATTGGACTTCCCACTCTTGTGCTTCAAAATAAAAGTATAACTCTACAAAAACTCAACCCATTTTAAATGCCTTTGGTTCAACTTTCCTTAAATACTAAGATACTACAAAGCCTGATGATCAGTATATAAAACAAACTCTTTTGGCAACAAATAATGTCTCCATTTCTTCAAAGCCTGAACTATAGCATAAAATTCTTGATCATAAACATAATACTTTTTCTTGGTATCATTAAACTTCTCACTAAAATAGGGAATGGGCTTACCTTCTTGACTCAAAATAGCTCCTATAGCACTACCACTTGCAGCACAATCTACCTGAAATACCTTATTGAAATCTAGAAGTGCCAAAATAGGTTGCTCTATGACTTTATTCTTTAATGTATCAAAGCTTTTGTCTACTCCTTTAGTCCATTTTAACTCTTTTCTATCCCTTCTCATTGTCTCAGTTAGGGGTGCACAAATGCTACTAAAATTCCTGATAAACTTTCTATAAAAACTTGCCAAACCATGAAAAGATCTTACCTCTATGGCACTCCTTGGTGTAGGCCATTCAATGATAGCTCTCACCTTCTCTTGGTCCATCTTAAGACATTCCTCTAAGACAACAAATCCCAGGTATACCAACTCCTTTGCAAAACTACATATCTTTAGATTAATTAATAACGTGTTTGCAAAACTCTTCTAATATGCATCAAATGCTCATCCCAAGTCTTACTAAAAATCAAAATATCATCCAAATAAACAATAACAAAACTTCCCAAAAATTCTTTTAGTACCTCGTTCATGAGCTGCATGAATGTGCTCGATGCATTGGTTAGCTCAAATAGCATGACTAACCACTCATACAAACCCTCCTTTGTCTTGAAGGTTGTCTTCCATTCATCTCCTTCTTTGATTCAGATCTAGTGATACCCACTCTTTAGGTCAATCTTCATGAAGTACTTGGATCCACTAAAACAATCCATTATGTCATCCATTCTTGGCAATGGAAACCTGTACTTGATCGTGATCTTATTTATGGCTCTAGAATCTGTACACATTCTCCACTCTCCATCTTTCTTTGGTGCTAGTACTACAATTACCGCACATGGACTTAGGCTCTCCCTTATAAGTCCCTTCCTTAAAAACTCATGAAATTGTCTATTCAACTCTTCATTCTTTGCTAGAGTCATTCTGTGGGATGTCTTATTTGGCAAACTGGCTTCTGGTATCAGATCCATTTGATGACTTATCTTCCTCACTAGTGGTAAACCTTCTGGTACATTATCAGAGATAATGTCCTAAAATTCTTCCAACATACCTAAAACTTCTGCTGGTACATCTTCACATTTCTCTTGACTAATCTTAGGAATCAATGCAAAGCAATGACGCTCTTTCTTCATACCCTCCATAAATTTCCTACCATCTACCAAGCAAATTCTAGTAGTACTACATAGCTTTTCTTCCACCTCCTTCAAGTGCTTCAACTTATGACAAACTCCATCCTTTGTTTGGGAATATGTGTTTGCATGGCCATCATGGATAGCACTCCTATCATACTGTCATGGCCTCCCAAACAACATATGACATGCATCCATCGGTATGATATCACACAACACCTCATCATGGTAGTCCCCAATCTTGAACTTCACTAAACACTGCTTATTGACCAAAGCTCTGTGATCCTTTTGCAACCATGTAATCCGATATGGATGTGGATGCTTTCTTCTTGTCAACTTCAACTTGTCAAACATCTCCTCTAAAATAAGATTGTCAGTACTTCCATTGTCAATAATAATATCACAACACTTACCTTCACATTTGCACCTTGTGCCAAATAAACTCTTCCTTTGATTGGGTTCTTTCTCCTCATTCAACAAAGTTCTTCTGACAACTAGGGTTTCTCCCCTTTTAGTATATTTAGAATGCTCAGACTGTGCATCTTCATCTACATGTGCAACTCATGCATTACCTTCAGGTCTTCTATTTGTCCTTCCTTGATGTTGTGGACACTCGTATGCTCGATGCCCTTCTTCTCCACATTGGAAACAAGTTCCTCTGAAACCTCCTCTTCGGGTCCTTGCCAGGTCGGCCTCTTTCTCTCCCTCTTTTCTCACCATTGTATTGGTCATGAGGGTGGTAGGCATTACCCCCTCTCTGATTTCAACTGGTGCTAGCTTCTTCACTTTTATTTTTAGCTTCATTACGACCTCCTAGGGTCTTCCACCAATCCTTCTGCCTTGACCTCTTCCCCTTTTCTTGTTGTCAAATCTTTTATTCATCTTCTCTTCCACCTTCAGGGAAAACTGGTATGCATCTTCTATAGTGGTCATTTTGACCAGGCTTAGCTCCTCTTAAATACTTGGCCTCAACCCATTAATGTAATGGGCTACCTTCTCCTTGTTGGCCTCTGCATGGCCTGTCCTGATAGTAATCTTATAAAACTCTTCTGTATACTCCTTAACAGACTTGTTACCTTGCTTCAGTCCTTGCAACTTCTTCAGCAACTCTATCTCATAGTCCACATGAATGAACTACTTCTTTAGTTTCTCCACCATCCAATCTCATCTAGTGATCTTTCCTTTTCCTCTTCTATTCCTCTCTAATTGGACCTCCTTCCACCAAATACTGGCACGGCCCTTCAACTTTGTTTTTACAAACTTGATCCGATTTGGGTCCTCCACATCTTCATACTCAAAATACTCCTCCATGTCATTGATCCAATCAATAAGCTATTTCGGATTCAAATCTATAGAATATGTAGAAACTTTGATCTTGGGTCTCTTTCCAATCTTTGAAATGGCCCTCAACAACCTAACTTCTGCAGGATCTTCTGCAACTTCTTGTTCTTCCTTAGATAGCTCTTCTTCAGGTTCATCTTTGCTTTCTTCTCTTGTTCTCAGCTCAAACCCTCTTTGTAACTCCTCTTGTAATGCATCGATTTGCCTTTGTAGGGCTCTAAAACCCTCTTCCATCAAAGTATTCCTCCCAATATGATTTCTTCGTGGAGGCATCTTGATCTTCACAGCAAACCCACTACCTTAGGTCTTGGTGCAAACTACCTCATGGTCGGCGATCTATCTACACACTCAAGAAACCTTGCTCTGATACCACTTGATGAAGGCGGTAAATCATAAAACACACAACAACAAAAATGACACACAGAAAATAGAATATTTCTTTATTGATTTGGACAACTTATTACATTACAGAAGCTCAATTACAATCAGAGGAATCAATCCTCCACAGGTTGCAACACACTACAACTACACATCACTAGGCTCTGGAATCTTCTACCTTCTATAACCCCAAATTAGTTAGGGTTTTTATTTTCCACCATATTCTTGACTCTACACTTTCCCTCTTAACTCTACTACCACCTAGGGTTCCCAAAATAGTCATAAATAGCACTTTTTGGCGGCCTCCAACTAAATTTCAAAATTTGCAACTCCCTCTAAAAGTAGGTCAACTTCTGAGAAGCATAACTTTTGATCCGAGTATCTGATTGACTAACCATTTTAAGCATCGAAAATATCACGATGTGAACTATCACACCAGAAATTTGCAAATGGATTTATGTCAACTTTTCAGGACATTATGGGATGTTTTAGTCCCTCATATCTCATTTCAAAAAAATTTAGGGGCTTTTCAGAAAATAAAAACTTTAATATCTTTCAGTTCACAAATGATCTTTGCCTGATTCCTTAGCCAAATGTCTTATATTTTAGTTATGAAGCTTTTTGTAACTTTTCACTTCAATCTATGCCCAAATGCAAACTTTCCTAAAATGGTAGTTAAACTTTCCAAAACTGGCAGTTTGCTATTTTTTTGCAGTTTGGAAAAAACTGAAAGTCCTACATCATTATTCAGGAGATTATGGAACAAGAAACACTAATTATGGAAATAAATGAAAACAACTACAATGATTTTGAATTAACTTCTTTTTGGGTGATGCAAGATTGCCCTTACACCATTGGATGCTCCTACATCAGGAATGAACAAAACTATTTCAGTGAACACATGGATCTAAGTGTAGTTTACTCAGTCTTAGGAGGCACCTTATTCCTTAAAATAAGTGATGACCATTGTAAACTTTCTCAAGCTACCACTTTTATCTAAAAACTATGTATAGTTATCATTCGGGGGGTTTTAAGCAGTGGTAGAGGGTTGTGAAGAGAATAGAAGTCTGTGTTTTTTTCAGACAATATATATATCTTAGAAGGCTCTTTCACAATCATTGAATCCTATCTATAGCTCTAAATCTTTAAAGGACAACACAGACATAGTTTGGTTTGACAGAGATAGTAGGATGTAGAAAGAGAGCTCAAGATATGATGATGTTATAAGGAGCACTATCTAGGTAGTAAGGTCTTGTAGGGGTATGATTGAAAGCCTTATATGGTTTAGAGACCTCTTCACAATCAAATCTCTTTAGGTACCTTACAAGACTATGTAGGGAGAAAGAGCCAGGACACTATTAAAGATTTTCATGACCATAAAAGGGATATATAACAATATTTGAGGGTTGTCAAGCTTCACAGTCTTTCCAATTGTTTTAAAAGAGAACAAGGGGTACTTATGAACAAATGCACTTTGATTGTTAACAAAAGAAGAAAAGACAGTTAGCATGAAAAGAGAGGTAAGGTACAACCAAGACAATCCACATCAAGAATGCTGGTCACTATTTCTAATGATCAATTGGGCTTTACACCTTCTGGTTACATTTTCTTAAATTTTTCTAAGGACTTTTTAGAAAAAACCATTTTGAACATATCCTTTAATCATGACATTCCATGATATCACATTTCTTTGAGGCATTTTTGGAAACAATTCGCTTGCCTTGTCTATGCTTCCACATTTTCATGTATGTCTAGCAAGGCGCTTGTACCTACAACATATGACAAAAAAATCCTTGATGTTATGCTTTGATGGATATCCCTTCACTATTACTAGATATTTGATGTATTGCAAATTATTATAGTGTAATCCTATTTTTCAGATTGTTTCATCTAGAACCACCAATATTTTCAACAAGAACATTGACCCTATTTAAAATGATGGAAATGGTTCACATCTCTTAGAACAACTTCTCTTGCAATTGTTTGCATTTACTTAATTATTCTAGATTTATGTAAAAGAGTTGTATTCATTACAATTATATATGGCAATACATAAATACACATATATATACACATATAATATATGTATGTGTATAGGTATATTTAAGAATTGCCCCACCTAACAGGTTTGGAGATTTTATGCCACTTTAGTGAATGGCATAGGAGACTATAAGGAACATCAAATCTCATCTACCCATTATAAGCTACAAATAAATTGATCACAATTTGAAATCATTCAAAAGAGAATTTGTGCATAAATTCTTCATTATTGAATTTTGTGCAGAAGTTTATGTGAAGGCTTTGGTGATTCGAAGTGGAACTTGCAGCTACAATATTTGATAAAAATCCACTTCCAAATATGCTTTTGACGGATGTTCATACCCTCATCCAAAGCTCCAATTCACACACAGGCACCATCAAAGATACTATACCGTAAGCATTGTCGAAGAGACTGCACCGTATCGATGGGATCTACTTTCAAGTGTCCCCGATAAAACAAACATCATCGAAGACAATAATTTGTATAAAAAACATCATCAAGGAGAATACAACATATCAGGATAAGAAGTTTTAAGGTCCCTATGATGGAAGGATTTGCATTTAATAACACAGTATGTCGAGGAGACTACGTTGTATCAAAAGGAGGTATTTTGAAGTCCCTTCAATAAAGAGATTCATATTGATGACCATAAAGCTCATTGAAGAGACTAGATCATATTGATGAGAGTTTATTTAAAGTCCCCCAATCTCAGAACAATTTCTCTTGCAGAAATCTTGGAGATGAATTTAGATATAGTGTGAAAATTAGAACATACTCGAAGGTTCTTAACATCTCTAATAGTTGTACCAAGGGCCATGTTTAATAAACCAAATGCAATTGCTAACTTTTCACTATGGTGGTAGATAAATGATTCTTTTTTCTTCTATTCCACAACATTAAGTAAAAGTCTTGAATTTGGAAATACCTTGCTTCCTTCATTTGCCTAATTCCTTTGAGTCTGTGAATTATTCACAAGACATTTGTATCTATGTTTGAAGCCCACAAAGGAGTTACCGACTACAACTCTAGTTTTGATCTATTTACATGCTCTCCCACAAGAGTTTTGGTCAAGGTATGTCTTTTATTCTAATGCTAACCAATTCAAAAGGCAATAGATAATTTGAAACCCTATCACAAAAATAATTTTACAAATTATGTTATATTGACTATGGAACTGGTCCTAGCAAAACCACTTCCAAAAAGCATCATGCTGTAAATAGGAGAGATTTCCTATAACCATCCACTAGACTATGAAAGCATTCCTTTTTGGTGTCAAGAATGCTGCAAGTATAGATAATTTGTGAATGAAGATTGACTATATAGCCATTGTATCATGTGCAGATCACTTCATTATAAACGATTGCATTGTACCAGATGTAGAAGCTATTCTTGTACTATCATATGTGTTGACAAGTTGATGAAGTCTATCAGGACACTGACACTATATACCTTCAACATTACTAAACACTCATCTCCTTGTGAAGCAAAGCATAATATGAATAGCAACCCCATCTTCATGATCATTCTTAGGACAAAAGTTCTTTGACGATGATGTCACTACGGGCAAGATTACCAAATGGAAACAAAAGGCATGTGGCCAAGAGTGAGAACAAATGTGACATTCTTTAATTTTAATAAACATGAAACAAATGAACTAATATGCATATCTATAATCGACTGTTCACCTATTGAATGAAGCTTTGAAATAGTGAGAAGTAGAATTTACCTCTTCAAGTTTTTGCTACTGCATGTGGCAAATGGGAGAAAGTGAGAAGTAGAATTTAGGTATAGGTTGACTTGTCCTATTTTGGTTGGCACAACTAGTGTAGAACATTCTGAATATTTATATGAGAAATGATATCCTCATATGAGATTGATATTTATTAATTTATAGGAAATGTAGGGCATAACATCTTCAACAAATTCCAAAAGATGACAATTTTTGAACAATATCTTTCTAGGATTATTTGTTAAAGGTATCACCACTACCAAACAATGCTAACCAAAGAATTTAAGGAAACTTACCTTTAAAAGTTTTGGATGTGAAATAGTAAATTGAGGAACAAAAGTGAAAAATTAACAGATGTTAGTGATTCTATTGGAATGGTAATGGTAGACACTCATAAAAACACAACCCAAGTTCAAACTCCCACACCACAATAAAATGGCCAGCCAAGTGCAAAGGTTGTATAGCTTGAAGTGAAACAAACATGTACCAAGGAACTACCATGTAATGACAATGCTAAGCACATGTATAAGCATGATGTAGGCTAAAATTCTCTCATAACAATTAGATGGTCCTTAATGCCAATGTAGAGGTTGTAATGTAACAACCATTAGGCATATCTAAGATTTAATGAAATTTTCTAAAGCTTACACACCAATATGAGTACCATTCACAATCACCATTCATCTAGAAAAGTAGAAGAACAAAGTTAATAAATGGTGCCATAAGTAAACATAGAAAGCAAAAAATACTTATGCATATCGTTAAACATACAAATTTTCCTTAGACAACTAGCATGATTTGAAATTTAATAATAAAATGATAAATTTGGATAAAATAACATATATTCCCTCACTAAATGGGATGAGCTCAGCTGGTACAAGCATTGGAACTTTCATTGTAAATCCATAGGATTCAATCTGTATGATGCATGATAATAATGTTGAAATTGAATGAAATACTATAAAACTCTCATCCAATGGGATGAATTCTCATTTATGGACACCTTGGAATTTCCATAATGAAGCCCCAAATTTGAATCCCAGTGAAACAAGATAAAAGTGTTAAAATGAGATAAAATATTACTAATACCCTTGATGAGACAGATAAGTCCAAGAGGAATAAAATTTTCCATCTTTGCATAACAGTGTCCATGGTTTAAATATAGGGTAGAAACTGGACAAATATACTACCCGATTAAGAGGATACACTGTACCTTGCAAAGAACACAAGTCCAAATGGATGGTGAATTTGGCTGGCAGAGATTCGTGACATCTAAGTCGAAGGTTGACCCAAAAGGGAAGATTTCCAAGTACAAAAAAATAGCTTTCTTTCACAGCCATAGTTTAATTTTCTTAGAATGGTAGATAGAAGATTTTCTTCTACATAATTTTAACCAACCTTTACCACCCAGGCTGCAACCATCAATTTGTTCACTAACTTAATGGTATTAATTCAAGGTATAAAGGCAAGCTTATTATGTTATGAGATGATGGAGTACTTTAGGGAATGTCGCAAAAATATTCAGCATGAAAAGATATTTACACAACATAAATGAGATTGTGTACCAATAGGATAAACTTTTATAGCTTACCATTTGTCTTTAAAATAGGTTCAAAGGTATGACATTTGGCATTGCATCATGTTGATAAAATTTGTGAGGAGATCGCATTGCAAAGTGGTCAAGAAAAGGCAAAGTAGCATAGACAGAGGAAGTCAGTGATGCTTGTTTGGGCAAGTTATTCAATATTTTGGATGTAGTATTTGAATCAAGAAAATTCTGAGAGAAGAAGCTATGAGACCTCACATGCAACAATAGTAGCCAAGTTTGAGGAAAATTTGAAGGCTTGGTGAGAGCTGTAGTAGTTAGAGGATGAATTTTGCATGCATTGTTCAAGGATAATAAGTAGTTGTTCATTAATTTGGACATAGGAGGAGAATAAAGAGCTAAAAAAAGGTGGGAGCCTTGTATCTAAAGGTGGAAGAATTTCAAGGGGAATGACAGAAACACAACATCATGTTTCCTTCCCTTATGAATATTGATTCAAAAATAGATCCTAAAATAGGCCTCATAATGAATATTTCCAAGACTAGAGAAGTTAATTAAATGTACCTGCACAATACTACCATAAACAAGACTTATCTTAAGTCTATTAAATTCAACATACCTTCTTCATCATCAAAAAGAATATTTCTGGCATTCGTGTAGAAAGAAATGTGTAATCTGCTTCAACGCCAACAGACTAAAAAAGCAAAACTATACCCTTCTCCTCTGAAAGAGAAGAAAAAATATATTGATATTCCAAAAACACAATCCAAGTTAATCCAATCACATATTTTCCCTATTTTTCACCTTAACAAATAATTAATCAAATCAACACCACAAATGCCAAAAAAGAATCAGGATTATTCAAATATTAACCCATCCAAAAACTAGTTTGATTTGCAAAATCTATCAAACTTATTCATGTCCAGCTACATGCAAACCATAATTGCACCAACCCCTGCGCCAAGTGAGAAAAATTAAAAGAATTAAATAGATGGAAACATGTTGATGATCAAGGATAGCTGCAAACTGTTATGGCATGTAGTTCAGTTCACAGCTGTAGGATTTTTGTGGAAATCAAAATGTGAGACAACATATTAAAAAAGAAACCTTTCTCAATCAGTTGTTAAAAGGCACATAGGAAGTAACTAACATTGCTCATCAAATGTAAATAAGAGTATCAATGAATATGTTTAGTGAATGGCTCTTGTGGCAAAATCACACATGTTAACTATATTTTTTATAGGAACTGAACTATTGTGTATCGCCGGTGTGACTTTTATGTTCCAAGAAATAATATGAGATGATTTTATCCCAGAAAATGGGAAGGTTCAAATGTTAACTGAAAATGTCTCACTCTCACCCAGTAAGGGAAGGTTTACAAACATGTCAACCTTGTTCAAAATTAACCCTCATACAAACCAAATAAAGCCCAATAAAAATAAGACAGTAGAGAAAAGACAAATCTATAAAACTCTTACAGGTCTAATTTACACTATTTACTAGTTGCAAAACTAAGATCACACCAATCTCCACTCAAATGACAAAAATTAAAAGGAAATATATGAGGAAACGTAACGATTAAGGATGGATGCAAACTATTATGGCACATGTTGTGGTTGATGGCTACTGAAATTTTGTAGAAATCTAGATGTAAGGTAATGTTTCAGAGAGACAAGCCTCTCCCCACCAAGAAAGGGAGTTGAAGATGTTTGAAAAAGAATTGGCATTGCTTATGAAAAAAAAATCTAGAAGTATCAATAAAGATGTTAATTAAATAAAAGCACATAAGTTAGTTGTGTTGGAAAGGAAGAGGCCATGCATGTAATCCTATTGTAAGATTGAAGTAACTTTTTTGTTGCTTTGACAAAATATAAGATACTTTTCTTTTAAAAAAATACAACATACTAAAGTTGAAACCCTAGATATAGCGCTCACAGAAAGAGTCTTACTCTGTGCCAGTGGGGGCAAAATATCCAAAATAATGAAAACAGAAACAAGTCAAAATATGTGAAACCCTCTAATATCTAAGTTACACAATTTACAAAACTATAAGAAACAATGAAGAAAAACTCAAAACAGACAACTATGTATTAAAGGCTCAATTTTTTCGTAGTGAAGATACTTACTCTACAAATTTTCTTTGGAAATAATTGCATCTACTTCCATTGAAACTTTTGGTGATGTGCAAACGACTTCTAGGCTATAGCTGCAGGTTTCCTTTAGTGTTCAGATTTATTTTTGTGGTGTTGGTCTCTGCTCCTTGGAGTGGCAAGGAGAAACCCTTCCATGTGAATGATAAAGGCGGGAAATTTTTTCACAGTTTCAAATCTTCCAAATGTTTTACGTATTATTTTTAATTGTAATGACATTTTTAAATGGTGGGGAAGAGGGAAATTACCAATTCAAAATATTTTTTTTATTTGTGTGAGTAATTATTTAGTCATTTTTATTTGTGTGACTAATTATTTAGTTGTGTTTTTTACCTGATGATCAAATTAGTCATTTATTTAGTCATTTATGGCTTTGTTGCAAAAAATTAGTAGAATTTAGTCATTTTTAGTTGTTGTGACTAAAAATTTTAGTCATGTAGTCATTTATTTGCCAAAATTCTACTAGTGTTTGAAATTGGAATTAGATTTCTAGCTAATCTAGGAACATGCAAAACACCAGGGAGGGTTTTAATCTTCCCATCACTAAAACACAACAATACCTTACTTTTCCCAACCATTAGATATGTAGAGTTGTCCCCAAGGTACAGTTTACCTCCATCATACTCTTCGTATGTGGAAAATCATTCCTTATGCAAGGTCATATGATACGAGCATCCTAAGTCAACCAACCAATGATTATTAGAAATAACATTACATGCAGAAAGTAAAACATCTTCACTTGCATTCGAGGACTTCTCAGAAGTGGTATCCCACTATTTATTTGGTTTCTACACTTCTTCTTCACATGTCCCCTTTTACCACAGTTCCAACACTTAACTTTGTTCTTCTTTCTGGGAGTCTTAGAATGACCCTTTGACTTATCTTTGGACCCCTTCTGATCTCCTTTTGGTCCTCTTTCCTTAGACCTTCCCTTGACACTAAGAGCATGACCTGAACTATTCAAACTCTTCTTCCTCAATTCCTATGCTAGCAAAAATGCAACAACATCATCCAACTTCAGATCTACAAGGTTATTAGTGATAGAAAGGATAACATTCTCCCAAGACTTAGGTAAAGAAAAAAGAAGTAAGATACATTTATCTTCCTCAGTAACTTCAACATCTATAGATGCTAGCTAACTCAACAACAATTAAATGAATTTAAATTCTCTACAACCGATTCACCCTCTTTCATTTTCATAGAAAATAATTTACTCTTCAAGTAAAGCTTGTTTACCATACTCTTGGCTTGCTAGATCTCACCCAAATACTTCTACGGGCTATGTACAGTCTCTTCCTTTGTGACATTCAACATGATGAAATCTATAAGACACAATCAGATTGTACCTTATGCCTTTTTATCTAGTCTATCCTACTCATCTTGAGAGACATTGTCAAGTTTCTTCTCTCTCGTAACAACTAACCACTAGTTTCTTTCTTCCAACAAATCCTCCATTTTCAGCTTCCACAACTCATACCCCATACCATTGAATTTATCAATGTCCAATTGAGAGGTTGAAGCAGCGGTGGATGTAGCCATAATATCAACTCAAGATATGCAAACACAAACAACCAAATCTCCTACTGCAGCTAAAGAGACTTCACACTACCACCCAAGAGTCAAAGTTGGCCAATCTCTGGTAACAAATGTTAGAAATGAAGGCAAAAACTACTCAACAAAAATCTGATTACAATATGTGTAATGATCTTCTAATAGTGTAATATTTAATGGAGAATACAACAAAAATTAAACTATGCAACACAAAAGTAACAAATCTGAAAACTGATCACATAACACAATGTTTAATGTGGAGAAAACCCTTTTGGGTAAAAATCTCCACACAGGAAAGATGCCCAAGTTTGTATTAATCTGCAAAAGAGTGTACAATACATCAACTATACCAATCTTCCCTTCAGTCTTCAACTTGACAGCATTCGGCAGCACCTGTGCAAGTATAAAACTACAAAAACTTGACAATACTTTACAAATGCATCACTAAATAGTGAACAACCCAAAATGGGTGTCCAAGTTGAGAATCCCAATGCCAACCAAGGAATCTTGCATGCAATCAAGATATTAATGCCCTCTTACACACCTCTTACACCTGTCATAATTCATGTTGCATGCATGGGCGCCTAGGGCTAAAAATAGCTCTTATACTATCATTATTGTTGTCATAACCATCATAGAATCTTATGACAACTTGCCATTATTATAGATTCTCTTACAATGTATGACACATGCCTAAAATAGCATATTCCAAGAGGTAGCGCCTATATTTTATGAAATCACCTATTTACCTTTACCATGATGCAATAATCTGTAAAAGTAACTCCACAACAACTTGCCCCATAATAAATAATTACTGTTGTCGGTGAAACTACCTCATTCCCTTATGCGTAATTATAAATTATAAATAATAAAATAGAATAAATACAATATTGGGATTTACAAGGTTAACGGTACCTTATCCCAACATTGTTGTGCTTATCGATTTGGGATTTGATTTAGATATGAGGAGACAATGAGCTCCAACTTGCATATCTAGGATTGATGGGACTACTTAGGAATATGCCTTAGTTAGATCCCTATTTGGTGTATTTCAACCATATGTGCAATCTAGAAATATTGGAGTGTGTGAGGTGTTAACCTAGGTGCTCTATGGTAGATTAAATACAAAAAAGAAAGCTTCAGAAAATAAATCTAAAGGGTTCCTATATGTGTGTGGTGTGTTTTGTACATGGAAGAAATACGGGTTATGAAATTTACCAAGGATATTAAGGGTTGTTTGGTAAATGGGTGAGAAGCTATAGGTTTATGTAGAGCTAACCATGGTGGTAGTAGGAGAGTTGTACAAAAATAATTGAAGTTCTTAGAGGATTAGAAAAAATTAAGAAATAAGCTTCTTGAAAACTCATCCCAAGACAAGAAATAATTTAAATACTAGAATTATATGAGATATAAAAATGTAAAGATTGGAACAAAATGTTCTCAAAAGAGAGAGAAATGATGAGGTTCAAAAATGGCTTATTTTTAGAGTTGTCATGAATGATAATCATTCTAAAATGAAAACACCATAAAGGTAATCTTTTGATTGTTTTTAAATGGTTTGTTGCATCTAGAAACTATCATGATTATGGTGATGATTAGATCACTAATCTAGTTATGGTGGTAACTAGATCACTACTATGATTGTGTTAAGAGTCTAGGTTGACACAAATTTTTAGTAAGTTTCCAAAATGTTTAGAAATAGAAATAGGGTATACTAAGTTTACTTGGCATCTTGAAAATTAGTAAAAAGATTGAATATTTGGTTAAATACAACCTAAAACGTGCTAAGAGAATGGACACTAAAATGAGTGCATAATATAGTGTAGAAATTATAAAGTAGGTAATTTTTTACTCTACATTTTCCCCCCACTTTAGTAAACTTATAACATTACGTGGTATAATATAATAAATTTAAGTGCATAAAAGTAAATTCCCTAAATAATTGAAAGTTGGAGGATACATACATACATATATAATGAGGGTCTTGTCCCATGTCTTTGTTCTTTGCTCTATGCCTAGTATGTTCTTATCAATGAGACAAAAACACAAGGAAATGCAATCAATCTCCATCATGGTAAAATAAAGCATGTAGAAAATAAACAACACACACACACACACACACACACACACACACACATATTATAATTCACATTTCTAGTAAACTTGATTAGGTGAAAGAAGGAAAAGAAAATTGGCATGATTTGTATTAGATTTTGGAATAGAAACATTTGCAAGAGAACTTGGCACATGGTTTGGTTTGGAAATAAGAATAGGAAAAGTTACCTAGAAAAAATAAGGGTGCTCTAGGTTAGGCCAAAAAGTAAATTAGGTAACATGGTGTAGGGACCAAAAAAACTAGTGCAAGGACAAAAAACAAACTTTTCGTATAGAGAGTGTTGGGATTTTTCCTTGCTACCCTTAACTCTAAGAGATGACACAACCCCTAGACATAGGGATCAAGTCAATCTAGGTAAAATGACAACCCCATTACTGAACCAAGGACAAGAAAAGGCCAACTGATAAGATTGGACCCTGTCTTCTACACTTTGAGCTCTATAGGATTTAGGAGGGTTATCCTAATGAGGGTCTTAAAGAATGATAAATATCTTTGGCATCCAATGCTACAAAGACAAAACCAAGTCTAATTGGCACAATACACAAGACCAACTTATTGTCACTATCTCACATTGTGTTGGTTTGATACAAATTTGTAGCTATAGACCCTAGACATGTAGATAATTGGCACATTCATAGATATATAAGCAAAGGATTTGGTATTCAACATGTGCAAAAAATGATCCTTTATACCTTGACAAGCATTGTGAACAAAAAACTTATATCTTCTAAAGATGTTTATCATTTGTAAGTTTGAGGTGCTAGATCAGATGCAATCATTGGGGACCAATGCCTCATCTTGTAGGAATAGATTCAACCCAAAACAAATAATTATAATGTAAAAGTAACTCCAATTTAGATGAGTCTAATTAATAAGGCTTCTACCATGTAGAATCGTAAACCTCAAATGCCTTCCTATTCTTGACAATACAACCCATTCTTAGTTATCCCTTCCCAATTTGCAAATCCCACATACCAGGTTAGAAAGACTTCCTATCATAAACAACTTATAATAAAAAAATTCATTGAATTATGTGAATGCAAACTAACTAATCTCTAATTACGCCGAGAGGCGTTCCTACATTCACAACACGGATGGCAGCTGAAAGATTCTAGAATTTCTATGTAAACTTATAAGATTCTAATCTAGAATCTTTATTAAAAAACCAAATAATCACTCCACAAATTAAAAAAAAGAAGGTAAAAGGAACAAAAAAGAAGAAAATACATGCTGGATAGAAAGAAAGATGGATGGCGGTTTCAAAGAAGCCATCACTATGTGTCATTAGGGGAAAAATCAAGGCTAAATCATAAACATGAAAGCATTAAGCCCTAATAGCACAATGGAGTACAAAATGAGCATAGAAATCAAATGCAAACAACAATATCTAAACCCCTATGTCAAACTTGGTTCGCCTCCATTGCTCTTCTCAATATTGCATAAGAATGCAAGATATCAAAGGAGGAATGTTGATTGCTCACTATTTTAGCAACATAACAATAGCATGAAGATGAATAAGAATGGAGATCCTAGAGGAAATTTGACAGCATGATTTTGTATGAAGATTGATCTCCCCAAATGGCTTGGGCAAGGCTTGATTTATAGGAGAGGAGTGATAAGGATAGTGTAGACAACCAAATTTGTCCCAAATTTGTCCATGTCTTGCAACACCTAGTCAAATACCTTACTAAGACATTATGTAGCATTTTGTCCTAATCCCACTCCTAATCCCACTAATCCATTAGCCAATTAATTAAATAAATTTTATTTATTTAATTAATTTCACATTCATAATCCCACTTTCCAATTAATTAAATAAATTTTATTTATTTAATTAATTTCCCATTCATATCCCAATCCTATCCTAATCATCTTCCGAATTAATTAAATAAATTTTATTTATTTAATTAATTTCCCTCACATATCCCAATTAATTCAAATAAAATATTTGAATTAAGTCCTCACCTTTCACCACATTTTGACACTTGTCCACCTCTCACTTGAATCATGTGTGGTACTACATTTTTCATTTAATATCTTTCACATGTAGTACTTTTATGTACATGGTCACACATGAACCCTATCCTCCCTTGTACACTTGTCACATGACTACAACTCCCTTGAAGAGTGGGGATAACTAATCAATCCTAGCCGTCCACATCAATCATTTAGCCTTTTAATCTCAACCATCCATTTGAACCAAGCCTTTCCTATAAATCAACCCTCTCCGAAGCCATTAGCAATGCATTGAGTCTTGAGTATCCTTATGCTGTCGAAATATCTTTAGAGCCTTTGCATCATTCATCCATCATCTATTATCCATCATCTTCCATCTATCATCTCAATTTTATGCAAATGTTATGATATGGAATTGAGCAACCAACATATCAAATCAATCAAACAATTCATCATGCATGCATCTATCTATTTGAGGTATTGAAAGATTTTGATTAGGTAAAAATCAGGTCAATAAGATCAAGCATGCAAATGAAAAACCTAATCCTACGACCATCAAAGAATCAAATCCAAGTGAAACCAAAAACATGCAATTCAAGAACAAAATCACCTAGATTTGTATGATTCCTTATTTGTGATGTGGATTGTTTGGATGAAGAAGGATGGACATTTGGGTTTATGTTTTGGACAACATGAGTACTTTGAGATGGATTGGTATATGGCGTATGTTGGGTGACAATGAGTAATCCTTGGGTTGCATAAGATGGATTGACATTTTGTGAAGGATTATATGGAGGTGGAGTGAGTGATGTAAGTTGATCAACATAAGAGACAACAATACTAGGATTGGCTTGTGATACAATAGGTGGGTCAGTCATGTCAATGAGACTAACATTGGGGTTATATGGTGTGTTGGATGTGTTCATGGAAATCATGGAAACCATATTAGAAGTGATAAGAACATTAGTTTGTGGTGTAGTTTCCACATGTGATATGATAGGAGTGGGAACTTGTAATGGCTACAAGACTTGTGTGGCTTGTGGTGTTTGGATAACTTGTGAAGCTTGCAAAGTTTGTGGTATTGGGATAGCTTGTGAAACTTGTGGAGTTTATACTTGTTAAACATGGACAACTTGTGATACTTGGGAAGTTTGTGACTCTTGAGGCATGAATACGGTCATGGTAGGAGTAGGGGTATGTTGTAAAACATGGAAAGGTGGAAAGATCAAATTTTGTGAAAGGTAAGGAAGTACCTCAGTTGGAGTTATTAAAGGTTCTAGAGTGTACTCCGAATGTGGTGGGTTTGATGGTGTAGCAATAAACAATAAAGGAGATGGGTTGGAAGGTGGATTTTGTAGCATGGATATGGTATGAGATGGTGTGGCTATAGTGGATGGTCCCTTTATGACAACAGCAGGAGTGTTTGGATCTTGTTTTCAAATGGCGGATATGTCAAAGTCACTTGGTAATTTGGCTCCCATATGGACTAATTGCAAGAAATGACGACCTGGATTAGATAAAATAAGCTTCTCAACTTGGTCCCATAGGTGTGTGTCTCCAAATTCTAATAGGTCATCTTGCGATTGCTCTTCATAGGTCTCTGTAAATGTTTGAGGTTGCACTTGTTGTGAAGATGATGGTCTAGCTGTGTATCCTTTGGGTAAAAACATGTAAGAAGGCATACTGGTTGTGAATTGAGTTGCATCCTTGAAGGGAGTTGATCAGGATTGTTGCATTTTGGCTTCCATCTCAACTCGCAAAATTGACCTAGTTTTCATTGTGATAGGTAAAAATTAGGTTAATAAGATCAAGCATATAATTGAAAACCTAATCCTACCACCATCAAAGAATCAAATCCAAATAAAATCACAAGCATGCAATTCAAGAATAATATCACCTGGATTGTATGATTCCTTGTTTAAGATGTGGATTGCTTCTCAACAATGAACAATTATGAAGATAAAAGCTGCCATGATGAATGGATGATAATGCTAATATGCTAAACAAATGCTAAAATTCTCAATATGCTCAAGATGATAATGTAGACACTATATGAAAATGATGGATATATGTAGTATGGAATGAGAGGGTGTTTATATAGACCTCAACCAAAATCAATCAACGGTGGAGATTTGGTGGCTATGTGAATGGCTAGGATAAATTGATAGTCATAGATGAATGTGTAAATGACAAGTGGAGGGAAGATAAGGCTTATGTGTGACCATGTACATAAAAAGTACTACATGTGAAAGATATTAAATGAAAAATATAGTACCACACATTTTTTTAAATGAAAGAGGCACACATGTCGGCTCATTGAGATAAATGATAACAGAAATTAATTAAATAAATAAAATTTATTTAATTAATGGGAAAGTGGGCTTATAAAGGGATTTTTAATTAAATAAATAAGATTTATTTAATTAAAATAGATAGAAATAAAGAGATAATTAAATAATTAAAGATTATTTAATTATAGATTAGAAGAAAATAGAAGAAATAGATAATGAATTAATTAAATAAATAGGAATTTATTTAATTAATAGAAGAAATAGGTGCTAGGGAAATTGCTCAAGTGTGTTAGACAAATGCATATGATAGCTAATGCAATATTTGATGTTAGTGATAAATAGGTCAATTTTGGGTGTCTACATTTTGCCCCTCTTTGATACAATGTTCGTTAGAGCATTGTGTCAAAGAAGATATGATATTTGCTTGATAAACAAGGTTATGCTCCAGTTGGTAGGTGATGTCCCCTTGAGAGGTAAGCCATGCTAACTAGGAAGGGCTGGGTTGGCTCGCGATACGATGGAAGGCTAGAAACAAGGTTGACATGAAGAAAATGGGGTTGGGTGGGCTGAATGGGATGGTATAGAAGAAAATAGGCTTTGGTATAGAAGAATTAGGGTTTTGGAAAGGGGATATAAGTAGGTCCTTCAAGGGCAAATAGGCTCA